>CAVLGL010000013.1:42342347-43542347 GCA_963668995.1 Parnassius mnemosyne | reverse complement strand
AGGCGACTCAATTCAAAGCCTTAATGGAATGGGACTCCTACAAAGAGGAGGATAACGTCACCGACGATATCAAATTGGCACTACTTGATAAAGGATATAAGGATCATTTTCCTTCAGAAGACGGTGATACTGGAGATGTGTGTGTATATGTAATAAATACTTTAGCTACTTTACTAACTGTACCTACTACTAAAGATAAAGATAAAGATACATTTATTGCATAACTGTGTACAATATGATCTTAATAGAAAAACATATAATTTTAGTCTCAACAGTCTACCCATGTCGGATATGCATGATTGATTAATGTTAACATTATTCTTGTATATTTCTCAATGAAGGACAGTTAACAATGTTTGATCTCATTTATTATTTTAATTATAACTTTTAACAAAAAGTAAAACCGACTTCAAATTGCGAAAAAAGAAGTAATTTATTTGCTACCTTTAGCGGTGGAATTTTTTCGCCAAATTTAGATGGAACCACCATTAAAGTATAGCCTATTTAATAAAAAAATAATCATTAAAGTCGGTTCTGTCTGCGAAGATGTCATTTGAAATTCCTTAAATAATAGTACAATATGAAACTTTCCCCTATTTTCCACCCTCGGGGCAGAAGCTTTTCTTCAAATTTTAATGCCTAATGATCTAAAGCCTATTTAATAATAAAAAGAATCATTAAAATCGGTTCACAACCTGGTGAGCATATCGCGTAATACACAAAAAAAGGAGATACACTCGAATTGAGAACCTCCTCCTTTTTAAAGTCGGTTAAAAATATTCTAAAAGATCTAATCGAGTTAATTGCTTTTTAATTTCTTTCAGAGTGATTTGAATACGCTAAAATATCGCACCTGGTGTGGCTTGTGTGCAATTTGTGAGCGTATGTATGGAAGATTCCCGCCCAGAGAAAAGGATCCACCTGATGGGGTAATATAATCTCATACTATTATAAGAGCAATATAGATATTTTTGTTTGTAATCGCTATCTCGAAAACACCTCTAAGATTTCGATGAAATTTGTAATAATAAGTTCACGGGGGCGAAAAATCTATACAACATGTAACAAAAACCCTGTGGTTCCCGTTAAGTACGTTATCAGGATCAGTATTCAAAGCTATAGAAATAACTTTTTTTTTAAAACTCGAACAAATTTTTTTTTATTTTATTAAAAAAAATTGTATGTGGCTTTATTACCTCTGCATTGTCTGGGGAGTAAGATGATTGTCACCTACTCTAAACAGTACACCTAGATCTAAACAGAGTTAATTCAAAAAAACAGTTTTTTTCAGAAAAGGCGAAAAACTGATTACTGTATGCCTGTGCACTGCAGGAGTTATCTGTATTGATCAATGCTTTTTAAATGCAGATAGAGGATAGATGTTATAGAAATCCTGTGTTTTAATCTTAAATTAAAATTAAAACACAAGATTTCTATCTTAAACTAAAATAATTTGTGGCTGAAAATTGGATTTTTGTAGTTATTTCCGTATTGTTTAACGATTGTATGCATATTTTTTTGGTATTTAGAGTTGAACCTGTGTTGGTGAACTTCGTTTTTAGTTGACTCCCTTTTGAAGAATCAATGTAAATTTAAACGTAACAGCATTTTGAATTTATTTATAATAATCCAACTAATAGAAGGGTCTGTGATCAACAATAGGAGTACATTGGCTAATGAATTAACAAGAAAACATTAAATTAAGTACTCAAAACAAACATATTTTTACTTAACAGTATAATATAAAATAATATTACATTAAAAAAAATAAAAAATTATGACAGCCTTTTACGTTCTTTAATTATATACTTCAAATAAAATTACCTTATGAAATAGTAACGCAACATAAAATATATAAGAACCTTCCATTCTATGTAAAACATCTAAAATCACATTTGACTCATATTTGTATGACATTTTTCTAATAGATATTAATAAGGCCATTATTACAGAACGAAACTCAGGACTCTGTTAAAACTCAAGAGCAGTTTTAATAATATGCTTAGTCAAACTCTGAGGTCAACAAATTATAGCACTAGAATTGTTCTTGAGTTAGAATAAAGTTTTGGGCACCGTACTATTGGCATGACATTAATGCCCAAATATTCAAACGCTGCTCAATTTTAAGATGCCGTTTAGTCTCGTGCTGTTTCTATCACTTTTAAGATTTGCAACACACACAACACAAACACCCACGCCCGTCACCCAGAGGGGTAGGCAGAGACTACGGACTTCCATTTGGCGCGATCCTGACACACCTCTCTCGCCTCCTTTACATCCATATATCTACGCATACCCGCTCGTCGGTTAAGGGTACTCCTAATCTGGCCCATTTTTAATGTATCGCCGATTTGGTCGATAAACCTTCGTCTAAGGGCGTCCCTTCCCGACCCTGCCGTTCACTTACTGCAACATAAATTTGCTTTGTCACTCTTTTAAGATTTGCGAGTCCGAAAAATGCGTCAAAAAGTATTTGTCTTAATATTTCATCAATCTTATGTTTACATTTTAGCCGACATTTTTCTCCACAGGGGCTTCAACTTTTCTCTCTGGCATTCGTGTCCTTTTTATATATTCGACTTCGGCAGACTGGTAGACTTAACCAGAATCTCTCGGCACTTTTGCAACTTTCGATTTCCACATCGTTAGTTTTCGTACTCTCTATTTACCCCTTTTTATTCTATTAAGGGTCTTGGGCATTAATTTCAGCAACCGTAGCATTTTGAGGGTTGAGTTGTACATGTGCACTATCATTTTCGGTGTCCGACAAACTACTAGAACTTGATAAACTCTTGGAACTACTGCTGGTACTGCACGAAGACAACGATGAATTTTTACTTTAATGAATCAGTCAAAAATCTTTAACTACATCAATGCAACTTTTGTCAAATCGGATTGGTGAAATGTAATCATTTCTTGCACCATTTTGGGTCATTATACCATGAAGTGAAATAAAATAAATAAAAATAAAATCAACGTTTTGTTTATTTATGAAATAATTTTTTTTTGGTATTTAAGAAACATGTAAAAAATAATGACATAGTTAAACATACTAAGAAATTTAAAAAAAAATAGCTTTTTCCGTTTTTAACAATAGACAGGAGTGACCACGAAATCGACAGGAATGAACATTTTTGGGCTCAAAGTCTTAAACTTAATAACATAACATCAACACAAACTTCTAACAACAAATAATTAATATTATCAGTCTTGTAATTATTCTGGAAACATATTAACTAATCAAAGTGGTACAATAAAAAATAAACAAAAATAGACAACATAAGTGACATCATTTCTGTAGATAATTCAAAAGATTTTTTCGTCACTTGAGGACGATAATATACGAAGTTGATTCCGATACCAATACAATCCCATTCCAATCCAATACAATACAATATCCATTCAAGATCAAAACTTGTCTTGGATGGATATTGTAGATGGAATCATCAGTTGCAGAAAAACTTCAATCAAAACGATTCTACTCATCGTTTTCATCCCTTCTAGATTCAGGGTTGTCGCAGATTAATAATGTCATCACTTTCTTCGTCACTCCCGTAGCACACCTCGTAGAAATTTAATATATTATAAGTATTCTGGGTATAAGAGTCCAAGCTGGCGATAACGAACGCAAACTAAGATGATCCTTATTTCTTGAAACTAGTGAGTCCTGGAGGGTCGGATTAGGCAAAGAAGATTTTAACAGTGACTCTGGTGAACCAGTAACAACATCTTGTGTTTTTTTTTGTTAAGAAGATGATGGAATGATGATGGAAACATATTTCATCAGACCCGTAATCGGTTATATAGCGTATGAACAAAGTACCCTTGAACGTAAATGTGGTACCTTTATTCGAAATGGCAGACATATGATCGTAATGTGCCTCAACAACAGGTAATATTTGGATATTTTTTAAAGGATAGGGTGACAAACGAGCACAGAGTCCACCTGATGGTAAGTGGTTGCTGTGGCCCATAGACATCGACAGTTATCCTCATTTGCGAATCAAAATGCAGATGCGTTGTGACCCGTGAGGACTAAAATGGAATGCCCCTTTTCTAGTAAAAAGGGTCTCCGGTTCTCTTCACTCACCACACAAAACACAGCAGTGTTAAGCTGCTAGTTTACGCTGGTATTCTGTGAGAGCGTGGTCCTTCCCCGGTCGAGCCGATCCAGTCGTGCTACAACTATACTACTAATATAGCTGCAGCATGGCTCTACCACGTATAATATGCAGATCCCTTGCAAACACGTAATTAATGATTCGCAATCAGAGACGTATCGCCCAACTACTACTTGAGCATCTCCTGTTCTCTTGACGTATCTTCTCATGTCGTCTGGGGCGCCTTGTCGCGATTTTTGTAGCATTCTCATCTTATAGCTAGCTAAACAGTTTTCAAGTAGCAATATCCTCTCTCTTAAATATTTCTCTTCAGCTCTTATTTTCCTTCGATTTTTCTTTCTGCTAGCCCATGATATTTCGTAAAGATCTGGAGCTTTGCCGTACTGGTTATAAAGGCGGTGTTTCATTTGTAAGTCTAATGTCAGTTTCTCTGAGTTCCTTTTCTTTTCATGGTGTTTTCGAGTACATTCTTGCCGTTCTTTTCGTACTCGTTTTTGTATTTTTGGAGTCAGATTATTCATACCTTTATATATTTTACTAATCCCTACTCTTTCCTATTTTTGTAGTTTTCCGAACTAACCTACTATAGTATTGTTGCCTACGCCGATCCTTCTTCTCTTTGTCTGTCAACATCCTTTTATCCACCTATTGTGTAGTGGTAGTAGTAACTATAGTTTTGAAGATTTCGTGATTACTCAGTCAAAATGTGATTTAGTAGTATTTTAAAGTTTGATAGAATTTATGTTAGATCCTTGACCTATAACTAAATTTTGTCGTAACTTTATATAATAAAATTAAATATAAATAACAATACATTAATATATCCTATCAACGCTTAAATTTGGTAGAATTTTAATTAAAAGAATAATATACGAATTAGATAGTTATTTTTACGAGTTTTATACTTCAACACAAAATATTAAACACGCCTTTTTTCTCAAATTACGCGCCACACTTGGTGGAGACAACCATGGAGATAACGAACAAAATCGGCTTTGAATTTCTTATTATTTTTAATGTAATACTTGATTTGCCCTGACAAGCGTTCGTTAACTGATTAATGCATAATAAACATAGGCGGTAGTTACTTCGGTCGAGAGTCGTCATTTCTGTCGACAGAATTGACTTCGACTGAAGTGACAAATTTTAATCTACCCTACTATTTCATCATCATCATCATCATCATTACAGCTCTTCACAAGTCCACTGCTGAACATAGGCCTCCCCCAAAGAATGCCACAAAGCACGGTCCTGAGCCACCTGCATCCATCGACTTCCTGCATGTCTTACCAGGTCGTCACTCCATCTCGTGGGGGGACGCCCTACACTTCGCCTACCGGTACGAGGCTGCCACTCGAGAACCTTTCTTCCCCATCGGTTGTCGGTTCTTCGAGCTATATGGCCGGCCCATTGCCACTTCAGCTTACTAATCCGTTGGGCTATGTCGGTTACTCTGGTTCTACTGCAGATATCCTCATTCCTAAGTTTATCACGCAGAGAAACTCCGAGCATAGCCCTCTCCATAGCTCGCTGAGCGACCTTGAGCTTCCTCATCCGGCCAGCAGTGAAGGACCACGTCTCAGTTCCGTATGTCATCACTGGCAACACGCACTGGGTGTACAGTCTCGGTTTCAAGGTTTGAGGTATACCTGACGAGAAGATGTGCCGTAATTTCCCGAACGCTGCCCAACCGAGTTGAATCCGTCGATTGACCTCTCGGTCGAAGTTGGACTTACCTAGTCGGACTATTTGTCCCAGGTAAACATACTCGTCAACAACTTCGAGCTTAGTGTTCCCAACAACTACCGGCATAGGTGTGACATGGACATTAAACATGATCTTAGTTTTGTCCATGTTCATATTAAGACCTATCCGTTGGGAAACACTATTGAGGTCATTGAGCATAGTGCTTAGGTCCTCCAGCGATTCTGCCATAAGGACTATATCGTCGGCAAATCGAAGGTGAGTGATGTACTCGCCATTGATGTTGATACCGTATCCTTTCCAGTCCAGAAGCTTGAAAACGTCTTCCAATGCAGCGGTGAAGAGTTTCGGGGATATGACGTCACCCTGTCTTACACCTCTCTGCAATTGGATAGGTTTCGTACTCTGGTTCTGTACTCGGATAGCCATCGTAGCCCTACTGTACAAGCACTTCAACACTTCGATATACCGACAATCAACTTGGCACCGCTGAAGGGACTGCAGCACCGCCCAAATTTCGACGGAATCAAAGGCTTTCTCATAGTCCACATACGCCAGACATAGTGGCAAATTGTACTCTTCGGACTTCTGTACAATTTGCCGAAGGGTATGTATGTGGTCTATGGTGCTAAAGCCCTTTCGGAAACCGGCTTGTTCGGGAGGCTGGAAGTCGTCAAGTCTGCGCGCGAGACGATTCGTATGACTCTCGAAAACAGCACGTAGACGCGGCTCAGAAGGGAAATCGGTCTGTAGTTCTTCAAGAGAGCGTTGTCACCTTTCTTGAAGAACAAGACCACCGCACTTCTGCTCCATGCCTCCGGTGTAATGCCACCATGGAGGACGGAATTAAAGAGCTTCTGAAGGACTTCAAGTACCGGTTTTCCACCCGCTTTCAGAAGCTCCGCTGTAATTCCATCCTCGCCTGGGGCCTTACCGTTTTTAAGGTGCTGGAGAGCCATTCTAATCTCGCTCAGACTGACGTCCGGGATATCTTCGGAATAGTGTCGGATGAGACTCGCTCTTGGATCGTTACTCACACTTGCGTGTGGCTCCAACGATGTCGTGTACAACTGCCCATAGAACCTCTCAATCTCACTCAAAATCTCAGGTGTCCCGGAAACGATGCTGCCACATTCTGTCTTCAGCTTTGACAGTTGGCTCTTTCTGGCAGACAGATCTCTGGCAAAGACTTTGGAGCCTTGGTTCCGCTCGATCGCTTCTTCAATACGAGCTGTATTGAAGTTGCGTAAGTCCCGCCGCATGCATTTGGAGATCTGTCTGTTCAGATGCCTGTATGCTGTCAAGTCTGTTGAAGAATGTAGCTTCATCTCCCGTCTAACAGCCATGAGATTAAGAGTGTGATCGGAGAGTTTTTGTGTTCTTCTGCGGCGGGTCTTGCAGAACTTAGCTCCGATCGCATGGACAGTTTCCACGAGCTTGTCATTCATATCGTCCACTTCATTGCAGTCTTCTAGGCACTGAAAACAGTTTTGTAACTCGAGCTGAAAGGTTTCGGGACTTTGGATTAGAGCACGAGGGGGACGGAGCGTTGACTTCATTAGACGAGACCTCTCCAACTTAACGTTTAGGTTCAGTGTGCCTCTAACCATTCGGTGATCGCTACCAGTTTTCACCCTCGCGATCACGGAGACATCACTGAACAGTTGTTGTCTGGTCGTCATAATGAAGTCAATCTCATTTTTGTCGCACCGTCGGGGCTCGACCAGGTCCACTTCCTGTGGGGCCGCTTCTGGAACCCTACTATTTAGAGGTAATAATATCCATTGTTGTGTCGGAAATACGTGAAACCTTTTTTCTACAAGGCTGTGTGTGGCGATTTATTTTATCATGTTAGTAACCTTTTATTTTTTCCTCTAAGAAGTGACTCTTCAACTTTGACACACTTGTAGAACCTCATTTCAATTTAAAATTTTCGGCAACTCGCTTTTGTTCCTTCAAAAAATGTGACTTATCACTGACAAATATGCACTAATTTTTCCATAAAAAGCAAAACAACGTTGAAATGAGCTTTGAAATAAGCTTTCTGATTCTAGTATTCAAAATTTTACATGTCGACAGTTGTGACAAAAAATTTATAACGCTTGTAGAAACATCAATATTTTTTATAATTGTGTGACATAATTTTTTAAAGTCTTTTAATCTTAATGTTAAGGACAGGTATCGTTTCAAAAATTATAAGTTTAGCTATTAGCTTAAGAATTTCTATTTTTAAGTAGCCGTTAAACCTTCAGAGGGCGTTGGCGAACAGTCGACAGACCATGACACCACAGAGTACATTATATACATGACACGTCACGTATTGCCGACACGTTTTTATTCATTAAATCATCACTTATCTACAAAATAATGAATGTCAAATATAGATGGTGATGTCCCATTTAATATCACAGCAAATAACGAATCAGGAAGTCGTATTCATGAAGTTACATTACGCGAACATAAATTTCTCATGTTCGTAGAATGACCCTTTTAACGTGGTAGAGCCATGCTGCAGCTATATTATACTTTTAGCACGAATTGGTCGGTTTGTCCGGGGAAGGACCACGCTCTCACAGAATACCAGCGTAAAAGAGCAGCTTAACACTTCTGTGTTTCGTTTCGTGAGTGTAGAGAACCGGAGACCCTTTTTACTGGAAAGGAGGCATTCCATCTTAGTGCTCACCCTTATCCTATAAAAAAACATTCTGCTGTTGTTTAGACGTAATCGAAGTAGATTATCGACCACGAATAAGGCGCAATGATTTTACTTGTAGGAGTCTTCATTGCTTAATCTTGAGGTCATCTTCTAGCTAGCGACCTGTTTACTATTTACTAGTATAGTCTTCTTCTGTATTATTTGTTCAAACTCCTCTTCCAAAGGTCTAGTTTAAGGTTGCATATTTTCATATTGATCCAGTAAGCTGGGGCTAATGTTTTATTTGCCCCTCTTTTTAACCATATTTACTAAAAACCGTTCACGATAAATTATTTTTCTGAAATGGAAAATGTAAATTTCACTAATCATCAGGTCCAGTACGCCACATCGATTTAATAAGCAATCGATTTAACGCTTCGATCTCATGAACTTGATGCGGTGTACTGTAGCCCATCTAAACAGCTCTAACTTAAAAACTGTTCAACAAAAACACAACAACTGTGTAATTGCCAGTATGAAAATAATATATATATTAAGATGAAAAGACTTATTCACCACTAATAAAAAAGTTAAATTTCATACTTTTATATACTTTTATATTTTATTACATTACATTTATATTCTTTTATACTTACTAGGAGGCTCCCATTACTTTATTATTTAGTATGCCTTGAGAAAAAAATAAATAGATTTTTAATTTTTTATTTAAGAATTATAATTTAATTTGTTTTTTTAAAGAAATATAAGAGTTTAAAAAATTACTCTACAAAACAGAGTCAACTACTCGTACAAATACAAACATTTTTCAATAACAAAGTAACAATTCTAAATGTAAACAAAAACTTTGCTCACTTTACTAACAACACTGGTTCAACTTAAAATGTAGCTTTAAGTTACTCAGCACTCACTATCAAAACGGTGACAACTCAAAATAATCTTAATATAGTTTCCTGATTTAACTGAACAATACGGATTTAAATCAAAATAACTCTAATTTGTTTATGAAGGGCACGTGAGTTCCGCTTTTAATATTGACTGCTTTGACTGAAACTAGCGATACCCCTGTTTTGATGGGAAAGGAGTGGGCCTTGCTCGTTCAACTAAAGGGACTTCTACCGTCACCTAGCTTTGAGTTGTAGAACTATTTTTGAATCTGTTTTATTGGTTAGTAACTTAAGGACTTAAGGAATTCGATGGTATGCATAAGTCAAAAATTAAAATTTTTGAGTTAGCTCTCTTTAGATCTAGGTGTACGATATAATAAAACTAGTTGCAGCCGCACTGCTCACTAGACTAAATCTAGTTGCGTGGCTGAAACGACGTCCTACAAAAATTAGAGAATTTAATTGTTCAGTTTTTTCCTTAACACGGCCCCGAGGTCCTACTATTTATCCAAACTAGGAAGTAGTCTCTAACTACGACTGATTTACAAAAACACATACTCTTTATTTGCAGCTACAATTTTTAAAGTATTTTTACATAGTATGTCTTATATATTATATGTACCTACCTAACAATATACAATTTATTATTTTACAGATGGAGTTAACCGACTTCACAATGATAGAAACAAAGTTGGCTGTGTTAAGAGTGCGGAGTGGTTTGACAGAAATATTAAACATTATAAGAATACGTTAATATTTGTAAAGAATATAATTTTGGATTATGTATTAACTTGTTAGAACTATCAAGAATTGAATATTTAAGAAGCTTTGAAAATATATTTGTAATATCTATAAATGTGTACTTTTTTTATTTCACGATTTACGAGAGCCAGTGCCGGCTTTAGGGGAGAGCAACCCAGGGGGCCGGCTTACAGGGCGCCACACGCGCCAGTTTAACTTCACCACTTAATTTAATTTTAATAACTCTCTCTCTGTCAATATAAAGAAAAATAAATTCAGCGTAGGGATTAACTTTTACGAAATCGTCTCGTCAGAGTGAGTATGAGTAATCGTACATTCAACATAATATCATTTTGTCACTTGTTGTATCTCTCACTTACTAATGTAGAACATAGATAAATAAGATTTAGAACGAGAGAGACGCACTGAGCAACAAGCGAGAAATGGTAACTCGTATTAGGTCTTCTGTATTATACTATGTTTTCTTAGCTTTCTACATATCTACTGTTAAGTTAAAATTGTTAATTTTCATTTAGTGTTTGGTGTGGCATCTCCTGATTTCATACCAAACATGCTTGTGATGGTTTATGGTTTTTTTACAGCACAGGCGGCAAACGAGCATGCGGCTCACCTGATGGTAAGTGACTAGCACTCCCCGTGAACAACTGCAACACCAGGGGAATTGCAGGTGCGTTGCCGGCTAGCTCTTTTCTTGGAGGTCCCTAAGTCGTATCGATGTGGAAAAATCGCCGGTGGTAATCGATTCAAACACAAAAAAGAGGTTGTGCGAGTAAGAAAACTCCTAGTAAAACGCACAGTGGTGGACCGCCAAACATAGTGTGGATGTTATCGTGAGTTTTGTCGCGATGTGCGTTCGTGAAATTTGGTGGCTGGAATTAATCCGAACAATTCCTCAGAGCAGTTCCCGTGGTAGATGCGATAGAAAATGCAAAGGGATGCAACGTCCCTACGCAGCGCCAGTGAATCGAGCTGATCAGAAAGAACTCGGTCGTCTACTATTCAAGTCGCTCTGCGCTGAATGCGGTCAAGGGGAAGAAGCTGGCATTGGGGTGTCCTGGCCCAGAGATGAGAACAGTATTCCATGTGAGGCCGAACTTGCGCCTTGTAAAGTTGCAAGCGTTGGACGGCATGAAATATTGAGCATCTGCTGAGCACGCCAAGCTTTTTAGAGGCCAATTTAGCCTTCCCTTCCAAGTGACCACGAAACTGCACAACATTCGATATGTTCGACGCCGAGATTCCGATACTAGCTGAGGCAGCAAGAGGAGTGACCTGAGATTGAAGAGATACGATAAAGAGGTTCTTTTTAGCGGTGAAGGCGCAAATCTGTGTCTTCTGAGGGTTAAACTGGACTAGATTTAGTCGTTCCCATTTCGAGACTTTATTTAACAATGACTCGACTTCAGACCAAAGTTTGTTTCGGTACTCAATGACTTAGGGAATTAGGGATAACCAAAAACTACTGGTCAGATCTTGATCAAATTTATATGGGACCACATGAGAAGCACTAGCTTTAAATAAAACAAAGAATCATCAAAATCGGTTCATCTAGAAAAAAGTTCTAAGGTAACACACATAAAAATACAGTTGAATTGAGAACCTCTTTCTTTTTTGAAATCGGTTGAAAAATAAACATTTGGATGTAAGTTCGAGTCAATATGTAAGAATTGTGAGATTTCAAGTACTTCTGCAGGGCTAATATGGGCATGAGATAACTTTATCCCCGGGGAAAGGAGAAAATGTTTATCCCCTCGCTTAGTTTTATCCATCCTTCGAGCATGGGCACACCGGTGGATATATTGTCCACAGTAGATAAAATATGAGATAGACCCGTCCCGTCCGTGCATCCGTAATGTATGCATTTTCACGTACATTTTCTATAAAACGATATTTCCAAAATTTCGCCTCCCGCTCCGTCCGGAATAAAACACGTTACGTATGCGTGTGTGTGTGACCTTATGACTTAGATAGATTTTTTGTCTGAATATAAACTTAAACCCACGTCCAATGAACTAGGATAAAATTGTCCCTTTCAAATGTCAACAAAGTATATTTTTTATGTTTTATTTGGCTCCATGCTACGGACGGGGGATATATGTCTACTCGTTATGTCAAACGGGGATATACTTCTCCCCGTTGCCATGCTTTGACATAACGACAAGATTATTTTATCTCTTATCAGTGGATATAACCGGGGTATTTTTTTGTCCCCAGCCCATGCTAGCCGTGCTGTAATAGTAAGATACCAAATTTATTCGAGAGATCTTATCCTTATCATAGACCCTATCGATTGGTTCAACAAAATAGCGACAGTCTATTTTTTGTATTTTTAGTTGGTTCGATTCCAAGCTCAAGTAAGCTTTTTGAATAATGTTAGAATGTGGTTCATAATTCTTATTTTGTAAAACCAAGGAATGTTACCTTTGAGTGAAATCTTCAATATTAAATTTATTTAGCCTCCATGTTCCGTTTCTTTTTTTCCACCCTGAATGTTCCTGTCCTATGATATGTACTTTGTGGTTAAACTTAATCAATAAGGGCATCTACGACTTTTTCTGTCACCAGGGCGGCGCCACTAGAAAGTGAGGTATAATATTTGACAGATTTCATAGCGGGGAAGTTAATTTGTTCGAAAAATGTAAACGTTATTGTTTCTTTCTGTACTATTAACTATATTTTATATTAATAACATTAAAAATAAATAAACCATACCACAGATATTCATAAACTAGAAAAATTAAAAAAAGAAGATAAAAATGTGCAAAAAAATTAAAAAGCAAACCACTGTAGCGTTGTTTTGTGTATTAATATAATACTCTTGAAACTGATAAACTTTTCTGGTGAGCAGAAAATTATTAGCCCTCATTAACCAATAACCACTGACTTAGAAGTATATAGGTATACTAGCTCCCCAGGCAGACGTTGTTCTGCCCTTTCCAACGACCCTTCGTATAAAAATCCTAAAATTCGCAATAAAAAATTTTGAGGGTCGCTAATTATCGGGATAAAAACAATCCAATCTCTCAAGTTGGACCAAACTGCACACAGTGTGCAAAATTTCATTGAATAGGAGTTCATCGCAGACAAACAATGTGACACGTAATTTTTATATATAAAGATTTATATCTCTATGAACTTAATTTTGGTTGATAGTGAATATACTCTTTGGTTGAACCCATCTCTAGTATATTATACAGTAATCTATGGTTGAACCGCCGTTTTAAAACAAACTATTTTCGTATTTCGCTGTAGCGTAACGAATTTTAATTAGGTTAATGAAAATAAACAATCGAATCGAAAAACGTGCACGTGTTATATAAATTTTTGTAGTAATTATTAACTTCCTGGACGTATTGTATTTAAAAAGACTACAAAAATGGATTTAAATGAAGACTCGAGCACGGACGGTGAGTAAAGGACAAATTTAAACTTTTATAATTAAAACACTGCGTTGGTAAAGTTCCTCGTTTAAAATATAATTTATTTTTGTCTTTACAGAATATTTTGTCACAGCCGTACAGATTTTTGACTATTGTGGTGTTGATAGTACAGCGACTTTACAAGTTGATGCGTTAATGGAAAAATTTGCGCCTTTTATTAAAACAAATAAGTAAGCTTACTTAATTTTATATCGTTTAATTTTCAAGCAAAAAAGTATATATAATCGCATTTACAGTGCACAAATCAGTGGAGCCCTGTGACTACCTGTGCGACGGTTTGAAACTATTGCTTTGCTACTCATTTATGTATACTACTGTCATACTTCATCAAGCAAATATAATGAAAATTAACATTTTTTAGAATGAGATTTAAAATTATTAAACTAACATTAGATTCAGAATTGATAATTTCAATTTTATTTCGAATTTTCTAATTGAAAGAAACTCTTCTATCACTTCAAATTTCAGGTCAGAGTACAGCTACTTAAAATCACTTCTAGATCCAGAGCAAAGCAACCCTGAAGTTACTGTTTCAGCATTGGCAACGGCTTTAAACAAGTACAGTGAAAGTCAAAAGAAGGTTGATTTAGAGGAAAGGTATGGATCATTTAAATACTATTTTACAAGTTTTTATTAAACACTATTGTTTAATGCTAATGAAATGTCAATGATGTAAAGAACCTAAGAAAAATACTATAAAAGGAAATAAAAAGATCTTGCCCTATGGTCTTACCATCTATATATTCCCATCTATTTAGACATGGTAGAGCCGTGCTGCAGCTATATTAATTGTATAGTTGTAGTACGAATGGGTTGGCTTGACTGGGGAAGGACCACATTCTCACAAAATACCAGTGTAAAATAGCAGCTTAATGCTGCTGTTTTTCTTATGGTGAGTGTAGAGAACTGGAGAACCTTATTAACCACATCTGTATTTTGATTCGCAAATGAGGATAGATTACCATCAGGTGGACTGTGTGCTCGCTTGTCACCCATATTCTATAAAAAAATACATGGTATTATTTATCTGTTGAAGTATTAAACATTGTACTTCATTACCATCATTCAGAAGAACAATGGTATAACATATCCTCTGGAGTTGTTGCAAAAAAGAAATATTTTTTGCCGTTAAGTAATAACCATGGACAAATAAGGAGATGTTCATCCTTATTTTGATCTTTTGCAGTTTCAATTTGAAGAATGGACAAACACCACATGACTCGGATTCTGGAATTTCATCAGATGGTAAGATTTACCAATGACTTCTAAGGCCAAAAATCTTTATCATAGGGTCATTATATCTTTAAATTAAATTGATATATTAGGAAAATGTTGAGTTGGGTTGCTCACATGTCTAACAATGCTAAAACTAGTGTAAAATAGCAGCTCAATACTGCTCTGTTATGTATGGTGAGTGTAGAGAACTGGATACCCCTGGAAAGGAGGCATTCCATATTAGTCCTCAGTGGTGACAACATATCTGCATTTTTATTCTTAATCTAGGATGTATGTGGATTTCTATGGGCCACAGCATAGACTTACTATCAGATGCTTGTATGTCATCTATATTCTATAAAAAAAATATGGTGTTGATAATAATATAATGATGAAATGATCAAGACTAACTAACATTACATAAAAAGGGAGAATCCTATACCTAGTAATATTTCAACAGTCTCAATACATATATGGAGTATAAATTGATATTGCTGTGTTCTGTATGTCTAAGGATACTCACATCAAAAGTAATTATATTTTATTCAATAAAGATTACAAATAATTAGATTTGCAACAAATTGTATATTCAGCAACATGCTGAATACCGAATGTTCTGTGGACTTCTTAGCTGAATATTATGCAAAAGTATTCGGCCGGGAAGGAAGTAGTGTTTATTTTTCAGAGCATCTATTCTCTGGATCTAGGATTGTCTATGAAAAGAAAAGGTAAGAAAGTACTGCCTGAAAATGTAGAAACATTAGTTTTTCTGCACTGTTATCTTCCACTTTTATTATAATTTCTTTCTAAATAATTCGAGTGCATATACATTTGTCTGATAGCTCTTTTTTAAATTTTTTTAATAATTATGGAAGTTAATTATGTACCTATGACTACTTTAATGATTAAAAAAAAGAAAAATTTAATTATAAAATAAATAAATAAATATTTACATTTTACCAATTATCTGTCTATAATAAAACCTTTTACTTAAGTATTCAGTATTCGACCAAATAGGATAAAAGTAGCCGAATAGGCGGAATACTGAATAATAGTCGAATATTCATTGCAAATCTACAAATAATACATATTGAAAGTCATTTTTGCTTTAACCATTGTGGACATAAGCTTCTTCCAAGTTCATAAACATCCTGGATATAGTCCACTGTTGGCATAGGCCTTTCATTTTAAAAGTACTTTATTAACGCCAGAAAATGGGTTGATGACAGTACTAAATACATTACATTTAATAGTCTTCTCTGCTGTGCCCCCTGTGTCCCGGTCTTCTATGCTGTGAGCTTACTAACTACGAGTTTTTATTTTTATGGCACCTAAAAGACATGTTCATACGTTGAGATGTATGTATATATGTTTTTTTTTATTCAATATTGATTATTACATAATACTTATTGAAAGTCATTTTTTATTTACCACTGGTTCGGAAAATACCTCTGTCCTGGGAAGAACCAGCAAGAAACCCTGTGGGACTTTTTTTTCAAACATATTTCACTTAACAACAATTTCGTTTATACAATTTTTAAATGATTTTTCATAGAACCAGCATGGTGGCGATCACCTTATTCCCAGGGGTTATTTTCATTCATGTATTCCTTGATATTATATTAACACTTTTTGTACAGTTTTTCTTTAATAAAACTTAAACTTGTTTATTGACAAACTGAATATGTTCTGAGATTTTGTTGTAAAAGCATATACATTGCCCCATAAATGAATTACTGATTCTGTGGAGTCTAGTAACTGACATCACAAGCTTATGTTTGTTCCTAGTGTTTAAAGTATGCAAATCCTTCTTAATAAAGCTATTTATGTTTTTATGTACATACATTACATTTTCTTGAATATTATATATATTATATACATATAATTGATCCGCCCCGGCTTCGCACGGGTAATTTCTGGATCTCGACAACAGCATCATCTATTGGGTCCAAATGTGACTCTAAATTCTAAACTATCTAGTGACTCATTCAAACACAAAAATTTCATCAAAATTGGTCGAGCTGTTTTTGAGTTTTAGCGAGACTAATGGAGAGCAATTGATTTTTGGAACGAAGTTGCTTATCGGCCGGTACGAATTTGGCGGTTGGGGGCTAGGCGAGAAAAAGTATAAGATTTTTCCGTCACAACCCCTTCTGACGTAGTTTAGACGGTCTTGGCGGCTTTATAGCCGCTTGCTGCTTTATATATTCCTTATGGAAGTGAGATGGAATGATATCCATCTCACTCGCTCTTTTTCTTATCTTGCCATGAAAGAAATATTATTTTATTTTAATATAAGTACGCTAGTAATTTTTTATTTGTATTTGTTAATCAATAATATAATATGTTTATCAATAATAATATACTACGAAAGGAACTTCGTTCCAACCGAGTGTTCCACGACACTCACGCATGATGAGTATATATGAGATATGTCACGTCTGTAATGAAAAATATTAATAATGTTTTGTGATGCAGGATTCCAGTTGCTAGAGGAGCTCCAGTGTGAGCTGAAGGAGAAAGCACATATAGCCCAGCAGCTTCGAAGCCAGCTGGACTTCACGGACAGGCAGCACGAGGAGGCGCTGGCTGCGATTACCGCCGAGCGGGACTCGTTGCGGGCACATCTCAACATGTGCGTACAAAGCATGATTAATATCATTTCTTCATGGGCCAGTCCACTGCTGGACATGGAGCTCTCATCTTGATGAATTGGTAACATCATTAGCAAATGTCGTTTGCCTTGAGGTTCGCAAGTCTTAATTAATTTCTTTTTTATTTAGTATCCTCAAAACAATAATTATATTACAAGGGCGTGTTCAAGTATTACGTAAGCAAACATTCTATGATTTAAACCTTCCCCTGTATAAGCAAAACTAAGAAAATTGCAAATTACTCCCTAGAAAATTAAGATTAATTTATTGTCCACGAGCTTCGTATCCAACTCTCTACATCTACATCATCAAAAATTGGTACCTCATCTTCACAATAATAAAAATAATATTATTAATTTAGATTATAAATATTGTTTTATAATTTTTTTATCTTACGTAAGGTTTTTAATACTCCCCCCTGCTCCCTTTCTCAGTAAAAGTAATAAAAAATTGAATGCCGTAATAGTAGTCATATTATTTCACCGATGATTGCGACTTCGTCACCCAATACTGTCTGTCAGCGGGTTAATGACCATAAAACTTGGGCGACCTTAGTCGTCGTTGCGTCGCCACCTCAGCCTTTGCTGGATCCATGAACGCTCCTCCGTCGACGCCAACCTCACGACAAGAGAAGGCGTTTACGGATGTTTCTGGAAAAACTTCACTAACAGCACCCTATTGTGATCAAAATACAAAATCAGTTCCAGTGGTGACCCGAAACAAAATCGATAATGACGGGTTTACTCTTGTTGATGGGTGGCGTTGTGCAAGACCCGTCTTTAACCAGCGTGGGACCGCCAACATAACAGCAAGTACAACTTTGTGTCGTGGAGCCCACCAAACAGCTCTACATCTCCCGTTGTACCCTTACCGATGCCACGTAGAGAATCCGATATGTGTACATTTGCAGCGTCTGGAGTCTAATAGGTCAATGAACTTCAAATCCTATGCACTCCAGTTTCTTGCAAAATACAAAGAGACATTCCCCGCTCCCGGTTTCTGGCTCTCTGGGGTAGTGTATGGTCCATACAGGGACACGTTAAGGAAGAAAGACCCCTAAATAGTGTTATGTTTATGTTTTTTTTATATATTTTTAGTTTAACCCTTTATAAGGCATAAGCATCTAGGGGTGGATAAGTAAAACTGTTGATGGTTTTAGACTATTTTTATTATGGTTTTTCACAAAATGCAAATAAGAAATTCAAAAATTTAAAAAAACACGGTGGTAAATATTTTCCCGCTGCCCGTGACGCCTTAACTAGCCTTTCCTATGAAATGCAGTAAAACATGGTGTTATGCAGAGCGGAACTTTGCATTTTTCACATATAACTTTCGATCTTTTGTCTTTTTCTTTTGTGCTACACATTCTGCAACGTTTATATGAAGGCGATTCAACGGGCATATGGTCTCCAACGTTGGTGAAACGAACTTCCTCTGCGACAACATGCACTGCCTTTTGGCGATTCTCAGAAGCAATTTTTTTTCTGCAGATATAGTTGACTAAACTACCAGATCGTCGTTTTCTATTGGAAAACCCACTGATCAGTCCTCTAGCGACAGAGACTCGAAATTCAAGATTGCTTAGTTTTGTCGCATTCTTATTTTGGCAATATAACAAGTATGCATTTGTTATACTTGTATCTAAAAGGAAAAAGAATATTCGGACCCACCATCTCCTACTTCTTCTGCCTACTGAATAGGTACTTTTTATCTGATCAAAGTGATCAACGCCTCCCATCCTTTTAGTATACTCCTTTATTGCTAACGGGCAGTTGATTTCTTGTTTTGTGCCGTCTTTCTGAGTCCGTAAGACAGTGGTTTTGCCAACTTTTGGATGGAATGCATTACTCAATAGGAGAACCTCTTTGGTATCTTGCCAAACTAAGAAAGATACATTTCCCTTGACTCTCCATTTATATTGTCCTTTTGCAAGCTTCTGATTCGTTTTTACAAGTACAGGCAGATGTTTTCTGTGTCTTCGTACAGTTCCTGTAGCATAAATGCCATTTTCATATAGATATTGCATTAGAGTGTAGTCACAGAAGAAATTGTCAAATGTAATAATAATATGATATTCCTCCAGTGCTTTATTTATCAGCTTTTCAGTCAACATCTTCACAACTTTGGATCCTAGTCCTTCCTCTGTTCCGGTTTTTGATTTTCCAGTGTATATGTAGAATTCATAGAGATACCCAGTTTTACTGTCACAGCGACACCATACCTTGTAACCTCTTTTTATGGGCTTTAGAGGCATATACTGTTTCATGGAAGACCGGCCTTTGAAGAGAATCATCGATTCATCAATACTTTGGGATGAGGAGTCTTTGGCATTTTTCTGACATGCCTGAGTGATAAGATCCAATAATGGGCGTATTTTGTAAAGTTTGTCATAGTTCTCGCTTGTCTTATCTGGTATCTGTGTATTATCATTCACGTGCAGATTTCGCAATATCTTCTTGAATCGCTTTACGGTCATAGTCTCTGCTATTTCATCTACCCTGAAACCAGGGTCGGAAGACCAATAAAGGTCAATAGAAGGCAGAATATTGTATCCCATTATTATAAAAATCCCTTCAAAGGCCTTCAGTTCTTTTTTATCTAATTGTGTCCATCCTTCATCTTTCCTTTGCTCTGCATATAAGTTTGTTTGATATATTATCAAATCGTAGACTTCATCAGTGAAGAATTTTTCAAATACAGTTACAGGTCTAGTACGGCTGCTAAACATAATTGCCGGTTCCATCGGAATTTCATCGTAAACGCTAGGACTTGGCCGATCAGTTGTCCACATAGTTTTTTTCCATGTTTCCTCTTCGCCGTCTGAATCATCTGTTTCCGAATCTGAGTTAGTATTTGCTACTGGTGATTGTGGTTGTCGCCGTAAGGTCTGTTGAGTGCCAGAAGTACTGGGTGCATTTTGGATTATTCTTGCCCGCCTAAGCCGGTCACTGTTGCTTGGTTGAGGTGATGGACTAGGTTGGTTTTCAACAGACGCATTACTTATATTACTAATAAGACTATCAGGTGGATCAGGTGTGGGTGCTAGAATTCCATCATGAGGCTCATCAAGGCTCTCTAAAATTCTTTGAAGTTTCACTGTACTGTACTGCACATCTTCTTCATCGGATTCCAAATTATCATCTGACACATCGGGATCATCAGGTAAACCAAAAATCTCTTCTAATGCACAAGCTATTTCCAAGTCATTCAGTGCCTTTTCATTCATTTTCAAAATATAAATCTGTAACAACCAATACATACTGTCAGCTCCACGGGCAAAGGGAACATTTTTACCACCACAAAAAGCCCCTACTAACAAAATCTGCAAAATGTAGAATTGAAAATATGCTTGAATATCAATGAAATATACAATAAGCTTTAGAAATAATAACAACTTACCGTTCATGAGTCGCAGATATAAAAGATTTATAAAGATTTTAGAAGTCGTACCGAAACACACCCGATTTCAGTCTTCCAAACGTCACAGTGTAAAATCTAAAATGGCGACGTGTCATTACCATAGATGAAAAATGTTGACCGGATATCCATAAAAATGTTGCCAATAGGAAAAAATCTTTCCCTAAAATTTGCTTAACTAATAATGTGAATATTAGTGGTGGGAAATATATTCCCGCTGCCTTAAAAAGGGTTAAGGTATTATCGCTCATTTAATGCAAGACCGTCATTTCTAAAAATCGTGACTTTACGAATTTATAAAAGAAAAAACAATTTTGACGGGATTTTCACTGGCAGATAGCCGATGTTATAACGAGTAACTTAGGCTACTTTTATTTTAGAATAAGAATTAGGGTTCCGCACGAAAAAATTAAAACCCTAAATTATACGCGGGCGAAGTCGCGCGGAACAGCTGGTGCAAAATAAATTCAGCACATCCACTGCGTCCTCTTCGTCGCCTTCGTCTATTTTATCAAGTGCATCTAGTAAGAATAAAATGTCCGATATCAAATCAATATGGCTTTATAACATTTACTCCTAAACAATCTTAAAATTCATTAATCACTGCGTATCAAAATTCTTCTGAACATAGGCTTTCCCATAGCTTGCCACAATGCTTGCCATAGTTGCCGCGCTTGGCAAGCGAGTTAGCAACTACAGTTTTTTTAGTTTATTAGGATGGTGCTGCCCATCACCTGTTTTAGTTTCCGTCTGTTGTCTCTTAAGAATTCCACGGGATAAAATGGGATAGTGCATATTCTTACGCCACCATTACATGATGTACATTATTTTTACGTATTTATTATACTATTGAAATTATTGGAATTTTAAACATTCAAAATTGTTGCTGTTCTATAGCTTTAACTAGCAGTTAACCACTTTTCGACCCCGAAAAAGATTGGGACGATTCGGATAAAGATTGAGATTACGTACCAAATACAAAAAGTAATACTTCTAGAGAAAAATAATCTACTTCTATGCATTCAGCTACAGTTCACAATAATATGCTAGCAGCTATGATATCTGCTGCAATTGAAAATAAAAATTAAATGAAAGTTATGACAGACATGAAAAAGAAGATTGGATAAAAGGGATTAAAAATTGTGTTTATAAGTACCGTATATAATTTCATATGCAATTAGTAAAAAGCTGTTATTTTGACATTACAAACAGGCACTTCAATTTTATTTATTTGTGTAGATATAGACAATGATTAAACTAACCTAACCTCGCTCATAGAAGCTTTCAATACTGGCTTCTCAATTCTCACCGGGCCTGGCTGCGCAGCCAGGCTGCGGCAGCCAGTCGAACATATGACGGTGTATGGGAGCCCGCGCACCTAAGCAGCCACGAACTCCCGGCTGCGGCAGCCATAAAAGCGCGTCCGATTGCACGGCAGCCCGTTGGCTGCGCGCAGCCAGAATGAGTAGGGCAAATGTATTTGGCTGCCGTCAGTCACCGCGCACTTGTGGTAGCAGCCAGGCGTATTTTGTATTCCGAAATCACAAAATGACTTTCAATACGGAGAAATTTATTCGCGAAATTGAAAACCGTGAAGCAATATGGGATATATCAATCATTGCCCTTGATTGAATTTCTTACAAAAGGTATCAAATGATTGCACTGACATTCTCGTGTTAAAAACCGGTCTGGGGTATTTACGAACATCTTTGAAATAGGTATGAAATAAGCCTTTTTTTTAAACGTTACCCCCACACTAGGATTTTCTCAATTATCGCAGAGGCAGTTTACAAACACAAATTGCACAAGGACAAACATCCAGACTCGGAACATACATATACTTGGTCCGTGCGGGATTCGAACCCGCGGCCTCAGCGCAGTAACTCATTGCTAAGCCACGGAGCCGTCTTTTAGTGCCGTTCTAGAAAAAGAGGATGAATTCAATGTCTTCTAGCTTTGCTTTTTTTACGAAATACACACAAAATTACAAGTTCTTCAACGTCCATATCCCTCGAAGAAAGGGTCACGACTGGCCGTCCATTGGCTATTTAGAAGTAGCTACTCAAATATTTCGTACGCCGCAGCCTGGCTGCGCAGCCAGGCTGCCTAGTGCGCGGCAGGCGTTAAACTATGTACTATATAAACATGGTATAACGAACGATAAAGAACGAAGCTTATCTTCATAATATTGTCTTGATAATGAAGTAACTTTCGTTCGTAAGAATAAATATGCCATGCCTAATAATTAAATTTTCATTTTTTTTTTGTCACAAAATGCCTAATTGTGGCTTATATATAAGAAATAGACATGGTATCGCGGACTTTTTTTTAGACGAAGTAAAGATCTATATTTTTATAGAACATTGTACCTATTTAACCATACACACACCAGCGTACGCGGATAAATAATTTTGGGAGCGCTTTTTCTTCTGACCTGCTTAACAAATATAGGCTAGCTGAGATATATAGCCTAATGCTATATAGCTTATACTATTCAACATGAATCTGGCTATAATATCCAAAAAGATTTTTCAAATCGGACTGGTAGTTCCAGAGATTAGCACGTTTAAACAAACAAAAACACTCTTTTGTTTTATTATATTAGTATACATAGATGTTGCATCGTGTTCGTTTTTGTTCGAATGGTTCGGAACGGCGTACGAACAAGACGTGCGTGAATACTAGTGTCGATATGCTCATCACTGATACTATCTCTGTCGGGCATGATGTCAGGTGAGACAGCGTGCTTTTTGGTCGCGCCCACCAGCGAGTTCGAGCACGCGACTTGTGCCACCTTAAGGAAAAAAACCGGCCAAGTGCGAACAAATCCGTAGATATATAAGTTTAAAGTTATTAAAAATATTTTTATTATATGATGTAACTAAAAATTTATGCTTTTCGCAATTTTTCCTTTATCTGTGCTATAATAGGTTGCTTCGTACCAAATTTTAAGATTCTGAGTTCACGGGAAGTACCTAGGTTTTGATTCCCTTGCGAATGTCGAAAATTTGCGGCATAAACGGCTGTATCTTTTGATTGCGTTGGCTTAGAAATTTGATTTTTTCATAGCCCCAAGGGACAGTAGACTTGAGTATTTGATATGAATTTCAGCTTGATACTTCCACGTGTTCTTGAGAAAAAGGGTCTGTTAAGACCCTTTTTCAGACAGACGGACAACAAAGTGATCCTATAAGGGTTCCGTTTTTTCCTTTCGGAACGGAACCCTAAAAAGCAAACAAGCCTTGGCAATAATTAGGAACACTTCGAAAAATTAACTCGAAAACTAAATACACTACCCAATACTAAAATCGACTAAAATATTTGCTATAATATCAACTGTCAAAATGGCGTCGATAAAGCAGCGCCCTTTTGACCCTTTATTATTTGAATGACTGTCCATCAGTCAGCTATCGTGTCAAAGAGCCATCTATGCAAATAAGGCTGTAGTTTTTGAGTTATAAGAAAGTGACCATATTACCCTCACATACCTCTTATCTATCATCCCATGGGTGTCATAAAAGTTGATAGAAACTTAAATAGGAGAATGGCGATAGCATTTCTTTGTAAACAACACAATGCTAATCAAAAACTGTGGTTGCCAACACGCGTTACTTACCTCCCACAGGGCGGGATTTAATTTATTCATTTGACAAGACATAAAATTGTAAAATCCACACTACTAATTAACACTGTGTTGTTAAATAAAATAAAAACTACTTATTTGTTGTTTAGGTTGCGCGAAGAAAACATGACTCTGACACACGTGCGTCGCGACTACGAAGATGCTATCGATCGGCTGTGTTGCAGCGAGCGCAGCTTGGAGGAAGTGAAGCGGGAACTCGACATGAGCAGGAAGCGCGCCAGAGTGCTCACCGAGCAGGTCGCCGCGCTGGAAAGTGAGGTCGGTACTATATTAGTAATAAAATAAAAGATTGTTACATTGTAATTGTCGTATTTTGATTATATCGCTATTTATAAAATCCAATTGCTGTCCGTTATTCTCACTAAAACTCGAAAAAGGCTCGACCGATTTTGATGAAATTTTTTGTGTGTTGGATCCCTAGATGGTTTAGAATCACATTTGGACCCGTTAGGCAGCGCTGTTGTCGATATCCAAAAATCACCCGTGCGAAGCCGAGGCGGATCACTAGTTATTTATAAAATGTGTGAAAAGTATAGAGCCAGTAAAGAGCCAATAACAGGCTGTAAACTGTAAGGCATTCTATCTTAGTCCTCAGAGGTAACAATGTATATATTCATTATGTTGTTACGTTTTAATTTTGTTAAAATAAAACAACAAATAAAAATTTATTAATAAACTCAGGTTCGGTTACTATTCTTGATTTCGATCTAAAATTGCCTTCGCAACAATACTCTCCTGCGCTCTATTTAGCCTGCCTCTTCTTATTGCCGTGCATCCAATATTAACCTCTCGGGCCCTGACATTTTCTGCCGACTTCCAAAAAGGAAACGGTACTCAATTCGACACGTATGTTTTTTTTTTTTGTGTGTTACCTCATAACATTTTACATTTAAAATTATATTGGACAGACTTAGTCAGAACTATGGTCAAGCCAAAGAGTATAGTAGGTCAAAACAAAGACAATTTTTTTTAAATGATGGTAAATATAACTAAGAGTCATTAATTACTATGTTCTTCTCCAAAAATAAAAAAAAAATTATCAAGAATTAAAATATCGAATTATTTGTATGAAGGTCAAGTGAGTGCTAGAGTAACGACGATTGCAAGGCGATTTGTCGATAAATGAAATGTTTTGAGAAATTATCAATTACCGTGTAGTGGCGGTGTATGAATATTCATATCATTCCGTGGGTTCGAAAGAAGCGACTGATCCCCTGTTCCACGGTACACGTACCTGGTTACACAGTAACAAGGTACGTGTAGTTCATTTTGTTTAGTTAAATCAGTGACAGGAATAACGGAGAAAATAGTGGCGGCGTGAAGGAACAACGTTATTTTGGAACTTTTTCACCGTGATGTTATTTATCACTCATGTATATAGGCGACAGAGAGAAATAAATCTAGAGAAATAAATAAGGGATGGGCAGCAGCGTCTTTCTAATAACGACTAACAATAAAAAACTGCGATGCCAACCCGCTTGCCAAGCGTGGCAACTATGATAAATATACCCTCTATGAGAGTAAAAAAAGATGAACATTTTTTCTAAATTTAATCTCGGTGAAACGCGGATGCTCCGTGCGATATTTAGGGCAGCGTTGCAAAGGTGGGTGATATTTGTGGCAGTAAAATTTCGTGTTCCCCTTTATTTCCATGGCCCATGGTCAGCATTGGAAGGAAACTCTAAGGATAGGGAGGGGGTAATTCTATTATTTGAAAAAATGTTTTTGTGTGTAAAAAAAAGTCATCAAACATCAACATCAAACAATTTATTAAACAAAAGTTGCGTAAACAAGTTCAATGGTTAAAACCGTAATAAATAACAAAACCAAACAAGTTTAGTGAAAGGAAAAAAATCAAGTATATGTCACTTCTACAACTAAGGCAAATCTAACTAATACCCATATGTTAAAATTCAATATCTATATGTTAAAATCAAATGACTACTATGAAGAATGAAACAAGGATATAGAAACACGGTGGTAGAGCCACGCAGCAGTTTTTGCTGTTGCACGTATGGGCCGGCTCGAGCCGGGTTGGTACCACGACCTCACAGAATACCGGCGTGAAGTAGAAGCTCTGCTTCTGCGTGGTCCAATCCCCCCCCCCCCCCCCCCCTCCATCAACATGGTAGCGGAATTACACGTTAGACTACCCCAGAAGGGTACCAGCACCCCTGGAGAATCCCTCGCTGAGCATCCACGACCACGTTATTCCACTCCTGAGCGTGGGTTCTAAGGCTGCCGCGCGTATTCTGGGGGGAGGGGGGGGCGAGGGACAAAATTGCGCTCAAAAACATAACTGCTCGGGGCAAACAGCCACAAGACCAAGGCGTCCCCTGCCACGCTATCCGTGAATTTCTGCAACATCAGGGGACTTCACTCGAACCTAAACGCCGTCCACTACCATCTCGAGACGGCGAAGCCGGCCTTGCTCTTTCTGACCGAGACGCAGGTTTCCTCTCCGGCTGATATTTCGTATCTCTCCTACCCGGGGTACAAATTGGAGCACTCCTTTGTGCCTCAGGCTGGAGTTTGCGTGTATGTCAGAGAGGACATCTGTTCTCGACGCCTCGGCAGTCTTGAAGGTTCGGACCTGTCCATCCTATGGCTACGCGTAGACAGCGACGACCATCCGCGCGTCTACGGGTGCCTCTATAGGTCCCATAGCGGTAATGCCGAAACAGACCGACTCATTGACCATGTCCAAATGGCTACAGATTCTTTGCTACAACAGGTCCCATCCGCAGAGATCGTGATACTTGGCGATTTTAACGCCCACCACGCCGAATGGCTCGGTTCATGTTTAACCGATCATGCGGGGAGATCTGTTTATGACTTTGCATTGGCATATGGTCTGACACAACTGGTTACTTCGCCTACGCGGATTCCAGATGTGGAGGATCATACACCTTCCCTGTTGGACCTTCTGCTGACCTCTCATCCGGTCGGATATTAGGTTTCCGTCGATGCCCCTCTCGGCTCTTCGGACCATTGTCTGATCCGGAGTGTGGTGCCACTCACGCTCCCCTCGCGGTTGCGTTCTGCAGGTTGCCGCCGTGTTTGGCATTACAGGTCGGCGGATTGGGACGGAATGCGGTCTTTCTTTGCATCCTACCCATGGGGGCGGGTTTGCTTCTCGCCGGATGATCCCAGCGCTGTTGCTGACTCTGTCACTGATGTGGTGCTACAGGGAATGGAACTATTTATTCCATCATCTATGGTACCCATCGGAGGCAGATCTCAGCCTTGGTTTGGTCTCTCCTGTAAGACTGCATTACGCAGTAAGCAGGATTGTTATCAAGCCTGGGCTGCGGCTTCGGCGACTCAGGATGTAAACACCAGCACACTTAAAAAGAAGTATAACTTCGCCTCCAGGTCCTTCAAAAGAGTTATTGCCAAGGCAAAGTCAGAGCACATGGGCAGAATTCGCGAGAAACTAGTTCGACTTCCTTCGGAAACCCGTGCATTCTGGTCTCTCGCCAAGGCTGTCCAAGGGAATTTCTGTAAGCCATCACTACCATCTCTGCACAGGGAGGACGACTCTCTGGCCCAAGATGCAAAAGACAAAGCCGACCTTTTAGTCTCCCTTTTTGCGTCTAACTCGACTCACGATGACGGGGACTACACCGCCGACCATCCTGTGGTCCGAGTGCTCCGTACCGGATGTGCAATTCACACAGCCCTCGGTTAGAAAAGCACTCCTCTCCCTGGACATCCACAAGTCGAGTGGGCCTGAAAATTCCTCCAATTGAGCTGATGACGTGTGATCCAGAGTTGGCACCGGTTCTAACGCATCTTTTTCGGTACTCCTACACTCTAGGTAGTCCCGAATTCACGGAAGACGGCTTTGGTCCACCCGATCCCTAAAAACGGCGACCGCTCCGACCCGTCTAAGTACAAGTCTATCGCCATCACCTCCTTGTTCTTCAACATAATGGAATCAATTATTAACTGCCAGCTCATGCGGTACCTTGAGGATCACCAGCTGATTAGTGACCGCTAATACGGTTTTCGTCGGGGTCGCTCAGCTGGTGATCTTCTGGTCTACCTGACCCATAGATGGGCAGAAGCAGTAGAGTCCAAGGGGGAGGCGTTGGCCGTTAGTTTGGACATTGCGAAGGCCTTCGATCAGGTTTGGCACAAAGCGCTTCTTTCGAAGCTCCCTTCCTATGGTCTTCCCGAGAAATTGTACAATTGGATCACCAGCTTTCTTGCAGATCGGAGCATCAGTTTCAAAGCACTCCACTTGTTGCCTCAACCAGTATCGGAATCCTCAGCGTTGACATATCGAGTGATGTGCAATTTCGTGTTCACTTGGAAGAGAAGGCCAAATTGGAATCTAAAAAGCTTGGCGCGTTCAGCAGAGCGGGACAGTATATCATGCCGGCATTCCGCCTGCAACTTTACAAGGCGCAGGTTCGGCCTCACATGGAATACTGTTCCCATCTATGGGCTGGGGCTCCCCAGGGCTTTATTAAAAAATCATCATCATCAATATTATAGCCTTTCATAAGTCCACTGCTCAACATAGGCCTCCCCCAAGGAATGCCACAAAGCACGATCCCGAGCCACCTGCATCCATCGACTTCCTGCATTTCTTACCAGGTCGTCACTCAATCTCGTGGGTGGTCGCCCTACACTTCGCCTACTGGTACGAGGCTGCCACTCAAGAACCTTTCTTCCCCGTCAGTTCTTCGAGCTATATGGCCGGTCCATTGCCACTTCAGCTTACTAATCCGTTGGGCTATGTCGGTTACTCTGGTTCTACTGCGGATATACTCATTTCTAAGTTTATCACGCAGAGAAACTCCGAGCATATCCCTCTCCATAGGTCGCTGAGCGACCTTGAGCTTCCTCATACGGCCAGCAGTGAAGGACCGTCTCAGGTCCGTAAGTCATCACTGGCAACACGCACTGGTTGTACAATTTCGTTTTAAGGTTTTGAGGTATGTCTGACGAGAAGATGTGTCGTAGTTTCCCGAACGCTGCCCAGCTGAGTTGAATCCGTCGGTTGACCTCTCGGTAGAAGTTGGACTTACCTAGTCGGACTATTTGTCCCAGGTAAACATACTCATCAACAACTTCGACCTTAGTGCTCCCAACAACTACCGGCATAGGTGTGACATGGACATTAAACATGATCTTTGTTTTGTCCATGTTCATCCTGTCCTTTACCATCTGTGGCTATATTATCACATATCAGATGAAATAGTGGTTTATCACTTTGTTTAAGATAGGTAACCAACTCCATCATACAATATTAATTTTAATTAAATTAAAAAATTACTTTGTAATGTAAAATTACAGAAATTAACCCTTCAAGAGCTGCTGTCAAAGTCAAAGGACGAGTGCCATCGTATCAACGAGATGTACGCAAGCAGACAATCGGTTCTTTTAGAAGAGAATGAGACTCTGAGAACTGAACATGCCGACGTATCTGCTCGCTTGCAAGACCAAGAGGAGGTTATGCAACAAGTCATTAAGGAAAAGGTTACTTTAAATTCACGTTTTTCGATTTCAAATATATATATATATAATTTAAAATGTATACTCGTCTTTTAAAGGTTCTTGTCCAAAGAGTACGTTTGTACTGTTTTGTTGGTAATTTATTTTGTGTCATATCTTGAGAACCAATAATAAAATCGATTATAAACCAATTACATCACGTTTAGTTTTGAACTTTGCTTTATCACCAATACTGTGCAATGTTTACTCAGAGAGTAATTTTTGTCTACTTGCTGTGTGTACTAAATAGGAAGTGCTCAAATAATTTTTAAGTAGCAAGACATATATGCCAAATGTGATGATAAATGCAATTTGTCCTATGTTTAATAATATTCCGCAGATGGCTTCCTCTTGTTTCTAAGAATGTACTGAATATTGTGAATGATCATAATATTTATTGTAACTGAAATAATTTTCAGATCTTATTAGAGATGGAGTTGAAGGATATGTTCAATAAGTCAAACCAGACGCATATGCGCCTGGATCGTTCAATAGACGTCAGTTACACTGAGGACCAGATGCTCACAGCACTAGACAGCCTTAATGCTGATAGCCGGTTTTCTCAAGGTATCTTTGACATTTTTTTTAATACTGTTACCGCTTAAAAGAAATATCACAAGTTAACACATTTGAAATTGGTGTAGAAATTAGACTACAAATGCTTTAATTTATTTGTTTAACTCCTATTTGTGCTTTCATTTTGCAGAACTCATTTTTCCACTCTATAATATTATGTCCTACATAGTGTTGGGTGATTTTGGAAATTCAGTAAAATAATATTTTTTTAGAAAAATATGAACACGTTTTTGGGAAGTTTATCCAACACAAGTGCTATGCCAATGACAATGTTCCACAACAATTGAGATTTATTGCTATGTTTAATGTCATGTTTTACAATTCTTTCAACTTCCTGTATATTTATATACAACTCACTGCAGATCTATTGTGGCTACATTATAAATTGGTTGGTTCAACAGAGGAAGGACCATGCTCACAAAGGATATAAAAAAGTGAAATAGGGGCATTACACTTCTGTGTTCATATGTTCTATGGGCTCATAGACCCAGACTATATCTCGATAGACCTCGGACTGTTTTATTCCATAATAAGGATAAGGATAGATGTAGGCATCTATGGATACATCTAGGGACTCCCTTTGACAGCCTTTCTTATCAAAAAGTTGATATTCTCTTGTTTCTGTCTATATATATGTGTGTCGGTATAATATTATTTTTACATTGAGCCAAATATCCATCCATTATTCTATAAAAGTCCATTGCTGAACATAGGCCCCCATCATAGATCTCCTCAAGGGGGGATTTTGCCATAGTTGCTACGCTTGGCAAGCAGGTTGAAGATGCTGCTGCCCATCTCCTGTTTCATTTTCCCTCTGTTGCCTCTTAAGATACCCACGGGACGATATGGGGTAGTGGATATTCTTACACCATCACTAATCACCTATATTCTTTTTCTTAAAAGCTTTAACCATGCTTTATATTTATTTATTCCCTTTCGCATAGATAAAACACAAATTAGTTTTCTTTGCATAGCAGTTATATTTAAAGAGGTGTGCCTAATTATTATGTTACTACTGTAAGACAAAACTTTCTATATCGAAAATATGTTGTATTATTGTTTGATTTGTATGGCACACCTGTTTTTATAAGCTGTTGTAAAGCTATATAAAAACAATTAACAATAATTTTCCGCTTTTGCTTTCTACTATGTAACACTTTATAAACATTCTTTATTAGACAACCGGATATTAGACGAAGAGTCGTTCATTAACGCACTCAAGGAGGACCAAGGACGGCCGACCAACATGTCATTGTTCGATGAAATAAGACTGAGCTTCTGTAACATTTCCAAACACAATATAACTGACTTAAATTCTTCTAGAAATTTCGATAAGAGCTGCGTACATTGTGATACTTTATTAGTTATGGCATCAACACAAACAGATGAATATGAACTTTGTATATGTTCTGAAACAGTAGATAGTAAAATGGTACCAAGTACATTAGATATCGCAATACAAACAGATTCAGCACTAGCAGAAAATGTGTCTTATGTTAATAACAATAATGTCGAAACTTGTATCGACTGCAGTAAATGTTTAGAATGCGAAAAATTAAAGGAAAATGCAACCAAATTAGAAAGTGACATCCAACATTCAAATTTCACTATCGCAGAAATGCAATCTGAGATTGATAGGTATGAGGAAAATGTGATAATTCTGCAGAAGATGGCGGACGAAGAATGCGATGGAAATAGAAAGTTAAAGGCATTAATAGATAATTTAAAATTGAATCTTGAATTAATTGATTCCAAATATTCTGACCCAAGTGGGAAATTCAACACGGTTTGCTGTGAGACATGTAATGCTCAAGTACAAACGGAAAGTGGTAATCTTTGATATGTTATATAAAATAGTAAATGTTGAGGATATATTTTATAGTGTAGTAGGATATGGTTTGGTGCATATTTATAATATTTTGATTTGAAATGGGTGTATTATTTATTTCTTGTTTATCATATATATTTATTAGATTATGTAGTTTATATGTATTGTCTAAAATAAGAAGTTACGTCATTAGGTTTTTCTTTACACAATGTGTTGCTCTTTGTACGGCAATAAATGAAAACGCATATTCGGTATCGCATTTTCAGATATTCGACATGACTTTCATGCTTCTTCAAACTAAATAAAAAAAATTGTGTCAATAAATAATTAAGGCACAACCTTTAACAAAAATCTCAAATAAAACTGTCAGTTGACGACAAGGTCATGCATAATAAGATGTTTTAATGAAATTAAACCAAGAAATTTAAAAAAAACCATTTAGACCCATTACAAAGAAATAACGTGTGGTGTAGCCAAATTTCTAAATATAAAAAGAGATCCTCACATCCTCTGCCATTGCAAGCACTGCCCAGTTGGGGTTTCCTGTTCATTTTAGTTCCAATCAGTGTTTTGATTGTGATATGAATGTCTGTCAACGTTGCATTTTTGTAATAATGTAACACTCGCATTATTGTATACATTGTCCTCCAGACCGAATTTCGGTCACGGCGGCCAGTAACAACTGAGACTATCCATCTGAGCAGGACTAGATTATATTGCTCAAGTGTATATGCACGAAAATGGGTGCACTCCCTCACTCTTATAGTCCAATGAGACTAATCTGACACGAGCGGAGGGAGATCACGTGCAGGACCAACAGCCAATGAAATACCGTCAACTTCCTAACCCCTAGCTGCTACTGAGAAAATCTTGAAAGAAAACCCCAATAACTGATTTTGGCCTGACGCGGGATTCGAACACGAGAGCTCATGATCAGCAATCTCGTTTGCGACCGACATTTAACACTACCTTTGTATTCATTTAATGTCATATTTGGTGCAACACATGGTATTTTAAAACCAAGTTTTGATTATTGTTGTGTGTAGTAGTTAAATTGAAGTATTAAGTAAACTTTGTAGTAATTTAGTATTAGTCACAGTTGCAACGGAACTAACATTTAATTTGTAGAAATCCATTATATTAAAGGTAAGATTATATATTTGAAACACACTGGTGATAAGGAGCATCATTCACGAAGCAAGACGAAGTCAAATAATTATATTTGTTACGTTCGAAATTAGAATTTAAAAATCCGACTTTAAGTAGTCATAGTGTACAATATCATTGAAATTATTTTACAAAAAAAAATCATGCAAAAACTTAAATTTGTCGTTCATCGAAGCTGATATTATTAATCTGGTGGACTGATTTACCATGTGTTAGGTGATGAAGGTAATCTTGGGAAAAACAGTTCTTCTTAATCAAATATATATATATATATCAAAGACATGTGATGATTTGAAAGTCAGTTTGACCTGGGAAGAGAGGCGCAGGCAATAATGTATATACACTCTCACTACTTTTTTTCTTTCAGAATATGCATCAGTGTCTACTCAAGCGGAACTCCCATGCTTTGAATGTGATAAACGTAAAACTGAAGTACAGCATCGGAGTCTGAAGAGATATTTTTGGTTTGTAAAAGAATGATTTATACTCGTATTTCAATCAAATATTATTAATTTACCATGTAAATTACCACATATGAGCTTTTTAACTGAGTTATGAGGTGCTGCCTTCACTTCTTCATCACTTAAAAACTTTTTCCCACAAAGTTCTTTTTTTAAATTTGGAAATAGATAATAATCACTGGGAGCCAGGTCGGGACTATAGGATGGATGTGGCAAAATTTCGAAGCCCACCTTCTGCAGGTCAGCCATCGCAACATGGCACTTTTGAACAGACGCGTTATCGTGCAGAAGAAGGATTCCTTGGGTCAATTTTCCCCTTCTTTTTTCCTTTATGGCTTCCTTCAATTGTTCTTGGATTGAAGCGTAGTAATTTCCGGTTATGGAGACATCTTTATCTTTATAATTAATCAATATGATTCCTTCCGAGTCCCAAAAGACTGTCGCCATGATTTTCCCAGCCGATTGTGCCACCTTAAATTTCTTGGGTGGTGGTGTGCCTTTTTTGTGCAGCTGCATAGTCCTGTTTGGACTGAGGTTCATAATGGTGAACCCAAGTTTCGTCACCAGTAACAATTCGAGCCAACACTCCATCTTTGTCTTCCATACAGAGGTCTAAAAATGCACGAGAACACTCCACGCGCAGTTGCTTTGCGCTGACTTTAATCATGACAAGATGGTCATGAAGAATTTTGAAAATGGTTGTATCTGATACTCCTACCATTTCTGCGAGCTGTTTTTTCTTCAGGCGGCCATGTTCTAATATTAATTTTTGTACTTTTTGAATAATTTCCGAAGTGGTCACTTCGATCGGCCTTCCTGGCCGTGGGTCGTCTTCAACTGACTCTCTGCCTTATTTAAAAAGGGTATGCCACTTGTAAACCATAGTTTTACTTGGACAAGAGTCTCCGTAAATTGATGACATCTCTTCCAGTATAGTCTGAACTGCTTTGCCGCGCTTGGTAAGATAATGTGTTGCTCAATTAGCACGTAATACAGCGACGTACCTACTTATTACCTACCTACCCATTTCGCGAACTTAAAAACACCCCTCGTACAAGTAAATCAGCACTTCAAATTGCAATTAATAATTTCTTCAAATTGCAATTAATAATTTCTTCAAATTGCAATTAATAATTTAATTAATACCGGCAGTGAGCATACCTGGAAATAGAAACAGAAACTTTTTTATTCAATATAGATTATAAATAATACTTATTGAAAGTCACTCTTTTGTTTAATTAGAACTGGGTTGCTTGCATACTTTGAAATTTACTTAGAGCCTGTTAATGCCGCCTTATTGTGTTGTGTGCTACTAAGGTTATGTGTGTCTACTATTTATGAGTTAAAAATAATTTAAACATTGTGATCTTTATGAAGAATGTAATGCAAATGGAATTATACATATGACAGGGCTTGGCATGATAGGCTATTGGGCGGCATGATAGCCTATTGGGCGCGTTGATAGCCTATTGGGCCAGCTTGCAACGTACGGGTTATCCCCTGGCCTGATTTTTTTTTATAGGATAAGGGTGACAAACGAGCACACAGTCTACCTGATGGTAAGTGGTTGCTGCGGCCCATAGACATCTACATCTATCCTCTGTTACAAATCAAAATGTAGATGCGTTGTCACCCGTGAGGACTAAGATGGAATGCCTCATTTCCAGTAAAAAGGGCTTCCGGCCACCTGCACTCACCAAGCGAAACGCAGAGGTAAACCTCTACTTCACGCTGGTTTTCTGTGAGGTCGTGGTACTACCCCGGTTCGAGCCGGCCCATCCGTGCGATAGCAAAAGCTGCCGCGTGGCTCTACCATTGTTAAAAACTGATTAACTGGGTGAAGGACTTTCTGAGTGAACAATTTCTCCGAGTCGTCATCGATGACTGCTCGTCCAGTCCTATCGCGACAAACGCCCGAGTTGCTCAGGGGTCCTTTCTCTATGCCTCTTTTCCAGTAAAAAGGGTCTCCGGTTCTCTACACTCACCATACGAAACACAACAGTGTTAAACTGCTATTTTACGCTGGTATTCTGTGAGAGCGTGGTTCTTCCCCGGTCGAGCCGACCCATTCGTGCTACAACTATACTACTGATATAGTTACAGCATGGCTCTACCACGTCTTCCTGCTGCATATAAATGATTTGCTCATTCGCGGTATCTATGGGTATGCAGACGACCTCACAGTTGTGGAGAGATACCAACCAAGTGCCAATCTCGTGAGATTCAACTCCTCCCAAAACACAATCAAGTCTTTTCACCGCTAAAAGGAGTACACTGGACCGCCTTCAGTTGTTAGGGGTTGAATTTTCTCCGAACCTCAACTATGGGCGGTTCATTGTGTCCAGAGGCAAAGTAGCCGCTAAGAAACTTGGTGTCTTTGCAAGGGTGCGGCGGTACTTCACGTATGGGCAGCTTCTTACCCTATATAAAGCGCAAGTCCGATTGTGCAAAGAGTAATAGTCACATATAGGCTGGTGCTGCAAAATGCCACCTGACAGCGTTGGACTCAATGGAGAGACTTGCTAAGAGGCTCATTGGTAACCTTGATTTGATTGAAATTAATCTTGTCAACCTCGAGCACAGGCGCCAGCGAGTAGCCAGCCTGTCGGTATTCTATAGGATGTATTTCGGTGAGTGTGCGCTGGAATTACACGCTTTAATTCCTCCATCTCCTTTCTTCCACCATCGGACAACTAGGCGGTCGGCGGGTCTTCGCCCCTTTGTTGTCGATATTCCACGCATTAGAACCAAATGATATGCTTCGTCTTTTTTTTTTTTGCTTATAGCAAAGGAGTGGAATAGATTGCTGGTGTCTATCTTTCCGTCCGAACACGACCTGGGCGTCTTCAAGACAAAAGTGAATAGGTTTTTGTTACGCTAAGACGGTGCAATTTACCATCTAAAGCTACATCACTACTTACCACTAGGTGGGATTTTGGTCAAGCACTGGCTTATAATAAGTAAAAAAAAACATAGTTCATGGATAGGAAGGAAAGGAATAATACAATTTAAGTTGATCAAAATTTTCTGTTTTTAAGAATTAATTTTAAGTTAACTTCCTCATGAGGTGAAATTTTAAATAGTATCTTAAATTCATAATAAAACGTGGTAATTTCTTTAATTTAAAACAAAAAGGTTTTTTTTATTATAATAATGGTGACAAATGAGCACACAGTCCACCAGCCTGATAGTCTAGCAACCACTTTGTTGTGATTCATAGTCATCTACATCTATTCATGATAAAGTCTCCCGTTTTCTACACTAATCATATGAAACACAGCTGTATTAAGCTGCTACTTTATGTTGGTATTATTCTATGTGAGCGTGATACTTCCTTGGTCTAGCCGACCTATTCGTGCTATAACTATATTTTAGTTGCTGCATGGTACATAATATAATATCTTGGTGCATAAATTGATTTAAAGGGAGTGCTTAGCTGAACGACCATGGTTGAAGATGCACTAAATAGCATCTAATTACAGATGAATTTGGATAAAGAGTAGGAATTATTCGTAATTGTTTATCAGTTAGGGATTAACGAGACGTCTCAAATGTTCCAGTATGTGATTGCAGGGAGTCGTTGAAGTGCCTGTTCCAAGTGTTTGCGGTGGTGTGCTTCGTGTGCGCCGTGTGCGCGCTGGGCGGCGTGGCGCGGCGCGGCGCGCGCTGCCGCGAGCCCGTGCCCTGGAGCTGGCTGCGCGCGCAGGACCTCGTCGACCTGCTGCTGCGCATCGAGTACGTGGCCGACGTGCCCATGTGAATACCAACCGTCATCACTGTCTTACACTGTTCAACTGTCCTCAATAGTGTGTGTTTAATAGTTTTGGACTTTCGAGCCACAGATGACAGTAGAAAGGGAAATTTTGGTGCTTTTATAATCACCCTTCTCGCATCTGTGATGTATGATGATTATTTTAAGAATTGATGGAGATTAACAAATTGTATGGTGCTTGTTAATATTGAAATAAATAATTATACAAGCATAAAAATAGGATACCATTTAAGTGTATTCAACCTCTCTCAATCAAAAAGTATGTGATATTTATAACCCAGTTTCCAAATAATTGGAAAATTTACTCTGCCAAATTAATCAAAACATTTTAAAATCAGTGATAACTTTAAATATGTTATTTTAATGCACTTTTACATATTTATAGCTTAAAAGTTGATTTAAAAATAATTAATATAATATGTATACCATTCAAATATGTTAATGTAATAAAAATAATGTCTTCCAATACCCATTCACTTATTATAATAATGAGGCTTTGTATCCCTGCAGTATTACAGTATATAATATACCATATATTATTTTTAAATTTGTATAAGACCAGAAGATTTTTTTTTCATATGTTATTAATTCTTTTTCCATTACCTTCATGGAAAAAATAATTTAAATATTGATATTAAAGAATGTTTACTTAAAGACTTGTACATATTTTTAATATGAATATAAATGTCTTGTGTTGTACTTTTGTTTCTTAATTTTTCTCTTTAATTTCTAGTAACTTTATCATAATTATCAAAGTAAAAAGTGCTTCCTTAATTATATAAAAATATGCAACTATACTTACTCTCGTCATTTTATATATTGTTACACTTATTTAATTTATAGCATGCTTTATTAATTTTTAACTTGCCAACAAATAGTTTTACAAAGCCAGTATGTAAACAAACTTTCATTTGCATTTATTTTATACTTTTGATGACATTGCCATCGGTTTCATGAATCAAATGCTCATTAATATCAATCGGATAGCTAAAACAAAAGTGATTTTTTGTGACTGAAGTTTTTTTACGACAAACTTAGCCAATTCTGTGATAGTGTTGTGCCAGTCTTAGGGCCTAAGATTTTATACTGTTTAACCATCTTTGTATACATTTTTATAAGATATATGCTATCCGCCCCGGCATTGCACTGGTGATTTCTGGATGTCGACAAGAGCGCCACCTACTGGGTCCTATTGTGAATCTAAAACATCCAGGGTACCTACTCAAACACATATTTCATCAAAATCAGTCTCGCCATTTTCGAGTTTTAGCGAGACTAACAGACAGCATTTGTTTTTTATAAATAGAGATTTTAGAGATTTTTTCCAGATATAACTGAAGGATATTGACAAAATATTATGGCACCAAAATTTTGACTGTATTGTGACCAAAAATTAATTTATTTAGATAAGAATAAAAACTAGGGTTAACAATGGAAACATACATTTTCTTGCATATTAAAAACTTATGAGTATTATACAATACATTTTTTGTACTGTTAGTGAAATGTTTCATTGGCATAAGTTGACATAAGATTTTCATAATATTTTAAGCCCTTATTAATAAAATATGACTAACAATGGCATTTAGTGGTGCATTTATTTGATATAAGATTCGCATTAAACCAACTATATCTATTGTTGTATAAACGAGATGTTTTGTTACTTAGTACATATAATGAGTCTAATTAATAGATATTAAAATATAGTTGTAACACAAATTCTTTTAAAATTTTTATTTAATGTGTGTACTACAAGTCATCATATATTCTGATAGAGTAAATATTGTAGTAAATATTATTTGAATAATAAAGTAGACAATTATTTGGTTTTTAATTTGTTAATCCTTAACTTTCCTATGAGTGTCCATGTTTCTGGTTCCACTCCGCTAACATCTAACACAAGCATTTTAAGCTTACCAGAAGTGGTAACCCTTAAATTGTCACCTAGATCCTTTGGGTATTTTACGTTCAAATACGTAAAAAAAAAATCGGTTTTGGGTTGCAATGAGGACAGACAAGAAACTTATAACTCAATTTTTCCAGTATCATATATTTTTACAGTTTTTTTTATGTCCTATAAAACGGACATGGCCCATTATATGTACAATCATGGTATCCAAAGACACGTCACATAGAACGGACATTGCCAATAATGTGTTTACAAGCATAAGTAACTATTAACATAACGGAACATAATAAGTTATATTATGAACCATCTAAAATCAGCCTTTTAAAAGAGTCAGTCTCAGAATTATTATAAAACTAAAAAATCAAGTTATGGCTCAAAAGGGAACAATTTTATTTAAAATATCAACAAACAATCAACTTCTGGTTAAAAAGGATCATAAAATTATAAACATAAAAAATAAAGTCTGTTGACATTTTACACACATAATCATGGTTTTAGCATTCTTGCAGACTAATTCGGCATTCGGCCCTGTGACGTAAATATTGGAAAATGATAGTAACAGTCATGTCGTGCATCATCCACAGGTTTTAACTAGACATATTTTGTAATTGAACAGATTTCGGTGAATTACTCATTACGTTTAGTCTAGATTTTGTACAGGTTTTCATAAGCGCAAGAGCACATTGCATACGAAACTTTTTTAGGCTCCATTTATTTTCTACTAGTTGAACACAGTCTATACGATATAATAGCCAGCTATTGTTAAGGGCGATGTCTAATAGTTGAGCAAATATTGACATTTACCAACATCTTGTTTTCATACCGGCACTTTTATTACATTTGGACAGGTTACAGGTACTCTTTTCTTTTATTTTTGTCGTACCGGTCTATAGTACCAACTGGATCTTGGGCACAAAATGAACCAACTCATTACGCAAGCAAACAGTTGTCAAAGTATACTGTACTAAAAGGCTTATTACATTACACGATTTATCGGGCCCTGTCCATCGTGTGCCCTGCCTACCAGACAGGGCGCTGCTTATTACACTACGCTAGAAATCGCTTCCTGCCTCAGTTGTTACTCGAACGTGGAAATGATTGCACGTCTAGCATTATGGCGCAGACTTTATCTAAACGTCAAAAAATTGCTTTATTGATTTTTTTACGTGGTAGAGCCATGCTACAGCTATATTAGTAGTATAATTGTAGCACGAATGGGTCGGCTCGACCGGGGAAGGACTACGCTCTCACAGAATACCAGCGTAAAATAGCAGCTTAACACTGCTGTGTTTCGTATGGTGAGTGTAGAGAACCGGAGACCCTTTTACTGCAAAAGAGGTTCCATCTCAGTCCTCACGGGTGACAACGCATCTGCATTTTGATTCGCATACGAGGATAAATGTAGGTGTCTATGGGCCACAGCAACCACTTACCATCGGGTGAAAAAGAAAGAAAAAATACTTTAATGATTTCTTATATTTACGCGAACACTACACATTGAATAAAACGACTTGTACGGATTCTATCGCGTTGAATTTTTTTTTTATTAATTCCCGACGTTTCGGATGCTTTACAGCAACAAGTCCCCCGTGACCATGAGTGGTAAAGCACGCGAGAATTAATAAAAAAAAAAATCAAACGCGATAGAATCCGTAAAAGAAGTTTTATTCAAAAGAATACTTTTTTAAGAGAGATTGGTTGTCACTTTACGATTTTGGCCACTGGAAACTCCTATCAAGATTTAATGAGGCATTTCTTTGTAGATGTCTATGACATTGAGAAGGATCTTTTTCTTTAGCGCATGACATAAATACGAGTAATGATTTAGAGAGTAGATCGACATAGTAGAACTTTAAATAAACAAACGTGTAGACTCTGCGCATGCGGCCACACAACTGAGCTCCCTGCCTCCCTGTCTCTTATTACACTACACGATCCACAACGCGGCAGGGAAGCAGGGCGGTCGGAACCACTCGGTCGCCCTGTTTAGGGACCCTGACTCCCTGTTTCTTATTACACTACCCTGTCCCTGCGGGCAGGGCCCGAGAAATCGTGTAATGTAATAAGCCTTTAAGTATTGGATTGGCATAGCCTGAGAACTCTCATTCACTAAAGTTGACACATTGAAATGTGTTGTCGCCATCGTAAGCAAAGAAGTCATACACCTTGCCTGAAATACCAGTACAAACTAGAAATTTAAACCTCAATTCATTTGGTTTCTTTGGCATGTAAGTTATAATTATTTCATCGATTACAAATGACATTACTTCTTCTATCTTCAAGCACTGCTGAGGAACATAATCCATGACGGGAGTAATTTTATGGTAACGATCTTTTTGTCTACATTTGTATTATCACAAAAGTGCAAGTAGCGTTTGCGGATGAAATCTTCTCATACTTCAAATCAGCACTCCAGTAATCTTCGACTGTCCGCAAGACTACAATTTATTTATTTATTTAGAAAACCAACAGCGTATATAGTAAATATTAACATTAATCTAACAAACTAAAAGTGTGGCCAATAACAGGTTTCCCTTATATTGCTGGATGGTAGGTGTATTGTTGGAAGAAAAGGAAAGAAGAACAATCTAATAGATAAATTATAAGCAATTTGTTTTGGTCATGTAGAAATAAAGGTAAAAAAGTTGGTTTGGTCATGTAGAAAGAATGAACGAGGAAAGAGTGACAAAGCAAATTTATGTTGCAGAAGTGAACGGCAGGGTCGGGAAGGGACGCCCTAGACGAAGGTTTATCGACCAAATATGCGATACATTAAAAATGGGCCAGATTAGGAGTACCCTTAACCGACGAGCGTGTATGTGTAGATATATGGATGTAAAAGAGGCGAGAGAGGTGTGTCAGGATCGCGCCAAATGGAAGTTCGTAGTCTCTGCCTACCCCTCTGGGTGACAGGCGTGAGTGTTTATATATGTATGTATTATGTATAAGCAATTCAATGTAATGAAGGTGGTCATAAGTTTACAGATCAGGAGAGAGAATCAGGTAAAATGATATTTTACATTATATACATATATATATATATATATTGTTTAGGCCAAAAATTAACCTTTTGAAAATTGAATTCATAACTCGCGACTTGGCGCGTGCATAGCACGGTACGAAGGTCACGGTCGGCCCCTCCGGCCGCATTCCAATCGTGGTCGCGTCGAGAGATTAAGTGTGAACAACTGCCGGTCGAGAGGACGCGTAGAATTTACTATTGGAGGTTTTCGCTTCTAATGTTTGGTGATCTTTAGTGCGTTCACGCGATAACGAAGCTGTAATATTTTGATTGATTAACTTAAATTCGTTGGCAAGTAATTTACGTAAATTGTATAGTGATTGCCGGTTGAAGTGCTTTAACAATATTAATTTGCGTCGACGAGTTGCTTTGTGCTATTTGATGTAACTCGGAGATATTTTCCTATGTCGGTTAAAAACACTAAACTTTGTGACCCGCGAGAAACAGCGTTCGTATTAGATTATAGATTTGTGCTAAGGGACGCTAGACTTTGAGTGACATCGAGGTGACGCCGCTGGAGGATCCCACACCGTGTGGCGGTGCCGGAGTCAGGGCTGCTGCCGATTAAAAGGATTAAGTCAGGTTTCACATTTTACACACCACTAAACACCACTTACATACCCTACACCTACCGCCTGACCGAGCCTTGTGGCCAGTCTTCGCTTCTGAACCAAGTCGAATTAATTACCTATTCCTGATATATTGATTATCCATAGGCATTTCGAGCCCCACCCTTAGTTGTCCGTCGAATCTACCGCTGACGGGGTATTTGCCGTTTTCGGGGCAACTAGGGGCGTGTACATTCTGGTAGCAGAGCATGGTTAATTGTTCTCCAATTACCCTCGGCCGTGTTATAAAAATATTCCTTTTTCTTCCTTTTTTTGTTTGTTAGGGCTAGGTACTTACGCGTAAAGTATTTTGGGTAGGTAGATAATTGTTATCACGTAATCGGATAATTATAGTTATCGTATAATTATAGTAGATTAATTGTCGAAGGGTCGGTCGCGCAGGGCGAGGCGTCTTTGCTGATCGACTGTAGTGTGTACCTTTATTTGTAGTGTAATTTGTATTTCATTTAATAAATAGTAATTTGTATTTGTGTAATTTGTATTTAACTTGATTTGATCGTAATTGTATTTGTTAATTTAATTTGTATTTGAGCCGCGTATTAATTTGTATTTAGTAGTGATGCCATCGCACAAGCTAGCGGCGCATCGCCTGGAGGCGGAGCTGCGTTGGGCCGCTAACGCTCATGCTTTGATAGGGCGACCGGATCGGGTCTATAGTTTAGAGAAGCGGCTCGAGCAGGTCGCGGCCCGAAGGGCTGTAGTGGAGGAGGCTTGCAAAGAGCTATTAGCCTCGGATGATGCGGAACAGGGAGTCCTAGACTCCTGCCTCGCGGACTACAAGCAATTCTTTTCGCTCACGGACGACTTGATCGAGGCGGGGGCCAAGTACGCTAAGGAAGCACGTGAAGCTCGGATGAGTGGCCTGCCCGAATCCCCTCGGAAGCAGCCTACTTAACCGGAGCTGTTAGGACGACTCCCAACTCTGGACCTGCCAAGGTTCTCCGGGGTCCTCTCCGAATGGCTGACCTTTGTCGGCCTGTTTGACAGCCTAGTGGACGCCCGGAGGGACTTGACACCAAGTCAGAAGATGGGGTACCTCCTGGTATCATTGGAGAGGGAGGCCCTGGGCGTCGCCGGCCACCTGAAGTTGTCGGACGACGCCTACCAGAATGCCCGGGACCTCCTCGCCGGAAGGTACGCCAACGTCAGGCGTATTGCTGACGAATACGTTAGGCAGATTACAAACCTCCCGCTGCTTAAGGACCGGACCAGACTACGTACGGACATCGTAAATCCAGTCGTGGCGGCTTGCAACTCATTGAGGCGGCTGGATTCACCGGTGGACGAATGGTTCTTTTTGTTGCTCCACATTGTGCTGTCCCGCCTGCCTCTCGATCTTCGGCTCCATTTTGAGGAGAGGTACGGCGGGGACGGCGCCTCCTATATTCCGCCCTTCAGGGACCTGCTGCGGTTCTTGGAGGAGCAGTGCCGGCAAATGGAGAACGCAGCGGGCGCCGTCGAGGACCTACGAAGCCGTGTCCAGGGAGAGGCGGAATCCGACGGCCAAGGCGTCACCAACCCCCCTGAGGCCGAGCGGAGCTCCCGCGGGAGGGTGCTACCCCCTACCCTCTTATAGTGGCCTAGCGGCCAGGGAGGCGCCCCCCTGCTCCTATTGTCGAGCATCCGATCACCGGGCGACGTCGTGCCCTAAGTTGCTGTGTAAGCCGGCCCCGGCGAGGCGAACCATCGTCAGGGAGCGTCGCTGGTGCAACTCGTGCCTGGAAAGGCATCTCCAACGAGACTGCACGCACTGCCAGGGCAACCACCACGCTATTTTGTGCCTGGGTGCAAGCAGCGCGTCCTCTCGGGGCCCTGCCGGCCCCCGACTCCCCCGGGTGGGGGCGCTCAGCCACGGTCCCTGTCGGGCGACTCTCGGCGCTCGCCTGCCGACCACCGTTGCCCTCGTTCTGAGGGGGGTCCCTCCCCCGACCGGTCGGGGAGTCGTTCACCCCCCCTCAGCGTGTTGAGAGGAGCTTCGCGGCCACTCAGCGGTCAGCTAGAACCGTCTCACCCCGTTAGCTGAGTGGCCGCGACTGGAGTACCACCCTCCTCCCCTTGGTCGGTACCGGTACTACCAGGTTCCTGTGACCTCAAGACTGTCCCGGGCCCCAAGGCCGAGGTTCCCCAAATTTCCCCAGGTCGGCCCATTTGGTGAATGGCAACCACGGGTCGTTGAGATGGCGCCGGAATGCTGCTTTCCGGACCCCCGGTTCGAGTGCCGGTCCGATGGAGGCAGCTCCGGCTAGGAAGCTGCCGCCCTAGCTCTCACCACGGCCGCCTCCACTAAGCCTTTCATCCGTCAACAGTCCACTTGTTACGTGACCCCTCCTAATGCATGGACCAAGCGCTCGGTGCTGTCTACAGTAGCCCGCACCTTCGATCCTAATGTTGCATTACAGTTATTTTATTTACATCCAATACCTGACAACTATAAAACCTAAAATAAATTTGTCAGTACTAAAAGCAATACCTCTTAACAGACATGTAAGGTAATAAGCCTAATAACGCCTAAGTAACAAAATTCGTATTTATAATAACCGCTCTCGCTCAAGGAGATAACGGACTCCTCTTGCACAATAATGTCTTTAGAAGTTTGCAGAGACGCACTACCCCGCGTCCTGCCACCAGAGTTGCATTATCTATCTTAAGGTGGCACAAGTTGCAGGCTTGAACTCACTCGCGGGCGTGGCCAAAAAGCACACTGTTCACCTGGCATCATGCCCGTCAGAGATAGTATCAGTGATGAGCAGTTTACAGATACAATAGCACTGCACTAATAATAAAAATCAGTCCAAATAAATCGTAGGTATGTTTTGTAATATTACACTTAGCTATCTAAGGACAATTTAAGTTGGTAAACCGCCTTCACGATACAGAAGAAATTCTTAGTGTGAAGACAATAATGTTTTTTATAGGATATGATGACAAACGAGCACACAGTCCACCTGATGGTAAGTGGTTGCTGTGACACATAGACGTCCACATCTATCCTCAATAAAGAATTAAATTGCAGATGTGTTGTCACCCGTAAGGACACAGCAGTGTTAAGCTGCTGTTTTACGCTGGTATTCTGTGAGAGTGTGGTACTTCCCTGGTCGAGCCGACCCATTCGTGCTACAACTATACTACTAATATAGCTGCAGAATGGCTCTACCATGTAAAAAAATGTTTTTAAAATTAGAAAAGAATAGAATATTTTTTTTTATTCAATATACATTACAAGTGTAATTTTTATTCATAGTCATTATTTACTTTATCACAAAGAAAAAGTAGGTAACAGTTTGTATTATATGTGGGGTGTTTAAAACAATTTCAGCAGGTTCCCTTAAGGTGAGCTGTACATATGCTCATTTGGCCCATCTCCTATAAAAAAATTTTGGGATAAAATAAAGAATCGGGAATTTCCTGCGATGGCCTGCAGGGTCAACCATGTTAACTCAGAACTTATTTCTAGGTGAACTGATTTGATGATTCTTTTTTTATTTGAAAGCTGGTGCTTCTCAAGCGGTCCCATATAAATTTGATCAAGGTCTGACCAATAGTTTTTGAGTTATTCTTAGTAATTTATATTGAAGTTTGTTGTACAAAATTTTTTATTTTAAAATATTCATTAAAGTTACCATAATTCACAATTATATCCTCTCATTACAATGTAAGTAGGAATAGGGATGTTGTACTCATCGTCGCTAGATGAAATATCTCTCTGAATCTTGAATCTGAACAAATTCCTGAAAAAGTAATAATTAAGGCCCAATCTAGTTTAAAAATCAGTTTTTAAAATAGTACTAGCCGCATATCTGTTTTAAATTACATCATCCATTAAAATTTTAAAAACCATCAAAATATTATCCCATTTGAATTATTTGCTCTCAGACTAAATGAAACCCAATCAAATAATTGCATAACAGTATAAAACTAATGTGATGATTTACCCTTGCACATGCCTCATTTTTTCTTATTCAGAATAAAGCTAACTAGTGGTCTCTGCCTACCCCTATGGGAAAGAGGCGTTATTATATATATGTATGTATGTAAATAAGATCTCTAATCATAAAGCAGAAACATGTGTAAGTGTTGGGTGCTTAATTTAAATTTTATTCTACATTAAGTTTCATATCCTTTAAGAGGCATTGCATCGGAATGGAAATTGAGATATCATATGTTAGTACCTGGACTGCAATCAATATGGCACTAATTTTTAAGGGCTTCGGGCTACTAGATGTTAAAGATAATTCATAGCCTCTCAAAATGTTTGAAATATTTTGAGGACCTATCTTTGATTAAGATTACTCTCATGTTGTATTATCAACATCTTATGTTGATGTTATGTCTATGGACTACAGCATCCACCTATTAACAAATGGACTGTGTACTTGTATAAAAAGGAGCTATTTTAAAAGTAAAATTCTAATAATGTTGAACTATTGATTGTGATTATAATCAAAAACATATAAACAAAATTAAAATTTAATAATAAGTACACACAAATAAACTTGTTTAACACTACTACACTACACTTTAACTCTTAGGACATTGAGAGTTTGAAACATTGTTTTTAGAAGCACATTCCATATATTGTTGATTATTATCAATGGATAAACGATCCTTATGGTGCGTAACATCCGACGCCTGATAATCTAGAAGGAGTTCACAATTAGTTGTTGAACGTGGAATGAGCAACTCTGGAATGTTAGGCTCAACATAATCCAGACCATCGGTAGCTGACCAAGCTGCACGTTCTTCAGCCACTCGCTTTGCTCGATATTGCCTCGATCTTATACATTGTTTTGTGTATTGTGAAAGATTTGATTTCTTTTTAGAAGGCATGTGGATGATGTTCAAAACAAAAAATACTAACTTGAATTTGAATCAAGTTTAGTGCTTAAAATATCATAGAAAAGAGACTAAGACAACGTATTTATTTCACTAATCACTATGTTTTTATCACAAACTATATTTATATTATAGAAACACTAAGTACGCTTTATACTGACAGTTGCTACCATAGATAAATATATATGTAGCAAGCTAGTTGCTACCTGAAAGTTTCCGTATATACCACAGAGTACTTTTTTATATAGGAAAATATACACTTATCTATGCCTGATGTAAGCCTTTTCTTTTTTCGTTTTTTTTGGCGGGAACATCAAACGAGGCGGTCGATTTAATTTTTATATTTATCGTTAAAATATCCTGTTCGGTGTAAATAATTGTACATTTTGTTAATTGTTAAAATGAATGAACCGGAGGATCCAGGTGGAACCCCGAAACGATCCAAAATTGTTCGTAAAAGAGGTACGAAGGAAAGTTTTTTAAGCCAGGTTATCTGAGACTTTATCCTGAACATTGTACAAATACGGACTTCAAAGTTTTTGTTGAAAGCCAGGACAAACAGGTTAAACTTGGAAATAAAAGCCCAGTTTACTTAAATCATATTTTTACTTCGGAGGTGAAAGGTGTGGTAGCTTTACATAGAGTCAATGCCAACAAAATTGCGGTTGTTTTTAAACAATACAACACTGCAAATAATTTCATCACAAATACAGACTTTTTAACAAAGCACAACTTGAAGGCGCATATTCCTGCAGCGCAGATAGAAAAAACTGGAATCATCCGATATGTGCCTACCAACATTTCGAACAAGGAATTATATACGAAACTGTCTTCGATTTATGAAATTATTTCAGTGAGAAGATTCACGAAAAAAGTCGGTCAAAGTACTGTAGGTCTCGAGACGGTCAGTATAACTTTCCTATCAAATGTACTGCCCGACAACATCCAATATGACCTATTTTCGTTCAGGGTGTTTGAATATGTCCCACCGTTACAACAATGCTTCCGGTGCTTCAAGTTCAACCACCCTGCGAAAATTTGTAATGGTAAACAACGTTGCTCGATATGTGCTGAGGAACATAATTTCAGAGACTGTGATAAAAAAGAAAACCTGTGTTGTGTCAATTGCAGTGGTCCCCACCTGGCCATTTCCAAATCTTGCCCAATAAAAATGAAAAAAATACTTGAAAAAAGGGTAAAATTACTTATGCCTCTGTAGCTAATACAATTAAGTCATCTGATTTTCCGTCTTTACCTGCACAGTCGAGCAGCATTGTTAAGACCCTACCATCAATAAACCAAAATGTACATAAATTAAATAAAAATGTAAAAATTGTAAATAATGTAAATAAAACAGTGCCTGAACCCAACTTGAACCAAACTCAACTTAAGGCTCAAATTGCAAACAATAAGAATATTTTGATGGCAATGGTCCAAACTTTAGTCGAATTAGGTAATAAAACAGATAATGAACCTGTGACTACACTGTTAATTAAAGACTTACTTTTAAAAAATCTGTCACAATAATGGACAGTACAGTACAGAACATACAGCAGTTATGTATAGCTCAGTACAATATTCAAAGTATACATAGGAAAAAATCCTTATTATCTAAATTTTTAGATGAACAAAATGTTGATATCTGTCTACTCAATGAAACTTGGCTGAAAGATACTCAGCATTTTAACATTTCGGGATATAATTTCCACTATCATAATGCCCAAAATGAGCATGGTGGAGTAGCAATTTTGATCAAACCGTATTTTAAATATAATATTATTCAAACCAGATTTTACCAAGACATTCAGACTGTGGCATTATTGTTATATGTAAGTGGTAAACAATTAACGATTTTATGTGTATACTGCCCTCCATCGAATGGTAACTTCAGAATAAGTAAACTGCGTGATATAATTAGAGATTTGCCTAAGCCAATATATGTGGCTGGAGATTTCAACGCTCACCATGTGACATTTGGGTGTATGACCACGAAAAGTCGGGGTCATCAGTTATACGATTTAATTGATAAATTCGATCTATGTGTCCTCAACAATGGTAGCTTCACTACTATTAATTATCCTAACCGAAATCCATCGGCTATTGATGTCAGCTTTTGTAGTGCTTCAATCACTCCACTATGCGAATGGTGGGTGCATGATGATTGTATGGGGAGCTATCATTTTCCTACGCTTACTCGTGTTTTATTGTCAGTTGATAGATACCAAATTAATCCTCCCATTGAAAAATTCTTATACAACAAGACAGACTGGACAAAATACAATGAGCTGTCTATAACTGCTTTTTCTAATTTTGAAGTTAATAATGAGAATCCATTACAGTCATATGATGAATTTATTGAAAGGCTTGATACACTTAGGAGAGATACTGTGCCAAAGTTTGTCAAAGCAAACAACTATCGTTGCAAACCTCCAGCACCTTGGTGGAGTGACACATGTGAACAGAGTGTTATTAAAACTTATGAAGCTTTAAAACTGTACAGAAGAGATCCAACCATTGATAATTACATTAATTACAAAAGACTTAATGCTGTTAAGAAAAAGACTATTTCAGAACATAAACGCAATGGTTGGGCTAACATCTGTAATACTTTTAACAGAACTACACCTGTTAGTATTATTTGGAAATACATCAAGTTATTTAAACGAATAAAATGCAATAATAGAACATATAAAGACGAATTTGTAGTCCCTCTTTTAGATAAATTATCTCGAAATGGATGTAGGGTTATTGATAATCTAGAAAGTTATTTTCAAATTAATAATAGTCTTCAGAAGTCCAGTTTCCTCATGTACAAGTTTACAATCCAGACGAAACACAACCCCTGGTTTAGATAATTGTCCATACATTTTGATCAAAAACCTAAATCAGTCCGTACAAAAGAAACTATTAGCTAATCTTAATGCTCTTTGGCACTTAAAAAAAATTCCTGAATCTTGGAAAACACAGTGTGTGATCCCTACTTAAGCTTGACAAGCCACCTGAAGATCCTAATTCATATCGTCCTATATCTTTGTCATCTTGTGTTGGAAAGCTTAATGAAAACATGATAAAGATGCGTCTTGAGTGTTATGTAGAGGCGAACAACATCATTCCACATGTTCAATATGGCTTCCGGAGAGGCAGAAGTTGTGCTGACAGCTTCATCTCTCTCTTGTCAGATCTGAAATATGCCAATAATAATAATAAGTCCAGTGTTTGTGTTTTTCTGGATATTGAAGGTGCGTTTGATAATGTAGATCCTGGCATTTTGGTTCAAGTTCTTTCTGACATTGGTATACCAGGCATACTTTGCCATTGGTTATTTAATTTTTTAATAGATAGAACTTTGTATATTAGGCATAATAATATTCTCCATGGTCCCAGAAGGGTCTCCAAAGGTACAATGCAGGGGGCTACATTGGGGTGCGAAGTCAGAGGGGGTGCGAAGTCAGAAGTCCTCCACGTGTGCCTGGTAGTTGCGGGTCCCTCTCGATACGTCTGGAGGGAAGAGCAGCTACTGGGCCGGTGCACCCTGGGCGCGGCAGTAATCTTCCTCGAGAAATGAGAAGAAATTCTTACTCCTTGGGGAAGGTTACTGCCGCGGCTAATTATTCTGACATGGGTGGGGTCCGTCCCGGACCAACGGCGCGTTCCACTGCGTGACCCTCTGATCAGCAGAGGGCATAGCAGAGGAGTGAGGGCGGGCTCGATGTGCACTTACCCTGCCTCCGGGCAGACAGTGAAGGATTCATCCTTTGCTGTCACCGCCGGTCTCGTAATCCCAGTATCGAAGTGTCGTGGATCATGTCTCGCGGCTTTGATTGGGACCGAGGGTCTTGGCTTAACCGCCCGGACCGCGAGGGAGAAAACCTCTATAAAAAGTTACCCCGAATCTCAAGCGGCGACGCACCGCGAGGGGATGGATGGCTGACGGGGTTCTATGAACAAATCAGTCGATAGTGCGCTCCTCGCCAGGGTACCTGCAGACCCCCTGGCGAGTAATAAATCCTCTAAATCTGCTTACCTTGGTAAGGGGTCACTGCCAAGGTGGACATTTAATTACTCCCATACTCGTGGGTACAAATATGGAAAATAAAGAACAAAAAACCAAAACCGCCGGCAACGGCAACGTAGAGGAGAGGAGGAACGATGCGGGGACAGAGTCCGACGCCGCATCGAGCAGCGTGGGAGGCTCAGAGAGCTCCCGACGCGTGGAGCCTGGGACCGCGGAGACCAGTAAGTTCTTCCGCAAGCGGTCCAGGCGGGATGGCGACCAGGGGTCGTCAGCCGGAGAAGAGGAGACTTCGGCCCGGAAAATCCCCACCAACAGGCGGGGCGGGCTGAGAGGCAAGGGGAGGGGGCCCTCTGACAATCAGAGGGCCGAACAAGCGGCAAAGCATGCCGAGGAGGGGCGCCACCCGGGCGATACGGCTCGGGTATCAGGCGAAGAGACGGATGCGACTGGCGGCTCCGAGGTGGAGCGTAAGGCCAGATTCGTAAAGGAGGTGGAGGCCGCGATCAAGGTCGTGGCCCACAAGCAAAAGGCCTCCTCAAAGTTAAAGGCCATTCCCGCGGCCTCCGCCTCCATCATGGCGGCTGCGGAGGCCAACTTTGTTGGGGCCGAGCTTAATGTAAACGAGGTAGCGGAGCTGCGGGCGGAAGTGGCCCGCCTGACGTCCGCCATGGAGACTCTCCAGAAGGAGAACGAGAAGCTCCGCGCAGACCTGGCCAGTCTACGTGAGCCTGCCTCTCGCGCAGCGCCCCAGACGCAGCGCCCAAGCCAGCCCGTGCCGGTGGAGAACCAGGTTCTGAACCTGGTCCGGCAGGAGCTGGCTGCCTTCCAGCACCGGTTCTCCGTGCTGGAGGGCATCGTCCTGCGCCCCCCCCCTAGGGGCAAACAAGACGGCGGCGAGGCCGGCAACGGTCTCGTACGCGGCGGCCACAGCTGCCGCATCCAGGCCGGGGCCGTCCAGCCAGCCTTCGGGCGGGGCTGCAGTTGCCCCTCCTCCCCCTGAAAAGCCGGCTCCGGCAAAACCGGTACCGGCTGAACCGGCTCCGGCTAAGCCGGCAACGGGAAAGAGAGGCAAGGCGAAGACAAAAAAGGGCAAAGCGGCAGCACAGGTGGTGGCTGCGCCAGCCCCAGTGCCTGCGGCGAATGTGCCAGCGCCAGCGGCAAGCCAGCTGCCGCCGCCGCCACCGCCCCCGCAGCTCCCTACACCTCCCACGGCTGAAGCCGGTTGGCAGGTGGTCGGGGACAAAAATAAGGGGAAGAAGGCAGCCAAAAAGGCCAAAGAGCAGGAGCGGCAGCGCCAGTTCAGGGCGCGCAAGATGGCGGCTAGGCTCCGCGCCCCGAAGACCGCAGCTGTAGTGATTACACTACAGCCGGACGCGGAAAAGAAGGGCGTTACCTACCGCGATCTGCTCGCGAAGGCGAAAGAGGCGGTGGATCTCGGGGAGCTCGGGATCACCGGGGGCCTCCGGCTCAAAGTCACCCAGACGGGGGCCCGTATGCTGGAGATCCCCGGGGAATCCAGTGGCGCGACCGCGGACGCTCTGGCTGCGAAGCTCAGAGCGTCCCTGGACGCGGACGAGGCCCGAGTGTCCAGGCCATCTGACGGGAGACGCAGACCTGCGCATCATGGGTCTGGACGACTCGGTATCGGAGAAGGAGTTAGTGGCCGCCGTCGCCAGGTCCGGGGGGTGCACTACTGACTAGGTCAGGTCAGGCGCCATACGCCCGGACCAACAGGGTATGCATGCCGCCACGGTGTGCTGCCCTGTTACGGCGGCCAAAACCATAGTGGAGGGCCGAAGGCTTCTGGTGGGCTGGGTCTCAGCGCAGGTTAAGCTGCTGGAGCCCAGACCTCTGAGGTGCTACCGCTGTCTCGTGGGGCACCACGTATCTGTGAAATGCGCCTCGGAGGTTGACCGCAGTGGCCTTTGCTTCCGCTGCTGTCAGCCCGGACACATATCGGCGACCTGCTGCACCACGCCGCACTGTGATGCATGTGCGGCGACCGGCAAGCCAGCCGATCACCGGGCCGGAAGCAGGGCCTGCGTGCCACCCGCCAAGGCCAAGGCCGCGGGTACGGGAGGGCCCTCCGCCGCCACCGCCTCTGTGGCCACCGCCGCAGTCGCGACTGCCGCCGCCGCCGCCGCCGCTGTCACTGTCGCTGCCGCCGCCGCCGCGACACCGACGCCCGCAGAGAGGCGCCCCGTGGAGGAAGCTGAAATGGAATGCCTATAACGGCCCCATTAAGCTTCCTCCAGGCGAATATCAACCACTGCGCCTGCGCTCAGGATCTGTTGCTCCAGAGCATGGCGCAGTGGTCGATCAACATCGCTGTGGTCGCTGAGCCGTATTTTGTCTGGCCTAGGGAGGACTGGGTGGCGGACCTTAACGGCTCAGTGGCCATCATTTCTTCAGCCGCCGCCGGTACCCCGACCCTTGAAGGTGTCAGGAGGGGTCAGGGGTACGTAGCAGCACGGTTCGGGGAGTTCGTCGTTGTGGGGGTGTACTTCTCCCCGAACCGATCTCTCGCCGAGTTTCACAACTCTCTTGCAGAGCTGAGAGCAGTCGTCGTCGGAAGTAATCCCCTCCCCGTACTTGTCCTCGGGGACTTCAATGCCAAGAACTTGGCTTGGGGTTCTCGTCGTACAGATGTGCGGGGTAGAATGGTGGAAGACTGGGCTCTGGAGACAGGCCTGGTCGTCCTAAATCGGGGTTCTGTCCCCACGTGTGTGCGGATGCGGGGCGAGTCGGTGGTGGACATTTCGTTCGCTAGCCCCGCTCTGTCGCCGCGTGCCATTGACTGGCGTGTCATGGAGGGGGTGGAGACCTACTCCGACCACCGGTACATCCGGTTTGACGTCTCCACCCAGCCCTCGAGCGCGCCAGTCCAACAGGCCCCGAGTGGTCCGCGTTGGGCGCTGAAGCAGCTGGACCGGGAGCTCCTCCTGGAAGCCTCGATCGTGCAGGCCTGGGTGTCATCACCGGACAGGCCTGCCGACGTCAATGATGAGGCAGGGTGGTTCCAGGAGGCCATGTCCGAGATATGTGACGTGGCAATGCCCCGCGTCCGGCCAGGAAGCGCCCGGCGTCAGGTGTATTGGTGGTCGCGTGAGCTGACGTCTCTGCGCGAGGCGTGTGTCGCCGCGCGGCACCTGTACGCCAGGCATCGCAGGCTCCGCATTCGTCCACCGAATGCGGCAGCCATTGAGGCGGAGCTGTACGAGGGATACAGAGCGGCAAAGACCGCCCTCCGGGAGGCTGTCCTGCGGGCCCGGGATCGGGCCCGTGAGGAGATGCTGGAGACTCTCGATAGAGATCCGTGGGGGCGCCCTTACAAGATCGTGCGGGATAAACTCCGCACCTGGGCCCCCCCGCTGACGCAGAGTCTCCGGCCTCAGCTCGTGGAGGATGTGGTGAGCGCTCTGTTCCCTGCGCGCGGGGAACATCCGCCCCCGCCTATGGCTCCGCCACCTGCGGTGCCGGAAGCGGACCACCAGGACGACGACGACGACATCCCGGAAGGGACCGGGGTAGACCTGAGAGTGGCGGTACGTAGGCTCAAGGCCAGGAATACCGCCCCAGGACCCGATGGCTTGCCTGGCAAAGCCTGGGTCCTGGCCTCGGAGGCTCTCGGGCCCCGACTGGAGGGGCTCCTAAGCGCATGCTTGGAGAGAGGCCAATTCCCGCTTCGTTGGAAGACGGGGAAGCTGGTCCTCATTCGGAAGCCGGGGCGCCCTGCGGACTCTCCGTCCGCATACCAGCCCGTGGTGCTGCTCGACGAGGTGGGCAAGCTCTTTGAAAGAGTAATTGCAAACCGCCTCGCCGAGCACCTTGCGGGGACGGGGCCGGATCTTGCGGAACACCAGTTTGGTTTCCGCAAGAGGCGCTCTATGGTGGACGCCATCATGCGCGTGAGAGCCCTCACGACGGGGGATGCAGTGGCCAGGGGGGGGGGTTGTCTTGGCGGTGTCTCTCGACATCGCCAACGCCTTCAACTCCATGCCCTGGAGCTGCATTAGGGAGGCACTCCGGTATCACCGGGTGCCGACCTATCTCCGTCGTATAGTCGGGGACTATCTGACGGACAGGGCCGTCATCTACCCCGGTCGAAACGGAGAGTGGAACCGGCGAGAGATGTCGTGCGGTGTCCCACAGGGTTCGGTTCTGGGGCCGCCCCTGTGGAACATCGGTTACGACTGGGTGCTGCGCGCCGACCTCCCTACCGGCGTCAGCGTAGTTTGCTACGCTGACGACACGCTGGTACTGGCACAAGGGGGGTCGTACGAGGCGGCGGCGGAAACTATGACACGCGGGGTTGCGATAGACGTTGAGAGGATCCGGCAACTGGGTCTCGAGGTGGCTCTGCACAAGTCCGAGGCCATGCACTTCCATGGTCCTCGGAACAGGCCACCACCGGGATCCTCAGTGATGGTAGGAGGGGTATCCATCGGCGTCGAGTCGACGTTGAAGTACCTAGGACTCGTCCTCGACGGCCGATGGAACTTCGTTGAGCACTTCCGACGTTTGGCTCCCAAACTGGAACGGACCGGGGCTGCCTTCAGGCGGCTCCTGCCGAACCTGGGGGGGCCAAACGCCTCCTGCCGGAGGCTCTACGCGGGGATCGTGAGGTCCATGGCCCTTTACGGGGCCCCGGTGTGGGCGCGTGGTTTGGCGCGGCTTGCCGTCCACCACCTAAACGCGCCCCAAAGGGTGGTTGCCGTAAAGATGGTTCGCGGCTACCGCACGATCTCCCGCGAGGCGGCGAGCCTCCTTGCCGGATTGCCGCCATGGGATCTGGAGGCGATAGTCCTCGCGCGCCTGCACGAATGGCGCGCGGCAGCACTATGCCGGGGGGAAACCCCGCTGCCGCGGCAAGTTGTCGCGCAGCGGACAGACTTCCGGCATGATCTCATGGCGACATGGAGAGAGCGACTGTCGCAACCCCGTGCTGGGCACGCCACTATAGTGGCGATAAGACCCCTCTTTGAGGAGTGGCTTGAGAGACGCCACGGCGTCCTCACCTTCCGCCTGACGCAGGTCCTCACCGGACACGGTGTGTTCGGGAGGTTCCTGCACCGAATCGGGCGGGAGGAAACGCCCGGGTGCTTCCACTGCGAGGATCGACCGGAGGACACGGTGGAGCACACCGTGGAGGTGTGCTCTGCTTGGGCGGAGCACCGCCGTGTCCTCGTAGCGGCGATAGGCGGCGGCGACCTCTCGCGTCCGGCTCTGGTCGAAGCCATGGTCCGGAGCGAGACGGAATGGGATGCCGTCACCACCTTCTGCGAAGCAGTGATGCTAGCGAAGGAGGTGGCGGAGCGGGAGAAGGAAAGAGCAACAGCTTTCCTTCCCGGCCGCCGCGGGAGACGCCCCGGGCGTCGGGGGCTACGTCGTGGCCCCCGACCACCGTAGGCGCGGGCCTGTGGACGGCGAGCAATGGGTAGCTCGCCGTCCGTCCGTCTAACGACGACAGGCCGTGTCGACGGCGCGTTTTGTTCCACGCGCGCCTCAAAGAGCTGTCAGCAGCGTGAAGGGGCCCGCAAGGGCCGACGCCTGCCGGGGCTGCGGGCTGTTCGAAAGAGATACCGCGGCTCCGGAACGTAAGGGCACTGAAGGAACACGGATGGTTTTTAGTCAGTAAAAGTCTGACACTCCCTTCCGCTCCACCCACAGCGAAAGGCGTCATTAGATGATTTTCCATCCGCAAAAAAAAAAAAAAAAAAAAAGGGGGGCTACATTATCTCCATTGTTGTACAACATATACACTAGTCAAATTCTTAATTTTGTAAATATAGAAGGTGTAAATATTTTACAATTTGCGGATGATCTTGTAATATATTGTACAGACCATAATGTAGATAGAGCTGTAAATAGTATAAATAATGCTTTAGAGCAATTGTACATATATTATAATGACAAGTTGGCTCTACAGATTAACCCTAATAAAAGCAAGGCCATGATTTTTAGTAAAGATTTTCCCTCTAATGGCATACTCTACAATAATCATCCAATTTCAGTTGTATCTAACCATAAATTCCTGGGTGTTGTCATTGTTAACAAACTTTGTTTTAATTTACACATCAATCACATTATAACTAACTCTCTTAAGGGCTTAAATATTATAAGATGTTTAGCTGGTGTGACTTGGGGTGCAGACCCCAAAGTTTTAAGTATGCTATATAAATCTATAGTCAGAAGCCATTTCGACTACAGTTGTTTAGCCTACTCAAATAGTAGTTGTGTAAAAAAACTAGACATAATTCAAAACAAAGCTCTGCGAATTATTTCTGGGGCTATGTGTTCAACTCCCATACGAGCTATGGAAGTTGAAACCAAAATAATGCCACTGTGTCTTAGAAGACTTCTGCTAATAGAGAGATATTTACTAAAGCTGGTATCTGGTAATGATAATGTTCTCAAAAAAATAGTACCTTTTCCTTTACAATGCTCGGTCCAGCAGACTTCGGGAGGTGAGCTTTTACAAGGTTATTTTCCAGTTTTGCCTCTCATTGTACAGCAAATGAATGAAGATTTTAAAAATGTAATTAAACAATCAAAGTGGACATGCTACACATACCCATATTCCTGTATTATATTTGAGACCAATATTGTTACCAAAAATTTTTTTAATAATTGTGAATTATTAAAAGTTTTAGTTCCGACAATAACTACTATACTTTGTATACAGATGGTAGCAAAAGTGAGCTCTTTGTGCGCAGTGCCGTTTATGATCCACAATGCAAGTTTGGTCAAAGTTTTCTTCTGGACCCTAAATGCAGTGTTTTCACTGCAGAGGTATATGCGGCCCTCGAGGCCCTGAAGAGGATTGCACATATAAATAGTTTTAATATTTTTTTAATTTTAACAGACAGTTTAAGTATGGTCCAAAGTTTAACTAATCTCAGATTTGACTTTAAAAAAAACTATATTTTGTATAATATTAAAAAATTGTTATTTAGTTATGCAAAAAAGGGTATACAGGTCTCTTTCATGTGGATTCCATCACATAGGGGCATAACAGGAAATGAGATAGTAGATAAAATTGCACGTGATGGAACCAACATGTTGGATGTTAGCTCCATAGTAAAAGTACCTTTGACCGACTGTTATCAATCTATTGACAACCAGGTCAATAGCTTATGGGTCGAATTTTGGAAACAAGATCAAGAACAGAAGGGTAAATGGTATGGAACTGTTCAAGAAAAACTACCTGTAGCACCATGGTATAACAAACTGAAAATGGCCAGTCGGGACTTTGTTACCACTATAAATAGACTGCGCTTTGGTCACTCCACCGTCCCGGCCCACCTGGCTCGATTGGGCATAGTGGAGAGCAGTTACTGCACCTTCTGCAATAATTCTGTTGGTGATATCGAACATTTCATATTTACATGTGAGTGCTTTTCATTTGACAGATTGATTCTTGTCAGTGAAATTAGTGACATAGTGCAAAATCAAGTGACAGTGCAAGATCCCTCCCGCCGCCTGAGTGATATGTTAAAAAATAGATCCTATTACGTGCCTCTATATAAATTCATCAAAAATACAGTGGGGAAATTATAATAAACCGAATAAAAATACTCAAGACTTGGCCTAAAGGTCTAGATGCCAGGCCATAAACTCCAAAAAAAAAAATATTTTCTTTTTTCTTTGGCCTAAAGGTATAGATGCCAGGCCATAAACTCCAAAAAAAAATTTTCTTTTTTCTTTTCTTAATAACTGGCTTTACGGCTCTGGGATCTAGCCCTTCTGAGCCTGAAGTTACAATATATTATAATAATTATCCTTCATAGTATACTGCTTCACAATATGTTGATGCGTCACATTGTGGAGCCCTTGGGAGATTTTGACGGCAACTTGAGCAAGCAGACAGCTGACGGTTGGCGATGGTATCTCAAGGCGCCGAAGCAGACAGACACCTTATTTTGCGAATCACATCACTATCAGAGCACTTGTTTCACAGTTTCCACTAATAGTTCACATGCGCAGACACTCAATACACAAAATCGCACCACTTTTACATATCAAAGTCCACTTCAAACCATTATTTAAACAATAATACAGTAGTAAAGTTCCCGCCAAAACTCTTGCCTGTAAGCATAGATTACCCCCTAACATTTTTCTAATCCTTCTAACTCTTTTGATAGTGTACATAAACTACAAACACTTCGTTCTCTTACTGTAACTCTGACTCCTAATTATCCTCCGTTCGTTTTTAGACAGTTTACTGTATGTGATGTTAAGAAGATCATATTATCCATCTCCTCGAATGCTGTTGGTAGCGACAACATTAGCCGTAATATGATTATTCCTCTCCTTGATGTTATCACTCCCATTATCACTTATTTACTTAATGCATCTGTCTCTTCCTCTAAATTCCCTCAAGCCTGGAAGAGTGCTCATGTTATACCCCTTCCGAAGAGATGTAATCCCGTCAACCCCTCTGATTTTCGTCCCATCTCGATCTTAACTTTCCTTTCTAAAGTCCTTGAAAAATTAATTTTCCAACAGCTGACCCTTTTCCTCAATAAGCACAATTTATTAAATTCTTTACAATCCGGTTTCCGTCCTGGTTATAGTACGGCTACTGCCTTAATCAAAGTTACTGATGACATACGGTGGGGTATGGATAATAAACTACTCACAGTCATGACCTTGCTGGATTTCAGTAATGCGTTCAATACTGTTGACTATGATATACTGTTGAGTCTGTTGTGTTCCCTTAACATATCTCCATCAGTAATTAACTGGTTTCAGAGTTATCTCTGTGGCCGTCGGCAGTGTATACGTTTCGATGAAACTCACTCATCTTGGTGTGATATTACTGCAGGCGTGCCGCAGGACGGCGTGTTGTCACCTTTACTCTTTTCCATTTTCATTAATTCAGTTACTCATAAAATATCTTCTCTCTACCACATGTATGCGAAATCTGGATTTACACACAGTCAACTCTTGAGAATTTGCCGAATGCAATCGCTACATTGAATAACGATCTAAATATTATTCATGATTGAGTAATATCATATGGCCTAAATGTGAATCCTAAAAAGTCTCAGGCTATCATTATTGGTAGCCAGAGTTTTATCTCAAGAGTTGATCGGTTCACCGTACCACCTATAGTATTCGATGGAGTTGTAATCCCTTACTTTGACAATGTCAAAAACCTTGGTATTTATATTGATAATTCCTGAAATTGGATACGCTAACTGAATGAGGTAAGTAAGAAAACCTTTGTCGCTCTTTGTTCACTGCGTCGCCTTCGATCATTTCTTCCCATTTCTACAAAAATTATGCTCGCACAGTCTCTTCTCCTTCCGATCCTCGACAATGCTGACGCAAGCTATGTAGACATAACTGAGGACCAGCTAAATAAGCTTGAGAGACTTCAAAATACTAGTATTCGGTTCATATTTGGATTGCGCAAATATGACCATATTTCCCAATTTCGCTCACGTCTCAAGTGGTTACCTTTCCGACTTCGCCGGAACATTCATATTCTTTCTATTCTGTACTGTGTATTATTTCATCCTTCTGCTCCGCCCTATCTAAAAGAGATATTTAATTTTGTGGGGCTTCCGGGGGAACCTCTACGCTCTTCTAGAAAATTTGTTTTAAGGGTACCAACTCACAAAACATCGTTTTTTAATAAATCGTTCACTGTTGAGTCTATTAAGCTCTGGAATGCCCTACCTTTACACATACGAGAAGCACAATCTATTGTAATCTTTAAGCGACTACTTAAAGAACATTATTTCTCTCAATCGTTCGGAGACCGTTAGGATAATTATGTGATTATGTATTTATTGTATTTATCAGCTTTATATTATTGTTTGAGGAAATTTGTAATTTATTTATGTATTTTGGGTAGATATGTAAGTTTGTTGATATACTCTTATATATGTATGTTTATGTATATATTATATGCTTTACTTTATCTTTTATTATGTATTAGTAATTTATATCATTTCATGTTTTAGTTATTTATATGTCATTTTATTGCATTTATTGTCTATATATCGCATGTATTGATATTATATTTTGTATAATTATATTGCACCACCTACCCAGTATTCATTGTTTATTCCTTTACACCCTTGGTTGCCTGGAAGAGATCGCTATGTAGCGATAAGGTCGCCAAATTGTACATTTAACCTGTTTATTGTTTATTTGTTTGTGGTGTACAATAAAATATATTCATTCATTCATTCATTCATTACTTTACGATCGCTGGTTACACATCCAGTGTAGTAAACGGTGAAAATTATCAAAATAATTATAGCCATTATGTCATATCAGTCTTCCCACCCGGTTGAAACGGTTTTTTTATATAGCATAAGGGTGACAAACGAGCACACAGTCCACTTGATGGTAAGTGGTTGCTGCGGCCCATAGACATCTACATCTATCCTCTGTTACAAATCAAAATGTAGATGCGTTGTCACCCGTGAGGACTAAGATGAAATGCCTCATTTCTAGTAAAAAGGGCCTCCGGCCACCTGCACTCACCAAGCGAAACGCAGAGATAAACCTCTACTTCACGCTGGTTTTCTGTGATGTCGTGGTACTACCCCGGTTCGAGCCGGCCCATTCGTGCGACAGCAAAAGCTGCCGCGTGGCTCTACCACTGTTAAAAACCACGGTTCCAAAAGACTAGACACAGGTTAGAGCATTTTTGGGTTTGTGCTCCTATTATCGGCGATTTGTGAAGAACTTTGCAGATATAGCCAAACCTTTGCACAAGCTAACCGAGGAGAAGCGACATTTCTGCTGGGATGAATGTTGCGATATCGCATTCCAGGAGCTCAAGGACCGTCTGTGAAAAAATACGTGGCGGGCAAGGAATTTATAATTGACACAGACGCAAGTGATATAGGACTTGGTGGTGTGTTGTCTCAACGGAATGGTGATCAAGAGGTTGTAATAGCGTACTTCAGCAAGTCATTGTCAAAGCCGGAAAGGAACTATTGTGTCACAAGACGGGAATTGCTTGCTGTGGTAAAGTCCTTGAGCATTTTAGCAAATATCTTCTGGGGCGGAAATTTTACTTACAAACTGACCATGTTGCACTGAAATGGCGATTGCAGTTCAAAAATCCGGAAGGACAAGTTTCGAGATGGATTGAACTACTGCAGGAATACGATTTTATGATCGAACATCGCAGCGGGAAATCTCATGGCAATGCAGATGCATTTTCAAAAAAACCTTGCCCTGAAGATTGCAAGCATTGTACTAGGCAAGAGGGTATGGAAGTGGTATCTGTGAGGATGCTCAGGACAGACCAGCTCAGCAATGAGTGGAAGGATAGCCTACAACACGCACAGCAGGAAGATTCGGACATCAAGCCGATTCTGGAATGGATGAAGCCCAGTGCTCCTAAGCCCAAGTGGAGCGACGTCTCAGCGATGAGTTCGACCACGAAAAGCTATTGGGCCTGTAGCCGGAGGAAGGAAAAGGGGAGATCTCCCTCCGGGCAAGGTATTCTGCCCGGGGAGCGGCCAACGTTCCGAGTTGTATTTTGGAGCTTTAACTTCGGAACTTTGTTAGCGCCATTTAGGCTTCGATGTTTTCGCTTGTGGCGCGACGACAGCGCCGTCACATCACCCCCATGCTCAGACGGGAGGTCGATAGTGCAGTCCGATTGCCGGTGCGTCCTTAATGCCGGCGGGGAATGCATGCTGTGCGCGTAAGGGCAAGTGACGCCGGTGCGAACGATATGCCGGTGTGTAATGCATGCCATACTACGCACTTGCAAGTGATGCCGATGATAACAATGAGCCGGAGGAAGTGCCAAGGATTGCCTTGTAGTCTGTGGTGAGTCGAGAAGAAGGCAAGTAATCTGCGAGAGTGCCGTGAAGCGGAGGCGAGCATTAGCGCTCAGAGCCGTGCCGAACACTGTAGCGCTGAGAGTAGCTTGAAGGAACAGGAAGCATTATTATTGCAATGCTGCGATGCACCTATGTAAAGCTAGATGGCTTGCAGAATGTGAAGACTGCAGACAATATCTGCTCAGGAGCGAATGAATGGGGTGCTTGAGGATGATGAAGGTTTGAAGGTGTAATTTCCGAAGGTTTGTTGGTTGCGTGTTCATATCACGTCGGGGTCACCAATGTAGCCGGTGGAAGGAAAAAGGGAGATCTCCCGCCGGGTAAGGTGTTCTGCCCGGGGAGCGGCCAACGCTCCGAGTTGTAGTTCGGAGCTATTCTATATATACTGCTTTAACTTCGGAACTTTGTTAGCGCGATTTAGGCTTCGATGTTTTCGCTTGTGGCGCGACGACAGCGCCGCCACAGGCCCAATGGGACAGCTTGCTGATTCAGGATGGAGTCCTGTGCCGTAAATGGGAAAATGGTCGGGGAGACAATTGTCATTTGCAAATGGTTGTCCCTAAGGCTAAAGTACCGCATGTTCTACAGCTGTACCATAATGGTTGTTCAGGAGGCCATCTGGAAGTTAAATGAACTCTACTGAAGATTCGAAAACGGTTTTACTGGGTCCACTGTCGTGACGATGTCGAGGACTGGTGCCGCAAATGTACAAGTTGTGCGGCTGTAAAGGGACCTCAAACTCGTAGTAGAGGTGCATTGAAATTGTACAATGTTGGTGCACCATGGGAGAGGATAGCCATTGACGTTGCGGGGCCGTTTCCGGAAAGTGAAAGTGGTAACAAGTATTTCATGGTTGTGATGGATTACTTCACTAAGTGGCCAGAAGTCTTCGCCATTCCAAATCAAGAAGCTTCAACAGTTGCAGATAAAATAGTTCATGAAGTCTTCTGTAGTTTTGGAGTATCTTTAAAGATTCACAGTGATCAAGTAAGGAATTTTGAGTCTCAAATATTCCAAGAAACTTGCCGAGTACTCATAAAACAAGAACAACTTCTTACCACCCACAATCTGATGGAATGGTAGAACGATTTAATCAGACATTGGAGAGGTACCTGGTAAAAGTTGTGGAAAAACGACAACGAAACTGGGACAGGCACATACAATCGTTTTTGTTGTCATATCGAAGCGCTGTTCACGAAAGTACATCAGTGACGCCATCTTTCGCAAACTTTGGGAGAGAATTACGGCTGCCTGCAGACCTGATCACCGGAATACCACCTGATGCTCCACGCAGTATAACCGATAATGCAAATGACTTGAACAAAATTAATGACATTTATGAGCACATCAGACAGTCGGGCCAGCAAATGTCTGAGAAGATGAAAACACGGTATGACCGCAAAATGGTTACACAATCCAGTTCGCAGCAAAGGGAAATCTCCTAAGCTTCAAGCTAAATGGGACGGACCGTACCGGATTGTGACAAGGATCAATGACGTAACCTAGCGGATACAGAAAGGTGACAGAGGTACTCTTAAGATCGTCCATGTGAATCGACTGGCGCGTTATTATGGGACCAATATTGCTCGGGACGAGCATGTTTAAGGAGGGGGCAGTGTTGCGCGCCAGTATTAATGTCTTGTACATGTCAACAATAGTTACCACTAGCGCCCTCTAGTATCGAGTAGCAGAACTAGGAGATATGGCATTATTTTCTGGGGTCAGTCATCTAACGATGTACAAGATCAATGTGTGGTCTCAAAATAACAGACAGCTGTTCTCCTTATTTTAAATCTTTAAAAATCAAACACTAAAATTATTGTATATACTAGAAACAGCTTTTTTTGTAACAAAGCATCCATTTCTTTTTCAAAAATTATCTGATATTAGAAAGAATCCAATATGCACCGATTACGTAAATAAGTTATGTTACATAAAATGTAAAACATCATTAACGAAAAAAAGCTTTTTTGGTATTGTTTCACGAATTTATAAGAAGCTACCTGATCCAATAAAAATATGACCTTATTTAAATTTAAAAAGGTGCTGAATAAGTTACTAATAGACAAATGTTATCATGAAATTGAGTTCTTAAATAACAATTTGGACTAATTACTATGAGTTCTTAAATAACAATTTGGACTAATTACTATTATTGGCATTATTATTGACTTTTATTATATTTGTTATTGTCATTACTTTAAATTTTATAAATGTAGAATTTTAATTTGTATTCCAATTTATTTCATTTTTATTCTATTTTATTTTAAGGCATGATTTTCAAAAGAACACACAATTATATTTGTATGTCTTTAAGACAAAACATAGCGCTCTAATAATTGTAACCCTCGCAAGATCTTAAATGTAACCTACCTATGTTTAACAAATAAACTATTCTGATTCTGATTTTAGACTGATTCTGCTGTGGTACTATCATGGCTTAAAAACCAAGCACATTGGAAACCATTTGTTTCCAATAGAGTCTAAGAAATATGCTCAACAACCAATCGTGACGATTGGTACCATCTACCTGGTGAGTACAATCCATCAGATCTCCCATCACGAGGCTGTGATGCAAAGAAGCTAATGGAAAGTAGATGTTGGGAAGTCCCTGCATGGTTGAAGCTCAAGGAGACTGATTGGCCAAAATCAAACATTATTAATGCTAATGAAGAGATTGCAGAAGCAAAAATAATTATTATTAATAATTATTTTTGCTTCTGCAATCTCTACCAATAGAATACTTAGACTTGTGGCATGGATATTAATAATAATCTCCTCGACCGATTTCGGCCACGGCGACCTCTTCAGCTCCGATCTTGTCGTTGGTGTGCTCGTGCATGGCTAACGTAGCCGATCTTATTTACAAATGTTCGCGTGCAATGCGGGCAGGTGAGCACACCATTACATGGCATGGATATTATGTATGAATTGTAAAGTAAAAATAAAGTTTGACATAAAGGCGCCAGACATAACAAATGATGAATATATCAATGCAGAAAAGACACAATTAAATTATTACAGAAAGGAAATTTTACAGAAGGGTTTTCGTTGCATAATATAAACACAGAAATAGATGCCGAGGGGGTGATGAGAGTAAAAACACGTTTAGAGTTGAGTAAAGAAGACAAGGATTTTGTAAAGCCAGAAGTATTGGCCTTACAAACGTATTGGCTCTAAAACCAGGAAAAAACGAAATCGTACAGCGGTTAGTGCGACAGAGACATGAAAAATTAAATCATGAAGGAACTCAGCTCTTGCTATCCAACCTCAGAAACAATTTATGGATTTTAAACCTAAGACGTCTTGTTAGAAGTGTTGTGTCTAAATGTGTTATATGTAAGAGATACTACACAAAACATTACGAAGTTCCTGAAGCACCATTGCCATCAAACAGGGTTGAGGCAAATGTAGCATTCCAGATAACTGCTATAGATTTAGCGGGACCTCTATATCTCCGTGACCAAAGGAAATGTTGGATAGTATTATTTACTTGTGCTACATATAGAGCAATTCACCTAGAGCTTGTGGAATCTTTATCCACAAATATCCATCAGGCCATCAAGAAATCCAGTTTCTTGATGGCCTTACGTCGTTTCATAGCTTTAAGGCGCCGTATAAACATTATATATACTGATCGTGGTACGAATTTACAAGGTTCAGCCAATTTATTAAGAGGTTGATTGTGCAAAAGTCGAAGCAGCCACTAACATAGTTCCACCAGCTATCAAGTGGCGTTTTGTACCTCCACGTGCGCCTTGGTGGGGATGATGGTGGGAACGCCTTATAAAGGTACTAAAGGCAATGTTAAGAAGAATCTTGGGAAAACTATCTTGAACTTGGATTATCAACAATACTTTGTGACTGCGAAGCAATCATTAACTGCCGACCATTGACATACGTAGCAATAGCTGATGACTTTTATTAAACCACTTACTCCAATAATGTTTTTACATCCGTTAAATAACAGTGAGATGCCTGATTTAGATCTGATTGATGCAAAAAATATAAATATTCGTTTACAATATTTAAACAAATTACGGGCAGATTTCCGACAACGTTTTAGAAACGAATATATTGCTCTAATTTGTAGTAAAAATAGGTGTAAACAAAATTTGCCGAAATTAAACGATATTATTCTTATTGAAACTGACACCATTTGATTATATTAGCCATTAGGCATAATTAGTTAATTATAGGTGTTGATGGTAATTGTAGGGTTGCAAAAGTACAGACAGCTACCGGTGAATCGGTAAGAGCTGTACAAAGTCTTTACCCACTGGAATCAACAACAGTTACAAACGAATGGCACAGGGCCAGCCCATCTAGTAATAGAAGTAAGACAGTGACTAGCCCTAACATTAAGGATTATAGTCCCCACACGAATTTGAATTCGGACATAATATTGCTACGAGCTTGGGATTCGAGACAATTAAAAACTGCCGATTGAATTACCAAAATTGACACTTTAATTATACTACACTAATTACAATCTAAAACCACACTAATAATAAAACACAATCACTTTAGTTCGCAGTTATTTCGCTTCGAAGTATTCTCTTGTATCGCCAATTCAATACTGCCCCAGTCGTGGTCTATACCGGCCTTATATAGGGCCTCAGATAGTTTCCAGAACCTTCTACTGTAGCGACATCTAGAATGTTCGAGTCCATATCGTTCCCGAAATTTCTGGAAGGATCTTGACTCTCCTAGTTCTGTTACTCGACACTAGAGGGCGCTAGTGTAACTAGTGTTGCCATGTACAAGATATTAATAGTGGCGCGCAACACTGCCCCCTCCTAAGACATGCTCGTCCCGAGCATTATTGGCCCCATAATAACGCGCCAGTCGATCCATATGGACAATCTTAGCAGTACCGCTTCTAACATTAGTCAGCACCCGCTAGTTTCCCTGCTGCTGCTGGGCGGTGCTGTTAATCAGATGATCCTCTCGAGATCGATCACCTTCCCTTTCTACAGTTCGCTTAGGGTAGCTGGATCGAAGATGGGCCCCTTTCCCCACAGCCGTAGCACTTAGGGCTGTAACTGTTATTGCGGTCCCGAACTGTAGCTGCTGCAACCTCCCTGACGCGATGGGAACGATGATCCTGCCGCACGGCTTCCACCTCCAGTGCATGGGTCAAGGCGTCCTTAAGCGTCTCGTGGTGCCCGAGCCTAACAGCAGCTCTGACTTCAAGGTCGCGGATGCCGTCGATGAATGTCTGCACCAGGTTCCCTACAATGAGCGCAGGTACAGACTGGTATGCTTTCCGAACCAGCTTCTCCACGTTAAGGGCCCACTGCTGCAGGTTTTCGTTACTGCGTTGCACGCGATCTTTGAGCTGGGCACGAAAGACGTGTTCCAGGTGAGTGTCACCATATCTCGCCTCCAATGCCTCAAGGAGCTGCCCGTAAGTCACTTCCTTACCGAGAGCTTCCAGAACAGTTAGGGCCTGGTCGCGCAGGCTTAGGGTGAGAGCAGTCATGGCCTGACTTTTATTTCAGCCGTTCGCCTTCATGATAGCCTCGAATTGGATTTTGTAGGCCGATCAGGAAGAAGTCCCGTCGAACAGCGGCGCTTTGATTAATCCACCCAGCGAAGGTGTTGTAGCTACCACGGGAGCTGTAATTCCATCCCCAAGTTTGAGGTCGTCCAGCGTTTTCTTCACGTCAGCCATCACGTTGTCAACCCGATTGTACTCTTGGTCGATTCGGGTTTCAGCTTCCGACAGGCGGTTTTCATATTGAGCAACCCTAACCTTCACCTCCTTTATCTCTTTCCCAAAGGTAGCGTGAAGGTACTTCATGAGGAGCATCTGCTCTTCCTTATAGGGTTTGAGCTGCTCTTCCAAGCAACGGGCCTGTTCCTCCTGTCCGCGCTGCAGCTGCTCTTACAACCGACGGACCTGTTCCTCCTGTCCGCGCTGCAGCTGCTCTTCCAACCGACGGGCCTGTTCCTCCTGTCGGTGAGCCTGTTTCTCCTGTCGGCGAGCCTGTTCTTTCTGTCGGCAAGCCTGTTCCTCCTGTCGGCGGGCCTGTTCCTCGGGTCGGCGAACCTGATCCTGCAGTATCATCATCAGAGCACCTAAGTCAGGTGCAGAATGTGCAGATGCAGAAGCTGCTGACGGGCCGGCCTTCGTGGTCAGCATCTGGCCCTCCGACGTTTGCGGCGTTGCATTACCAAATCGTCTCTGGTCCGTCTCCAGCTGGCGTTGACTTCGGGTACGGATACCCTCCATGTCGTCCTTTGGTAAAATCGGTATGATTTGATCCCACTTCTGTCACCAATTGTTACGAGCTTGGGGTTCGAGACAATTAAAAACTGCCGATTGAATTACCAAAATTGACATTTTAATTACACTACACTAATTACAATCTAAAACCACACTAATAATAAATCACAATCACTATAGTTTGCAGTTATTTCGCTTCGAAGTATTCTCTTGTATCGCCAATTCAATACTGCCCCGGTCGTGGTCTATACCGGCCTTATATAGGGCCTCAGATAGTTTCCAGAACCTTCTACTGTAGCGACATCTAGAATGTTCGAGTCCATATCGTTCCCGAAATTTCTGGAAGGATCTTGACTCTCCTAGTTCTGTTACTCGACACTAGAGGGCGCTAGTGTAACTAGTGTTGCCATGTACAAGATATTAATAGTGGCGCGCAACAATATCATCTGATTTACCTCAAACATCTTCTATTAGTACTAGACATGGTAGAGTAATTAATGTTCCAAGAAGATCATTATTTTTGGGATAAAAAATTACTTAAATTAAAAATGATAGAAATCAATTCACTAAACGATTCTTAACAAACTACTTTCAGGATGTGCGATAATTATGTTACATATTGTACAAAGTAACGGAAAGATGTTTTAAAAGACATGAAGAATGAAAAAGAATTAGTACCTAATTGTTTTTAATTTGTCAAGACATGATTATATCGATTAAAATAATTAACAAAGAAAAAGTCTTTAACTGCAACTACCACAGCCATCATTACTTGGCCTATCACCCGTTTCTGGCTTGACGTCGATTTCTGGGATATCCTGTATAGTTTTCTCATTGTATATTTTTGAAATTGATTAATGAGTAGGCTACAAGTTCAAAACAAAAGAAAGTCATTGTTCTGAGGCTGCAAAGACGTATTATGTCATTCATTCCGCTTTATGATGTTCACATTTATTAGTCCGTCACTTTTTAATTTTATTAATTACTAGCGATCCGTCCCGGCTTCGCACGGGTGATTTCTGGATCTCGACAACAGCGCCACCTACCGGGTCTAAATGTGAATCTAAACCATCTAGCCATTCAAACACACACAAAAAATTTGGTCAAAATCGGTCGAACCGTTCTTGAGTTTTAGCGAGACTAACGGACAGCAATTGATTTTTATATATATAGAGATTACAGAACAGTTTCTGACATCGATCTGGAGAATGATATAATACCTACTTAGAGTAACGTAAAAAAATTCAAAATAAAATGAAAATAACAACTGTATAGATACATAACTTTAGTAAATTCCTATTTACTGCTTTATTAGTAGGTACCTACCTATTTTCAGCCACGTACTCCACCGTAAGGGATAATACGATGAAGTAACATGTACGCACTTGAGAAAAAAAATCGGGGATATAAATAAACACAATTCACCAGTTGGACAAAGAAGCACTGCAAAGTTGCTAAACAAAATTTAAAAAAATATACCTATTTATTAAAATAACCAATATTTTGATTGTCTTTAATTATGTGTCATATTTCTTTACAACATGAACTCCCACCATTATATAATTCGAGTATCCATTGATAATATAACCCACAATTTTCCTTTTATAGTCACAATACAATGGGGCAGTCAAGGTGTTACCTGACAAAAGAGTATCGAGCCACTGAGAAATGAGCTCGCAAATACTTCCCACAACTGCGCTGTTTTTTTTAATAGTCCTTAAGAAGGTCCGGCGAAAAGATCAAAAGCGATAACAGCGTTAAAATATTACCTATAATATTACGATACCACAATCTACTAATTACCTAATAATGTACAAAGTCTTTCTCTGCTGAGGTACGTAGTAACTTTTGGATTTTCTAAATTTATATTAAATTTAGAAAATCCAAAAGTACACAACTCGAACGTTAATAAAATGTTTTGAATTATCAATTTACTTTTATTAATTACCGAAACACGTTTTCGTTTAAGCACGGAATAAATAAATTTTTTGACTGCTCCGAGATACCGGTGATTCGTGTTTTGTTACCAAAAATAAATTGTGAAGTAAGTAATAAAATAAAAATGAAAAATATTAATGAAAGGTACGGTTTACGATAGTGAAACGTGGTTTATTACGTGCTGCAGCTACATAGTATAGTTGTAGCACGAATGGGTCGGCTCGACCGGGGAAGGACCACGCTCTCACAGAATACCAGCGTAAAATAGCAGCTTAACGCTGTTGTGTTTCATATTCCCTTTTTTACTGGAAACGAGAAAAGAAATCTTTAACATTCCGTCCTTTTTATCTTTTAAATTCAAAATGCGTGGTAATGCATTATTTTCACTGATTTTTACTGCGCACGCACACATTCGTAAGGGTTGATTGATAGGCAAAAACGTTGTTGCCCATAAATCACATTCAATTTGGGATAATTTCAAATAAAAGTAGAAGCCTTATTTACTCGTATTTTCAAAAACTACAATAACGGTATATCATTATAAGTTTAAAATTTGGCTACTCTTTGAAAAATAACCCTGTATATAGTAATAGATGCCAATGGAATAAGGAAAAAGATTTTATGGCTCCGATAGATGGCGGATATATACATCCCACAGTTGGGCACAGAACTCCTCTCATATCTGAAATGGGACGAGGAAGTATCCACCGCGCTGCCCCAATCCGTGTTGGCGGATTTCATATGACTTCGAAATTCATCATCATCATCATTACAGCCCTTCACAAGTCCACTGCTGAACGTAGGCCTCCCCCAAGGATTGCCACAAAGCACGGTCCTGAGCCACCTGCATCCATCGACTTCCTGCATATCTTACCACATCGTCACTCCATCTAGTGGGGGGACGCCCTACACTTCGCCTGCCGATACGAGGCTGCTACTCGAGAACCTTTTTTCCCCATCGGTCGTCGGTTCTTCGAGCTATATGGCCGGCCCATTGCCACTTCAGCTTACTAATCCGTTGGGCTATGTCGGTCACTCTGGTTCTACCGCGGATATCCACATTTTTAAGTTTATCACGCAGAGAAACTCCGAGCATAGCCCCCTCCATAGCTCGCTGAGCGACCTTGAGCTTCCTCATCCGGCCAGCAATGAAGGACCACGTCTCAGTTCCATAGGACTTTGAAATTATTATTTTTAACTTCCAAGACATGCAGGTTTACTCATGAAGTTTCCCTTCAACGGCGAGCACGCGGTATATCAGCACTTAAAATTGCAACTAACAATTTCATTGGTTCCGGCGGGAATCGAACCCGAATTGCTCGTGTATGGTAATCGTAGCTCTGAGGCTAAGCGCTCGTCGCATAATTTTATAAATCACTTCAAAAATAAATCAATAAACTTATTTTTAAATAAATGTCATTTAGGGGCATGTCATACTAATACAGGGGCATACATTGGTTTCCTAGTTGCTGTTTATGTGTTATTAACATTTTAAAACAATTAGTTTCTCATCGCTGTGACGTTATTTCTAGTTAGTTCATATTCCATACACTGACCCGTACTCCATATTAGAATTGAATACATGTACTCTCAAAGGAATATCAACTATAGCACCGTCATATTTTGTTATTTATTAGCATGGTTGAGTTAAGGGAAGTTGAAGGCACACACCTGTCACACTGCCGTGGGAAATAAGGGACGAAAGCAGCCGTATGAAGTATGAACCTTTGCTCTTCATATTGATGGAACAAGGTAAATGTTAAAAAGAGGGTTTTTAAGTAATTGAATATCTACAAATATCGCTCAAAGAATTGGTTTTTTATGTTTATTTCTCGGAATAACTTACAGTACGTTAGTACATTTTTTATGTTGTGATTATATTAATAACTACTTACTTATGTTTTTATTATAAAGTTTGCAATTAAAAACCTTTTAAAGTAAAACAAATTGTATTTTTGTATTTTTTTTTCGTTTTATCAAATCATAACCGTACCAATGACTTTCAGTAGAGTACAAAAGTTTTGGTATTTATTAAAATAATAACCCAGACCGCGCCTAGTCCGGTGGCGTCGGTGCGTATATCGCCAGCCCGCACCTTGTCCGGCGGACACGCTTCGCTTCTAGCAACGGCCGCCACCACCTCCTCAGAGGTCACGGAGTCGTCCAGGCCAGCAATCCGCACCTCTGTGGTTTTCACTGGTCTGGAGACCCGGACGTCCTCAGGGTTGAGGACCTCCCTCATCTTGGCGGCCAGTGCGTCCGCCTTTTCGGCACTGCCGCTCACAGTACCAGCCACATCGAACAGCCGCGCATCCGTGGCAGCCTGCCTGAGGGTGACGGAGCTAGGTTAATTTTGAATTCTTATTGCGGCGTGGTGTTTAATATCGAACGAAGGAACTTAGTTGTGTTTGTAACGCTGAACCGTTTGACTTGAATGTATAATAGAGATAATATTAATTAACAACTATATTTTTAAGAATTTGTATGAATGAATTAAATTAAAATTTCAGGTAATTGAAAAACCTACAACTAACTCCTTATTAACGGAGTGGAGAATATTTAAAAATGTTTGATCATCATTCATATAACAATATAGTTCTTATGCATCATCTCGCGACCCGGAAACCCAGCGCCGGATACAAGCTTTTTTCTACACAAAAACGAAGTGATAGTCAAAGGGCGGATAGTTTTTATAGGCACCTGTCTCCATGGGAATTCGTGTGGGAAAAGCAAAAAATAACAGATTTCATTTACGTAAGACTGGATAACGCATGATACTTACTTGCCCTCACATTTTGGAATAATTTTGTATTGTTTACATTAAAGGTTACTGTAATAATTGTTTAATTAGTTATACTATTTAAACGCACTTAATAGCACAATTAAGATGTTAATAAAATTACAGAATGGTACTTCTAACTAGTTATCAAAAACTTAAAAAAAGCATAAAATGTTGCAGACTCATAATGTTTTTATATGCGAACCTCATCATGTGAAGTAACTTCCTTCTAAACGTTAAATACCTAGACCCTATATTTTTATCGTAATAGGGTAAGTATATTTCTACGAATGTGTGGATAAATATAAAACCAAAACTAGGAGGACAGAAACACAAAATCGTATACTATATCTAATATATTAAGAAAACAATAGCAAGCTTTGGCAATCATTAAGAACAATTCGAAAATTAACTTAAAAACCTAACTACAATACTACAAAAATATTTACTATAATGTCGACTGTCAAAATGGCGTCGAATAAAGCAGCGCCCTTTTGACCCTTTATTATTTCATTGAACGATCGACGAGCGTAAGAGCTATCGTATCACAGAGCCATCAATGCAAACAAGGCTGTAGTTTTAACATATTAACCGGATGACCATATTAGCCTCACGTACTACATAATTATAAACAAGATGGTTAGGTGATATTCAACGGTTGTATCTATCTATCTATCTATCTCTTTATCTATTACAGCCCATTAAAGTCCACTGCTGAACATAGGCCTCCCTATAGATTGCCTCATAGGTTGGATTCTGCCATAGTTACAAAGCTTGGCAGGCGGGTTTGGCAACCGCAATTTTTTTTACTACTCAGTTTTCAGGAACATGCTGCTGCCTATCTCCTGTTTCAGTTTCCCTCTGTCACCTCTTAAGAAACCCACTGGCCGATGACATACCTAACTTAAGAATTTATAATGTTTTTAAAATGTTGCAATAGCATAAAATAAAAATATACCCTTATCATTGTTTGTGCATACCAGACGTGGTAAAAATGTCTTGTTTAGGAAATTAAGTTCATGGAACTTTTACTGTGTTAGTTTATGGAGCGATCACGATGATAAAGCCCGTACTGGTGCAGTGTAAGAGTATATGACGAGAGGTCAGGGGTTATTGGAGGTCACTCGAACACTTAGTGGTAAAATCATAAATGTTTTTCAATAAGTATTTTTGCCATCTATATTGAATAAAAATTATTCATATCTATTCTTATGCACACGAGATCATGAAAATGCATAGAATTTAGTGGCATATAATATATTCGTATGACAGTCAAAATCAGACTGTCTACCTGTGTGTGTCGGAAAACGGATCATCTCGTACAACAATCGGAACAATAAAGAGGGTTTTTAAATAGACCTGCTGTGTAAGATTAAAACTAAAATATATTTTTATACTTTTGACAAGACCGCGTTTGTGGTCACCCTACTGTAATAGATTATATCCTTAATCCGGCAGGAAGGAAGTCGGCAGACGTCATAAGCGCGTTCTCACGCCTTAGTAAGCGTAAAACACATGAAATTGTGTTTGTTTTTGAGAAAAATGTTTTATTTTGCGATTTGAAATTTATATTTGTGATGAGTATGTTCTTAATTATTATAACAATTGTTATTTTCATGAACACTATTGTGCTGAAATGTTTTAAATGTGCTATTGCTGTAGTTGATTTTTTCAAGTAATATTATGTACCTACTTAAATACCGCATTGTAATAATTTATTTTATTTTATTTTAAAGAGGTGCATGCTGTAGCTCCATCTGTACTTACTAGGTACTTAGTCGTAAGCAAATTCTGTTACTTTGTAAGAATGCATTCAACACTTAATGGTGGCCTAAAATAAATAATATATTAAGATATACCTGTAGGTGGCTTTTGTTCATAAAGTTAAAAATTCTTTTATCTAAGAGATATTAATCATCAACTTTTCGGCTTTTCTAAGTCCGTGGATGAAACTCGTTATGTAGCATATTTTTTATACAAATATAAAACAATAATTTCTTCATAAGCATATCTAATGTTTATTACTATAAGACTCCTGTTCTCCATTCAACTTTGACATGACAAGATGTAATAACGGGATGCTAATTGTTTAAAAAAGTTCTCACTGCACGTCCCCCGCTATTTTACACATCAACGACACACATATTATAATTCACTTTTCATTAACGTCGTCACGCGATCGCATGCTGTCGTCTATCGTTGCAAGTGGATCAGCTTGACCACCTCGTTGACGTTTACGTACATACATGGCAGTAATATTTAGGCAATTTTAAACGTTATAATTAGGGAGTAAAGTTTTGCATTTTGGTCCTGAAAGTAAATAGTTACGTGACGTTGTTCGAAAAGTTTTGACAATTTCATGTATGCGTTCCATAAATTCTGTAAGAGCATTTATGTTTATCAAATAAAGCACATTTTGCTTTGATTCAAAAACTAAACTTTTTGTTGGTTTTTAGTAACTACCGTGGGAGAATGTAAAGACCTAATTAAATATTAATAGCGCATACAATAAAGGTATGTCGGGAATAGGGAGACGGTATAAAGGTCACTGTTACACCTGGTATATTTATCGGTTACTTTAATATTCTTTTAGATAGAACTTTTATGTTTGTGATAAAATTTTCTTTAGATTATATCGGTATGGCTGTTAATATATCTACTAATTATTATCATTTAATAACAGATTTGTAATTTAATTATATTATAATTTAAAATAATGAAAAATTAAATACTTATTTATTTAATTTTTTCATTCTCTTTTTTTTAATTATAGTGATTAGTGATAGTAAAATTGAAGTGTATTTTTAATCGAGATATTATGCAGGTATTGTCAAATGTCTATACTTATTTTTTTAATTAAATAGATGTGTAATATTTTATTATGGTGTATAACAAATATAGAAAAAATAAGGTAAATAAATATACAAATACTCTTTATATAAATAATATATATACATAATGGTGTCAATGAATTTATGTAAAAAATAACGATCCATTGTAGTGCGTAGTGCAGTACAAATAAGCTCACCTCACCTCACCTCGTCGAACCCTTGCATCGCGCATTCCCACACACCGTGAGAACACTCACACCGCGTACATCAAGTACGAAGTAAAGCTGACTGCAAGTTACCGTAAAAACAGCATACTTTACACCCGCCGTTCACGGTACATTGCGTCCGTATGGCATCATGCCATCTCGCAAATCTCATACAGCAAATAAAATGAGATGTACATAAAGCTCGATTTACATAATATGAAAAATCATCGATATATGTATGATATATATTTGTCGTTACAAAATAAAGCACGGGTTTAAATTATTGTAATTTGTTGTGCGCGTATAGGTATGATGTACCTATACAATCGCACATTCCCATACTGAACAGGAAGGGAGGCCTGCATGTAGCTTCACTCTTTTTATTAATTTAGTACATTACTTTTCTGATTATTAAATATGTATTTGGCTAATGCTAAAATGACACTTATAAAACAGTTCGAAAGATTGAAAACCTAATTTAATTTTAAGCTATAAAAATAATAATTTATATTTTTAATGTTTACGTAGAAAATATACCTATTAAATAGAGCAATAATATTTTCAATTTTACTTATGGCTTATGAAATCAAATAAAAGTCCAATTTAATAAAATTCTATGGTCTAATATGAATAACTAAAAGCAAGAAATAATAATAATTTAATATAAACAAATGTAAGCATTATGAATACCTTATATTAATAGAATAATTGTTCACCTATTACTTATTATTATTATAATATTGCATTTCATTCTAGGTTTAAATTTAATATTGTAAATATTAAATTGTAAATATTAAATTTAAACCTAGAATCGAATCTAAAACTACCTATATTTTGAACCTACACAGCTATCGGTCATCGGCACCATTCACAACTGGTTCTAAAAAAGAGTGAGACAGAACGAAAACAAATACATTCCGACACAGTTCCCATCGTATTAACCCCTAAGTTGAAAAGGGATGTGAACTGTTAGCTATTTCGTTTTACAAGTAGGGTCAAACGGGAAGGAGGGCGAATTATAATTTTTATACTACGGTCGTGTACAGGATTCTTATATCTCCTTCGAACGTTATCGGGGACACACGTGTGGAGTCCTTCGTACCCCCGAAGGACTTTAGTAGTTGTGCGAAATTTTTTAAGAAAATTAAAATGCCGTGCAGTGAAGATGATGACTCCCAGACCGGGTTCCTGTCTGAACCTACACAAGGGATGTCGAAGGCCGAACTCCGTAAGGTATTAATATGTGCCATTATAACAAAAAATACGCGAATTTGCATTGCAGTGTTTGAAAATTATAAAATAATTCTAAAATAATCAGCAAACAATGTTTAGTGCGATAAGTGATTTTATTTTTAATTTCAAATTCAAATTAGGATCTTAATATAATGATTCGTGTAAAAATGTGACAAATCGTTGGATAGTATGACTGTGCAATTTAATTACTTTCACACTAGTACATTTTTGAAAAAAAAAATATTGTGCAATTATAAAAATACTTTGAGTGTTAAATCTATACAAATAAATAAAATTGAAGTGTCTATTTGTAATGCCAAAATAACATATTTTTTTTCTCGATGCATATGAAAGTATATACCTACGATACTAATAACAAAACAAACTATTTTTAAATTTTTTGTCTGTTTGTCTGTTTGTTCCGGCCAATCTCTGAAACGAGTGAACTGTTTTGACGGGACTTTCACTAACAAATAGCTGATATTATACGTAGTATCTTAGGCTACTTTTATTTAAAAAAAATAATTAGGGTTCCGCGCAAAAAATGAAAACCCATAAAATTCATCATCAATTGTAATAAATTCCACACGGACGAAGTCGCGGGGTACGGCTAGCTTATAACAAAAAGTTTTAAAGAATTAATGTTACTTTTTAGACAAACAAGCCGATTATGGAGAAGAAGCGACGTGCGCGCATCAACCACTGTCTCAATGAACTTAAAGAGCTCCTGACAGACTCTATGGATAAAGACGTATGTATCTATTTTACAAAAAAAAATTAAAAACAACTTCTATACAATTAAACAAGCCCAATTAATTCACCTCTTGTCCGATTGACCTATTATGTCATTTGCTAGTTGCAATAAAATAGTCACTTGAGCAGGATAGTATATAAAATATTGAAATCCGTGTAGTGACGACGTTTATGATCATGATTATCCATGTCGAGGGTGTCGTAAGGTCCAACAGAGGGAAATGAAACAGGAGATGGACAACAAACTGAGGTTGCCAACCCGCCTGGCAATCGTAGCAACTATGGCAGATATGGGGAAAACTGTCCAAGAAATTGAAAAGTTTAAAATCATGTACTCCTAAGTTATAAGAAGAGTTAACAAGTTTTGTTTTATAGGATAGGGTGACAAACGAGCACACAGTCCACCTGATGGTAAGTGGTTGCTGCGGCCCCACATCTACATCTATCTTCGATTACGAATCAAAATGCAGATGCGTTGTCACCTGTGGGGAATAAGATGGAATGGATCGTTTCCAGTAAAACAAGTCTCCGGTTCTCTACACTCACCATACGAAACACAGCAGCGTTAAGCTGGCTAATAGTAATAGTGGCTTAGGTAATGCTGCTGTCTTCATATGGTAAGGGATAGGAACTACAGACTCTTTTTCTGGTTTCTGGATATTCCATCATAATCCTTACATGACAACTTCCTTACGTGACAACTTACAACGTATCTGATTTTACGTGGTAGAGCCATGCTGCAGCTATATTATGGTTGTTTCGTAAAACATGTATGGTAGAGCCATGCTGCAGCTATATTATGGTTGTTTCGTAAAACATGTATTGTAGAGCCATGCTGCAGCTATATTATGGTTGTTTCGTAAAACATGTATGGTAGAGCCATGCTGCAGCTATATTATGGTTGTTTCGTAAAACATGTATGGTATAGCCATGCTGCAGCTATATTATGGTTGTTTCGTAAAACATGTATGGTATAGCCATGCTGCAGCTATGGTTGTAGCACGAATGGGTCGGCTCGACCTGGTTGGGACCACGCTTTCACAGAATACTAGCGTAAAATAGCAGCTTAATGCTGCTGTTTCGTATGGTGAGTGTAGAGAACCGGAGACCCTTTTTACTGGAAAAGACGCATTCCATCTCAGTCCTCAAGGGTGACAACGCATCTGCATTTTGATTCTTAATCGAGGATAAATTTAGATGTCTATGGACCACAGCATCCACTTACCATCAGGTGGACTGTGTGCTAGTTTATCACCCTTATTCTATAAAAAAAAAATGTTTTTTTAATGCGAGTTAAAATAAAAAAAAATTAAATTATATAAAAAAAAGGTTTTAATGGGCTTACAACAGACATTATCAGGTGAACTGTATTCAACTGTCATTTTTATTACTATAAAAATCCCCCTTAAAGCTTTATTCTAGGACCCTGGAATTTTTTTATATTATGCTGCAAAATATTACATGATTTATTAAATAAACATTTTTAAATCTTTAGCAATATGGTTTTAAATATTTGTATTTATTTACAGCCAGCACGTCACTCCAAATTAGAAAAAGCTGATATCCTCGAGATGACCGTGAAACACCTGCAGACGTTGCAGCGCCAGCAGTTAGCCGCAGCAATAGCAGCCGACCCAGCCGTGTTGCAACGCTTCAAGTCCGGCTTCGGCGACTGCGCTGTTGAAGTCGGAAGATACCTCTCTCGACTTGCTAGCGTACCAACTGGATTGAGATATCGATTAGGGAACCACTTGAATACATGCCTCTCTGATATTGAACGACTTCATCCGGCCGACTATCCACCTCTAATACCTGACCCTCTTAGACTGGACGGCGAAAGACCAAGCGCGTTTCATTACGTGAAATCCACCAAGCCTACTAGCCCACCGTTAAGTCCATTATCATGTGACTCTGCTTGTGATTCGTCTACAGAACTAGAAACACCACCTCGACCGGTACAAACCTTTCCGTTCCCCACGCCACCGAGCAGATCTGCATCCGATCAGGATTCGAGTCCTGAACAGAAGTCTATAGTATCTTCCACAACGATATCCCCTGAAAGTCTCCAGCAAGAATCTCTGAAAACTAAAAAGGTTATGGAGCCATTGTCCATTGTTATAGACGTCGAAAATTATAAAATCGGTATAGATGCGTCTCCCAAAAGAGCAGTAGACTACTCTTTGAGGCAGAAACTAAAAAGACCGTCTGACACAATAGGTCCCGTTCCAAAGTTAATACGGTTAGAACCGGAGCGGAGGATTTTAAGCCCCGGAAAAGTACAAAGTGTGGAAAGTAGAGTAATTTTAAACAGATCCAACAATGTATCAGCATTCAGAAGAATACCGGAAAAAACACCAACTGTTCCCGAAAGGAAACTAACAGTACCTGACAGCATACCAGCTGTGATCGAAATACCATCATTTGAAAGATTAAATCAGTTACAAAGATCTGTCATTAGTCATACCGCGGAATCGTTGGCTCAGTCGAGTACGTCAAAAATTAATCAACAGGAGAGTAAAGAGAAAACTGAATCGAGTACTAGTTCCAAATCGCCTGTGCAAGGCACATCAAGTAGTACAGAAATGTGGAGGCCGTGGTGACCGTAATGGCGACGGATATGCGTTAATGATCTCAATTGTTAACAATGATGCAAATTAAAGAGGCAAAAAATATTCTTACCGTAATAGAATTAAGATATACTGTATATTGAAAATTCAAAAAATTTTGACGGTGCTATATTGTTTTTGGACTTCGAAAAAAAATGAATGAATGTTATAACATGTTTATAAATATATTATAACAAACTATGCAATTTCAGAAATTTTAGTTCTGTTGAATATATCAAGCAGTGTACATATTGTCGTCGATTTACAATAGTATAGAAGTGTTCATTGTTGCAAAAGAGTACCTACCTATAGCTTTAATAATTTACCTGATCGGTATATTGATTTTTAAGTGTTTTATTAAAATATATCTTTATCTTATTTAATCGTGTTCCTGACCTTATAATATATTGTTATAAATTATTAAAAAATGACTGCAGTATTGACATTAATTTAATTTAAATAACAATCAGCAGTTTCCAATGGGAATTATAAATTAATCTTAGATTTATAGTAACGTAGGTAAAATGGATTTTTTTTTTAAGTAATATTGAGTCATTGCAAAAATCAATCTAATTTATGTTAAATACAAAGCACAAAGTATTGAAGTTGTGCCATGACAATATCAATTAAGTACTTAGCCCAAATTAATTTCACAGATTTTATGAGAATATGTCGAAGTGTATGGTAGTGGCAGCGTAATCCTTTTCTTATCCTGTGGGTTTACTAAATAAAAGGAAAAGCAAGTCTTGTGGTTTCCGATGGAGGGCGGAATATCTTTCCCGTATAATAATAATAATATCCTCCGATTTTAATAACCGAATTTTGGTCACGGCGGCCAAATTCAACAAAAACTTAGCCATCTGCGCAAGACTGGATTATAATGTACTATTTTACGAGTGTATGAGCACAGGTTTACTCTATTCCCTTACTCTCATAATTTAAATTGACGGCAAACTGACACGACCGGAGAGAGATCAGGCGCAGGGCCAACGACTTTACGAGCTTTCCAACGCACCAGGGTGAAAAACCGCCAACTTCCTGACTCCGGAATGCTAGGTACTGGGAATATCTTGATAGAAAATCACAATAAGTGAATTTGACCAGACTTGGAATTCTAACGCAGGGCTCCTTGATCCACGACTACCAGACCTACGAGGCAGTCAAATTACCTTCCCGTATGTTCTAGACCTGAAATATAAAGACCGGGCTGTGCGGAGAAACGTGCGAAAGCTACTGCGATCGCAAATCAGTATGCTAAGTGTGACGATCATGGTTCCTTTCCACTTTCTGAGAGGTCTATATCTATACTTTTAATGGGTCGATAATGAAGAAGAAAAAGGGGGACGGTATATGCCTTCTGGAGAGGACATAGTAACCTTTCTTGATGAGCAGTACTCATGCCTCGGCAGGATGTGCGGTTTACACAACGCTCAGTGCGCAAAGCAGTCCTCTCCCCGGACGTTAACAAGGTGAGTGGATCTGATGGATTTTCCATCAACCGTGGCACTGGCAGAAGACGCGTGCTCTGGTGAAAAACGTCATTTGCCATACACAGCGCAACGAAGCCATTTTTATTGCCTATCATTGCAGCTGCACCATCAGTAACTATGGCAGCTAACTTTTTTAATGGTAACTGACTTTCCTCTGCAAAGTTTTACAAATGCATCGTAAATACCTTTACCTTGTGTGCGAGCCTTGAGCGGCAACAACTTGAAAAATTCTTCCTTTGTTGTAAAATTATTAAATACCATTTTAATACCCTTTTATTAGCTTGGTATGTATCTATGTGACGGAATTTGCGAATGTGATTTTCGTCCCCTTCAAAACGTCGGATTGATTTGAAATTTCAACACTCTTATCAAGTACCGATGACAATACAATAATTTAAATAGTTTGTTTCTTTGCCCTTGCCAGGATCCTCAGGATTTGCGAATAATTCATAAAACAACTACGATTTCGAGGTACCAAGGTACGATTTCGATAACGAGGTAGAAAATAATTTTCAATAAGCTTAAAATAAGAAAATAGTGATTAACATAAAAATTCATTCTATTGTAAAAAAGCACACTTTTTTGGGTGGCTATAGGCGCGGAGGGAGAGAAGCTCCCGCCCGCTGTAACAAATTGCAGGCATCTGTGCGAGCCGTCATAGCGACTGAATCTGTCAGTCACCGAAGCTGCGGAGGTAGGGAGGCTTCCCCAGAACTCTCTTCCTCCCCTCACACATTCTCACCGCAGTACGCAAGTACCAGATGTCTATAGTTTTACCATTTTCAGAAGACCTAAAATTTGCATCTGCTTTGTTCTGAATAACGACTTTAATTTTATTAGGGGCGCCTTGTCATTGGCTATACTTAACGCAGCATCTAATTAGCACTTAATTCCTTGCTATTCATATTTATCGTATATTTATTATTGTCTCTACGTTGCTTAAGTTTTGCCAGCAACGCAAATTTCAACTGTTTATTACGGTAAAAATTTTAGAGCTATGTGCTCTAAAATTAAGCATTCTTTAAACTTAGCAGCTAAAACCCCCTAATTTTGGCTTTTTCTAAAGGGCGAGACACAACTTCCTTAAATCCATACTGCGATGCAATTTTTTTTAATTCTTAATACGGGTTTAATACGGGTAATTTTTTAATATATAGCACGAAGTCACGCCATGTTAACGTTCACATTATATAGTTGCTGCCTGACTCTATAACTAAGTATATGGCTTCTCGGAGTTCTCTAAACCCCATAAACAGGTGCAGAGAACAAGGCTAAGCACCGCGCGCGTCCTCGGGTTGCGGATAGGGGAATGGCCCGGCCTGCCTGCGAACAGAATCATGAGATGACTTTCTGCACAAGGGCGTAAAGGGTTAGTAAGACTGATAAGGAGAGTGAATGCCGTAACAATCGGAAAAACTCTTCGAAAAACTTGCCGCGGACAAGCTTAGAGGAAGGAAAACCTCTTCAAAAACCAGTTTTGCCCAAGCTAAGGTGTAAAGATAATCGTGCCGATAGCTGAATGGCAGCAGATCGAAAGATACTGTCGCAAACGATTTCCCTTGTACCACCTAGCGCCACTTCATTGTATTTAAGTCGCCTTAACGCCACATGCCGACTCTGTGGCGGCGGATTTTTACTTCCGAGCATGCTCGTGGGAATAGTATGGAAGAATCAAATTTAATAAACAAACAAGGAGACAAGACAGGAGAGGGTGTTGGACCGGCGAACGTACCAGTAGAATAGGTAAAACGCGACGAGGCGATCAACAAAGAAGATCGTCTACTAGGAGAGTTAAAAAAGTAGTTAAAGAGACGCTACGCACAATCAAAGCTAAGCGTACAGTAGCGACGAAGGATACGAGACGAGTGAAGGACTTTCAAAGGTTGCTTCTCGAGTCCTTTATCTACAAAAAGGAGTGGAAAGAAGCGCAGATAAAACTACAGAAGCGCTAAAAGAAGCGATAGAGAAGTAGGTTCTGTACAATGTAGAGCAGAAAACCAAGACTTCCCAAAAAGAAGCGGAGGCCACTCCGGACAATACGAGAAAAAAGGGCTGGCATCAAATCCATCACAGAGTCCCGAAAAACGTGCAGTAATACGGGTAATAACGGCGAAGTTCATGTTGTCTCAAAAGTCAAGAGGAAACGCACTGCTGAGAATACAAGCAGGGCGATAAAAATGCTGCAGGACAACAACCACAATAGCAGCAACACCAGCAGAGATAGCAGCAGCAGCAGACAACAGAGCCGGAGCTGCAGCAAAACAGCCAGAAATGTCACAAGCTCTGTTTACAATGGTGGAATCCAAAAGGAAGAAAACGAAGAGGAAGAAGACTACATTGGTGGATTTTAACAGTGGTAGAGCCACGCGGCAGCTTTTGCTGTCGCACGGATGGGTCGGCTCGAACCGGGGTAGTACCACGACCTCACAGAAAACCAGCATGAAGTAGAGGTTTACCTCTGCGTTTCGCTTGGTGAGTGCAGGTGGCCGGAGGCCCTTTTTACTGGAAATGAGGCATTCCATCTTAGTATTCACGGGTGACAACGCATATACATTTTGATTTGTAACAGAGGATAGATGTAGATGTCTATGGGCCGCAGCAACCACTTACCATCAGGTGGACTGTGTGCTCGTTTGTCACCCTTATCCTATAAAAAAAAATCAGGAAACGATGACGGAGCCAGCAAGACCAGAATCAGGAACACAACGACCGGAGGCAGTGCTGATAAACCCAGGTGAGGGCAAATCTTCTGGTGAAGTTCTGAGATTTCTGCGCTCGGGGCTTCAACCGGAGGATTTGGGCGCAGTAGTAAAAGCCACAAGGACTGCCAGAAAAGGTGGTCTTCTTATCGAGTTCGAGGGACCTGTCAAAAATCGCTCGACACTCGGAAACAAGATCACCGAAGCAGCCGGAGGTCAAAGTTTAAAGTGACAATCATGCAACCCAATGAATGGGGTACCCTCCGCACCTATAACGAGGCTGGACTCGAGGCTGCTGCGGCTTTGGAGATATTAGGAAGGGTCGAGGTTGGCTGGTTGAGTTGCCGAGTCTGTCGTTGGGAGCGACTAGACCGGTGCTACCGATGCCATGGTTTGGGCCACTTTGCGGGCTCGTGCAGGGCAAAAGAGGACCGCAGCAGTTGCTGCTGGTGGTGCGGGGAGGCGGGTCATTAGTTGAAGGCCTGTACCAAACCCCCGTACTGCCATCTCTGTGCAGCGGTAGGGAACGGGCGATCCTCAGAACACGTGATGAGTTCTGGACGTAATGCGTCCTTTCGGGAGGCAATCCAAAAGAAAAATAGCTAAGGTGCTGCAAACAAACCTTCAGCGATGCAGACTGGCTCTTGATCTGCGCGACCTGAAACCGCGACCACAGAGCAGATATTGTTTTGATTTCGGAGCAATACCACTCAGCGTCCGGATCAAGCTGGCTGTGTGACCCTTCCGGAACAACAGCTATTTGGATCCCGGACCGGGGTCGCTTTCCCGTGCAATCACACAGTGGATCGAGAGACGGCATTGTATGGGTTACAACGCCAGCAGTGTACCTTCGTGTCGTGTTACTTCACCCCAAACGAGCCAATCGCGGATTTTCGAAAGAGGGTTGACGATCTCGAGAGAGTCGTTCGCCATCTTGAGGGAGAAATCGTGATAGGATACTCTTGGACATGATAGCAAGTCTTGACTTGGTCATTGTGAATAGAAGAAATACATCTACTTTCCGGAGGGCAGGTGCGCGTGAGTCTATTTTAGACCTTACGCTCGCAACTCAACGGGTAGTTTATATAATCTAGAACTGGGCTGGCATTAATACATTTCATATTCGGTTCATAATCTGTGGGAAAAACCCCCGATTATCCCGGAGCGACGAATGACGTGGATAGGATAGAGACTGTCGAAGCTGGATGTGAGTGCCTTCCAAAAGGCAGTCTCGGAAAAAATCGATACTCTTCCTGACGTTTCCGATAAGTCACGTGAGGATGTAGAAATGCTCGTCGGTGGAACGATGGACGCCATCGTCACAGAGTGTGGCGCCGCTATGCCCCGTCAGACTGTAAGCTCACGTAGAAAACCGGTTTGCTGGTGGACTGCGATAATTGCACTGCTTAGAACTGAGTATCTGCGTCTTAGGAGAGAGGCACTTAGGTCGCGAAAGCTGGGCAGCAGAAGAATGACGAATACAAAGCGGCGAAGAACCGACCCGTTACTGCGACCAAGGTGAACATGCTGGAAAGCGGTCTGTAGACAAGTAGATGTCGACCTATGGGGAAACGGATACCGGATCGTCACCCAATAATTTGTGGGCCGCAGTTCAATAGCTCCCATGGAATCTGATAGGATGGAAGAAATAGTCCAAACTCTGTTTACCGAACGCGTAGACCGGGTTTGCACCCAGAGTGCGGTATCCAATGTCGAGTTGCGGGCAACGGCCCGCAACTCGACATTGGAGTTAAGTCCCTCAAGGTAGGTAAGGCCCTAGGCCCTGATTGCATCCTCGTCGAGGTCTATAAGGTCATAATGAAAAAGCATGAAAATCTGCTCCTTGACACTTACAACGTCTGCATCACGGCTGGAGTTTTTCCAAAAAGATAGATGTTGCAAAGATTGGTCCTGTTATATAAAGAAAAGGGCCCAACACGCCTTCATCCCACAGGCCACATTGTATGCTGGATGTAGCAGGAAAGATTTTCGAGGACCTAGTAAGGAATCAACTGAGGGAAAGAAGAAGAAGTGGCTGATGCTGGTGGCATGGTCGATAACCAACATGGTTTCCAACTGAGCCGCAGTACAACACGTCCCGTGTGCATAATGATGACGTTTGACGTCAAAAATGCATTTAATTCCGGAAAATAGGCGGACATTGTGAAGGCGCTTCGGAAATTAGATGTTTCCGAGTATCTGATCCGTATCATAAGTGATTACCTATTTGATCGTTTTTTGATATGTGAGATCACTATGGGAGAGATCATGAAGGAGCTGAGCATGGGAGCGGCCCAGGGATCGGTCTTAGGACCGAAGCTTTGGACCACCCTTTATGATGCACTTCTACGTCTCGACCTACCGACTGATGTACTGCTGGAGGGATTGCCTGACGATGTGGTGGCGTTAATCCTTGCAAGGAGCTATGGCGAAGCGCAGGAATTGGTGACTTGTCGTGGCCAAAATCAACGCGTGACTGAATGAACATGGTATGTCGTTAGCCAAAGCGAAGACAGAGGTCGTATTACTCACAGCTCAGCAGTGGTTTCCGAGGCTCTTCCAGGCTCTCGTCGTCAACACATCGAAAATCGGGGGTCTCTGAAATACCTTGGAGTGACGATCGACTCGAAACTGACGTTTCGAGAACATATTGTCAGTGTGGCCACAAAAGCGGCGACAACGCAGGCGAGTCTTTCTCGTTTAATGTCAAATGTCGGGGGACCAAGGAGCAGCCGCAGACGAGCTCTCGTGAGTGTCGCCAACTCGATTACGCTCTACGGAGTAGAGGTCAGGGGAGAGGGAGAGGCACTCAAAGTAGAGGATGCGCTGGGGTTAGGCTGTGCCTATCGACCGGTATCGGAGGTTGCCGTGTTGGTCATCTCAGGTACAATCCCAATCGACTTTTTGGGATTCTAGAGGAGGCGTATCTGTGATGCTCGTCGGGCTGGCGAGGAACCTTTGACTAACGTAAGGACTCGAGAACGCGAGGAGACTTTTGTGCTCTGGCAAGGGCGCTGGGAATCCGGGGAAACCGGGCAGTAGACTCTTAGGCTTATTGGACGAGTCCGTGACTGGATCTTACGGGAACATGGAGAGGTAGACTACTACCTCACACAATTACTTACTGGACACGGACATTTCAATGCCTACTTACACCGTATGAAAATCCGACGCGTTCCTGATTGCATGTACTGTCCGGGCGTTGTTGACTCAACCGAGCACACCTTCTTTGTCTATCAGCGCTGGCCTGAAACACGGCTAAGCTAGCAGAGCGAGAGAGGGTCTCACACAGGCCGGAAGAGGTCGTTCCTTGGATGTTGGCAACGAATGAGAACTGAACGGCGATGACGGGGTATGTCAGGGAGGTCCTGCTGATGAAGAAGGAAGGAAAAAAGAAGAAACGGAGGAATAGTCGCGTAATGCAGCGATGAGGACGAGTACCAGCAACATGAAGTAATGCTAACGCGGTCCCGTGGTACTGGGTACTTAAGAGAAAGGAGGTTTTAGTGGGTAAAAATCCCACACTACCAGTCTTACAACACCTTAACGGTGTCTTTTTGAAGATTTACTCCTCTCTTCCTAATTTAAAAAAAAAAACTAGGTATATACCTAGTTTTTTTTTTAATTATAATATATATATATTATATAAATTATATGTTAATACTACAAGCCATATGGCTTGTAGTATTAACATATACATATATATATTTACTACTTACTGCCTGCATCACTCAAGTACTACATCCATTTAGAAATCACCATTACGTTCACTTAGCGGTTAGCCACCGTAGAGTCTATATCACCTGAGGATGCCTCGTGTAGAGGCGAAACACGTGTCGTTTTATCGTCAAAGGTGTGTCTTGCCTAGTGTAGTGGTGTTGGGAGTAGCGGTGCTGGGATTAGTGGTGACGGGGATAGTGCACGCAATTGAGGGAGGGCGGGAGGTGCTCTTCATACTAGGTAAGACACATCATTTTATTTTATAACGCGGATATTTGCGAAGTAAAAAAAAATAAATAAAAATTTTTTTTTGTGAAAACCATTACGTTCGTAGTATTATTGCGACTGCATGATCTATTGTGATGGCTACTTTGGCTCTACCGCTAAGCCTTATTTATAGTTCACCGCTAAACCCTACATTTACAATAAATTGGAAGATTTTCTTAGCTGTCAGCTGTTTCACTTCCTCTGTTTTAATATGTAGATAGCCAGATGGATGTTGCGTTTGCGCCACATTGTCTCTGGTTTGCGCTTTAAGGGGTGCACTCTTTATACGCTCGCATTAATTAGATACCTAATGATACAAAACACTAATACCCTTAAGCAGGCCCAGTGAGGTCAATCATACTGACAATCAAACAAAGACAATCCTCATTTTTTTCTCCCACCAGGGCAACGCCACCAGGTTAAATATTTAACAGATTTCATTAAGGGGGAATACAATTTTTATTGTTAGGAAAATATAAAAACTTTCTGAAATATTTGTTATATTTAATATTAATTGGATTAATAATTGATTAAAAACCTACACATATTACTAAAAGTAATTGAATTAAATGGAAAGTTAAAAAAAGATAATTATAATAATGTAATTTATTATAATTGTCTTTTTGTTTTTATATTTAGACAAAAGTGACATTACATATCATAGGAAATAAATAAATCATTCGAGTTGTAAAAATACTTTAATTGTAATAGTTGAATGCATGATATAATGGGATAAGTATAAAAATACAGAAAATACTTCACTACATTTATGACTTTTGAAACAAAAATTCATCAAAGACAATAAATTATACCTTGTTTATTCTAATAAATACAATTAGCATTAATTAAACAATTGTGTATCTTGAAAAATAACTAACAACAAAATATAACAAAGCTAAATGTAAGCAACATTTTCACATTTAAATAAAAATTATTAATAATATATTTTAAAAGTAATATATCTAGAATGTTTTTAAATTATTGTGTAGCGCTTTCAGTTTGAGCATTTAATTTTATTTTATAAATAAATTAACCTAAAGCACACATTTCGCTTAGCCTGTCTAACAATAAAGTCTAAGATAAGACGGTTCTTCGTCATACTCAGCAAATTCATAGTCTTTTTAGCTTTGGGGTGGTATCGAAGTTCTAACTCAAAGAACTCTGTAATTCTACCCTCATTTCGTTGTATTTTCTTTTATTTTCTACCCTCATTCATAAATTATAAAACTTTTTATAGAATTTGTATGGAATACTATTTAAAGACGTCATATGTGGTCAAATAAACATCATTTATGTAAAAAAAAAATACTTTTAACTTAAAGAAAATTAAGCTTTGTGATCCTACAAAAATTATGTGATATAATAAATAAAAACATCGCGGGCTCACTCACCATGTTTCATAGTAATCACATGAATGTTATAAGAACGCATACGAGGCAAACTAAAAAAAAATTATATAGATTACCACCATGACCACCACCATCACAGGCCAACACCGTATACCTAGATGGTGTCGCCTACCAAATTTAAAACTGACACGGAAGTACACATTTGTACCTCACATATTGTTGACAAAGCAGACAGTTTCTTCGATGGTAATTATAATTGCGTTTCTAACCAGCAACGCGATGTCGATTGGTTTGACTCTCATTTCTCATCAATTTAACCAAATATATATTTAAATATACCAGAAAAATGTTATAAACCTTACTAATATTCCTGTTAACCCCTCCAAATAAGCTTATATATAGTTCATAAATTTGGGGGTGGTTCACGACAGTATGCGACTGGCAGATTCGACTTTTCTTTTAGTTCCCGATTTGCATCTATCTATTCGGCTACTGTTATTTATTTAACTTCTCTTATTATGTTTACTTCTGTTTTAAGAAGTCCTTCCTCTGCTGCTGTAACTTCTGCTCCAGTAGCGTGACCTTCTCCTGATATTTTGCGTTCTCCCTCGTCAGCGCTTGTATGGTGGAGTCTTTTCTAGCCACTGCTATTTTAACTCTGAAAGAAAAACTTGTACTTTTAAAAAGAACTGAAGTAACTGAACAATGTTCTTCCTCATTCATCATCAACCTTTAGAAGTCCACTGCTGGCTATAGACCTCTTCCGTTGCAGCTTTGTCTTAATCGTCACGCTTAGCAAACAGACTGACGACCGATATACCTCTGAAGTCGACTAATATATGTTGGCCGAGCGAAGGCAAGTGCCAACATATGGACAGAACATTTGCCTAGCCTCGCCATTGTTCGTTGTCGCTTGCCTAGCTGTCCGAGTGCAGGTGAGAGCCAACGTGTATACGGTTAGTTTCGCGTACTTTGACACCACTCGTGATCGCTCGCCACGAATCGTCTCACTACGGAACAGTGTTGCTTTTCTGCAAAAATCAAGGGCGCTCGCTAGCACTCGGCAGTTCCATGTTAGTTAGCCTGTCAGTATGTTCACTCATTTAAACTTAGCCAACATGTAGACTGTAGCTCTCGCCTTGTATCAATTTGCCTACGCTCGCGTTGGCTGAGGCTTGGTCAATATGTATTGCCGGCTATACCATGACCGGGGGACGAAATAGTGGGGGCTATGAGATCCAACGCTGCCTCCACAGGGCTTAACTTAACAATATATGAATATACTAGCGATCCACCCCGGCTTCGCACGGGTGATTTCTGGATCTCGACAACAGCGCCACCTACCGGGTCCAATTGTGAATTTATACCATCTAGGGACCCATTCAAATGCACACAAAACTTTTCATCAAATCGGTTGAGCTGTTTTTGAGTTTTAGCGAGACTAACGGACAGCATTCGATTGTTTTATATAGATTCTCGCCTTTCTCTACTGTAATATGCATGTATTATAGATATATTTTGTACGTGGTAGAGCCATGCTGCAGCTATATTAGTAGTATAGTTGTAGCACGAATGGGTCGGCTCGACCGGGGAAGGACCACGCTCTCACAGAATACCAGCGTCAAATAGCAGCTTAACACTGCTGTGTTTCGTATGGTGAGTGTAGGGAACCGGAGACCCTTTCTACTGGAAAAGAGGCATTCCATCTTAGTCCTCACGGGTGACAACGCATCTGCATTTTGATTCGCAAACGAGCATAAATGTAGATGTCTATGGGCCACAGCAACCACTTACCATCAGGTGGACTGTGTGCTCGTTTGTCACCCTATCCCATAAAAAAAAATCTTCCTGTCTTCTGAATCATTCTGTCTATTGAAGAAAACTGCATCAAAATCCGTTGCGAAGTTTAAAAGATCTAAGCGTACAGATGGGGGGAAAACGATTTTTTTATACTATGTTGAGACATGGTATTTTTCAAGGGTTAGTTGTTTTTAGGTCTTATAATATAATAACGAATACGAAAATTACTTGGCATAAAGCTGATGCATTTGCTCGTCGTGTTTTATCCTCGTGTCCTCGAGCTCTTTGTTTAAGGCGTCCATTTTGTTTTTCCATGCTTCATCGCAGCTTGCTCGTATCTCCTCCGCTCGGGTTTCCAGTTGGATGTTTTTCTACACACGGATTGAAAATCGTCACTTAATAAAAATCGTGACTACATTTCATAGTACTAAGCGCGCGTACCGTGTAGTGGCGATGTAAGAATATCCACTAGCCCATAATATCATCGCATCGTGTTGTAAAAGGCGACAGAGGGAAACAAATCAGGAGATAGTAGAGATTGAATACGTGGTAGAGCCATGCTGCAGCTATATTAATAGTATAGTTGTAGCACGAACGGGTCGGCTCGACCGCTGAAGGACCACGCTCTCACAGAATACCAGCGTAAAATAGCACCTTAACACTGCTGTATTTTGTATGGTGAGTGTAGAGAACAGGAGACCCTTTTTACTGGAAACGAGGCATTCTATCTTAATCCTCACGGGTGACAACGCATCTGCATTTTGATTCGCAAAGGAGGATAGATGTATATGTCTATGGGCCACAGCAACCACTTACCATCAGGTGGACTGTCTGCTCGTTTGCAACCTTAAAGCCCAGTTTCCACCGCGAGCGGAACGGACCCATTAATTACTCCTTTTACCTCGCAATACAAAACTGCATACATGTGTTTCCACCAAAAAAGAGTAGAGTGTAAATAACAAAGAGGGCGAAAAGAGTAAAAATGAGCTGCGGACTCGGACCGGAGTCATTAATGACTCCTTTCAAGTCGCAATTGAGTTTTACGAAGTAGTGTTTCCACCGAAAAAGAGTTGAGCGGAGCGGACCAAACGAGTAACATGTGTCCGCTGCGTCGCGGTTTCGCCGACTAGTTTGAAACGGACTCGCTCGACGCTGCTGTTTTAAAATTTATAATTTTAAAATGTCGGCCTTTAAAAATAATAAAAGTTGTTGAAATTTTTCTCTGCTAACCCTGTAATAGTTCTTAACTTTTTCGTCGTCCAAATTATTGAATAGCCTATATTCCCCTTTCAACGTTCTTTCTCGAATGTGCCGACACAACCAAAATCTCCGTTTTGCACGTTTTTTTCTGTGGTTAAGATATAATAATATATACTTTTTCTTTCGGTATACATAATCACTTGATTTCGTGTCACTCGATAACATCGCGAATTCACACAACAAAACACTACCGCACGTAACCAGTTCAAAACTCTAACTAAACTCGCTCTCGGTGGAAATTGACTATTCATTTCCCATTTCTCATGTTCCGTTCAGCTCGCTCCGCTGATTCCTCTATCGTTATCCGTTTGCAGTAGAAATCAACAGGCAAAACTCTTTGTTGGTGGGAATGCATACCTATTTTGTTTAAAAGGAGTCCGTTCCGCTTATCATTTCCCTCTCATTACCCTTCCGCGGTGAAAACCGGGCTTTATACTATAAAAAAAAATGGGCATAAGCGTTTTCCTAATAACAACTAAAAATAAAAAATTGCGGTTGCCAACCAGCTTTCCAAGCATGGCAACGAGTATCCCTTCTATGAGGCCGTCTATGTGGGAGGCCATATTTATTCAGCAGTGGACTTTAATAAGCTGTGGTCATCGATCACTAATAAAAAACTAGATACACAATCAGTGACAAAAAATGTCCTTACCGAATGAGCGCCCCACTCGAACATTTGGGTGCGCTTTTAATTTGTACGTGGCTTTGTAAATACAACTTTAGACAATGCATTTAAGGTTGAATTTACATTTAATGTATATTTATTTCAACTAGAATTACGTCAAAACAATTGGCGACAGTTTTTAGAGAACTTTTGCATGGGATTGTGCATCTGGTGATCGATGGCTGTGGTAGAGGGATATGACAGAGAGATCTTAATGCTTCCGAAAGGTGGCGATATAGCCATCTCGTTTACACCACGAGTAAAATATCGACCTTATACTTATGTACCGACTCCAAAAAGGAGGAGGTACTCAATTCGACTGTATTTTCTTTTTTTTGTGTGTTACCTCATTACTTATTTCTAGGTGAATCGATTTAGTCGATTCTTTTTTTATTTGAAAGCTGGTGCTTCTCATGTGATCCCATATAATTGATCAAGGTCTGGACAATAGTTTTTGAGTTATCCTTAATAATTTATATCGAAGTCGGTTGTACAAAATTTTTAATTTTACCACTTGTTTTTAAAATTATTCTTAAGCCTGTATTTATGTCGTGCTCAAAGCTTATTCATTTTTATTTATTTAATTTTTATTACGCACCTTGTAATAAGGGATATAAATGACGGACTTAATGCCTTATGGCTTTATGGATGATTTGAGAAACTGTGGCGGGTGTAAACAATCACTTCATAAGAGATACAAGGTACAATAAAATGCAAACAAATAGAATATAGTTAGTAAAAAGTGGTTTTCTTATTTTTTTTTTCAAAATAATTGCACCCAACACAAATCAATTATTAGTTTTTGCACAGATAAGTAGTTCCGACTAATATTGGAACTTAGAGCACCAGCTAAGTGATAATAATGATGACCTCCTGGTAGATTTGGACATGACGCCAACTCGAATGTTGAAAGCTATCACAGCTTCACTGACAAGAGTTATTCATAAAGCCACGAATGTACTTCTTCTTCAACCTTTTTCCTCTTCATCATCAACTACCCGTAGAAGTCCACTACCGCTGTGCACGAGTCTCTCATTTTTTTAATTAATCGTCACGCTTGCAGGCGTATTGAATATTGCCATAGTATACGTCTCGCACCTTTGACATTGCTGCCCGTCGTCGGTCTAGATATTTAACGATGGACGTAATCGAAGTGGCTATACCGATATCGGTAACCGGTATCCTTTTTAATGGTAATAAGGCATTCTATCTCAGTTAATGCAACATTTTTAATCTTGATCGAGGATAGATCAAGGTGACTTTGGGGCACAGCTTTTACTTTACCATCAGGTGAAATGTGTGCTCGTTATTCATTATTCTATGTACCCATTACATTTTTTTTAGTATTTCGTAGTGGCGTACGACACTTACAGGAAGAAATAGACTGGATTATTTTCACCACCACCACGCGGTGCCGTGGCAGTAATGGATAATCTTTAAAGCTAGCTAAAATAAAATTTCACATCTTTAATATAATGAATTTCCCCAAAATAACGCCTGATTATTTTAGTTATAAACCATTTCTATTCGGAATCATTGAGGAGATAATTAATCATAGTATTAAATCTAAATATTTCTGAACACAGTTCGGTTGAAGCGGTGCATTTTTAAAGCGGTGCTTAAATTGATATGAGTGAAAATGTTGGTTACCTCTGTTAGCACTTTATTTCTTGTTTCAAGCTGGCCGATGGCCACCTCCAACTCTGCGCCTAGATTAAATTGCTCTGTCTTCATTTGAACACCTTAATTAGTACCCTATACGGGTCCGACGTAACAGAATTCACTACGTCAAATCATCCCGTGAGTGTCGTGAGAGACGATTGAGAGAAATCAAATAGGAAGCGGCAGAATAATCCTGATATCAATTCAAAATAAAAATATTGCTATTTCCAACTCACCTATCGAGAGTGGCAACTATTGAAGTAATCAATGAAGGAGGCCAAGTTCAGCAGCGGACGTTGGCTAGGCATGAATGAATGAATGACATATTTTTTACACAAAAAAAAACATGCGTGAGTGTCGTGGAACACTCGGTTGGAACGAAGTTCCTTTCGTAGTATATTATTATTGATTAACGTATTATGTTATTGATTAACAAATACATACAAATGAATTACTAACGTCTATTAAAATTAAGCGTCATTTGAAATAAAATGCCACTTGGCAGCGTTGGACTCAGAGGAGAGACGTGCTAAGAGACTCATTAGTGACCGTGATATACCAATTGAAACCAATTTTGTCAGCCTCGAGCACATGCGCAGAGTAGCCAGTCTCTCAGTATTCTATAGGAATCATTTCGGTGAGTGTGCGCAGGAATTATACGCTTTAATTTCTCCCTCTCCTTTCCACCATCGGACAACCAAGTGGTCGGCGGGTCTTCATCCTTTTGTTGTCGATATTCCACGCATTAGAACTAAACGCTTTGCTTCGTCTTTTGTAATGCGTACAGCAAAGGAGTGGAATAATTCGCCGGCATCTGGCTTTCCGTCCGAGAGAATAGGCTTTTATTACGCTATGGTAGTGCGATTTACCATCTAGGACTGCATCACCACTTACCACCAGGTGGGATTGTATTCAAGCAGTGGTTTATAATAAGTAAAAAAATATTTCTTTCATGGGAAGATAAGAAAAAGTGCGAGGGAGATGTATATTACTCCATCTCACTTCCTTATAGCCGTCAAGGCCGTCTATACAACGTCAGTAGGTGTCGTGACGGAAAAATCTTACACTTTTTCTCGCCTAGCTCCCATCCGCCGAATTCGTACCGTCTGATAAGGAACTTCGTTCCAAAAAGGTGTTAAATAAACACACAGACCACCAGATTATAAGTGGATGATTGGGATCATGGACACCTCTCCTCAATTCAGCCTTGAGGACTAAGATGAAATGCACTGTTAGAAGTCACAAGATTCTTCAGTTCTCGTACCAACACTGGTTTTCTGAGAGAGTTAGCCCCCACGGGCCATTTGCGCTGCATCCATTTAATATTTTACCGAATAAACGCGTGGAAAAAGGCACAAAGTAGCTTTTTATGGCAAAGACTAAGTGAGTTTAACCCCGCGGTCTCTAATGCTTGTTGCAAACAACCAAGTCTCGGCGTCTCTTCCAGTATGCAGTACATATATAATTCAATACTCCAGACCGAGTTTCTGTCACGGCGGTCAGTCACAACGGAAACTATAGCAGCAGGATAGGACTATAGTACACCGGTGAGTGCGCAAGCACAACAGCTGCATACTCTATTCCCTTACTGTGATAGTCCGATGGGACTGCAATCTGAAACGACCGGAGAGACATCAGACGCAGGACGGCGGCTTTACGTGCTTACTTTACACTATATATACTCAGACTTCTATGAATTCAGTCCTATACACTGTATAGGAAGGAATCCGTAAAACTTCTGAGGGTGATCTGTAAAACGTCTGGGTGATGAACCCGTAAAATTTATAGGAATGGATCAGTAGTCTTAGAATGGTCTGTAAAACGTCTGAGCGAATGGTCCGTTTAGCGTCTAGTAATGAATCCGTAACAAGCCTGGTGATACAGATACATAAGCAAAACTAACAGCGGTCCTCCGTGTGGCGCACTCTCGCCTGTGCGTCCTGGTATCGCTTCAGTGTTGCCTGCTCAGTTTCCGCTAGCTCTCTCAGCTCCATCTCGTACTGTTCTTTGTTTCTCCTGCGGAGTTAATAAAAAAACATTACTCAATTATAAGTAACATCTTCAAAATTGTAGTGTATTGTAGTGTAGCTCTTTAGTTTAACGCCTTAACAAAAGCAAACAGTTCTGAAGTTAAGATTTGCGTTAGTAATTGTGTAGTAAAAAAATTATCATTTATCTTTTTTATGGTATTATTACGAGGGCTGCACTAAAAGTATCGGGAATAGAATATTTCCACTGTTCCTGTTATAATAAAATCTTTTTAATTGAAAAGTCCTTGGTTTTAAAATTCGAATACCATTTATTTATTTAAAAAAAGATTCTCGGTCTTGCCACAAGGTTTTATCAAACTTGTTTAGTCGTTGAGAATGGAATTGACTCGAGAAAATTCAAGATCGATGATTTATTATGACTTTCGAAGTGGTTTAACACAAAAACAGTGTGTTGACCGGATGATTTGTGCATTTGGTGATGAAGCCCCATCCAAAACCACAATTTATCGCTGGTTTGCTGAATTTCAACGTGGACGTGTCAAGCTCAGTGATGATCCCCGTCAAGGTCGTCCAAAAACTGCAGTCACCCAAGAAAACGTTGATGCTGTGCGTAAGCTGATTTAGGAAGATCGACATATGACATACCGCGAAATTCAGGCAACTTTAGACATTGGCATGAGTCAAATACAAATAATCTTGCATGAAAAATTAGGTGTAAAAAAGTTGATTTCCCGATGGATACCGCATTTCGCTCTGTGAAGAGCAAAAAGCGGCTCGCGTTACTTGGTGCGTCAGAACTCTCGAAAGATTCCACGCAGGATCCTCAAATGCTGTATACAACATCGTATGAGGTGACGAATCCTGGATATACGCGTACGAACCCGAAACAAAAAACCAGTCACGAGTTTGGGTGTTCAAAAATGAGTTAAAGCCAACAAAAATTGTTCGTTCACGGAGTGTTGCAAAAGAAATGGTGGCCACGTTTGTCTCCAAAACCGGCCATGTTACGACTATTCCTCTTGAGGGATAAAGAACGGTTAATGCAGAATGGTATGCTAGCATTTGTTTGCCACAGGTCGTTTCTGAACTCCGTAAAGAGAACTGCAACCGCCGCATCATCCTCCATCACGACAATGCGATTTCTCACACCGCACACAGAACAAAAGAGTTTTTAGAGCAAGAAAACAGAATTATTAGACCATCCGCCGTACAACCCCGACCTAAGCCCTAATGATTTCTATACTTTCCCTAAAATAAAGAATAAATTGCGTGGACAGAGATTTTCATCACATGAAAAAGCTTTGGACGCCTACAAAACGGCCATTTTGGAGACCCCAACTTCCGAATGGAATGGTTGCTTCAGTGATTGGTTCCATCGTATGTAAAAATGTGTCAAATTTCGCGGAGAATACTTCGAAAAGCAATAAATACATTTTTAAATAGTAATGTTGTGTCACTTCCTTGATTCCCGAAATTTTCAGTGCCGCCCGCAGTAATCGCAGTAGTCGTACATATACATATTTTAAAAATAGACGATACCCGTCATCGTCCGCGTTGCTTGATATACATATTAACAAAGTTTTCGATACATAATAAATATATAAACAAGATTGTAAGAAACGAATTATATGAAAATAAGTTATTTAACGGTAAAATTACTGAGAAAACTTTTTTTTATAGGATAGGGTGACAAACGAGCACACAGTCCACCTGATGGTAAGTGGTTGCTGTGGCCCATAGACATCTACATTTATCCTCGTTTGCGAATCAAAATGCAGATGCGTTGTCACCCGTGAGGACTAAGATGGAATGCCTCTTTTCCAGTAAAAAGGGTTTCCGGTTCTCTACACTCACCATACGAAACACAGCAGTGTTAAGATGCTATTTTACGCTGGTATTCTGTGAGAGCGTGGTCCTTCACCGTTCGAGCCGACCCATTCGTGCTACAACTATAATACTAATATAGCTGCAGCATGGCTCTACCACGTATAAAATACCAAAAACTATAGAAAACTACAGGGGGCAATTGATCAAGGTACAACTGAACAGCATCAGGTCGCTCACGCAAAATAATGCGCGGCTGGCCCTAACTTTATCATGAGGCAGAGGTAGCCGAGTCTTACCTTCTACTACGCATGCGCACTAAACCGCTTGCCCTACTTCTCCGCGGCAAGAAAACACACATCACTGAACACGTAGTTCTTATAAAAATCGTTGTTTCTTAAAACTTTAATACTCATAGTTTTATATTAAATTAAGATATCGCAATATTTTTTTTTAGATAAAGGCCAAGTGTCTAAGAAATAACAACACCCAACTGAAATCTATCCAGTAGTTTTTCCGTGATGCGCACCCAACTGCAAACCTCTATCATTTTATTTATATACTAGCTGATACCCGCGACTTCGTCCGCTTTGCTTACACACATCACTGAACATGTAAGTAGTGCTTATAAAATCGTTGTTTCTTTAAACTTTAATAACTCTAATCTGCAAACCTCTAACATTTTATTAATATAAGATAACAAATACATTTCTGTTTTATTTATTTGTGAAATAATATAGAAAATCCAATTATAAAATAAAAATAAAAACTATTGGTAAATCCAACTGTGCATGCCAACGCATTAAAAAAATTACGTATAACATGATTATACGTAAATTTTTAAAAATTATCGTGTTTACCACTCCATGCGGACTTGATAAATCTACATCATAAGCCACTAAAACCACTTTTTTATGTAAAAGTAGCAATTAATCGATTTAAAAAGAAATATACTAAATTCAACAATTATTTATCTTTCTGATTTCTGTTCAATATGATTGTTAGATACGATTCTATGCGACAAAACGTTGGAAACGTTTTAGGCACTAGTAGAACATACCTACGCGCTTTGCGCTTAAGGCATGCAAAAAAACGTTCGCCATACAGTGAATATTCACAATAGCAAAACTATTTACGAACAACAACAACGCTCGTGGTTATCTATCAATGAGAGCTTGTCATAATATGTCGAAATTACTCTGTGCACCTAAATAAATATTACGTTTTGAGTTAATTAATCTGCTATATTAAACTTTTAACATCACTGTAAACTTATTTAACCGTGTAGTGGCAGAGTAATAATATCCACTACCTCATATCGTCCTGTGGGTGTCATAAGAGACGGATACCTGTAAGGTAAGCCAAAAAAAATCTTCCTAGCCTTCCAGATGATGGTGATCGTCTATGCCTATACCACATATAAAATATCCAGACAGGTAACGGGCAGGGCCGGATGACCAAGCAGACCAAGGCAAAGTAGGGAACTACATAAGATCCCGCTTCCCTTAAAGGCCCCGGGGTCATAGAAAAAGGCATTTTTACATGTTCTAAGAAGTTGGAAAAAGAGAGATTGGCCCGGTAATCGCATTACATCCAAGATAAGAGACATCAGAGAACCGTGGTAGCTCAGGGGTTAAGCGTTTTCTGTATATTTCATAGTACGCCACCAACACGGGTTCGATCCCCGCTGGCACCAATTAAATTGTTAATTGCAATTTTAAGTTTTGATTTCTGAAAACATCGCGAGGAAACCTGCATGTCCGAGAAATAGAAAAACATATTTCGAAGACATTTGAAGTTCGCCAACACGCATTGGGGCAGCGCGGCGGACATTTCCTAGTCCTAAAAACGCTCTCAGAAAAGAGAAGAGGCCTGTGCCCAGCTGTGTGACGTATATAGGCTGCAACTATAAAAAACATCAGGCACTGTGATTCACTATACGCTTGCCTGCGTGTCAGTTGTGGAAAACACGTCCAGATAGAAGAGGTTCATATAAAATCTTCTTACGTGGTAGAGCCATGCTGCACCTATATTAGTTGTATAGTTGTAGCAGGGTCGACTCGACCGGGGGAGGACCACGCTCTCACAGAATACCAGCGTAAAAAAGCAGTTTAACCCTGCTGTGTTTCGTAAAGTGAGTGTAGAGAACCGGAGACCCTTTTTACTGGAAAAGAGGCATTCCATCTTAGTCCTCACGGGTGACAACGCACCTGCATTATGTTTCTTTATTGAGGATAGATGTGGATGTCTATGGGTCACAGCAACCACTTACCATCAGGTGGACTGTGTGCTCGTTTGTCACCCTATCCTATAAAAAAAATTGTAGACTATTACTGGCTGATAAAGAAGGAGGAAAATATCCCCCTATGAGGCAATCTATGGGGGGGGGGGGCTATATTCAGCAGTGGACTTTAATAAGCTGTAACAGTATGGCATGGTAAAGAAGGAAAATATCCAATAATTAAATCATGAGAAGTCAGCAATAATGACTACATAACCAAAATGTAGGCCAATTGGTGTATAGGTAAGATATAAATAGATATTATAAAGTCTTGTTTTGCCAAGACTTTATTTGCACTTACCTCAATGCATCTTGCAGCTCTCTCCTTCCAGCTTGCGCTTCTGCCTCCATACTCTCTATGGCTTTCTCTATCTCTCTGTCTCTCTCTAGTTTATATTGCGCAGATATCTCTGCCACTTTCTTCTTTAGTATCATTTGCTGTTGCGCTTCGAACTCCTTTTTATGTTTTTCAAATTCTTCCTCTAGCTCTGCGCGTTTTTCTTTCAATTGTTCCTGCAGAAATATACTTTAACAGAATTATAAATACAAATGTGGATAAGCGATTGGCTGTGACGCTGAGGACCGCGAGTTTGATGTCCGCAGTATAGCTTAAATAATTCTTTTGGTGTCTGGTGGGTACCAGTCCGTGTGCAATTTATGTATGTAAAACGCCTCCACGATACTTAAAAAAATTCTAGTGGTAAATAATATTTTTTATAAAAGTAAATATAATGAAGTTAATTTTAGCATCGTAGACTAATAAAGACATTTAAGTAGTAGTAATTTGAATCTCTTTATAGTCTAACAAAGAGAAAAGACAGAGCATGCTCAACTTATTGTAAGAATACGCACTCACGTACACCATTCATCTATTTATTCCATTACAGCCTATATAAGTCTGTACAGCTGAATATAAGCTTTCCCAAAAGATTGCATCAAAGGGGGGATTTTGCCTAAGTTACAACGGTCACAGGTCGGCAACCGTAACATAATCATTTGACACCAACAACATGGTTTTAACAGCTGCTTGGAACAGGTAAAAGGGTGGTATCTATAGAGATAGACTCCTAGGTGAAAAATGTGTAAGGAGTCCTACCACATAGATTAGCCACGATTGTTACGAGTTTTTTGTATAGATTTAAAAAAATAAGTTAAGTCACTTATCATGTTTATAACAATTTTGATAAGTTTATTGATAATCACCTCAAGTTTCGCCTTCTCTGCAGCTATATCCTTATCTAATTGTGCTCGCTTTTCTTCAAGTAATTTCTCCTGTTCTTCCTTCCATTTTTCTGAAATGGAATGGAAGTTGATAACAGTTAATAGAACATTAGCCGTGCGATACTGGTGTAAGAGAACTCATCACCACATTTCATCTCATGGATAACGTACGGGGCAACTACTGGGTAAGCTAAAAGGCTATAGCTTCCGATAGTTGACGGTATAACCGTTTACGCCAGACGTAAAATAACCGAACTGGCGTTAAAAGTACAAGAAGCCTGACAATGAAGGCAAACTTTGTCCACAGTGGGAGAGGCTCATGTCTTTTAAGGGCTGAAAGGGCAGACTAAAAATAAAAGTATATTTAACACGTGCTGCAAAGTGTGTATGGTAATAATGTTATTAAAGCGGGATGCTCCGATACCCCCGCCATACATTTTTTTGTATTGACATATACGTTAAACACAGACACTATTTGTTTAAAACTAATAATTTTATCACTTTTCTACGATGAAATATACCCGCGATTGACCTTATTAGGAAATAATTTACAGTATTTATCATGAAAAACAATAGTGAAATCTAGGAAAATTTTGACACTTCTTTAGTAGTGTGAGTGAATTTTGACAACTTGACAAGCAAAAGCGCCAAAAACAGTTTAAACATTGGCACGCTAGATGGCGTGTAGACGATATTGTTGTGCAACAAATACCATTCATACAATCTAAATTATCGTTGTATATTTCTTTTTATTTTGTATTTACAATAAAATCAAAGTGTGAAATAATACTTCATTATGTTGGTATAACCACCTGCTCTATTCAATAAGCTGCTGTTCAGATTTTTGTTTTACTAAAAGCTTTTGTAGTTGTGTGTGCTTTGAAATTAGGAAATATTTTTTCACCTTCCTGGTAATTATCGCGTGTTGACATAATTTATTTTCCAAGATTATTATTGAATTAAATAGTTTATTTACGCCTACAAATATAAGTTAAAAAAGTTAAAGTTAAAGTTACAGCCTATATACACGTCCCACTGCTGGGCATAGGCCTCCTCTCATTTCTGGGGGGTTTTAGGGCAAGGAGAGGTCCGACGCGCTGCCCCAATGCATGTTGGCAAACCTCACATGTCTTCGAAATTTATATTTTTGTCTTATTTGTCAGACATGCAGGTTTCCTCTCGATGTTTCCTTCACCGCCGAGCACGTGGTGCCGGCGGGGATCGAACCCAGGTTTCTCGCGTACTGAGAAAATTACAGTGAGTGCTAACCATCTGAGCTACCACGGCTCATTTTACAAATATAACTTTTATTTTTATAACATAATCGTAAAATACTGGTATTTAGTTGAATCCGGTTTGACTGGGAGCCGGCCAATATAGTTGAGAAAAAGCCTAGGCAGATGATGAATCGTACATAACATTATTTTTCATTCACGCCATCTAGTGTACAATTTTCGTAAATGTAGAGACTAAGAATTCACCCACGTCTGTGTGTGTAAAGTGTAAACGACACTATATTCAATGACAGATGTTATTTTCGGACTTTGTGTTGAATTGTGTTGTGTTGATTTTGAGGCAATGATATGACCTAGTAAAACGAGTTGAATGTAAATTCAAGAAAAACAACTTCCTTCTGCGTGAATCCCATATCTCTGGTGCCCTTTGATCTGCAGGGCCCAAATTCAAACTCGACCGAGCTACTACCTCAAGGTATCCACATACCAAATTTAAAGTCAATCGGTCCAGTGGAACGGAAGTTATCGTGTCGGCATACAGACTAACAGACTGCCAGCTAAAACCATTAACTTCCTTTCAATGCTACGCAGAAGGAAGTTAATAAAATGTCTGAGTATCGCGATTGCTACTTCTACGACTTAATAATGTTCTAATTATACAAAAACCCAAATAAACTAAAAAATGATGACTTCAGCGCCATTTCGAGGGAATATAGCCGGGAACAGACCGTATGTTTCACCTTAAAAACTAACATCACTCGGTTTTGTATAATCTATACTAAATAAAATTGAATTATCTGTCTGTAATGTCAAAATAACAGTTTTTTTACTAAATTCACATGAAAGTATAAACGGTAATTATAATAAAAATATATTTTTTTTAATTTTATCTGTCTGCCTGTTAGTTCCGGCTAATCTCCGAAATGGCTGTACCAATTTTGACGGGACTTACACTGGCAGATAGCTGATGTTATAAGGAGTAACTTAGGCGACTTTTATTTTAGAAAAATAATTAGGGTCCCGTCCAAAACAATAAAACCCTACATTACACGCGAGTAAAGTCGCGGGGAATAACTAGTAATAAAATAAAATTCAAAAATTACCACGTGCTCAGCGATGAAGGAAACCAGCATGTCCGAAAAATAAGAAAAAATATTTCAAAGACGTGAATTTCGCCACCACGCATTGTGGCAGCGCGGCGGACATTTCTTTGCCCTAAAACCCTCTCAGAAATGAGAGCAGGTCTATTCCAAGCAGTGGGACTTATATAGGCTGTAACTTTAACTAACTTAAAAAAAATTAACAGTGTTTAAAGGACAGTTTGCATGTGTCGTATTGTAAAATATACAAAATAAAATTAAAAATGTTATCAAAATCTAATCAATTTTTATTAAAATCGAATTTGTACCTTTTTAGATCATAAAAAATTAAATTTTCAATTATAGTGACTAAATCGGAAGTGAGGGTAGACCGAATTTAATCATATTTTCTTAATACACGTTTGTTAGCTTGATCTGTATGTATGTGAACCAGTAGTGAAGCTTAAATAGTTTCAATAAGTATTGTTATAATCTATGTACACATATTTTGCATTATTTTATTCTATTATTTAATTTTGTGTTCTTCTACTTTTGTAAAAATTTTGTGTTACTTTTAAACTCTTAATTTTAATAATAGTGTTACCTTGTAGTGGCGGTGTAAGTATATCCACTACCCCATATCATCCCGTGGGTGTTGTAAGAGGCGACAGAAGGAAACAAATCAGAAGGTGAGCAGCATCGTTAATAACAACTAAAAATAAAAATAAAGCTGCGCCTGCCAATCCGCTTGACAGGCTTGGTAATTATGGTAAATATTCCCCATATGAGGCAATTTTTTACGTGGTAGATCCACGCTGCAGTAATGTTGTGGCTGTAGCACGAATGGGCGACTCGACCGGGGTAGGACCACGCTCTCACAGAATACCAGCGTAAAATGGCAGCTTAGTGCTGCTGTGTTTCTTATGGTGAATGGAGATAACCGGAGACCTTTGACCTTTTTACTGGGAACAAACCATTCTATCTTAGTTTTTAGGAGTGACGACAACGCATCTTCATTTTGATTCTTAATCGAGGTTGTGGCTGTAGCACGAATGGGCGACTCGACCGGGGTAGGACCACGCTCTCACAGAATACCAGCGTAAAATGGCAGCTTAGTGCTGCTGTGTTTCTTATGGTGAATGGAGATAACCGGAGACCTTTGACCTTTTTACTGGGAACAAACCATTCTATCTTAGTTTTTAGGAGTGACGACAACGCATCTTCATTTTGATTCTTAATCGAGGATAAATGTAGATATCAATGGGCCACAGCATCCGTTTACCATCAGGTGGACTGTGTACTCGTTTGTCAACTTATTCTATAAAAAATATGGGGTAGGTCTATGTTCAGCAGTGGACTTTAATAAGCTGTAAGTGTAACGGTAATAGTGCAATACCCATGGCGGCGCGTTGCTTTTGCTCGCGCTCGCCTAGTTGAAGCGCGGCGCGCTCGCTCTCCGCGCGCAGTTCGCTCACGAGCCGCGTCCGCTGCTCTTGATACGTTCTCTCTATTTCTACAATCTGCTTCTCCAGTCTGCAATTTAAAAATTATCCGTAATTTACACTTCCGATTGGCACTTGGTGAAACTCCTCCTTCATTTTTGTGGTTTGGATATACACATGTATTTGTTTCACTTGTATTTATTTTAATTTACCAATTTATATACTATAAAAACAGACCGTATAAATACGCTCAGGGAATTAGTTCTTATAACTACCGCAAACATAAAAATAAAATTAGTGTCTGTCTATATTCTGTAATATTGAAATAACTGATTTCTATTAAACTCAGGGGGTTATTTGCATGCTACATAAGTCCTAAAACCATAAATAACCATTTTAAAAAATTGTCTGTCTGTCTGTCCGGGCTAATTTTCGGAATGGCGGAACCGATTCTAAAACTTCACAAAAAATTGAGAACAATACCAGGAGTGATCTAGGCTATATTTTATCAGACAGTGTAGCCCTACGTCAGAATGTGTCAAAAAATGGCACGTATGGCAATTCATAATGCTGTATTAGTCCCTACCTTAATGTATGATAGCGAAAGCTGGATGTGGCAGAAGAAGCACGAGAGTAGAATAAATGCTACAGTAATGCGTTCATTAAGAATTATGATATGACTGGTACCGTGGTAAATGCGAAAGAAAATGCAAAGTAATGCAACACCTCCTCGCAGCGCTAATGAATCGAGCCGATCGGAAAGGACTCGATTGATTCGCAATCGAGGATAGATGTAGGTGCCATTGGCTACCGCACTCACTTACCATCAGGTGGAAAGTGTTCTCGTTTGTCACACTTACTTTATTAAAATAACTATTACCCAGAAAGCGAAAGGCAACAACGTCAATAAGGGTAGCGTAAACGGCATAATCTTAATAAAATGTGGCTGTTGCAGGCTGATACGAAAAGGAATAACCTGGAGCTGGCTAACTGTCTCTCTTTCACCAGTGCATCTTCTTTCTCCTGCTCTAATGCTCTTCTCAGTTCCTCCAGCTCGTTCGCATGCTTTGCCTGAGCCTTGCCCATTTGTTCTGCGTGCGCCATTTTCAAATCTGATATTTCTTTCTGCTGACGCTCCGCCATTTCTCGAAGTTCCCCTTCCAGACCTTTGACAGTTAGCTCCTGAAATACATTGTTCAACTTTTTAATAAGTACTAGTACTTAGTAATTTATTTATGAAAATGTAATGTACGTACACAAAAATAAAAGTAGTTTTATAAAAATAAGTGATATTCATTCTGTAAATACTAGGAACAGACACAAGCTAGTAGTACCAGTTACTCGACTCCATCGAGTCAGTAATTCATTCTTGGGGCGATGTATACGCTTTTACAACAAAATTCCAGAAAATATACAAAATTTGACCTGCTCAAAGTTCAAAAACTTTATTAAACTAAGTTTGTATAAAAGGGTTATTATAATATTAATGAATTTATAGATGATAATAACCCCTGGAAATGAGGTGATCGCTACCAAGCTATTTCTAATTTGTTGTGTTGTTAATTTGTGTAACATACATGATTGTAAGCTGTTATTTAAAAAAAAAGTCCCGCTGGGTTTCTTGCTGGTTCTTCCCAGGACAGAGGTTTTTTTTTTCGAACCAGTGGTAATCATACAAAAGAGTGACTTTCAATAAGTATTATTTATAATCTATATTGAATAAAAAAGTTTCTGTTTCTGTTTCTGTTTCAATAGTTTTTTTTTTATGCTCAACCACTCCAACTGAGCTATAATAAGAGATCAATTAAAATAAAATTAAAAATGAGAAACGAATTTTATGCATTTAATAGATTTGTAGTATACTTTCTTTTACATCGCCGTAAATAAGAAAAAGGATTAAAACTATTTAGACAGCTTCTTTTTCTAAATTTGGCATGCATATTTTTAAAGGAAAATATAACAAAATGCGATTACAACTGAAAATTAATAATAGATATGTAATTAAATACCTACTTTTTAAATGTATATTCGTTTGTTTTCGAACGTCCTACAAAATACAGTTGAAGTTTGTGTCATTTCAATTTGATAGTCCTAATCCCGTCTTCCGCGCAACAGTGTTTTATATCCCTCATATAATTTTTAATGCAACGCGACTCTTAAACCTTCACCTAAAGGTAAACTATAGGAGCCTGGCCTAAATATGTGCTAGAAGACGTTGCACAACTGTAGAGTTAGCTAAGCCCCAATATTATATACTATCTGATACCCGCGACTTCGTCAGCGTTGCTTGATATATTAACAAATTTTTCGTATGTACGAAGGAAAAAACATCAAAAAGACTAAATTTCTTTGTAAACAATGTTATTTGTTGCTCCGCTTGAAGCTAAGCATATAAATTAACTGGGATGGTAACTCGAGAGCAAGCGACGTATAGTTAGTTGAACGTGTGAAAAACCCTTTAATATTATAATAGCTTTATATTAAATGAAAATATCGCAATATGTTTTTTAAGGTTCCGTACCTCAAAAGGAAAAAACGGAACCTTTATAGGATCACTTTGTTGTCCGTCCGTCTGTCTGTCTGTCTGTCTGTCAAGACCCTTTTTCTCAGAAACGCGTGGAGGTATCAAGCTGAAATTACAAATATGAAATACTCAAGTCTACTGTCCCTTGGAGCTGTGAAAAAATCAAACTTCTAAGCCAACGCAATCAAAACATACAGCCGTTTATGCCGCAAATTTTCGACATTCGCAAGGGAATCAAAACCTACAGGGTACTTCCCGTGAACTCAGAATCTTAAAATTTGGTACGAAGCAACGTATTATAGAATAGATAAAGGAAAAATTGCGAAAAGCATAAATTTTTACTTACATCATATAATAAAAATATTTTTAATAATTTTAAACTACGGATTTGTGCGGAACCCTTCTAGTCTGCTTTTGCTTCGACGCCATTAAGAATGTGTGTTTTGATTTAATGCCCCTCAGAAATTAATTTATTTAAAATTAGTATTAACTATATTTACCTATTTCACGATCTTAGCTTAAGAGGTAGCCGTGTAGTGGTGGTGTAAGAACATTCACTACACCATTTCGTCCCGTGGGTATAGTAAGAGGCGTGCATCTTGCTGACAATGACTCTATATAAAAATCCAAAAGTCCATGACTCATAATGCTCATATAATCATGAAAAAAAAATTTAAAAAAATTGTATATTGTTGTTCTATTTGTCAAAGAGTTCCAGTAGCAGTCACCGAAGTACACCTTCAAGTCACTCCATCTAGTCCTTAGGTAAGGTCTTATCATAACTAACAAAACGAGACCAAACTCAACATACCTAGTTATACTGGTCTAGGAGTTCCATCAGCATTCATCGAAGTACACCTTCAGGTCACTCTATCAAGTCCGGAAGTAGGGTCTCTTCATAACTAACAAAACAAACCCAAATTTGGCACACCTAGTTCTACTCGTCGAGGAGTTCCAGTAGCATTCACCGAAGTACACCTTCGGTCACTTCTCAAATCCGGAGGAAAGGTGTCGAGATAACTATTAAAACGAGCCCAAACTCAGCACACCTATTTCTACTCCACGGGGAGTTCCAGTAGTCACTCCATAAAGCCCAAGACGTATTTAAGTATATTTATATATAAATCCTACTTACTTTTAGCGAATAAAACATTGTAATAAAAATCTGTGATTATAAAAATAATAATATCTTACCTTGTCAAGTAGGTTTTTCGAATATTTTGTATTTCTACAGCGATCGTTTTCGCTGCAAACAAGCAATATAATATGCACAAAGAGGCAAAAAGTATTTAGTAAAATAAAATTTTACAAGGCTGCTCAAAACACTGAAAATTTCGGGATTTTTCAGCCGAAAAAAATTTATTATAACTAAGCAAAACAAAATTAAACTGCCATTTACATTCTATGGCTCTCCACATGATAGATGACGATATTAAAAATAGATTGAGTTGAACAATTGATATTTTCAAAAGTTATCGTGTTAACCCCTCTATGTGGACTTGATAAATCCACACAATAAGTCACTAAAACCACGTTTTTATGTAAAAATAGCAATTAATTGATTTAAAAAAATAAAGTTCAAAAATCGTTTATGTTTCTGACAATGTGCTTTTTATATCATTTATATGTTCAATATGATTGTTAGATACGATTTTATGCGACAAAACGTTGGAATCTTAATTTTTAGGCGCTGTGGCCATAAATATTGCATACCTACGCTTCGTGCTTAAGGCATGCAATATTCATGGGCCGCAGTATCCATTTACCATCAGGTGAAATATGTGCTCGTTTGTCACTTTTAGTCCATTCATTAGAGTAAAACAATTAAAACTCAATCTTAGTTACAAGCTTACAAGTTTACAAAGCACTAATAGTGTTATCGACATTTAAAATAGAAAATGTATCTAACCTTTATTTTTTCAGCCTTCTGCCGGACCCAGCGTTGTTTAGCTACCTGCAATATGTGTAGCGTAATGAAGTGCAAAGCTGAATAAAGCGCAGCTAAATAAAAATAAAATGAACAAAATTTATGACATGAATTATTTTAAGAAACCTTTCTATTAATTATTCTTCTCGGTACAAAAGTTTGAAAAACTGACTGCTGTGTTTGTATCCATATGTATAAGTATTATGTACTTAGGTTTGTAATATTTTATTATTTTACAGTTGAAATCTATATCAAAAGAATATCCTACTAGAAAACTTAGGAAACTAAAAGTTATGATACTGTGACTGACACATTAGAACAGATGGAAACTATCACATAATAAAAATATACATATTAAACTACCCGTCCGGTTAAAGAATGGGATTGAAAATGGCATCGCCTCTATTTACCTCTCGCTCGCACACTGTCGCTCTATAGTATAGAGATTGAGTATAGATGAATATAGAGTCTATACTCATACCCGCTGAAAAAAAATACGTTGGGAAATGCGTTTTTCGTACATCCCGTACGAGGTCTTCTGAGAGTTTTCTATATAATTATTGTACATTTTGTTTGTTAATATTTTTGTATCAAATATTTACATGCTACTACTAATCTTCGGAATGGCTGAACCGAATGTAATAAAACTTCACGAACAAATAGAGAGTATTACAACATGAGTAAAGAAACCGTATCGTACAGAGGCCGGCCGCTAAGTGTTTGAGCTAATCTGTAAGTTGGTGAATCGATTTGGCTCACTATGGGACGTAGTGGAGCATTGAGCTTGTGCATTTTTGGTAACCTGATTCCTTCCAAGGATGATTCGCGAGGCTATTGAAATCAAAAAACATTATAATTTCAATAGAGAAGATGGCTGGGTGCTACGATCTGCTTGGGATCCTATAATTAATAAAATTAAATCCCAACCCAAGCATACACCTGCAAGACTTCAAGATACTGTTAGTTCATACTTCGTAGATCGGAACAAAAATTAATAATTTTAATCTGAAGGTAACCGTGCTTAACCATAACAGTGGGACGTCAAATACCTCAGTCCCCTCTCCCCCGTGACCATGGGTGCTGTAAAGTACTCGAAACGTCAGGAATATAAGTTAATATACGCGATAAAATCCGTAAAACTAGTTTTATTTAAATGTGTAGTGTTCGCGTAAATATAAGAAATCATCACTATTAGTATTTATTACAGATATAACACCCGTATTACCAGGAGTGATCTAGACTAAACTTTATCCGAAAAACATTTGAAACTTTATAATCATATTGTTAATTAGAAATATTGATAAGATAAAAACAATGGTCTTTAATGATTACCTTAAGTCTTAATAATGCCACATTAATAGAGCCCACCCATGTGAAGCCAAAGCAGGTCACTAGCTATAAATGTTAGTAATACTTGCGTATACAATTCTTTTCGAATATTTTCCCATTAATATAAAATTTCCAATTAATCGAATAATATACGTTATAACGATATATCGTTATTAGCGGGGTTTCGCTATAAGTAGCGGCACGAAAGTCTAGCGGTAACTGTTATTGCGCATAAGTCGCGCTGATTGTCTCGTGCGTATCGTTCGCACGCGCTGATTAGCTCGTGCGTATCTTTTGCACGCGCTGATTGGCTCTCCAGTCGCATTCGTGCAACTCAATTCGTGCGCGTTCCCTCCACGTTTTGTTCGGCGCTAGACTTACGTGCCGCGACTTGTACTGTGCATGTTGACGATACGGGCTCAATGAGCCGCCATTTCTAATCCCATTCTTTATCCGTACTGACTGTATATTCTTCCTCTTATTCTTCATAACCCGTAACAGTTCCTCGCTGGCCTCTTCTTCCCCAATAAGAATTTTTGCACTGCCGTCAAAAGTCTGTACTTCAATCGCAAATCCGCCAGCTAACGCTGTTATTATAGCCAATCATCTTCACTTGGGGTACTGTCCAAGCCTAGCAAAAAGGATCGCGGGCTGAAAATAACAAAAAGGAAGCAATAATTATAATATAACGTACTTGTTGCGCGGCAGCCATCTTGTCGTGTTGGTTGCGCAGCTCTAGTTTGTACCGTTCCTCGAGTGTTTGCACGGACCTCTTCCAACGTTCTTCTAGCGATCGTCTCTCGTCCACCAACTGCTCTATACGATGGTTTAACGTCTTCTTATCATTTATTAGCTGAAATAATAAGGAAACATTTGATGATATTTTCAGCTATGCAGAATTGGATCATAATAATAAAGGATAGGAATAGAATTGGGCTTACTGACAAATTCAGTCTCTAAATATTAATTATAGAGAGAGTGGTAGCTCAAGGGATGAGCTTATCTTAAAATAAAAAATTATAATTTCCTAATATGTGAGCAACTTCTGAGATTGTTAACTGCAATATTAAGTGCCAAATTAAGGTTTTTCTATTTAACATATTTCTTTAAGTTTTATAGGTTTTATAGGTTTACTAATACTAGGACCCCAGGAGAATCCCTCGCTGAGCATCCACGACCAAGCTGCTCCACTTCTGAGCGTGGATGCTCAGGCTGCCCCGCGCAAAATTCAACTCAAGACAACAACTGGTCGGGGTAAGCTGATCAACAAGACCAAGACGACCCCTGCCACGCTATCCGTGAATTTCTGCCACATCAGGGGACTTTACTCGAACCTAATCGCCATCCACTACCATTTCGAGACGGCAAAGTCGGCCTTGCTCTCTCTGACCGAGACGCAGGTGTCTTCTCCCGCTGATACTTTGTATTTCTCTTAACAGGGTACAAATTGGAACACTCCTTTGTGCCTCGGGCTGGAGTTTGCGTATACGTCAGAGATTACATCTGTTCTCGATGCCTCGGCAGTCTTGAAAGTTCGGACCTACCCATCCTTTGGCTACGCGTAGACAGCGACGACCATCCGCGCGTCTACGGGTGCCTCTATAGGTCCCATAGCGGTAATGCCGAAACAGACCGACTCATCGACCATGTCCAAATGACAACAAATTCCTTGCTACTCGTGATCCTCGGCGATTTAAACGCCCACCACGGCGAATGGCTCGGTTCACGTTTAACCGATCATGCGGTGAAAACTATTTATGATTTTACCTTGGCATAATATGGTCTAATACAACTGGTTAATTGGCCTACGCGGATTCCAGATGTGGAGGATCATGTTGGACTTTCTGCTGACTTCTCATCCGGACAGATATCAGGTCTCCATCGACAGGCCTTTTGGCTCCTCGGACCATTGTCCAGGACGGAGTTTGGTGCCACTCATACTGAAATCGTGGTTGCATTCTGCAGGCTGCCGCTGTGTTTGGCACGTCGGCCGATCGGAATAGGATGTCTATCTTTGCATCCTACCCTTAGGGGCGGGTTTGGTTCTCGCCGGATGATCCCGACGTTGTTGCTAATTCTGTCGATGATGTGGTTTTATTCCTTCCTCTATGGTGCTCATCGGAGGCGGATCTCAGTCATGGTTTACTCGCTTCTGTAAATAGCATCACGCTATAAGCAGAAGTGCTACCGGGTCTGGGCTGACGCATCAACATCCCTAAATATTTACATTCTACTTCTTTGTAAGGGCGCTGGTGTTTACAAATAATTCCGCCTCCTTCAAAAGAATCATTGCCAAGGCAAAATCAGAGCACATAGGCAGAATTGGCGAAAAACTAGTTCGCCTTCCTTCGGGAACTCGCGCATTCTAGTCCAAGGGGGAGGCATTGGTTTGGACATTGTAAAGGCCTTCGATCGGGTTTAACAATATATAACAAAAATTGAAAATGTACCTGATCTATAAAATTTTGATGCCGTTTAATGGTTTCCTCGCAATCCTGCTTCACTTTCATAATGTTCCGTTGCGACTGCTTTTCTAAATTGCTTACTTTTGAGATCATCTGTAAATACAAAGGTTAATCAACACTTTAGATATAAATTGCCGTCTGCTAAGCACAATATCTATTTAATGCTCTCATCATGACCACATAGACAGTAAATGAGGCATGGGAGGAATGGAAGTTCCATTTCATCACCACAATATCGGTATCGTGTCGTTAAATGAAAAGTCTTCTAGATAATATCGATGTCGTAGAGGTATTCAGCGATGACATTTCTTTATCGGTATCGGCCATTGAAAAAACCCTCTCAATCTCAAATTAAAAAATGAACGACATTTTGAATTACACTTTATTTACATTACGAAAAATCAGTACCAGTTGCCCATTACCTGCTGTTTATGGTTAGCAAGACTTTCCTGCAATAGTGCGATACAGCAGGAACGTTCTTCTAGCTGAAGTGAAGCAGTCACCAGTCTTTGCGCTAACTCAGTTTGTGGTAGCTTTAAAAGTGCTTCAAGGCTGTAATGTTAATAATATAAGCTGACATTTAAATACATAATGTTTTTAAATGTCATTAATTCTGTTGTTTGGGGTAATTGGTTATTGTGATTTTCCCCCTGTATTGTTTTAAGGTGTCACAGTTTATTAGTTTATATTTTTTTAAACATTTTTGGTATTTCTCGGTTTTTGATTTATTTTTAGGTTATGTTTCTGATGTCTTGTAATTTATGTTATAAAGTGTTTACTATTCTTGTAAAGCATGTTGTGGCTGCCTTTATAGGTTTTACATTTAAAAATTAAGCTTATATATTATTTTTTGTGAACAAGTATTATTGTAATTACCTCTGGCTGTCCTTAAAGAAATAAAATAAAATAAAATAATCTAAAATTAATTTTTGAGTGCCATTATAGAATGGCTGGTGGCAGTTTTGCTGATTTTAACTTTAAAAACCGTTGACTTTGCAAAAGTACCTAAGAAAGACACAAGATAAGTTCAGATTTTTGTTCAGAGATATTATGAAGCTCTGAATAGATACTAATATTGACTTACTTTGGTGTGGTTTGTGGTGTAGAGTTCGTAATAACGGATAATGCATCGTTTGCACTCTGTTCGACCTTTTCCAAAAATTCAAATATTTCCCTGTAAAGATACAACAGTTTGATAAAATTTTAATCCCTTAAATATAAGAAGCGTAAAACTAAACATACATAAAATTGTCTTTTGGTGTAGAAGACCTTCCTTCTTTTACTTCTTCCATTTTTGGTTCTTCCACATTAGGAACAGTTACTGGATTATCTCCATAGCTTTCTATTTCTTTTAACATTGAATATATATCTAATACAGTTGATTTCGAGTCTAAATCTCTTGCTTTGACGGACGGTTCTGTTGTAACATTAGCAACGGGTATTGCCTTTTCATCACTTACAGAACTTGTATCAATCGTAGTAGGCTTATGTATTTCACTAATTTCTGAAGTTTCAGCGCAGGCAACATCAGCGATCTTTGTAACTTCCTCAGTTTCGATGCACGCAACATTAGCTACTTTTGGAGATAAATCTGCTAAAGACATCCAGGAATCGACATCTTTGTCATTTTGAACGCTTTCTATTCGAGCACTTAGAGGAATTTTGGTTGTGAAAATATTTTTTGGAGATTGATGCTTTACATTATCTTGTACTGTTTTACCTACATTGTTTCTATCATTATTCCAATCAAATTTAAGCCCCGATTTATTATTAAAATTATTTATTTTCTTCTCAAACTTTTTAAGATTTTTCATAACTAAGTCTTTGGAAGATTTAGGATAATCATTTTTTACTTTGAAATAATTCTGTATCAGTTCCTTAGTGGTTACTTTCGAAATATCAGTTTTATTATTATGTAAAGTATTTTTGTTATTCATAGGTAAATCACTGATATCGGAACATTTATGAGAACTTTCAATTGATTCATCTTTTCCTTCAAAAGTTTCTTTAGAGTTTTCGAGCATTACATCAACATTTATCGGAGTTGTCGATATAGCATCAGTCTTTATATCTTTTATCGTTAGCTCATGTAAATTATTAATAGCTTCTATTTCCCTTTTGTAATCTTCAATGACTTTAGAAGTATATGCTTTAGCACTACTATTACGTAAATAAGTTGGATACTCGCAATTCTCATTTTCACCATCTAATTTAGCAATAGTAGTTTTATTTTCATTTTGATTAGATGCTATATCCGTACTATCGGGAGAGTTTTGAGGGGGTAAAGCTAAATGTCCTTCTGTTTTCAAAAAAAAGTCCTTGTACAATAAACGGCTATGGTTGAGAGGTTCTGTCCATTTTTTATGAAGCGGATAGGTTTTATGATAATCTTTTTCATTGCTTGTACTAGATGTGCTATCTAAGCTTTTCGGTTGATCGTGTAATTTATTATCGGAGTTAGATTTCTTTATTAACGATGAGGAAGGTAGCGAAAAGTCTTGATACATTCCATCCTCCTTGATAGCACTGTCAGGGTAACCTGAATCTTTTGAAGAGGAATCAGTGTGTACAACAGTACTAGAAAATCTTGTTTTGTGTGGATGATCCTTGTCAAGATTAAAGTCATCATAAAAGCTTCTGTACGTTCTAGATTCATTGGAGAAATTTGCATAATTATCATCTTTTTCTTTATTGTTATTTGATGTAAGATGCTTATTATACAAAAAATCTTGTGGTGTGTGACTAGCTAGGTTTTGTGATGGAATACTTTCAAGATCCTGAGTGGACTCTTCTTCCACCAATGATAATTGCTGCTTTGTTAAATTCAATCGATGTGAGTATATATCTATCGCTTTTTCGACATTTAAATGTATGTTATCAGAATCAAGTTCTTTATAATCAGATTTATTATCTTGGGGGCACTCATAGTCATCATCAAAGGAAACAAAATATGATTCATATGATTTTGGTTTAAACGAAGGAGATGCACTTCTGTGATGAAGTAATTCGGTTTCTCTACATGGTGACCGTTCAGTAATAGTTATTTCCAAGCCGTAATTTTGGTTCACTCTATTATCATGAGTTGAATGCTCCATTATCTTACGTCCTCTTTTAGCTATGCTTCTATATTTAAGCGCTTTTGTATTTGTTGTTTTATTTTTAGGCGCTAACTGAGCTTTGGTTTTTATTTTAGTACCTAAACTAATAAATGTATCCTCTGAACCATGATCAGAAGCATTGCTGCACAATTCTTTGTTCCTTTCTATGGCATTTCTATTAAATGGTATTATATTCCCAAGTAATTCAGATGTTGGTGAAGCAACTTTTTTAGGTGATTTCTGATGACCATCTGCAAGCAAATATAAACAATGATCAATTTAAAATAAAATATGGCTATGAAATTATATCTAGAACTGTTGTATAAATATCATGCTTTCTTACTGTTATATATTTGGAGTAAATCTTCACTGTAACTTTTCAGAAAGCTTCGTGTAGTTGGTATTCTTTCTCTTGTATCTGCAGAAAAGGGTCTATTGAATCGGTCCTGACTCTCCTGAAAAATCAAAACAAAATATAAAAAAAATTGTAATTCAAATAGCAGAACAACAGCTACTTTTAGGGTAGTTGGCTGTTATGTTATACAGCAGAAATAGTATAAAAAAGCTTGCTATATCATTCCATTTTATCTAGAAGGTGTTGTAAGGGCGCAAAGCCACAACTCATTGAATAAAAAATACAGACAGACTAACTCCAATGGAATTACATGGATTTAGGACCATATCTATTTATTTCTACTTTGTTATGGAAATCTCAAAAAACAAATTAAAACAACTCCGAATGGATTTATTATTTTATAACTTACTATAATATAATAGATCAAAGTATAAACAAAATGGTGTTTCACTGACTGTCAATATCTAAAGAAGATCCCTCACAACCATGCCACACAGAAGTGTAATGTGCCATGATAAGGAATCTAGATAGAAACACATTAAAATAATTGTTTCTTAATATTTCAAAATATTACAACAAATAAAGTTGTATTACATATAATATCTATAAAATTAAAATGCCTATAATGTCGAAATAAATGCGTCAGTAGCCCACGGACCGTAAACTTGAAAGGTTGTGGGGTCAAATCCGCCATTCGACTACTGTCGTGAACCACTTCTAAAACAAGCATTTTAAGCTTACCAGAAGTGGTTAAAAGGAATATTAGTAATGTTTAACAAAACATTACTAGTATTTAAAAAAAATGCTTTTTGTTTTGATTGAGTTTAGGGTAACTCCCTAAACTCAATCAAAACAAAAAGCATTGCATAACCATTTTTTAACATCTGTCTCTTTTTTCTTTGGAAGGGCTGAGCTGATTATGATGGAACTTCACTAACACACAGAGAGCCTAGATAATTGCGGGCATAGGAGTTATCTAGGTTATATTTTATATAAAAACATGGAGTATTGATATTTTGTGAATTCGGAAAACTGATAAAAATCTAGTCTAAATAAAGTCTTTGCATAAAAGAAATACTTGCTTTTTTTAAGTTCTACTTGGACAAATTTGTGGGTAAAATTGACATAAATTTACATAAGGTTCAAGAAACCAGATGAAAATATTGTCATTACTTATCATTACGTTTCATTGCCATGGCCATATAAAACTAAATAATTTAATAAAAGTTTATATAAAAGCATAAAGGTAAGGTTTTAATACTCATATGATATATACTTTGTGCTTGTGTAAAAAAAATTCCTTAAATTAAAATCATCTCTACAGTGCTACTTGTATTGGCTGCTTCCTCTTCTTTATTTTTGCAATTATTACAATGTTGAGCAGGGACACAGTACCCGTTGATGTCTTACAATATTGATGCTACTCCCAGATGATAATCTGGTTTTTTATAACTATTAAATATATAACAATCTCTTAATGTTATGAGGCTTGTTTGGTCTTTCCTAGGTAGAATCACATTTTAAAGGCAGTGGCTGCGGTTGTAGTTGAATATGGAAGATTCCAAGATCTTTATAATTCCAGATGATGGCTAATATCTAATATATATTATATCCTCAACGCAAAAATGAAATGGTGAGCAACTATAACGGTGCAAATGTTCCCAATGATTGTTGAGAATACATTTTGTTGAATTTATAATTTTATTATTTTTTAAAGATGTGAGATATAAAATTCAAAAAAAAATCACCGGTGTGTAAGAAGAATTTTGAAGAGCAGATCGCGGTCGATTTCGTATATTCTTTTTGTCTTCTTTTCTTTTACTTCTATAGGAAAGATTAACTGGCGATCCTAGAAGACGCAAATTTGTATTTTCTTTTGACATTGCAACAGCAATTTTAAATTAATCAGTAATAATGTACATATTTTATCAATAGTAATAACGTTGATTCGATGCTAAATTAAAAAGAGAATAGAAAATCTAGCAAAATTTCCTGTATTTATTTCTTATTCCCTATTATGTATAACACAGAAAGAAACAATCAAAATTGTTTGTTTTCGATACTCGTTGCTAAGCAACGTAATGATTATATTCTCTTTGTAAGCAACCAATAGTTTCATTGTGTTTTTATGAATGGCAAAGGGATCTATGTCCAAACAGCCTAGTTTGATGTGTATGTTGTCCATTAGTAAAGCCGCGCTAACACAATCAAAGTCTACTTTGAAAAAGTGGTTTTGATGACTTCTTTGACGCTACCTTGATCGTGTAAACGAGCAATCAAAGCGCACTTTGATGTGGGCGTTAATCAAAGTGGACTTGGACTGTGTTCTATTTTTCAAACCAACTTTGATGTCAAAAAACGAAACAAAATGGCGGCAAATGTAAAACCAATAGCATCTCGCAATAAAAGAAAGTGAAGTGTGCGGGATACTCTCAAATTCGTAGAATTATATGAGGCAGAAGTAGTTCTTTGGGATGTGAGGCTCAAAGAATACAATTTATTAATTCATTTATTTATTTCATGCATTACATTTATTAATTACATATTACATTACGGTACAATCATAAGTTTATACAAAACTTTACCGGTATACGGTAACTTATGATTGTACAAGAATGCCAGAAACGCGGCGTTGCAGCGCATGGAGAGAAATCTTGAGATGGACGGTGTTACTAAAGAAGAGGTTAACAGCAAAATTAACAATATTCGAACGACATACACCCAAGAAAATTTGATAAAATAATATTAGATGCTCCCATTTCATTGCGATGTAGAATACAGGAGCGAGTCCAAATTCTCCTTTTGCGGGTTTTTATTTTCCTTACTCGTTTTAGCTTTTGTTTAATACAATTAAACAAGTCTGCGATAATTACTACCTATCTAGTAACAAATCTGTCTCGTCAGACAAAATTTCATAGGTGTTGTTACTTTCGAAGGACGGTAAAAATAAACAAACTGATCCAAGTCAACTATGTTCGTGTCAGCCGGTATCAAAGTGAACCTTGATCAAAGCTATATTGTCAAAGTTACTTTGTTAAAGCAGACTTTGATCGTATTCACGCGGCTTAAGTTTATTAAGCGTCAAAGTTTGTCTACAAAATTCTATTTTCTTAAATATTTTAACCCAGAGGTCACTTGATAACTATAGTTTATGCATATGTATATTCCTTGGTAAATGCGGTTATATCAAGTTAATAAGGGGCCTTAAAGAATATTATGTTAAATCTGCGAGCTAATGACATCATTTTAAAAATAACCGTGCATTTTTTTGGAACAAAAGGTATCCTGTGTGTTATTTCAAGTATAAGACACCTTCATACCTAACTTCATCAGAATTTTGTTTTGAATTACGCTCCATGTCGAAAACCGTGAATTTATCCGAGATAAAAAGGTCGTACTTCAGTTGTGTATCGCCAGACACGCAAAGTCAGGAATTTGCATTTAGAAAAAACCCAAAATGAGGGGCTTTTTAGTTGCTAATTAGGTGCCAAGTTTAAAAATCAGGACCACAAACAAGGTGCCCCTAGTAAAAATAAAGCCTTGTCGTTGCCTATACTTACAGCACCTAATTAGTACTTAATTTATTGCTATTAATATTTATCGTATATCTAATAACTGCATTACGTTGCTAGCGATACGTTTTGCTAGAAACGCAAATAACAGTTCGTTGCGGTGAAAGTTTTAGAGCCCCTAATTTTTAAATTTGGCACCTAATTAGCTCCTAAAAAGCCCCTAATTTTGGGTTTTTCTAAATGCAAATTTCTGACTTTGCGTTGCTGGCGATACACAACTAAATCTACGCTGTACATACATTTGCATTTTTTATGTTATGAATAACTATCAACACCATGCTGATGCGCGGCATTGCGAAGTTTTTAGGCGATTTAGGGGCAGCTTTTATTAGCAGACAGGCGATGAATAAGATGTCTTATGGTGCTTATCACCTAAACGGTTAAGGCGTCAATCAAAATCTAAACACTTGTTTAGTTGTTTCCACTACTCATAATTTACGTGCAAAGACATTAAATACATAAAATCGCACCACATTTACTTATCAAAAGCCAGTTCAAACCATTATTTATGCGATACATGAGCAGCAATCCGCTACGCTGACGGATCAACACAGACTATAGTACGGCCGCTGAGTTATTACCGATTTGACAGATTATTCTTAAATTAATCGATATAACCTTGCACGAGCGACACATTTGCCGAATGATTTAGAATACCTCTTTTATATAAAACTTTATGTCAAAATGTCAGAATCAAGTAAATTTCCAATAAACTCTGTTTCAAAACTTAAAATAGTTTGTAAATAATATGAAAACATTTATTTTTTGTTCTTTGGCGCGCTTGTACAAAGTTACATCGTGCGTCTAGTTTTCATAGTGATGTGCTTGATAGTATTCGGTCCGAATTCATTGGAATAGATATGATATTTATTTTATTTGGATATTTTTATTTTACTTATTCCTTCGAGCAACTAGACTATAATGCTACCATTTTTTTGCGTCTCCTAATTGCACTGTGTTGCCAGTATCTCTATGATTTTTAAGATTTATGTGTGATCCAAAGACAGAAATACTGTTTTCTATGATTTAAAAATAAATACAATTAAAATGATTATGTATAATTTTTAACATTCATAATATATAAAACAACATTTAATAAATATAATTTTCTCCCTCAATTAAGCAATGTTATAGGTGTATTTTTTTAAGTAATTGGCGATACTATTCTGGCAATACCCTTACCACCGCTATTTTAATCTGTTTAGTCGTCTTCCGTACTCTCGTGCGCACAGACTACGTTCTCTTGTGTAACCGTTGTTTTTTGACTCGGCTTTCTCCTGTTTATCGTTGCGCTTTATTGGACTAATTTTGTTTGTGTTTGGTAATTTTGTTGAAAATGCCGAAACGAGGAAAAACATTGAATAGTCAATGTCGTGAGCTTGTACTAAAGCTACAGGATTACTTTGAGCGTGAGTCACAAAATGGCGGCCCTTTGATTCCTGTCACTCAAGTGAAAGATCGGGTTTCACAAGCTCTTGGAATTGGTGCAAAAACACTATATAATATAAATAAAGAAAAATTTGGTGCTTCTGGAAGTGAAGATAATGTTTTACACACTCCTAAGAAAAAACGAAGACAAAAGCCCGTGACAGGTGTTGATGTTTTTGATGCAGATGCAATAAGAAACCACATATATGGTTATTATACTAGGAACGAGTTTCCAACTAGACGTTTGCTTTTGGTCTCTTTAAAAGAAGCTGGCTTGTTTAAAGGCGGTAAAACGGCGTTGTCAAAACTATTGCACGAAATTGGGTTTGAATATAAAAAAACGAATAAAAGGAAAATATTAATGGAAAGATTTGATTTAATAATTAAAAGGAGCAAGTTTTAAGAGAAGCCAGAAAAATCGAGTCTTGGGACAGCGTCGTTTTTGTTGACGAAACATGGTTAAATGCGAACCACACTGTGTCACGCTCTTGGACTGACGAAACAAAAGCATCAACCTCAAAGGTTCCAATTGGAAAAGGATCGCGACTGATAATTTGTCACGCCGGTTCTGCTGGAAGTGGTTTCTTTGAAAATGGACTGCTGGCTTTCGCGTCAAAAAGTACTTCCGATTACCACGAAGAGATGGATACAGACACTTTTATGAATTGGTTCGAAAATCAATTATTACCCAGCCTGCCAGAGCCTTCTATCATAATAATGGACAACGCTTCATATCACTCGAAACAAGTGAATAAAGCGCCTACTCAGGCCGACAAGAAAGCTGATCTCGTAGCATGGCTACACCAAAATGGAATTGAAACTACTGCCGAAATGCTAAAGTCTGACTTAGTAAAGTTGGTACGCGAAAATAAAACATCAAGAGTCCGTTATGAAGTAGATGAGATAGCTCTAGCACATGGACATCGGGTACTTCGAATTCCGCCTTATAACTGCCAGTACAAATGCCATTGAGCTAATATGGGCACAAATCAAAGGTATTGTTTTTTATCGCATAAGTTATGAATATGAATAATTTGTACTATTATAACATCCAATATTCAGCATATAAGTAAAAAGATACATAACTAAGAAATAAATATCTCATGTCCCTTACATGTAGGTAATTGTGTAACATTTCGTTTATTTAATGTAATAAATTAACGTTATTTAATGTTTACATTACAGGTTACGCAGCTCGTAATAATACGACTCCGCCATTCAGTACTAATAAAATGATGGGTCTATTAAAAGATGCTTGCAACAAAATAACGAAAGAAGATTGGGTCAAGGTCGTCGAAAAGACTCGAAAACTAATAACAGAAGATTATGAACGCGATATAAGAGTGGACACCATTATAGAGAATGAAATTGTCATACAAGTGACTGATAGCGATGACAGCTCTGGCGAATCTGGTTCAGAGTCTGAATAATTGTTTTAATAAATGATAGGTAGTCATTTATTAAAACATCTTGTACCTACTCTATTCATTAAAATGTGTAACAGTGTTTACAAATTTGTTTTATTTTGATATGTCCTCGACCAATTATCTACGCCCATCAAGGATATTCCACCTAATAAAGAACCTGTGTCTTTAACTATTATTGTTTTGATTTTATTTAATTACACACTATACTAGAATATTTAAAAACAAACTGTTCCCAAATGATATTAGGGTTACTGGTTCAGTCACTTCACTAGTATTGTCAATTCGTCATGTGTCAAATCGGTAATAACTCAGCGGCCGGACTATAACTAGTAGATTCTATCCGAATCAGACGGACATCTCACGAACTAAACTTACTAGACTTAGCTTCGGCATCCTGATTGGTTGTAGCAAAATGATATTTGACATTTCTTTTTTTTAATTTGAGCAACTAAACCAGGCAAAAGACGTCCCAAATAAGTTCACTTATTAATTACTTGCAAATTTTATATTAAAATATTGAAAATAAAACGAGGTAAATGCAAATGAAACAATGTTGAAATTTATTTATTACTTTTATTGTTCAGATTTTTCTTATATTTTAACAGAGCTTTACCTTGCATTTCTGGTAGCTACCTTCTTTCTAAGTGAACAATATCTACACCTTTTAAAGTTTTATTGATAAGTGCACCAGTTATAAAGATAGATATTTATTTTGCAAAACATAAGTAGAAAAATAATAATTTATTCCTAGTATTATTATTATTGATCTGCGTCTATTACTTCAATCCTATGCTTTCGGCATGTAATATACTCAAAGCGATATTTATTTAATATTGCATTCTTTATTTTACGACCAATATTTTAAAATGGGGGTGTTGTTCTAGATAATTATTAGTGTTTTTAAAAACATTACCAAAGTATCTAACAATGAACCACTTATGAACCTAGTTATTTTGTGGTGAAGTCCTTTCTGCACGAGGCACTTGATTTTTGAAACAAGTTTTCTTATGACCCACTCTGCAGTGTAAGCACGGGACTGTAATTTTAGACGCCAGCAGCTTGCTTCTAGAATTAATGGATAAGTATCAATATAAGATTCGCGAGTTTCACCACTTTCGTTACTCACTTTTTTCATTTCCTTTAAACAGTCTCTTTATTTTAATAATTGTGCGTTAACATCATCTTCACAATTAAAAGGTGAGCGGTAAATCTTAATGAATCCTGTAATTAGTTTAGATTTAAAAGCATTATTATGAAATTGTGGCAAGTCAGGACATGATCCCTAAAATTGTATGATCTTTTTTGAATGAAAATGTTTTCGAGTCTCATAATTTTTAATGTTTTACTTGGACCAAAACTGCCACAATTTCAATCTTTTTATGGGACTTGTTCAGTTCTTTATACTGGGCAATGTACATTCATGACCATTTTCATTAATAAATGTTATATTTTGTTGTTTCTAAAAAGCTTGCCACCAGAATGGAAAAATTCTTAAATTTTTCCCTCTTCTTTTTTATTTATCACTGCACTTACATATAGGTCATTATGACACTGTCATATAGGTCCTCTATAAAAGATACTATTTCAGAAGTATTTATGAGTTTTGCTCACTGGCCGCATATCCGAATTATGAGCTGTAATAAATATTTGACATATTATTAAATGAAATATCATTACATACTCTGTACAGTATTTTTAAGTTACTGCTGTGCTGTGCTGTGGCCTGCAGACACCTACATTAATCTTCAGTTTTAAAGTATCAAAATGCAAATGCATTGTCACCCTTGAAGACAAAATAATGCCTTGTTACCAGTAAAAAGGGTCTCTGGTTCTCACCGCTAACCATGTAAAACACTTCAGTTTTATGGTGCTATGTATTAATATATTTAATAAAATAATTAATATGATAACTTACAAAATGCAGAGGTATAATTTGAGGGTCCTGCCGCGGTTTTACTATGTACACAAACATAATTCTTAATCATCATCATCATTACAGCCCTTCACAAGTCCACTGCTCAACATAGGCCTCCCCCAAAGAATGCCACAAAGCACGGTCCTGAGCCACCTGCATCAATCGACTTCCTGCATGTCTTACCAGGTCGTCAGTCCATCTAGTGGGGGGACGCCCTACACTTCGCCTGCTGGTACGAGGCTGCTACTCGAGAACCTTTCTTCCCCATCGGTTGTCGGTTCTTCGAGCTATATGGCCGGCCCATTGCCACTTCAGCTTACTAATCCATTGGGCTATGTCGGTCACTCTGGTTCTACTGCGGATATCCTCATTTTTGAGTTTATCACGCAGAGAAACTCCGAGCATAGCCCTCCCCATAGCTCGCTGAGCGACCTTGAGCTTCCTCATCCGGCCAGCAGTGAAGGACCACGTCTCAGTTCCGTATGTCATCACTGGCAACACGCACTGGGTGTACAGTCTCGTTTTCAAGTTTTGAGGTATACCTGACGAGAAGATGTGCTGTAATTTCCCGAACGCTGCCCAATCGATTTGAATCCGTCGATTGACCTCTCGGTAGAAGTTGGACTTACCTAGTCGGACTATTTGTCCCAGGTAAGCATACTCGTCAACATAGTGTGACATGGACATTAAACATGATCTTTGTTTTGTCCATGTTCATCTTAAGACCTATCCGTTGGGAAACACTATTGAGGTCATTGAGCATAGTGCTTAGGTCCTCCAGCGATTATGCCATAAGGACTATATCGTTGGCAAATCGAAGGTGAGTGATGTACTCGCCATTGATGTTGATACCGTATCCTTTCCAGTCCAGAAGCTTGAAAACATCTTCCAATGCAGCGGTAAAGCGTTTCGGGGATATGAGGTCACCCTGTCTTACACCTCTCTGCAATTGGATAGGTTTCGTACTCTGGTTCTGTACTCGGATAGCCATCGTAACCCTACTGTACAAGCACTTTAACACTTCGATATACCGGCAGTCAACTTGGCACCGCTGAAGGGACTGCAGCACCGCCCAAATTTCGACGGAACCAAAGGCTTTCTCATAGTCCACATACGCCAGACATAGTGGCAAATTGTACTCCTCGGACTTCTGTACAATTTGCCGAAGGGTATGTATGTGGTCTATGGTGCTAAAGCCTTTTCGGATACCGGCTTATTCGGGAGGCTGGAAGTCGTTAAGTCTGCGCGCGAGACGATTCGAAATGACTCTCGAAAACAGCACGTAGACGCGGCTCAGAAGGGAAATCGGTCTGCTGTTCTTCAAGAGAGCGTTGTCGCCTTTCTTGAAGAACAAGACCACCTCACTTCTGCTCCACGCCTCCGGTGTAATGCCACCATGGAGGACGGAATTAAAGAGTCTCTGAAGGACTTCAAGTACCGGTCTTCCACCCGCTTTCAGAAGCTCCGCTGTATTTCCATCCTCGCCTGGGGCCTTGCCGTTTTTAAGGTGCTGGAGAGCCATTCTAATCTCGCTCAGACTGACGTCCGGGATATCTTCGGAATAGCATCGGATAAGACTCGCTCTTGGATCGTTACTCACACTTGCGTGCGGCTCCAACGATGACGTGTACAGCTGCCCATAGAACCTCTCAATCTCACTCAAAATCTCAGGTGCCCCGGAAACGATGCTGCCACATTCGGTCTTCAGCTTTGACAGTTGGCTCTTTCTCGCAGACAGATCTCTGGCAAAGACTTTGGAGCCTTGGTTCCGCTCGATCGCTTCTTCAATACGAGCTGTATTGAAGTTGCGTAAGTCCCGCCGCATGCATTTGGAGATCGGTCTGTTCAGTTTCCTGTATGCTGTCAAATCTGTTGAAGAATGTGGCTTCATCTCCCGTCTAACAGCAATGAGATTAAGAGTGTGATCGGAGAGTTATTATGTTCTTCTGCGGCGGGTCTTACAGAACTTAGCTCCGACCGCATGGACAGTTTCCACGAGCTTGTCATTCAAATCGTCCACTTCATTGCAGTCTTCTAGGCACTGAAAACGGTTTTGTAACTCGAGCTGAAAGGTTTCGGGACTTTAGATTAGAGCACGAGGGGGACGGAGCGTTGACTTCATTAGACGAGACCTCTCCAACTTAACGTTTTGGTTCAGTGTGCCTCTAACCATTCGGTGATCGCTGCCGGTTTTCACCCTCGCGATCACTGAGACATCACTGAACAGTTGTCGTCTGGTCGTCATAATGAAGTCAATCTCATTTTTCGTCGAACCGTCGGGGCTCGACCAGGTCCACTTCCTGTGGGGCCGCTTCTGGAAGAAAGAGTTCATCATAAAGAGTCCCTCTTTCTCCATGAAGTCGGCCAGCTGCTGGCCCCTTGGGTTCCGTTGCCCTATTCCAAATTTCCCCACCTTCAGCTCACCGTTCTCTCTTGTGCCTAGTTTTGCATTGAAGTCTCCCATTAACACCGTATATTGGGTTTTGGAGGAATGCATGGCTCTAGAGATATCCTCATACATTTCCTCTACCTCCTGATCGGGGTGTGCCGAGGTTGGTGCGTAGACCTGTATGACCTTCAGTGAATACCGTTTGGTGATTCTGAGTATAAGGTACGCAACCCTCGTCGACACACTCTCAATCTTTACAACGTTGTTAACGAGAGACTTGTGGACGATAAATCCGACACCTCCTTGGGACAGATGGTCGCCCTCCCGGTAATAGAGCAAGTTGCCGGATTCGAGGATTACCGTGTCCTCCCCCTCTCTTCGGACTTCGGATAATCCTATAATATGCCAGCGTAACTTGTCTATCTCTTCTTCCAGCTCCACAATCTTTTCGTCAGTCCTCAGCGTGCGTGCGTTGTATGTTGCCACGTCGAGTCGTCGTAGGTGGCAACCGAACCTCCACCGGAGATTCTTAGCACCCCCTGCCCCGCCGTTACCATGGTTGCCACCGTAGCCAGGAATAGCGGGGCCGCCGGGGACTGGGGGCCGTCTCTTCGTAACTTTCATCATGGGGGGTATATTGCCATGGTTGCCACGCTTGGCAACCGCAGTTTTTTGTTGTATTTTTGCCGTTACCAGGAAAATGCTGCTGCCCATCTCCTGCCTGTTTCCCTTTGTCACCTTTTACGACCCCCACGGGAAGATATGGGGTAGTGGATATTCTTAACCGCCACTACACGGCACCTGTAAATAATCCATAAGAATTTGATTAGGAAAACGTGTATTACACATACTAAAATTAAAATACATGTAATAGAAATAAAATTACAATTATTTTATACCTTAATTTTTTTCAGAAATAACATGTTCGACGTTAAGTTTGAGTAAAAACCGTGTTTCTGCATGTTCATAGTCTTTTTTATCTGTCCTTGTAGAAATCTTTTCTTGGTATTGTATATTTTTTGTTAATATATTGTTATATATACTTATATGTAATTATAAATTAACGAAACCAAACAAAAAATCAACCAGTAAATCAGTAATATCATGTAGTGACACATGAAATTAGTGACAATGACAAAAGAAACAAAACAATATGGCTGCGACAGTTTGCATTGAGCCAAAAAGTATAATAAGTATATACAGGAACATTAAGCTTAGAACATAGACATGTATCTTATAGACTAAGCAAGCAAAGAAATGCACGTATATAGTTAGACATAAGAGTAAGGGAGAAGCAAATCTATATTTCTTGTCTTTTTCTAGGTATGCGTTTTTGATTGTGTTCCTTCCTTTATTTGACATTAACGACCATAGATAAGAGTGTATTGTTAACGACGTCAAGCTCTTTTGAATAATATTGATATTATAAGCTAACAGGTAATTGAATTTAGTGTTTTTTGTGGGTCTTAGTTATTAGGTAAGGTGAAAAAGATGGTAAGTTGTAGCATTTTAGGATGCAACAGCATCAGTCAACGAAAAATTGATAATATTACCTTTCATCGGTAAGTTTGTTTTGTGCTTACATTTGTTACTTGTACTGATTAATATCTATTGTTTTGAATATAAAGTGTAACATGTTTTTAATGTACTTTGTGATGTATTTTGTCAAATATTTGGACTCCCAAATTGTAAATTCTTCATGGTAATGCTCCTTAATTTGAACGGTCATTCGAAAGCTTAAAGTCATAACAAAAGTGTACTTTTTGATTTGGTAGGATTATAGAAACTTTAGGGATATCAGCGAGTACAATAATGTTTTCGCATTGTTTAATAATAATTGTTATTGTGATTAGTAGTTATGTCCATAAATATGAATCACATAATGTTATACATATACATACACTTTTATGTTCAGCTTTAAAGGAAACTCCTTATTGCCCTACAACTCTTCAATCATTTTCCATATTACATAGACGTCACAAATAATATGTAAGTAGCAACCTGAAAACACGTTTGGATTAAAGTACATAAATATTGGGCATAGTATATTTAATTTCACAAAATATGTATTGCCTGAAATCAGATGCACTAAACTTTATTGCATTCGCAAATTATAGAATTAATGAATTCTATTATACATTAGCAACAATAAATATGTCATGCTAATATAAAAATAAATATAAATATAGATAAAATAATAAATAAATAAGTCTTAATCTTAAAGTACCTACACAATAACACAACAACATAAGATAATATTCTCAATTAATGATGTAGAAAAAATTTGATGATAATATACTTACCGTTACCATTAGTTAGTATCAAAAGTCAAAAGTTATAGGTTTTGTGATAGTTGCCTAGCTTGGCAGGAGAATTGGCAACTGCAGTTATTTGGAGACAAACTGTGTGGGAGGTCTATGTTCAGCTGTGGAGGACATTTGTTAGGCTGTAAATGTATTAATTAACAATATCTAAAGCTTAATATGTACATAATTTTTTTAAATGTTTGGTATGAATAATATTATCATTACATTTACATATACTTGCTATTTAATTAAATCAATTGATATTGTATTAATTGTTATAGATATTGCATTTATGCACAGATACACATACTTGATTTTTTTTTGTTAAATACCTTGATATAAAAGTGTACTATATATTTAATATATTAATTTCTGTTAAATATATTATTTCACAGCTTTCCTAAGGAATCAGCTATCCGTAACTGTTGGATAATCACTACTGGTAGTGATTATAGGAAACCAACAAAACTTAGCAGTGTAAGCTCAAAACATTTTGAGCCTCATTGTTTTAGATGAACTAAATATTCTTAACTTATGTAATTTATAATATAATTAAGATAATTTTTTTTAATTTTATAATTTCTTGTTGTATCTTGTTGTTTCTCCATAAGTGATATAAGCTTGACCTTGTTGGTAGTTATGATTTTTGACATTTTTCTGTATGTATTAAAAATTGACTAGCATTGCTTATTTTACGAGTATTTTCAAATGCTGACATTCTGTATTATTATGACTTGTTATAATTGGGTTGCATGACAATAACAAAATATTTACTTATAGATGTATTGATTAAACATGAATCCTCATTTACAAATGATGGAACTTTATCTGTACTACCATAGTTTTTGCAAATAAAGATTTAAATAAAAGAAATTCCTGACCTAAATATACAAATGAATAATTTATTATTCAATAATAATTGTAAAACTGACAGGGAATGCCTACCAATGGGATATTTAGTTCACCCTTAATCCCTTTTATAAAGGTGTTATAAACAATCATGTGTAATTAAATTAAGAAATAAATGTAATAATTATGATAATTCCTATTTAATTGTCATAAATAATGTAATAAAGATGTTTTTGACAAGAGATAAATATTACCTATCTAAGTATAGTTTAGGAGTTGTACCTTATTATTTATACCATTAAAAAATTTATGATAGACAAGGCATATAATATATATATATATATATATATATATATATATATATACTCCCTTCTAATCCGATTCTAACAACCAGCACCCAAAAATTTCTGCCATGCAAAAGTATAAATAAAGTTTACAAATGCATATTTTTGAGAAATTCTAAAGTTATTCAAACCAAGAATTACAACGAATGCTCTAGAAAGAAGACAAAAATTTTGTTAAATTTGTTGTTTATTAATGTGGTGAAAAATTAATAAATAATCGTTTATTTTTATTTTATTGAATTATATTTAATATATAATTGTGTTTTCATTTGTTTTACTTAATGTAACGTTGTTAATATTTCTAAATGTTGTGTAAGTACACAAAATTTTGTTCTTTTTCCTTTTTAAATTTCAATATATTTTCATTTAAATAGAATATATATCTTTACAGTCTATTAAAAGTCCAGTGTTGAACATAAACATGATTATAGTTATTTGGCATAGTTTCAACACTTGGAAAGCGGGTTGTCAACCACTGTTTTTTTTATTTATTTAGTTGTTATCAGGACAATGCTGCTGTTTATCTTATTTGATGTTTCCTTATGTCGCCTCATACACCACCTATGGAATGATATGAGGTAGCAGATAATCTTACACTGCATGGTAAATTAAAATAGAATAATACAAAATATTCGTTTTTATTTTATATACCAACATATTACAAAAACAAACCCTTTGTTGATGCTTTACAACGTATATTAACTAATACATTTTACCACCTTAACAATTAGGTAACATGATTAAACCACCTAACCACCTAAAAAGGCCTTCTATAGATATCTCCATAGGATGACTTTTGCCATAGTTGCCACGCCTGCGTGAAAATATGCGTTATGCTGGTTGGCCGCCGCAGTTTTTTATTATTTTAAGTTTTCATCGGGAAAGTGCTGCTGCTCCATCCTCATCTTGTATTATTGCTTACGACGCGGGGTAATATCATCCCGTGTACAGACAAATTCCCTTGTACGCCACAACTTGCCGCACACAAGACACTAACTTAGCAAAACATGTAGGAAATCGTGGGAGTAGGCTCATAACCGTGTTTTGTACTACAAAACCTAAGTGGAAACCCTTTCCTTTCGAAGGTCTGTGTTCAGCACTGAACTTTGGTATGTTAAAACATTATTGTTTTTTTTTTGTAAAAACAACAAAACTCGATACAAGCAAATTTTTGTTTATTATTTAAAAATTTTATTTTCAATTAATATTTAAGTACATACATAACATATTTTTATTTATTAGCGATATCACCTTTTGTGCTAGTAGCGTCTTCACTTCGTGCCGTCGAAATCCAAAGAGTTTATTGAATATCCAGTAAAATCGTCGATGCGCCGTTGAATACAGAATGATGATTCTGTTTTACGCCGTTTCCGCCCGTAGTTTTTAGTCACAGAATGTATTTTCAAGAGAAATGAATTAATCATCTGAATTATAAAAGAACATTTTTTTATGGTAACAATTAAGTTATTTGTATGAACGTAAGTGCTGTGAATATAAATAAACCAATAACGGGGGAAATGAAACAATATCTGGTAACACAGTGAAAGTACCTCCCGCCTATTTCTATCTCAAAAACATACGCGAATGCTTTATCTAAGTCAATCCTCTATCTACGGCTTAGAAGCATGGAGTATAGAGTAGACTACTCTATACTATGGAGTATATGTTTAGAGCGGATGTTGAGAGGCGAGGGGGGGCGTTAGCTGTCATGTATCATCTTGCTATGACATTTCCTATGTCCAATATATTTTCTCTATGAAGATTACTGCCCGTGACACAGACTAACTAGTAGATCACAGAGTACTTTTTATAAGTAGATTGTGCCCGAATCGGGTCAAGTTCCAGCCGTCCCCACGAAATTCTCATCTATTTTCATAGATTATTAAAGAAATGCGTTTTGATAATGCAAATTATATCTAAAACTTTTGATTCATTTTAAATATAACAATATATTTTATTATTTGGCCACAACAAATTAGTTAGTATAAGTCTACTCATTCGTATGTGTTGAATTAGACAGTACCGTACGATGCGGGCTGAGATATTTTGCTTGGGTATCAAAATCAGCATATTGCACGTTTGTTAAGAATAAACAACAAAAGCAATGAACCTCTTCGTGTGCATTGTTAACTGATGATATTATGCTAGATCTAGAACGATCCTTGTCCTCCATTCAAAAATGTGTTGCTCTATATAGTTTAATGAAAATCCATCTTTGGTATCGCATTTTCAGATATTAGACACAACTTGTATACACAATTCGAGAATATTTATAGAACTATTGATAATTTGGCAATTAATATTTTCGAAACAACCCAAAGAGTATAAAACAATCGATAGTAAAAATCGCCTACAAGAGGTAAATTGAGGTGGTCTCGGATAATAATCTATACAAATAAATAAAATTGAAGTGTCTGTTTGTAATATCAAAATTACAGTTTTTTACTAAATGCATATGAAAGTAAATACGGTACTTATAACTAAAATACAATTTTTAAAATTTTTGTCTGTCTGTCTGTTTGTTCCAGCTAATCTCCGAAACGGCTGGACCGATTTTGACGGGACTTTCACTGGCTGATAGCTGATTTCATAAGGAGTAACTTAGGCTACTTTTATTTTAGAAAAAGTATTGGGTTCCGCGTAACAACATAAAAACACTAACACGCGAGCGAAGTCGCGGGGAACATCTACTCAGTCATAAATAATAATTAAATTAAAGTAAGAAAGAAGAATTTTCCATTTGTACACATTAGAAGGAAATAACGTATGATGCGTTGCCAAATAAAAAAAAAGCCACGCGTGCGTTAGGACAGGTCAAATAATCTTTTTAGTCAATGACAGCTAGTGATTTGAATATATATAAATATTTATTACTTTACCCGTTGATCAATATCAACATTGCATTTTGCAACGCTTGCGTAATAAGAAAAGTTATGAGTGCTATGGTGTTGTGGTAGTGTTAACTGATTTTAGTTATAAGTTTTAGCGAAAAGGACGCTTTTTGTTAAAAATTTTGCGTTAGTAGTGTGTGGAACGTGGAGAAGGGCATATCAAACCTAAAAACTCAAAACGACTGCTAGAGAATCTCGTATCGACCGACCACCGGTATGAATGAACTGTACTCTGTAGGTCTTTTAATAACTTGGGGTTTTAATCGGTATTTAGTTTGTTCGAAGATTAAAAAAAAACAACAATGGTTGAATTTTAAATTGATTAAACTTTACGTTACTATCAATTAATACTATCATTGTATTTATTTAATGTCATACTTAACCAGGCCAGGTGAATTCCAAGCTTAAGGTACACAGTACGAATGAATGATCCACGATGGACAACGACAAGGAATAGGATTGACGTACAACAACGAGTAGGCTTGACATATCTCAACTTACTAGCAGGCTTTTAGTGCTATGCGAGGTGAGTTGCAATCTATTGTGTCGTATACATTGAGTTATATGTACTACGTACTAGAGAAGCCATTCCAAACAAAAATTGTGTCCTACTCTATGTCGTGACGCATGCGCGAAGACTTTAATATAAAATAAATATAAGAATTTAATAAGTATAAAATATCTTATTTTAATTTAAACAAACATATTTCTAAATAAAATGTAATAATACTTATCTTATAGAATTCACAAATCTTCAATTTACTCTATATTTAGTTTGTACGGATTGCAGTACAATTGAGTTGAACATAGTCAATGTTCTGAATGCGAAATCTAGTGCGTAGTACATGTATATCGATGGTCGTATAAATGTATATCCTTCTGTACCTTGTTCTATTCTGTGAGAAGTAATATTTTTCTTCTTATTGCTCGGAATCAGTCTTTTATTTAACAAGATAATTTAATTTATTATTTCTTAAAACATTACTCACGTGTTAGGTACGTATTTTGATTTAATGATTTAACTCTTCAGACGCTGCATTAACAAAACGCGCTGGCGACTTACGCTATGACGTCATCGTTAAATATACGTCGTGATTTCATTTTTCATTGCTGCAGTTGGCTCTTTTAGTACATGTTGTGTTGTATGAGTTGTATGAAGGAAGAAAATTACGTCATTAACGTTAGTCCTATATTACTCTACTCTATGCGTTAGGTCATAGTCATAGTCAGTGTCGGTGATCAGTGTGGTGTAGTGCAGTTCGTAGTTTGGAGAGGCTAATTTGAAGTTTGTGTTTTATGGACGTATTGCGCTGTTGCGCATTTCCGTAAATTTGACTCTTTTCTCCTGGTGAAAACTTATTTTTTCCGTCTAAATTACTCTTTTTGTTCGTGTGGTAAAAGCTAATAGTATAAAATGTTCAACGCAATTGGAGGTAAGTAAATATTACCTTGAAGCTTAATATTAATTTATTTTTGCATGTTTAAACATAATTTGTTTATGAAGGAATATTAGTACAAAGTTAAGTAAAATATGATCCCAACGTTGTAACGTATTAAGTATATTAATATTTTTGAAAACCGTTTAACTATATTATATTATTCAATTATTAAAATTACCTAAAAGTGGGTAGGCACCATTATTAAATATTAATATATTTTTTTTAATGAATAAGGGCCAAAGACCCAAAGAGTGAAAAACGATGTGTGGATGCTTTGGTCCATAGATATCTACTAGGGTTGCCGCCCGTACTATAATACCTATATAAATATAATATATCGTACTTCAGTCAACTGTACTTTAAATTATAGAAAAATAGTACCAAAAGTACTATATTTTGTCCCCTAATTGAACTGTCGCCAATTTTTATATTAACTGTGACTGAAGTTTGGAATAAGTAAGTTTTTCGGAAATATTTTTTTCCGTCATGAATGTTAAATGGAAAGAGAAATATATAATAAATTTAATTAATAAGAATTGTTAATTTATTTTAATAAGACTATATTGCTCTAGGAATCTATAATTATTTTAAAGGTTGAAGGCCAAAGCGAAGAGCAATAACAAATATATACGGAAAAATGCATAAAGATTAAAAATAAATTTGTACTTTTTTCCTGAATTTTCCAAAAGTACTAAACTTTTTGCATCTTTTTTGGGAAAAATACTATATTTGTTAAAAAAAAAGGTGGCAGCCCTAATATCTACTTCTATTCGCGACTAAGAATAAAAAGGCTGATGCGTTTGTCTAATAGTAGTAAATAATATTAATTTATAGTTTAAATAAACACAGTACGCGAGCACCCCGGGTTCGATCCCCGCCGGCACCAATGAAATTGTCAATTGCAATTTTAAGTGCTGTTTTAGCACGTGCTCGGCGGTGAAGGAAAACATCGTGAGGAAATCTGCATGTCTGAGAAATAAGAAAAAAAATATTTCAAAGACATGTGAAGTTCGGCAACACGCATTGGGGCAGCTCGGCGGACATTTACCTTTTTTTATAGTAGAAGGAGCAAACGAGCATGCGGCTCACCTGATGGTAAGTGACTATCGCCGCCCATGAACTACCGCAACACCAGGGGAATTGCAGATGCGTTGCCGGCCTTTTAGAAAGGTGTAAGTTCTTTTCTTGAAGGTTCCTAAGTCGTATCGGTCCGGAAAAATCGCTGGAACTTGTGCGAGGGAGAAAACTTCTTCTAAATCGCACAGTGGTGGACCGCCAATCATCGAGATGGTATGGATGGTAACGCGAGTTTTGTCGCCAAGTACGATGGTGAATTTGAGCGGCTGGAATTAATCCGAACAATTCCTCAGAGCACTCCCCGTGATAGATGCGATAAAATACGCAAAGACATGCAACATCTCTACGCAGTGCCAGTGTATCGAGCCGATCAGAAAAAACTCGGTCGTTGACGATTCGAACAGCTCTGCGCTGGATGCGGTCAAGTGGAAGGAGCTGGCACTGAGGTGCCCCGGCCCAGAGATGAGAACAGTATTCCACATGAGACCGAACTTGCGCTTTGTAAAACTGCAAGCGATGTGCCGGCATGAAATACTGTCGCTCTGCTGAGCACGCCAAGCTTTTTAGAGGTCAAATTGGCCTTCCCTTCCAAGTGACCACGAAACTGCACACTACTCGACATGTCGACTCCAAGGATTCCAATGCTAGCTGAGGCAGCAAGGGGAGTGCCTTGAAACTGAGGAGATACAACAAAGTGGTGCTTTTTAGCGGTAAACGCGCAAACTTGTGCCTTCTGAGGATTGAACTGGACTAGATTTAGTCGCCCCCAATCCGAGACTTTGTTAAGTAAAGACTCGACTTCAGACACAAGTTTGTCCCGGTACTCAGCGACGTTTTCCCGAGAAATATTGGCACGGCCGTTATATAAGGCATCACCAGTGCTGTCGTCCGCATAGCAATGAATGCTACCAGTTTGCAACGTATCATTGATATGCAGGAGAAACAGCGTTGGTGATGGCACGCAGCCTTGTGGAACACCAGCGTTGATAGGCTTGAAATCAGAGCATGCACCGTCTACTACGACCTTGATGCTCCGATCAGCAAGGAAACTGGTGATCCATTTGCACAATTTCTCGGGAAGCCCATTGGAAGGACGCTTCCGAAGAAGCGCTTTGTGCCAGATCCGATCGAAGGCCTTCGCTATGTCCAAACTAACGGCCAATGCCTCCCCTTTGGACTCTACTGCCTCCGCCCATCTATGTGTCAGATAGACTAGAAGATCACCAGCTGATCGACCCCGACGAAAACCGTACTGGCGGTCAGTAATCAGCTGGTGATCCTCAAGGTACCTCATGAGCTGGCAGTTTATAATGGATTCCATTATTTTGGAGAACAAGGAGGTGATGGCGATAGGCCTGTAGTTGGACGGGTCTGAGCGGTCGCCTTTTTTTAGGGATCGGGTGGACCAAAGCTGTCTTCCATGAATTCGGGACTACGCCCTAAAACCTGCCCTAAAACCCTCTCAGAAATGAGAGGAGGCCTGTGCCCAGCAGTGGGACTTACATAGGCTGTAACTTTAAACTTTATATTTATATAGTTTAAATAATAGCAAATATATGTATATACTAATACTTTATTTTAATCGCCGTATTAAAATATTAACAAAAAATTGCACAAGCCAATTTTCATTATTACTTTAATATTCTGTGTTATTACGAAAAAGTCCTGTATGATTCATCACATCTATAGTCTATACCCAAGTAAGCCAGGTTCATATATATATATGTATAGAGTTTAGAGGTATTTATATGCATCTAGGTTCTAGGTAATCATGTTTTAGAAATAAAAAATATTTTTGTGGACCATAGAGGGTCTATCAATTAACCCTACTACCTCTTAGTAGGGTTAATTGATAGATTCCTAAAAAATATACAATCAATTTACGTTTTTATAGCTTAGTGCATGTAAGTTGAATAGATATGTTATAAATATTTTAAACATAAATATGTTATATACGCAACATGCAAAGGGTATTTAATTTAAATTGCGTTTGGTACGAATGTGACACTGAAAGTTCTTAGAAAATCAAAAACTGAACAAACTAGCAAGTTATTACTTTTATTATATCTTTTCGAAATAGTGTCCATTTACATCAATACATCGCTACATCCGATGGAACCACTGAGAAAAGCACTTTGCCCACTCGTCCTTAGGGGTCTCTTCGACGGTATTTTGAAATGCAACCACTGCTTCCTCGGCGTCCATAAAACGTTTTCCTCGAAGTTTTTCTTTTATTTTCGGAAATAAATAAAAATCGCAAATGCGTGGTCGGAGCGGGTGACCCATTAATTCCACGTCTGACGTCGCCGACGTAGTCGATTGTTCGATTGTCACACCACCAAGCAAACAATCGAAGTAGTCGATTGTTTGCTTGGTGGTGTGCAACGAGGCGTCATCGTGGTGAAGAAGGATCCTATTACGAGGTCGTTTCTCCCGAACTTTTTCCAAGACAAGTGGCAAACAATTGTTAGTGTACCACTCTGCAGTAACTATTTTTCGACCCTCTAAAACAATTGTTGCGTAATGAATGACCTATCCTTCCGAAGAACGAGGCCACCATCTTTTTCCCACCTCTTCACTTTAGTTGGCAACTCCTCGGAAGGAAACACCCAGACAGCAGGCTGTCTCTTAGTTTCAGGATCATAACACTAAATCCAGCTTTCGTCACCCGTAAGAATGTCGAACACAGCATTTGAGTCACCTCCGTTAAATCTTTGAACCATTTCACGACACCAATCAACACGAAGGAGTTTTTGGGCCTCTATCAAATTATGAGGTATCCACCGGGCACAAAGCTTCCTGACCGCTAAATGTTCATGGAGGATTTGTGCACTTGACTCCTACTGATGCATAAGCTTGTCCGAATCTGCTGATAAGTCACTCGTTTGTCAGTCTCTATCATACGCCGCACAACACTGATGTTATCTTCAGTCATCGCCGTAGAATGTCGTCCCTTACGCAGATCATCGGTGTGATTAGTGCGACCACGTTTAAACTCATTAAACCAGTTGTAAACAGTGGCACGCGATGGGACTTCATCGTGAAAGGCCAATCGAGGTCTATCATAACTTTCTTGTTGACTTAAATGACATCGAACGTCATAAAAAATCATTGTACGAAAATTTTGTCGCGAAAAAAAGAAACGCGGCTGTTGATAATGTGGTCTCGAGTTCGAATTCCGGATCGGGCTAAAAATAAGTATTGGGCTTTTCGTTAGTAGTACGTGGTATTAGCGATGTCCCACCCCCGGTTCTCGTAAAGCTCGTGTCTCGTAATGCCCTTGGTCTCTCTGGTTCTGTCGAATTACCGTTGCATCGAACTATGAAAACGAGGGAATAGAGAGTGCACCTATGTTTGCACATAAACACGGGTGATATAATTCAACTTTCCAGATGGCTAGACTCTGGCTAAGACTGGCCGCCATGACCGAAATTCAGTTTGGAAGACGTTATTTTAATTATCCTTAAACCAGTTGCGAAGGTGGAGTTGGAGGCCGCCAAAGAGTATATAATTTTTTTTTATAGAATTAGGGTGATAAACGAGCACAGTCCATCTGATGGTAAGTGGTTACTGTGACCCATAGACATCTACATCTATCCTCAATAAAGACTCAAGATGCAGATGCGTTGTCACCCGTGAGGATTAAGATGGAATGCCTCTTTGCCAGTAAAAGGGGTCTCCGGTTCTCTACACTCACCATACGAAACACAGCAGCGTTAAGCTGCTATTTTACGCTGGTTTTCTGTGAGAGCGTGGTCCTTCTCGGTCGAGCCGACCCATTCGTGCTACAACTATACTACTAATATAGCTGCAGCATGGCTCTACCACGTAAAAAATAGTACATACAGTAAAGGAGTGGAATAATTCGCCATCATCTGCCGTTCGATCCGATTATAATGAGGGTGTCTTCAATGCAAGTATTAATGGGGTATTGTTGCAGTGCACTTTTCCATCTTCGAATGCATCACCACTTACCATCAGGTGGGACAGTAGTCAAATTGGATTTTAATAATTAAAACATAGATAATTAAGGCACGCTGTGCAAATTACCTCTAAATTATTGCAAAGTAAAAATATAAGCGGGATCGATATTATTTTAATGGAAAGTTTTACTTGAGCAGATATTAAGTTGCATTGCATACTTTATTAACATGTAGAGATATTAGGTAAACTGTGATCTCCCGTTACCGTTACGACATTTAAAGAATGAATTTACACTTATTCTTCCTTCTCATCGGGCCGTAAAAGTCCACTGCTGCCCTCAGGTGGAGAGGTAATGAGACATCTATGTGACGAAATATTGATGAATTCTCTTATACCTCCACCACACAGTAAAACCATACGTTCATGACTAATTCTTTAGCATCGTATTCATACGGTTATTACAATGTAAAAAGTTACAAGTGGTAACATTAAAAATTTTGTACAACCGACTTCAATATTAATTAAATGAGAACATCATCAATGTAATCGAAGTCAATTAAATACGCATTATTAAGCATACCTCAAAAACTACTGGTTTGATCTTGATCTTGATGAATTTATATGGGACCACATGAGAAGCACCAACTTTCAAATAAAGAAAATAATCATCAAAATCGGTTCACCTAGAAAAATGTTTTGAAGTAACACACAAAAAAAACAGTCGAATTGCGTACCTCCCTTTTTCGAAGTCGTTTAAAAAAGAACCACTTTTAAACACTTATAAAAAGCAGTTAAAAGTAATAAACAATTTACAAACCTTGCTATAAGTATTAAGTAAGTAGGTACATAATACTAACAAAATAACAGTCTTAGTTACTCCATTAAATTAATTTTCTTCTAAAAGTAATTTTATATGGCGACTTCCATCAACGTTAATGTAATATCATTTATTTGTGTTTGCAGTCTGTACATAATAAATATTTCAAAACGATTTGATGTCATTGGTAACGTTTGTGTGTTGGTATTTTATGTCCAATGATTTTTTTAAATATACTGCTAATCTATATCTTGAGGTGGCCACCAAGAAAATTTTACTTGCCAATGACTTGGCAGCAGGACATTGTGGCCGGTGTAGTTATATCTGTCGTGTGAGGGTGACGTTACAGAATATCCATTACTTCATTTTGTCCCGTGGGTAAGGGGCAATTAGGGAATTGCCAGAGGAATGTGATGGCTACCACTATCTATGGGAAACCTCTATGGTTTCACCATCACCATCTCGATCACGCCATACGTAATATACCAAGGCCGGCGCTGCGGGAAGCAGCATCGTAGATGTTATACGTCTGTAGTGCTGCGGGGATATCTGCTGGATAGCAGTACGGACTGATGATGATGAAGAAAAAGAATCTCAGATTGAGTTAGACGTCTTGTACTACGATAGTCAATCTCTACTTAAGTCTATTATAAGTGTGTCTAGTTGTTGACTCAGTTCTGATAAAGATTATATACTTAGAAATGAAAGGGTGACACTATTTATATAACTGTACTTTCGACCTCAATAATTACAGAGATAATGGACGGGAGAAGGAGATAATATAACTTTGTTTTCCTTGCGTCTGCACATAGAGACTCTTGTCTTTGTGTGTGCAAATCAACATATTTATTGTAGCGGGTCATAACAAAAGTAAACAATACGGTTTAATCGTACTATTTATTTATTTACAAAGTCTAGTGACAAAATATTTGTGTGGCAGTAGCGAATTCAGAAATAATTGTGATAAATGTAATTAAAAATGAATATTTGTTCGTTCATAGATGTTTTTAAAGTATATATACGTCATACTCGCTCTGAAAAGGCAATACGAAAGTCAGGTAATTGCCCGACTCGCATTCAGTCGGGCACGTTCTCGCGTCGCGGCTATATCTTCGCTACAGCGCGTAAATCTTCTAGTTATTCGTGGTAAAAATGGCTTCCTGTGTTTTTAGGTGGTGCACAAATTACACGGCAGCTGTTACACGTAGAGACAAGAAATACGTCTCATTAATATTTTGAATATAGATGTTTTGTTCATAATTGATTTTATTATTTCAACACTAACCGCTAGTGTAAACTTTGACGCTAGCTAGTGTGTTCATTTCCATATCGGTATGTCACGCGCTCGCGCCAATGAGCGCTCAGCAGCAATCAATACGCAACTAATGAAGTATATTCATTTTTTTGTAACGATAGGTGTGCCGTATCATTTGTCTCTTTTTGTTAGCGCAACGTGTCATAATAAATAACTATACGTAGATATAGTACTACCTGCGCCACGTTAAAATACAATAATGTTAGTGTGTAACCTGTCTATCTTCTTTAATACGTCTTTGATCACATTGCGTTAAAACCCCTCTCGGCTCATCGGACCATTGTCTGATCCGGAGTGTGGTGCCACTCACGCTCCCTTCGCGGTTGCGTTCTGCAGGTTGCCGCCGTGTTTGGCATTACAGGTCGGCGGATTGGGACGGAATGCGGTCTTTCTTTGCATCCTACCCATGGGGGCGGGTTTGCTTCTCGCCGGGCGATCCCAGCGCTGTTGCTGACTCTGTCACTGATGTGGTGCTACAGGGAATGGAACTATTTATTCCATCATCTGTGGTACCCATCGGAGGCAGATCTCAGCCTTGGTTTGGTCGCTCCTGTAAGACTGCTTTACGCAGTAAGCAGGAGTGTTATCAAGCCTGCGCTGCGGCTTCGGCGACTCGGGATGTAAACACCAGCACACTTAAAAAGAAGTATAACTTCGCCTCCAGGTCCTTCAAAAGAGTTATTGCCAGGGCAAAGTCAAAGCACATAGGCAGAATTGGCGAGAAACTAGTTCGCCTTCCTTCGGGAACCCGTGCATTCTGGTCTCTCGCCAAGGCTGTCCAAGGGAATTTCTGTAAGCCATCACTACCATCTCTGCACAGGGAGGATGACTCACTGGCCCATGACGCAAAAGACAAAGCCGACCTTTTAGGCTCCCTTTTTGCGTCCAACTCGACTCTTGATGACGGGGGGAAAACACCGCCGACCATCCCGCGGTGTGAGTGCTCCATGCCGGATGTGCTGTTCTTACAGCGCTCGGTTTGCAAAGCACTGCTCTCCCTGGACATCCAGAAGTCGAGTGGGCCTGACGGAATCCCCCCAATTGTGCTGAGGACGTGTGCTCCGGAGTTGGCACCGGTCCTAACGCGTCTTTTCCGGTACTCCTACTCCCAAGGCATAGTCCCGAATTCATGGAAGACAGCTTTTGTCCACCCGATCCCTAAAAAAGGCGACCGCTCAGACCCATCCAACTATAGGCCTATCGCGATCACCTCCTTGTTCTCCAAAATAATGGAATCCATTATTAACTGCCAGCTCATCCGATACCTTGAAGATCACCAGCTGATTAGTGACCGCCAATACGGTTTTCGTCGGGGTCGATCAGCTGGTGATCTTCTGGTCTACCTGACCCATAGATGGGCGGAGGCAGTAGAGTCCAAGGGGGAGGCGTTGGCCGTTAGTCTGGACATTGCGAAGGCCTTCGATCGGGTTTGGCACAAAGCGCTTCTTACGAAGCTCCCTTCCTATGGGCTTCCCGAGAAATTGTGCAATTGGATCACCAGCTTCCTTGCAGATCGGAGCATCAAGGTCGTTGTAGACGGTGCATGCTCTGACTACAAGCCTATTAACGCTGGTGTTCTACAAGGCTGTGTGCTATCACCAACGCTGTTTCTTCTGCATATCAATGATATGTTGCTAACTGGTAACATTCATTGCTATGCGGATGACAGCACTGGTGATGCTCTATACACCGGCCGTGCCAATATTTCTCGGGAAAACGTCGCTGAGTACCGGAACAAACTTGTGTCTGAAGTCGAGTCTTTGCTGAGCAAAGTCTCGGATTGGGGGCGACTAAATCTAGTCCAGTTTAATCCTCAGAAGACACAAGTTTGCGCGTTTACCGCTAAAAAGAACCCCTTTGTCGTATCTCCTCAGTTTCAAGGCACTCCCCTTGCTTCAGCCAGTATCGGTATCCTCGGAGTCGACATATCGAGTGACGTGCAGTTTCGTGGTCACTTGGAAGGGAAGGCCAAATTGGCCTCTAAAAAGCTTGGCGTGCTCAGCAGGGCGGGACAGTATTTCATGGCGGCACACCGCCTGCAACTTTACAAGGCGCAAGTTCGGCCTCACATGGAATACTGTTCCCATCTCTGGGCAGGGGCTCCCCAGTGCCAGCTCCTTCTACTTGACCGCATCCAACGCAGAGCTGCTCGAATCGTCGACGACCGAGCCCTTTCCGATCGGCTCGATTCATTGGCACTGCGAAGAGATGTTGCATCCCTTTGCATTTTCTTTCGCATCTACCATGGGGAGTGCTCTGAGGAATTGTTCGGATTAATCCCAGCCGCCAAATTTCACGAACGCACATCGCGGCAGAACTCCCGATACCATCCACACCATCTGGATGATTGGCGGTCAACCACTGTGCGATTTAGAAGATGTTTTCTTCCTCGCACGACCTTGTGGAATCGATTACCATCAGCGATTTTTCCGGACCGATACGACTTAGGGACCTTCAAGAAAAGAGCGTACTCCTTTTTAAAAGGCCGGCAACGCATCTGCGATTCCCCTGGTGTTGCAGTTGTTCATGGGCGGCGGTAGTCACTTACCATCAGGTGAGCCGCATGCTCGTTTGCCCCCTCTCCTATAAAAAAAAAAAAACTTTGTTAACTTATTGCTTACCCTTACGCGAAGGTTATAGGCATAGTTGGACCCAGTAGATGGCGCTTTTGTAGAATCCAGATATAACCCATGCCAAGCCGGGGCATATCGCTAGTTTTATCATTTGTTTAAAACTCATAACACCTTAGATTTTTTTTCATTCTTTGGCAGCCACCCCCTAATACGATATACTGATAATAAATGACTATAATAATAATAAACATTGTAAAAAATAAGTTGGAGACAAAATGTGTAATGCTCTAGTTTTAAGGGAAATGATAATTTTTGAACTTTCATTGAGAAAATTGTTTGTACAAATCACAGAATTATTTTATAATGTTTGCCACATTTAGGAATAAATGTTACCCTCCTCTTGCTGTCAATGAGGGCTAATAATCTTCCACTCACCAGATGTCGCTAGTAGCAACTGAGGTAAAGTTTTTTGTCACACAGTGTCAGTTAATTGAGAAATTAGTTTTAAATAAATAGCTCAAGGTCGCTCAGCGAGCTATGGAGAGGGCTATGCTCGGAGTTTCTCTGCGTGATAAACTTAGGAATGAGGATATCCGCAGTAGAACCAGAGTGACCGACATAGCCCAACGGATTAGTAAGCTGAAGTGGCAGTGGGCCGGCCATATAGCTCGAAGAACCGACAACCGATGGGGAAGAAAGGTTCTCGAGTGGCAGCCTCGTACCGGTAGGCGAAGTGTAGGGCGTCCCCCCACGAGATGGAGTGACGACCTGGTAAGACATGCAGGAAGTCGATGGATGCAGGTGGCTCAGGACCGTGTTTTGTGGCATTCTTTGGGGGAGGCCTATGTTCAGCAGTGGACTTGTGAAGGGCTGTAATGATGATGATGATGATGATGAAATAGTTTATCATTATCTAGAATATTATATTAATACACAACACAATGCGTCAGTGGTTTGATTTTTAATTTTTTGCACTTTATAACTCTTTTAAAAAAAAATCGGCTTTTAGTTATATTTTATAGTTTGGTTTATTCATTTCTAATGTAATTAATATAAAATATAACTAATAATACAGAAACAAACTTTAAAGATTACATTTTCCTAAGAAATTATCATCCCCGCTATGAAATCTGTCAAATATTTTACCTCACTGTAAAGTGGCGCCGCCCTGGTGGCAGAAAAAGTCGTGGATGCCCTCATTGCCAGATAACGTCATTCGACACTCATCAGAAAAGAGAATGGACTCCCATTGCGACAAAATCCAGTAGAAGTGCTCTTTAGCAAACTGGAGTCTAATTCGTCCATGTATTGTGATAATTTTGGACCCGTTGCTGATTTATGTGTTTCGTTCCGTTGTCACTTATGGTCATTTCACGTTCCTCAAGCCTCAAGTAGTCGTCGTTGAAGATGAACATAAAAGAGATGCCTACTACGCAGTGATGCCAATCATTAAAACGGTAATTTCTCTGTAATGTGACACAACTTCTTCTTGAGCCAGGTCGTCTTTGATAAATAAGAAATCTTTTGTTAATTGTTTCGGCCACGACAAACAATGAACTCAACTTCATCATCAACACGGTCGTGGTGAATTAAAGCTACAACTTGCGGTGCCTCAGTTTCAGTTGTGTTGTGTCCATTATCGTTTATCAAAAGAATACACACTTGAAAATTCAATGAATTGAGTTAACAACCATTAACGTAAATGATATCCACTCACAGATAATAAACCTCAAGTGGATCTCGTCACATTAAGAAAAATTAGTACTTGAGAATATCTTTGTTAAATAAAATTGACAAGTGCTCTCAGTGGTACAAACATAGTGTACAGTTTTTTCTACCTATATTTAAAACATTCATCAAAAATCATAACCTCAGATTTTTATTTTTTTGTGTATAGCTAACAGAGCTTTTTTATTTCATCCAATTCTTTTTACTACAAGGGAGAAATAAAGTACGGTATTCGGGGATGCATTGATTTGTATAGAAGTAATAGTTTGATCTTGGACTTAAATAGCAATAAAAAGACGATTAAGTCATCCAGATTGTGTGAAGAGCCAAATTTCGAGAAATTTGATGGATTAGTTCCGAGAGATGTTAAGAATTTCAACACATCAGTGGGCGAAGAGTTAATAATTTATAATATAAAGACTTTTTAAATCCAATTTTCTACGAATATTAACAATGTTCTTCTTCTTTGTTCTTTTATATCAGCTCGTAGAAATAAACTGCGGGATATAGACCATGAACCTCCCCAGTTGTTAGATTATGGCAAATATAATTGCCACGCATAATAGCGATCGGAGTATCAGATCTATTTCAATTAATGGCGGGCTATTTTTCAAAAAATTTACGATAAAACACGTATTTTGTGTGTTCAGGCAACAATAACGTAGTAATTCAAGCCATCCAAGCTCCTCGAAAAAGTTTTGCAAACAATTGATGTTACTGACGACCTTCGGGAACGACCGCAATGCGCTGAGATAGCCCTTTGTTTGGCGATCTCTGGCCAGACCGGAAGAACGTGCACCGTTGTTTCCACCACTGTTGTTATATTTTTGTTTGTTTAAACAAGCACAATTATGGCACTGAGCTGAGCCTGGGATTTTATTCAGTTCTGTTAGAGTGGTGAAATGTGACGGTGTGTGTAATATGTATGTACATTAGATTTGATTAGTCCAAGACTGCTGGTATAACTAACACACAGCTTTGGATAAGCCATATTCTAACTAAACTAAATTCTAAACTAGCTTTTCCCCGCAACTTCGCCCGCGTGGATTTTTTTTGCGCGAAACCCTAAAATAAAAATAATCTAAGTTACTCCTTATTACATCAGTTATCTGCCAGTGAAAATCTCATTAAAATCGGTTCACAGGTTTTTGCGTGATGCGTGTTCAGACAGACGTCGTGTTAGAGTTTTATTCTAAACACATTGCGTCTTGTAATGCTGGATACACACAATGTTTTAGCGTAAAGATTTATCTAAGCAGTATGTTTGCGCAGTTTTCTCTAATTTATTTATTTATTAATTTTATCTAATCTAGTGTATTTATGACAAATAGTTGCAGATTATCTCGTTTGTTGATCGGCTGCAGTTGCATTCAGTTGTGTCTCGCCACAACGAACTCACACCACAGGAATATTGACATAGTTACTTCTGCAATGGCTTTGGCGCTGCGGGGAGTGCAGCCGCTCACCTCCGTAGCTTCGGCTTATTGGTTGCCTTCGGCGACCTGCCTCAGCCGCTACGGCTCGCACGGATGCCTGCGTTTTGCTACTGCTATATTCTGAATAACGACTTTATTTTTATTAGGGGCGCCTTGTAGCCTATACTTGCAGCACCTAATTAGCACTTAATTCCTTGCTATAAATATTTATCGTATATCTAATAACTTCATTGCGTTGCTAGCGAGACGTTTTGCTAGCAACGCAAATTTCAACAGTTCGGCGTTGAAAATTTTAGAGCACCTAATTTTTAAACTTGGCACCTAATTAGCACCTAAATAGCCCCTAATTTTGGGATTTTCTGAATGCAAATTCCTGATTTTGCGTTGCTGGCGATACACAACTGTTGCATTCTCTATAAGATAAATCGTTTTCGATTGCAGCTTTATCGTGTAACGAACGAACGAATTTCGCACATTCGTTAAAACGACTCGTAGTCTCCCCGTAGTCTCCCGTAGTCTAGTAGTAGTTTAAAATTCCCTTATAGCAGACAATGTTTCATGAGGCTATTGCTTGATGATGTCCTTTTTCTATAGTAACAGATTGACTAAAGTCAGGAAGTTGTTGTAATTTTTTTATTGTTTATCATTAAAATTGAGCCTTTTCAAGAGATTATTAACTCATTTAAAAAGTTTGTATGAGAATATACCATCCTTTTTAAGAGTCAGTCCTCACATCACACACTACGTGTTTTTTTTTCTTTATGAATATAATCAATCCTAAAAACTCAATAACTACGTCATTATCTTCAACTCGTATTAATCTCGTACAAACTTTTGCAGAGAACTGAGGATCGACGTAGAGGGGAGACACTAATATTTATAGGGGCACTAATATTTACACTAATATTTATATAATATTTACACACTCAACGATAAATCGTTACGATTTATCGTTGAGTGTGTAAATGCCATAATATATAAGATAGTTAAAGTAGCAAGTTATTTACCAAGTCGTATTTTTAATGCTTTTGCTGTGATCGATAAAAGCTTTTAGGCGTTGTACACGAGTCTTAAAGTTATGTCGAACATCAAATAATTTATTTATTCTTATACATTTCATTTAATAACCGAAATATAGGCTCTAAGCACAAAGAATGACTCTTTCGAAAGACGTGATACAAATATAGGTTAACAAATATATATTTTTTGTATGTGTGTGTGTACAAATCCGGCAATGTGTCAGCAGTGTTCCGAATAGAAAAGTGAGACGCACTGGCACTGGCAGACTGGCACTGCAGTCCGCCAGTGTGTACATGAACCATTTCGAGCCACTTTCGAACCAGCCATAGCTCAAAAACTTAGACCTACACCTTTTGTATATCAATGACATATACACATGTAATTTTGCATGCCTTACACCCTTATAGGAACCCCTTGTATAGCTATAGATATAAATTTTAATAGTTCTTGAGTAATGTATTAAAATTGTAATTTTTATCGCTCGCGAGGCAATGCTATGTGACTTAGAAATTTGGAATTCGGCATCAAAGTAGTTTATTGGGCGTATACAAAAGAAAAGTAAAAAAAAAAAACAAATTATTGGTATTGGGTATTTTTATTATTGGTACTGGTATTAGATAAAACATGCACTTTTACAACAGTTTGACGATTTTGGAACTGCTATGGAGCTTGGCACGCGTTCAGATCTAAACTCTTTACGATGAAATCGATCATCCTGAATTTCGTTTGAATGAACTTGGTCCTCTTATCACATTTTGGAGGGACTTATTACTTATTTTTGCGCTACTTAAAGGATTTATATGCTATACGGTCACGTCGTATGATTATCGATTTATTACCATACCCGGATGAGTGATGAAAAACGTGATGAATGAGAACCTTCATCGCCTATTACTATTATCATTTTAAGTGAAATGCTAGATGTAGTTCTATCCAAGGATTTGTGCATCATTGGATGGAACTAGATCTAATACCTACCCAGAAAGCTGGTAAACATTATTTGGAAGATTTGCCCATAAACACAATTTTAATTGAGGGAGCGTCACGGAAAAGCAGTAGGGACTCGTAGAAGCGACGACGCATCTTTCTTGACGTGCTTTATAGTGGCCAATTGTAATTAAAAAAATATTTTAATTAAATGAAAATTGGCTTAGTTTTGACTGGAACACCAAAATATAATTCTTTTTCTAGGTCAGGGCAGAGCATTACTTGTAATGCTGCTCTGAGCTGTAAAAATAAACTTCTTTATTTATTTATTTAACCATAACAACCAACCGTAGTGGCAGTGTAAGTATATCCACAATTCATGCCGTGGGTGTAGGAAGAGGCAACGGAGGGAAACAAACAAGGAGATGGGCTGCAGCGTTTTCCCCATAACAAGTAAAATATAAGACTGCGGTTGCCAATCCGCCTGGCAACTATAGCAAAATGTCCCCCTATGTGGCAGTATATAGGGGAGGCCCATGTTCAGCAGTGGAATTTAGATAAGCTGTAACGATAACGGTAACGGTGAAAAAAGCTTTTTTATGAAAATCGTACGATAATTAAAATAGTTAATCTAACATTGAACCGACCAACTCTTTAGACTAATGTAGCAAATTGAAATTATATGAAGTAGTAATTTATTAACGGTGGCGTCATCCCTTCAATATATTACAAGTTCATCGTGAAAGGAAATCGAATTAGTCGGCCGACTGATGCTATGCTGTTGTAAAATGGTACGATAACAAAATCTTTCTTATAATTGGGTTTCGTTAGTTAGATTAGATTGTGAAAATATTTTATTTATTACAACCAAACCGAGACTAGTAAAATTTAATCTCCCACCAAAAACATAAATATAAATAATTTAAAATTAAAATTTTGTACAACCGGCTTCAATATAAATTATTAAGAATAACTCAAAAACTATTGGTCAGGCCTTGATCAAATTTATATGGGACCACATGAAAAGCACCAGCTTTCAAATAAAAAAGAATCATCGAAATCGGTTCACCCAGAAAAAAGTTATGAGGTAACATACATTAAAAAAAACATACAGTCGAATTGAGTACCTCCTCCTTTTTGAAGTCGGTAGAAAAGGGGCCAAGATGATATAAACGATGTTCGGGTATGTCGACTTTGCTGATAATAGTTGAAATGTGAACGGGTGCCAAACTCCATAGCAGTTGCTGAAATCATATGATCTATAGAAATGAACAACGTTCTTGGCAAAATTATATTAAACATGTTAAAAATTAATTAGCTAGTACATATTCGTGTAGTAAAATTTGAAGAACACCTCCCGCCCTCCCTCGAATGCGTTCAGTATCCCCAGCACCACTACTCCCGACACCACTACGCTAGGAAAAACATCATCGTCGATAATACGACACTTCTTTCGGCTCTACACGAGGCATCCTCAAGTGAAGTAGACTCTGCAGTAGTCTAATAGTAATAGTGGTAGTAGTATGCACGTGGTAGAGCTATGCTGCAGCAATATTAGTGCTATAGTTGTGTTGTAGCACGAATGGGTCGGCTCGACCGGTGAAGGACCACGCTCTCACAGAATACCAGCGTAAAATAGCAGCCTAACGCTGCTGTGTTTCGTATGGTGAGTGTAGAAAACCGGAGACCCTTTTACTGGAAACGAGGCATTCCATCTTAGTCCTCACGGGTGACAACGCATCTGCATTTTGATTCGTAATCGAGGATAGATGTAGATGTCTATGGGCCACAGCAACCACTTACTATAAGGTGGACTGTGTGCTCGCTTGTCACCCTTATCCTATAAAAAAAGTCAACTTAGCGGTCAGCATCTTAGCTTATTAATTTTAAATATTTTTAATATCATGGATTTCCGTAAAATAACGCCTGATTCTATTAACAATATTCTTGGTAATAACACAGTATAAGAAACATATTATTATAGACTGTGGTAATAATATGGATTAATGCCAACTGCGCAAACAACCACTAAACCAATGACCTCAACCAATGAGGCAGTCATTGGTCATAAGAACAAAAAGACGAAATAGCTTATTAACACAGTACAAAATGTTATTTAAAAAAGATTGAAGATTTAACAAGCGTGGTTTAGTTTGGTCAGGTCGACCAAACGCGACGTTGCTGACAGTGCACCAAATCAACTGCGCTTGCAACGCCCGACCGCGCACAATCAGAATTAATACTTAATGATTATGGCTGGTCTGACAGTTTCCGACCAGCGTACATACTTTGTAATTAAAATAATTAATTCCTGGATTGGATTGGATTGGATTGGAAGCATATTCGGTGCTTCGGCTCGGCCAAATTGTATCGTCTGTTAGAGGTAATAGGGTGTCTATTAAGTCTTGGATATACTTGGAGACAAAAGGAGCGGCATGTTGCGCAACTTGTCGTTCAACAACTACGTGGAATGTCCCGAGACATATGTCGCGGAACATTTTGCAGGCCACACTAGTCAGTGCTTATAGAAATATCGCCCGAGGATGTTGTGGCAATTAATGCTGCGTTCATAGTACTTATTTCGGGAGCGAAACAAGCGAAAGAGAAGGTGGTGGATGCGGAATTTCTTACTACAACGAGAAGAAAGAATAATTAATATTTTGAGTGGTCTCCGAATGTCTGACGGATCTTTTGTGAATTTTACTCGAATGTCAACATCTGATTTTAGAACTTTATTACAAATGATCGGACCTTCCATAGCCAAACATGATACAATACTACGGAACGCTGTTGACCTTTATATCAGACTTTCCATTGCTTTAAGATACTTGTCGACTGGAGATTCTTATGCTTCCTTGTGGTACACTTTTCGAGTGTCGAAACTACTGATCGGTAGAATATTACCAGAAGTTTGTAGTTTGAAGTATCCCACAACAAAACATGACTCTGTTACCTAAAGCTCAAGAAGTAAAAGCACGGTTTCGCTTCCCCACACTACTGACATCTTGAAAGGCACGTTGAGCACACTACTACACCCGGCAACCGGCAACAAATGGCGCGACACTGCCGCGGGACACGTGCGCTCGCTCTCGGAACGGGAACAAGCAACATGTCCCGCCTCACGTAAAATTTTGCGGGTCACTGTGCAACGTTGCATCGTCACGTAGATTGAGTGTTCCGCGTCATGTTGCGGGAAAAAATGTCCCCTAGTGTATCCGGGGCTTTATTCACGTCTCCAGGTCCGGTGTAAGGAACATTAAATCGTTTTTTTTAGAAACAGTATAGCATTCATCTGATCACTGAGGTGTAAGCGAATGTCCTTGATCGGTCGAGAGCTTAAACAAACGGAACGCCAATCTAAATATCTGCTATAATTTCCGCGGTGATTGGTTTGTTTGTCGGACGAATAATCGAAAACATAATATTATTATGGCGTCATATGGTGAAAATGTGACAAATATGTGTGAGGGTATCAAGTATGAATGTATGAATGTTTTAAATTGTCATGTCGTAGCTAACGGTTCCTTCTTATTGCAAACAGTTTACTAATTCGCGAATATAGCGCATATATTAATGATATGCGTCACAGAAATTGTTATTTTTGGCGGTCAAACGTGCTGTTTGCGCTTTATTTCAAGCCACAGCAGCGTGAAACTAACAAATAGTAGTCACACGTCATTAAATATGGCTGTGGGTGTTGGTGTTAGTGGGTGTTAACATTATGGCTCGTTATAGACTTGAAAGAAGGAAGTAGTTGGTGCATTTGTAGCAATTTTATACACGCACGCGTTAAGGTATATTCCTTAAAAAGTCAAGTAACTGGCTGCCTGTATCTGACAATGATTTTGTAAATATTTTTTAGAAAAAAATATGCTGTACATATTTAAAGCCAAATAAGTAAATAACATTTTCCTGTGTACTATGTAGGTACACTTAGTTTGGGATAGCGATAATATTATAATTATAACTTTTAACAAAGAGTAAAAACAGACTTCAAATTGACTTCAAAAATAAAGCAGTTATTTATTTGCTAGCCTTAGGGGTGAAATTTATTCTCCAAATTTATGGAATCACCTTTGACGTATAACTATAATAACCATATTGGGTGTTTCCAATAATGAATAATTCACCACTAGGTAAAAATAAAAATCTTCAAAGTTGGTTCATAATCTGCGAAGATATCGCGTAACATACATCTATACAAATAAATAAAATTGAAGTGTCTGTTTGTAATGTCAAAATTACAGTTTTTTACTAAATGCATATAAAAGTAAATACGGTACTTATAACTAAACTACAGTTTTTAAATTTTTTGTCTGTCTGTCTGTTTGTTCTGGCTAATCTCCGAAACGGCTGAACCGATTTTGACGGGACTTTCACTGGCAGATAGCTGATTTCATAAGGAGTAACTTACGCTACTTTTATTTTAGAAAAGAATTAGGGTTCCGCGTAAAAACATAAAAACCCTAACACGCGAGCGAAGTTGCGGGGAACAGCTAGTTATAGAATAAGAAACCATAACGGACCTACTTTAACTTTTAAGAATTTGCGTAACTTATATTGTATATTACTTATAGTGTATGTACTTATTTTTGATTTTTAACAACTGTCCCTGTAAAGTAATACTGTAAGCATACTTTCAAACTACACTTATTAACGTTATATTTAGCAATAAGTAGTGTATCTCTACTCTAGGCACACGTCGACACGATCGTTCACTGCCTTGTCTTTAGGAAGAGAAGAGAGGGCACGACATGTACTCGTTGCGTTGAGGTCAGGGCCGTAGGAATTCTAAGCCAGGTTAGAATAAGCGAGGTTACCTGTTTGTACCTCGTTATGATTCACATCTAAATTGGTTTTAGCGAGTGATTTTTTTAGTATTCACTATATACCTACTTACTCTTTCCAAAGTTGAAAGGATTTGTTGTAGGAAAATACCACGCTTGGCACGCGGACTAGCAGTCGAAACTACATTATCATTATAAGCCTCCAAGCTTTATGAAATCTATGAATGATCCACTGTGATTCAAGCGCTTAACTTTGGAAGTTCATTTAAACAGATAATTTAATTATCTATATTATTATCTAGACATCTACATTTATCCTCAATTAAAAATCAAAATTCAAATGTGTTGTCACCCCTGAGGACTAAGATGGAATGCCTCTTTTCCAGTAAAAAGCCTCTCCGGTTCTCTACACTACGAAACACAGCAGCATTAAGTTGCTATTTTACGCTGGTTATCTGTGAGAGCATGGTCCTACCCCGGTCGAGCCACATTCGTGCCACAACCACAATATAGCTGCAGCGTGACTCTCCCACGTCTTAAGATGATTTGATTATAATTTAATAAAAAATATAATATAATTTAATAAATATTATTCGTCGTCGCACCCTATACATTTATTTATAAAAAAAATAACCTTGTATTAAATTAAATGTACAAAAACCTACCTAGCACCAAATTAATAAAACCACAGAACACCAATAATCTCTACCGAGAGAATAAAACTAATTTTGCTGATTTTATCGGGCTTAATTGTAACTTGGTAACCATGGTCACAACCAAAACGTGATCAACGTGACCGTGGGTACTGCAAACCATTCTATTCAAATGTATTTAAAAATAAGTTAAAATTAATTGACGAAAATCCGTAAAACTAGTTTATTTCATGTGTAGTATTCGTTCTATATTTCAATTTTTTAACGTCTGCTTTTGCACAACTTAAGTCATAACATTTTGAATGTCACTTCAAATTTAAGTTATTTTTAATTTTTATAGGTACCTACATACTTGAGATAGCATTACGTGTACTGGTACCACGGTTCATACTTCATAGCGCTATTAAATAAAAAAAATTATGAATTCAATCTTTCGTATAAAACATAGTGAATACTCTTTGATTCGCACTTCGCACACTAGTTTGTAGGAATGTGTTATGCCAGTGATTCTTCAAATTTAGACGAACTTAGAATCGTAGTGCGCAATCATAATAGCTCATAAGTAAGTATGCAAAGGCCACATACATAAGGACAACTAGTTATTTAATACCTAAATAACTATTCGTAAAAAGGTTATTTAATTATCATTTTCTTCCTTGTTTTTTCATAAATGAATAGATAGATACAACATACATTATAAACTATTTTTAGCCCACCGGCACCAATGGAATTGTTAATTATTGTAATTTACAAAATGAGACATAAACATAGTGAGAAAAGATGCGTGTCTGAGAAATAAAAAATATTTCGAAGACAGTTGAAGTTCGCCAACCTTACAACAATATTGGGGCATCGTGGCGGACACTTCCTTGCCCCAAAACCTAAAACCTTCTCAGAAATGAGACAAGACCAGTGCCCAGGAATTGGATTTATACAGGCTGTAACTTTTCATTTTATTTTACTTTTCTTTAAAAAATCGCCCCTTTGTCTACGACTGATCAGTTGTGCAACGTGCGCGATATTAACATACCTACCTACCTATTATTTATTCTGTCATGTGTGAGCGGTAGTGTTCGAGATTTTTGTTACTACGCACTTCATTAATGTAAGGACTGGTAACTTTCCTACTATATTATGTCTAAAGTTCAATGACATGCATTATTAAAAATCGATTAATACATGGACGATTTGAGGACAAGTTGTGTAAATATGGTTTAGATAAGGTTTAAATATAAACAAATTGAAATCAGTTACAAAACTCCCATATTATTAGTAGTATGACGGCTCCGTGGCGCAGTGGCTTAGCAATCAGTTGTTGCGCTGGGGGCCGCGGGTTCGAATTCCGCACGGAACAAGTATTTGTATGGCCTACAAATAATTGTTCCGGGTCTGGATGTTTGTCCTTGTGCAATTTATGTTTGTAAACTGCCTCCACGACACAGGAGAAAATCCTAGTGTGGGGGTAACGTTTTAAAAAAAAAAAAATGAAATATAAACAAATTGAAATCAGATACAAAACTCCCATATTATTAGTAGCAAGTTTAGGCTTAGTTAGTGTTGTTTTTTTGCTCTTATAACGAAATAGTGATCATCTGATAAAATTAAGGTAAAAATTAAATACACATTTTTTATACACTTAATATACATGCATATATATTTTATTTACTATTCGCACACATTTATGTATGTATTTCATACGATATCAATAAACCAAACAAAAAAAAACTTTGAAAGTTTTGGACAGTAGGTAATTCATGTCCGCCAATTTTTTATACCAAATGTAGGTAGGTAGGTACCTAATATTTTCAAGGCTTTTACCTGGAAAATATAGATGGTGATAAAAAAAAACATACTTATTAGCATTATTAAAATTAATATTTTATTTTTAAAGGAATATTTTTGCTGTTTTATGCGTTAATAACAAACACATGCCATACCTACGCCATTTATTAAAATTATGATATTTTAATAAATGGCGTAGGTATGGCCACTCTTACCTAGCACAGAAAACCACATTATATAGGTAGGGTTTACTTCACAGTTTTAATAGGCAAATACATCTGAAAAATTAAATTTTTTCTAAAAAGTTTTCGTTATAAAATTTTATAACATACATAAGAATAGTGAAATAAGTTGATATCATCTGTCTTTCCTTCATTTACCTACGACGTGGATCTCTTCAGAGTGAATATGCTTTTGTTAAGCTTAGCCAATGCGTTTTACCATCTTTACCATCTTCGGCTACCTACATCACCACTTACCAACAGATGGGATAATAACCAAGCACTGGCCTAGATTAAGTAAAAAAACATTATGCTTACAAATATAATGAATGATATTGTAAGTGGAATGTAGAACTAGATGAAGCAACGAACCGGTAAGACGTGCAGGAAGTCTATAGAACAAATGTAGGTGGCTCATGACTCAGAGCTCAGGCCCGTTTTTATGGAAGTTTTTGGGAGTATGTTGAAAATTGTTTATTGGACATGTTAGAAAATATATTTACTTATTTGTTTTTTTTAATTACCTTTAGTTTGTTTAGGTACTTATATGTTCTTATAAGCATTCGGAGCTTCGAATAAACAAAAAAAAAATCCATTAAACTAGATTGAATAATGAACAATAATGGAACCGTAAATGAAAACAAATCCGCGCGTACAGCGATTACGCCGCCAAGGCCATCCGGTGTCAGCCATGACTGCATTTCGCGGTAGCTAAATCTCCTCCGTCTCATTCTGACACATTATTGTTATGGAAGAAAGAAAAGGTAAGAGCATAATAATACCTTACCGCTTGATCCTCTCAAAATTTTTGTTAGAACATTTTGCATTTATATTTAGCAACACGTAGGTATGTGCATATAATATGAAGTGTTCTCGAGGGTTTTGACCGTCTCATAATTAAATATAAAGGTACAATCATTTCGTGCAAGTACTTAAAAGTATTAAACATGTACAGTAACATTAAATTAATTTTTGCTCTTTTCTAAGTAAACGTGACGCGGCAGCGTTACACTGGTAATTTCCTTTCTTTATCTACTTTTAAAAACATCTTAGGCCACAGAAAGTATCTTGATTAGGTTGAGCCTTATTCTGCCCAGAAAGAAGTACTAGCGACCCGCCCCGACTTCGCACGGGTACTAAGGCCCGTATTAATAAACGTTACTCAGCTCAAGTACACGCACTTGAGTACAATCTTGAGGTTATGATCTTATTAATAAAGATATCTCAAGATGCGGTTTAGGTTTACGATATCACCTGAGTGCCACACTGATTAATAAACGAAACTCGACTCAAGTGTGTGTACTTGAGTGCTAGGCATAGAACAGTAATCCTAAGTACAGCGTTATGAGATACTGTTTTTATGTGTTTATTAATTAGCTTCTTCTTGAGATGCTGATATCGTAATGAGGGCGTCAAATGATAACGCGCTTGAGTTCGTCGTTGAGTAACGTTTATTAACACGGGCCTAAGTGTCTCTAAATTGGAAAATATTAAGGTACACATATTAAAATCTTTTTGTTAGAACCAATTTGAACTTCAGAATCAAAACTTGATACATATAAAAATAAAACTAAATATTCTTTTAAAATACTAGGTATCTGCGATGACCCGTCGGTGGCTATTACAGAGCAAGTCTATCGTCGCTGATATTAAAGACGGTTATTCACTTGCCTGCCGCAGGGGCAATCTAGGGGGTAGGAGTGGGGATGACCCTTAATTGCCTCCTTAAGGCCGGCCACATACATACGGAATTCCGTTTCGGGAATTCCCGTTTTACTCGCAAAATTTACGAACGGACAACCGTGTGACGAGTCATAGATTTTATATGAACTTGCTACGTTAGGAATTTCGAATCGGATTTCCGAAACGGAATCTACTATACCAGCGTAAAATAGCAGCTTAACGATGCTGTATTTCGTATGGTGAATGTAGAGAACCGAAGACCCTTTTTACTGGAAATGAGGCATTCCATCTTAATCCTCACGGGTGACAACGCATCTGCAATGATTTGTCATAGAGGATAGATGTAGATGTCTATGGGCCGCAGCAACCACTTACCATCATGTGAACTGTGTACTCGTTTATCACCCTTATTCTATATAAAAAAAAGGTGGACTGTGCTCATTTGTCACCCTTATTCTATATATAAAAAAGAGCCAAGCCGATTCATTGATATTTCGATAAAACTGGCGCCATTCTCAACGCCTGTATCCAGCGAGACGTACACTCTCATACTGAACGGCAGGCATGTTTATAGAGACAGTTCTGATTGCCCCGATTGCTGTCTACCCTAGATTGCCCCTGCGGCAGGCAAGTGAGTAGCCAGCTTAACATAATGAACGCTCTGCTATCACCAGCAATATACAGTTCAAATATATCGTCTCGTAGATGCGGGGGGTCTATTTTCGCGTATGAAAAGTACATACATAAACATTAACGCCTGTCACCCAGAGGGGTAGGCAGAGACTACGGACTTCCATTTGGCGCGATCCTGACACACCTCTCTCGCCTCTTTTACATCCATATATCTACGCATACACGCTCGTCGGTTAAGGGTACTCCTAATCTGGCCAATTTTTAATGTATCGCCGATTTGGTCGATAAACCTTCGTCTAGGGCGTCCCTTCCCGACCCTGCCGTTCACTTCCGCAAAATGCATTTAGTGATAACTATAGTTATTTTGATAAGGATATGTACTTTGCTACTTAAACGACTCACATAAACTAAAGTTTTACTGCTTAAGTGTATTAGATAATAATAGATATACGATTAGATATGGCTCAGGACCGTGCTTTGTGGCATTCCTTAGGGGAGACCTATGTTCAGCTGTGGACTTGTGAAGGGCTGTAATGATGATGATGATGATAGATATAATACAGCTTTATTACAAAAAGTGGTATATTGATAGCCTCGGGTTTAAGGAAGAGCCTTCGTCACAAAAAAAATCAGTTAGTCGCGGCGCCAGTCTTCTCGAAATTACTATCAAATACCATACTTCACATTTTAGTTCGCATATTTTCCACAAGACTTCTTTATTGAAAAACTACTATACTTTTTGTAATAAGAATTTTCTATACAAGTTTGAGAAGACCAATACCACTATAAATATAAATTATTTTCTTAAAACTTTATCGATTTACGCACCGTATGCTATAGAAGCTCTCAGGAGGGACGATTTTACTAACCTAATCGACAAATATCGCCATAACGTTAGTTAAATTTACAAAAAATATTTTTAAATATTCATTAAAAATGGAAAAGATTTACAGTGATTTCTGAGATTAGCGCGATCAGTACTTTAATTAATAATATTTATAGAATGTGTTCGGGTTTGAGAAGTAAGAGATCTAGTGCACTTATAGGGATTTCATACCTATCAAAAGCAATTTCGCTTAGTACTGTAAACTTAAAATTGGTTTAGCGGGGTTCTACCAATCCGAGCTATTGCTCAGAAAGGTGCTTATCTTGAAGCAACCTCTGACATCACTGAATGGATGGCACAATTACTTAATGCATTTATAATGTCCAACGGTCGAGACAGCCGCAGGCCGCAGCCATTGTGTGCGTGACTGAACGCGTGACTATTGCTTCAAATATTTGTATCTAATTATCCAGGTTCATTTTTTATTAGTTGTTATATAATTACTTATTAATGTCTTACCTTGAAACAATGTGTTTTTTTTATGCTACAAGCACTTCAACGTTGTGATTCTTGAACATGAAATAATTAGGTACATTGTTGTATGTTCACGGCATAATTATCTCGTTGAAGCGCAAGTCTGCAATATTAGCAATATCTGCAAGTCGCAGTGTGTGACCTATTACGGTGTTTTTTTTTTAGGAACGACGTTCCTTATCGCACGATACGAATTTGACGGATGGGGGTTAGGCGCGAAAAAGTAAGATTTTTCCGTCACGACCCCCTTTCTATAGTGCTAGCGACATGGAATAATATTCATCTCCCTCGCACTTTTCTTACCTTGCCATGAAAGAAATATTATTATTTTAAACTAGCTATTCCCCGCGACTTTGTCCGCGTGGAATTATGATTGGATTTTATGGGTTTTAATTTTTTTGCACGGAACCCTATTTCCTATTCAAAAATAAAAGTGATCTAAGTTACTCCTTATAACATTAGCTATCTGCCAGTGAAAATCACGTCAAAATCGGTCCAGCCGTTTCGGAGATTAGCCGGAACAAGCAGACAGACAGACAAAAATTATAAAAATTGTGTTTTTGTTATAAGTACCGTATACTTTTTCATATGCATTTAGTTAAAAGCTGTTATTTTGACATTACAAACAGACACTTCAATTTAATTTGTTTGTATAGATGACGTTTTATTTTAATAGACGCTAGTAATTCATTTATTTGTTTTTCTAGTGTTATTTCTTACAACGATGGGATGAATATGAACGAATTGTCTAACACGATACTGCGTAGTATTTGAAATTAATGGGTAAACAACTACCTGCTCGTACTATCTGACGCAATGACTCATAGGTTATTTATATCAGTGGGTCCGAAGTCTGAAGCTCCGAAGTGATGTTACTGTCAGTCAATAACAATGTGTAGTCGTAATAATTTTAAGTACCTATCTAGTGGTTTTGGATAAACGTGACCTTCTTAAAAGATCGGATTTAAAATCTTGATGTTATTCATGATTTACTTTACTTATGTATATTTGTGTAATGGATAATCTATAAACAAATTTAAGAGCTGTTTGAATATTTAAAATAATAAAATTATCTGTGTAAAGTAGGTGATACCTATGTACATTTAGCTATGAAGCACTTAAGATATATTTGAAAATTTAGTAATATTTGAAATCAGTGAAAAGATCTGAAATATATGACTATTATTATTATTATCATCATCTCATTTTACTCCATCTGAGATTATTACGTATTAAAATATTTATCATAAAATCAAATTTTTATATCAGTACTAGCTGTCCCCCGCGACATCGCACGAGTGGATTTTTTTTTGCGCGGAACACTAAAATTAAAGTCGCCTAAGTTACTCCTTATAACATCAGCTATCTGTTAGTGAAACTTCCATCCAAATCGGTTCACAGGTTTTTGCGTGATGCGTGTTCACGCCAAAATAGCTCGCAGATGACAGACTTATATAACATTTATCGAATTATAGCTTATATGTTATTTTGATGTACCTATAAGCTATATTATTGTAAAGTTTCATTAAAATCCATTCAGTAGTTTTGCGTGAAACAGTAACAAACATCCATACATCCTCACAAACTTTCACATTTATATTTGAAGGATTATTATCAGTTTTTTTCCACGATCACCCACTGCGTTCCATTAATTGCTTTTTGCAAAACTTATTAAAACACGATAAGATATTTTTTTCCGTGTAGATTTTTCAGCAGGCTGATATATTTCGAATAATTTTGAACTTGACACTTTGAATTTTTTCGAATAATTTTGAGCTATCAACTTTCACATTTGAACGTACACAGTATATATTAGAGTACCGTAAGAGTACGCACAAAAAGAGGCACATACTGAATTAAATAAATGACCGAGTCACTGGGAAATGACTATATATTTGTGCCATTTGCTGCAGATACTATCAGTATCAGTGAGGTTCTCAAGCGTTTAAGATCTCGCAGGTAGCAGCTGGTCGTCGCTGCTGCAAATAAAAGAGCTGGTTCTTTCTCACTCAGTAGCTAAGTATTTAATGAACTAGAAAGCGCAGCCTGCATTCTTAACATTACCGCTATTAGATAATTTTAGTTTTTGTTTTTTTTTTGTTATGACGGCTATGGTGGCTTAGCAACGAGTAATGGCCCTGAGGGCCCGGGCTAGGATCCCGCACAGAACAAGTATTTGTATGTTCTACTAATTGTTCCTGCCTGTCTAATGTCTGTCCTTGTGAAATTTATGTATGCATATTGCCGTCGCGAAATAGGAGAAAATCATGTATGATGGTAACGTTTTAATTCATGTCATTACAGCCTCTCAAAGTCCACTGTTGAAAATTGGCCTCCCCAGTCCCTATAGGTTGCTTCATATATAACGATAGCAAATATTCTGAGATAGAGGAATGGCAGCTGCAGTTTTTTTATTTTCTAGCTATTATTATGAAGAAGAAGCTGCTGCCCATCTCCTGCCTTGTTTCCCTCTGTCGACTCTTGCGACACCCATGGGACGATATGGGATATTGTACTAGTGGCGGTCTACATGGATCAATAACATCAGAATAGGACCAGCAAACCAACAGTGCTTTTGATTCTACCTAAGCCGAGGTGTAGTAGCTAGATGCTCTGTTCATTAGGAGACACGGTTGTCAACTTATTTGTAGAAATTGAAATAATATGTTATAAACCAAATCTGTATTCCGATTTCCAATCTAATCAGCCATTGCAATGACGCCAGAACTCTTAACCTCGATAATCACAGTCACAAAGTTTCCTTAATTAGAAATAAATTCTAATAGGTCTGACGTGAAACTTGCTTTAGCTTTAGTACAGTATAACATCGCGTGCGTTGTTAGGTCACGACTGACTCCACGAAGGACATAAAACTGTCTAGCGGAACTCGATCAATATCTAGATTCAGACTTTCGTGTAGTTGCTGCCTTATTTTCTGGGCTTCGCCCTAAATAACTTCGGACTGGGTAAATGTTGCACTTTGGTTTCAATGTTGATTCAACACTAATAAACTTTGAAATAGATTATCTACCACCAGAGCAACGTCTAAGAAATATTAAATGATTTTTTTTTATAACACTGAAGTGACAAACGATTTTTATACGTGGTAGAGCCATGCTGCAGCTATATTAGTGGTATAGTTCTAGCACGAATGGGTCGCCTCGACCGGGGAAGGACCACGCTCTCAGCGTAAAATAGCAGTTCAATGTTGCTGTGTTTCGTATGGTGAGTGTAAAGAACCGGAGAACCATTTTACTGGAAAAGAGGCATTCCATCTTAGTCCCCACGGGTGACGACTCATCTGGCCGCAGCAACCACTTACCCATCAGGTGGACTGTGTACTCGTTTGTCACCCTATCATATAAAAAAAAACGAACTTACCTGTTGGTACATAAGTGGCTACTTCAGTCTACGGACTTCTGCAGCCAGCTTCATACAAAGAAAACTACAGATGCGTTGTCACCTCTGGGGACTAATAATGCCTCACGGCCTGGCTCTCTATACCACTGCTGCACTCTATACATCTACCTATATCTATATAAGTAAATAAAAACACAATTTTTAAAATTTTTGTCCGTCTGTCTGTCTGTTTGTTTGTCCCGGGTAATCTCCGGAATTTCTGGACCGATTTTGACGGCTTTCACGGGCAGATAGCTGATGTTATAAGAAGTAACTTAGGCTATTTTTATTTTAGAAAAAGAATTTGGGTTCCTCGCAAAAAAATTAAATCCCTTGAAATCCAATCGTAGTGAATGTGGGCTAATAATATTCCGCTCACCAGATGTTAGTTGACACTGAGGTAAAGTTTTTTGTTACACAATATTATTTTAAACGTGAAGTTGGTTTTTAATAAAAATTTATCATTTTCTAGAATATTATATTAAACAAAACAATGCCTCAGTTTAATTACTGGCACATATTTGACTTTTTTTTTTTAATTTTACTATTTTTATGTAAGTATATCTGTGATTTGGTTAATTTATTGTTAATCTAATTAATGAAACAAACTAATTAAAGAAACATTAACCTTTACATTTTTCGAACAAAATTAACTTCCCCGCTATGAAATCTGAAAAATATTATACCTCATTTTAAGTGGTGCCGCCCTGGTGGCAAAAAAGTCGTGAATGCCCTCATTACACGCAGGCGAAGTCGAGGTGAACAGCTAGTTTACCTATATTATGTAAGGGAGTCGTACCTACCCAGATGGACTCCCAGGCAGAAAAAGAGTCCTACCGACCAGTAAACTATGAATTTTTTTATAAAATTAATTTTTTCTATAAAGGAAGTAGAACTGTATGATAATTTAAGTTATTTGTTTTAGTTTTTTGTTATAATTTTTTTAATAATGCATATATTTGTCAATGTTATGTAAAATTAAACTACACAATTATATATATATATATATATATAAGCAGTCGGAAGGTGTCTAACAAGGCTCGTTTGGCTGTGCATGAGGGGGTATTGGTATAGACACTCATGTACGGAAGTGAAAGTTGGGTATGGCAGAAGAAACATGAAAGATTACTGACTCTGTGGAGTCGAGAGACTGATATCACTAGCTTGTGGTTGTTCCTAGTGTTTACGGAGTGTATATCACTTTTTTTTACTAAAACTACCTTTTTTTTGTGAACATACATTAAATTTTCGTAAATATACTGAGAGGCCAAAATTAATATATTTATTTATTTAAATTTTTCTCTAAGAGACTCTCGGTTTTAGGTTGTAAATAGCTCTAATGGCCCTCTTCTGTAAAACAAAAATAGTTTCTAAATCAGCCGCATTTCTCCATAGGAAAATTCCATAAGACATTATGCTATGGAAATAACTGAAATAAACTAATCTAGCTGTCTCGACACTAGTGAGACCTCTATTCTTTTTTACAGCATAAACTACAGAACTTAGTCTGCTTGCTAGTTTGAATATATGGGGACCGCACTGAAACTGCGTCGAGAGTGATGCCAAGAAAAACACTGGATTCAACAGGGCTCAGTTCTTCCCCATTTAAAAACACATTGGTATTCAGATTTTTAACATTCGATGTTGTAAATTTAATACATTTAGTTTTATTTCCGTTTAAATGCAGATTATTAACGTTAAACCAATGCAATAATTTTGATAACCAATCGCCAATCCGCTTGCCAAACAGTTAGGTACTTATTTCCTAATATAAGATGAAATAAAAAAGGATAATTATCCGGGCGTAGCATTTTCCATACAAACGTATTCTGTTTTCTATATAATATGATAATGACACTAGAGTGAACATTTTTCTTAAAATACATTTACCCACCGCCAAAAACTTCCATCGCCACAATCCAGTCTAACAAACAAGTTTAACGAACATGATCCTTCTTATATTATTATTCTACAAAATAATTTAAAGCGGTCTAGTTTTGGAGCAGGAAACGGGACGGGGATACGAGATGATGATTTCCTCAATTTTTCATAGGTACAAACTCTCGGCTCTGTCTAGTTCGATCGTGTGCTCATAGAGCGACAGCTATCTAGATCTGTTAAAGTAAAAAAATCTATTCTCCCACATGTCTTCAGGGCTGCCAGCAGAACCGACTATTTTTCTACCGACTTCAAAAAGGAGGAGGTACTCAATTCGACAGTATGTTTTTTTTTATTTTATGTGTAATAACTTATAACTTTTTTCTAAGTGAACCGATTTCGATGATTCTTTATTTGAAAGCTGGTGCTTCTCATGTAGTCCCATATAAATTTCATCAAAGTCTGAGCAATAGTTTTTGAGTTATCCTTAATAATTTATATTGAAGTCGGTTGTACTATTTTTATTATTTTAAGTTATATAGGTACCTCTGGATTCCTGAAATTATACAAAATCAAATCTTAATATACCTACTAACCAACAAAGCTGTTAGGTCGGCCACATTCATACGGAATTCCGTTTCGGAATTCCGAACAGCTCGGCCACACACATACCGAATCCCGTTTTGAGCTCCGCGATGTTAGCACCTCATGTGCGGAATTTCGATTTACCAATTATACCATCTGAAAGGTCAGAAATTGGTCATAAAAGGTCAGTTGATCTTATTAATTGGTCAGCGTTAGAAACATTTTTATTAAGGGTTAAAGATTTTCAAGGTCATTGAGAAATTTTAGCACCTCATTCGCGAAAAAAATAAAAAATGCCACCTATGCGCGATCGAGAACCATTCCCTGATAATTGGTCAGCTTATATAAATATTTGGTCAGTTTAATTTAGTATTAAAAAAAGTAAATAAGTTGGCATTGTCGTAACGGTTAATTTGACGGACGGTTAATTGTATCAGGGCAGTGAGCACTTACGCACAGCTCTTTGGTGGTGTGGGTTTATCAAGGCCACATGGTGTCGTAAACACGATAACTTTTGAAAATATCAATTGTTCAACTCAATCTATTTTTAAAACTCTTCATCTGTCATGTGGGAGAAGTCATGGAATGTAAATGGCAGTTAAATGTTGTTTTGTTTAGTTAAAATTAATTTTTTTAGGCTAAGGAATGGAGAAATTTTCGGTGTTTTAAGCAGCCTTGTACTAATATATTTTAGAGTATTAATATAAAGTTAGAGTTGAAAAACTTAAATTATAATAAATGTATTTTAGAAATTAATTTTCATGGTAATTTTTTATGTAAATAAAATATTTCTAATTTTAAAAAAACCGACCAAGCGACCGAGTCGGACTCGCGCACCGAGGGTTCCGAACAAATCCGTAGGTATATAAGTTTAAAATTATTAAAGACTAGCTGTGCCCGCGGCGTAGCTCGCGAATATATGTTTTACTTAAAGAATTTGACGTTTAGGGTAAGAGAATATTAAACGATTTATATCATTACTGTATGAATAAGTGGTAACAAAATAAATCGATATGCTCAAAGTTCTAAGTCATTTATGATAGAGCTTCTGTGTAAACGACGATAGAAGTAGACTTAGCCGGGGCGTACAGAAAAAGTTTACGGGGACTACTAACGCGGGAAAAAGCAACATAGAGTTGGCCATGTGCAAAACAATCAGTACTGAGGTCCACTTCTGCAACGCGTAAAGTTTGACCTTGCGCTTTATTTACGATCGTCGCATAACACACGCTGAGTGGGAAACACACTTAAAAGTGTGTTAGATGATCATCGATGTTAAAAATTAAAACTTCGATGTTGACATATGTCAAACATCGAAACATCGACGTCAATGAACCCATAATCGATAATTGGAAACTTGCAAACAATGCGAACTCGCGAAATCAATATCAACTAAATCTTGCATCTGCTCTGAAGATTAAAAATTTTGAATAATTCAGAATTTCTGAACGCATCGTTAACCTAAAAAAATGTCAGTATGGTGAGTCAAACTTAATTGTCAAGTGTCTCCTGTAATGTCACAATGGTCACTGCTTTCGCTTTATTTTGTAGTGTCGTTGTCGGTTGTCGCATAATAACTATTCTACGTAAATTGATATTCAAGTTAATTGTTACTTTTCCCTTGCTGTGTATACCCACATAATTTTGAAACAATGTGTTAGTATCTACACATATACAAAAGCCATCGATAATGGTCAACATCGATGTTTTGAGTAGCCTAAACATCGAACATCGATGTTGAGCTATCGATGCCAACATCGATGTCATCATCGATGTTATTATCCCTATCTTAAAACTGCAGCCTGAGCCGTGGTAGCTCAGATGGTTAGCGCTCGCTGTAAGCTTCACAGTAGTCGAGCAACCCGGGTTCGATTCCCGCCGGCATCAATGAAATTGTTAATTGCAATTTTAAGTGCTGATTTACCACGTGCTCGGCGGTGAAGGAAAACATCGTGAGGAAATCTGCATGTCTGAGAAATAAAAAAAAAATATTTCGATGACATGTGAAGTTCGTCAACACGTATTGGGGTAGCGCGGTGGACATTTCCTTGCCCTAAAACCCTCTCAGAAATGAAAGAAGGCCTGTGCCCAGCTGTGGGACGTAAATAGGCTGCAACTTTACTTTACTTAAAACTGAAAGGAAAGTTATTTGGTATTAGAGGGATTCTGGGTATAAAACAATATCATTATCACAATCGCATTTATTGCAATTTTGCTACTTTTAGTCGGGTTTTGTTGAATAATTGAATTGAATATTTCAATATCTCTTTTTTCTGGTTTTTGTTTCTGATGATTTTTGTGGAGTGTTTTTAGCCTACACGGCTCTTACAGGTAGGCATAGATTATTGTATATATGCCTTACAGGATTGCAATTTCGTCAGACTCATGGACTTAAATTATTTCAGTGAGTCTCAATACGATTCACCTGCGAAAAATCTTAACACCGCAATTCAGAAAAGGTTGTAATTTGTACAACGCCATCTATTACGTTCTTTGTGAGAAAACATCCTTTTTTAATTTAAGGAAAACATATTTTTTACTGTGTTTTAAGTACTATAATAGAACGATACGAAATATATTATAATAGAACGTTTTTTTTACACACGAATCTTTTTATTACAATTTCTGAGATTTTGTTGAAATTCAAACCTACATTTCAAAATAATAATCATAACTTTCGATAGAATTAACCAATTTCAATAAAACAAAGATTAAATGAACTTGATAATACGCTTTATGATTTTCTTAAGGATTTCATTGAAAAAAATATGTTTACTCAAAACGTCATGCGTCTATAAAAAAACAGACGGACCGTCAGATAGTACAATTCTAAAAATTATAAAAATGTACTTATTTAATGATTTACAGTCCCCATAACGATTTTAGTCACAAATTAATATACTATACAATATTCAGAAACAGACAACATGTTATTACCATTTTTATTATATGTATAGTTTTAAAGAGAGATGGCGCTGTTAACATCAATTCTAAAAATAAGAGATTAATTGACACGATTTATACAATAAAAAACATAAAAGAACTTATAAATCAGTGCCTGCATAGTAAGCAAAAAAGAAAGTTTGATCCTCGTCGAAAAACGAAATTGTTAATAGCTCTTAAAATTTGATTTACCACATAGAGTACTCGGCGGTAAAAAAATAAAAAATAAATGAGATTGTCAACACGCAGTAGGGCAGCGTGTCGTTAATATAAAGATTAGAAGCAAATATGAAACTCATCTACAGGAAAAAATTTTAACCTGCCCTTTTGGATCACATTTGTGCCACACCACCATCTATCAATGAAATTGGTTAACTATTGTACTTTAATTTAGTTTAGATAATAAGGTTAATATATTTTGTATATATTTATTACGCTCTTTATGTAATACTTTTGTTTACTGCGTTTTAGATATAATTATATCATTATAGAACATTATTTTACATCATTTAATTATGATTTATAATATGATATTAATTTTAAAATGTACTTGATGACTCATCCAACGCCACTATTTAACAAATTCGTACCTATACTTAGTACCCATACTTCAGAATATTTGTCATAACTTTTGATGGAATTAACCAATTTTAATGAAATAAAGACTAAATGTAACCTGAATATACACTTAATAATTTCCTTAACTATTCTTATGATATAAATTAGTACTTTATACGTGATACGTTAACAAACAAACAGACAGACAGACAGACAGACAGACAGACAGAAAAATCTAAAAATGGTAGAAATGTATTTAATTACTTATTTTTAGTACCTCTCAATCACTTTTATTACAAAAATATAAAATGTACAGACATCTGCTATTTACATTTTTATTATATGTATAGATATTTTTATTACATGATGTAACTAAAAATTTATGCTTTTCGCAATTTTTCCTTTATCTGTGCTATAAAGCGTTGCTTTGTACCAAATTTCAAGATTCTGAGTTCACGGGAAGTACCCTGTAGGTTTTGATTCCCTTGCGAATGTCGAAAATTTGCGGCATAAACGGCTGTATCTTTTGATTGCTTTGGCTTAGAAGTTTGATTTTTTCACAGCTCCAAGGGACAGTGACTTTAGTATTTGATATGAATTTCAGCTTGATACCTCCACCCGTTCCTGAGAAAAAGGGTCTTGACTCTTGACAGACAGACAGAGGGATAACAAAGTGATGAGACTCAAGGGTAAATTTTGAAGAAAAAGTACCCAATAAATAATTCTTTTATAGCATTTTGAAGTCAGTTTTTACTTTTTGTTAAAAGTTTTAATTATTCACATATGCGTACTAACGAAAAACAATGTATAAACGATTTTTCAATTCTTGCTAAGTTTTCTTATATTTAATTCCTATTTTTGTATGTAATTATACATAAAATATACAAATACTCATATTATACAAAATTTCAATACCTAATTTCTTTAACTAATTATTTTGGCAGCCATGAATGTCTTGATCATCTTGCCGTCCGATAAACTCTTGAATTGAACAGAACAATGTCACATAAACATTGATTTATTTTGGTTTTTGGTGTTATGAATAAGTTGCGTTATTTCTACCTAATATTTAACTATTACATCCAACAAAAGGCAAAGAATTTATAACGAAATATTATAAAATATTGGTAAAATATAAGGTTCCTATTCCATTGTTGCATTGAAGAAAAGTTTATTCCAAATTTATTTACAACGGCCAACTTAAATTCAATTGCCCAATGTTCTTAGTTCATTGACTTTATCTGTGCCGTATGTAATCCTAGAGTTCCTTCGGACGCTTGTACGCACACGGAACTACTTTTAATTCGTGACATTTTGTGAGTGATGGTACGTTTCCTCTTGACTCCCACGGGGCGAAATTGGGTGGTTCTATTCCATATGGCCTTATAACATTACACGATTTTTTTAAATGATATATATATATATATATATATATATATATATTTGACGGCTCCGTGGCGCAGTGGCTTAGCAATCAGTTGTTGCGCTGGGGGCCGCGGGTTCGAATCCCGCACGGAACAAGTATTTGTATGGCCTACAAATAATTGTTCCGGGTCTGGATGTTTGTCCTTGTACAATTTATGTTTGTAAACTGCCTCCACGACACAGGAGAAAATCCTAGTGTGGGGGTAACGTTTTTTTTAAAAAAAAATAAAAAAATAAAAAATATATATGTGTATATATATATATATAGGTATTGCAAACGTAATTATATATATGTACTTAAAAAGAATGTATATTGTATTGTATTTTATTTTATACCATGTATATTGTATACCATGCAAAAACTCCACCATATTGTATTGTATACCATGCAAAAACTCGAAATAATGGCTCGACCGATTTTGATGAATTTTTGTGTGTATTTGAGTGGGTTCCTGGATGGTTTAAAACTCAATTGGACCCGGTAGGTGGCGCTGTTGTCGAGATCCAGAAATCACCCGTGCAAAATGCTTGCACTTGCGCAAAGGTTATAGGCATAGTACAATTAACTTACAGTAAGGGGCGCGCGTATCGTACTGACAAATTTATTTTAATGTCATAATATATCATTAAATTCCAATGAATGTATTATCATTCCTAATTAAACAATACAACTCTTCCCAATTTATAATAATATTTCCACAATTATTTCTTCTGCGGCTGCAACGCGCCGTGTACCAGCTAGCATGCAGCTGGATGGCAGCCAGCATGATTGTAGAAAGAAAACTTGGCTAGACCCGCAGGCTACCATTAGCTTTAAATTATTACCTTTCCAATCTGCGTAGACTGAAAATTGGAACGTCGGGAAATGAATATATAAGCTAAAATAAACCTAATAAAATTGGTTGTTTCAATTGCAGTGTTCGCGTAAATAAGATTCATTAGGCGTCACTGTTCTTTTTTTATAGAATAAGTGTGTCAAACAAGCATACAGTGCACCTGATGGTAAGTGGAAGCTGTGGCTCATATACACCTACATGTATCCTCGATTAAGAATCAAAATCAAAACCTTCCCGGTCGAGATACAACATTCTATTATTTAATAAATTACAATACTGAAAATATTTCAAAGAAATCTCTAATATTTATGCCCTGCATTGTATTTGATTACTCAACAATTTTATGTACAATTTACGTGACTGTTTTTAGTGCATTTGAAATTTTATCGCGCAAAAGAATGCGTTCTACGAACCGCCGACCTACTGCACCAATTTAGGCAATTATGATTTTATTACTTATTACTGTTTCATCATAACTGACCCATTTAAGACTTTATAATGCTTGTTATTTGTTAAAAAAAAGTGTCTTATATTCTAAACCATTCGATGATTTTCCACCACAACGGAAACTTCCGAATAATCGGAAGCTATAGCGGAGGAGAAAGAGTATAGTGCCACAAACCACAAGTATTCACTCACTTTACTTATAGACGGAAAACTGGCTGTATAAAAAAAGTCCGGATCTGGTACACGGTTGATTTGTATCAAAAAAGAAGGACCTTCGCGACGGCAGACAGGCAAATTTATGTTCGGTTGCACTATAGGTTTCTTTTTAAGGCGCATGGTTGAGCAAAATGTCGCGCTAGTCGTTATTTGTGCAGTTTTTAGGAGCTCTCTACTTTTTATTAAAAAGATATATCAACTAATAAAAAACACATTATATTTCTACATAACCTTGATCAATAAGAGACATATTCAATTTTTTTATTGTTACCTTTGTTAACAACATCGCTTTTAGAACTGGAACCGTAAGTGTTTTATTCAGACGTCCACATTTTATTCAAAATAGAAAAATACTCTTTCTACTGGAGCATTTGTACCAGGTTGACATAAAATATATTCGATTAAAAAAATTATGGTGAAGATTGTTGGCTTTGAATACTTCCATCTAACGAGTTACGGGACAATGGCTGTCCCATTGTCCCCAAATAAACCGAGACCAAAGTGACCGAGAAAAGGGACAGTCCCGTTCAAAACGGGACGTATGGTCACTTTACCTATAACCCGGCGACGGCTCCGTGGCGCAGTGGCTTAGCAATCAGTTGTTGCGCTGGGGGCCGCGGGTTCGAATCCCGCAAGGAACAAGTATTTGTATGGCCTACAAACAATTGTTCCGGGTCTGGATGTTTGTCCTTGTGCAATTTAAACATCCTATTTATTTATTTATTCTTTATTGCACCAAATATTTGTACAAAAGGCGAGCTATCTATCTGTTTACCTATAGTGAGTAGGTATCTTTTAAACTCACCATTGTCAATGCTTCATTTTTAATATATAATTAATTATAAAATTTCATAATTAAATTGTATATGAGAATACATAATTCTTTTCATAATTCCAACTAATATACCGAATAAAAAAATTAAAATACATTTATTGTTGTACGCCGTGTATTTCCATGAAATAGTTTATTGATGTTGAAAAAATAATACTACGTTCGTACAGTAGGTGACGTCTTGCATATTTCTTACGCAATATATTGTAGCGAGTCGGCGCAGCGGACCGAATGCTCAAGGTCGTTCGCATGGAGTAGCCCCTTAATACAACTCAACCGTGTACCTGATGCGGACATTTTTATATAGCCAGCTATTAGACTATTGGGCCTAATTTATGTCGTTACTTTTTTACGTCAAACAGAAGGAGACAAGAGGGCAAATACACATAGAGATCAAATAAAATTATTATGTATACTAAGCTTTGCCCAATGCATCTCTCGTGTGGACATTTTCCAGAAAATGTAGGTTTGAAACATACACGCTCTTACCTGAATGTCCATGGCGCTGTCTACCTCTACAAAATTTCAATTAAATCCTTTCAGCCTTTTAAGAGTACGAACTTATAATTTTTATTTTTTATGTGGAACAGCCACGCTGCAGCTATATTATGGAATATGCACGAATGTGACCACGCTCTCACAGATTACCAGCGTAAAATAGCAGTTTAACACTGCTGTGTTTCGTATGGTTAGTGTAGAGAACCGGAGAGACTATTTACTAAAAACGAGGCATTCCATGTTAGTCCTCAGGGGGGTGACAACGCATCTGCATTTTGATTCTTAATTGAGAATAAATATAGATGTCTATGGGTCACAGCATCCACTTACCATCAGGTGGACTGTGTGCTCATTTGTCATCAGTTTTCTATAAAAAAAAACCTACGAAACAAATATGCACATTTATTATACGTATTAGTAAAATTCTTGTTTGAGTTTGTTCATTAGCATACCTAATTTAATTTTATAATTTTACGATGGTTATACTAAATCAGTAAACGAGGCACATTGAATATTTCCCACATTATTTAAATAAAATCTATAAAATTATAATATTTACTTAATACGAAATATATATAATTTATGTGCCATTAAATATTTCCCACATTATTTAAATAAAATCTATAAAATTATAATAATTACTCAAAATTATAATAATTAGTCAAAATTTAGTTTTAGCTAAGATAACAAAAAGTGGGTTAGTGTGCACATTATAAATATTTTTTATCGTAAATCACGCTGGCAAAGATACTCACCGAGTGTTAGAATTATCTCATGCGATATTTTTAAACCATGTAAACATTTTTATTAGCTTTTGAAGTGGAGATGAGCCAATGTTTCTTGCATTTTGTCGGTAGATTAGGAATAAATATTAAATTTTTATTGACTATTAACTTGCAACTTTCTAACACGCATTGAGACTGCGCAGCGAATTTATCAACCCCTCGTACATAGAATTTTATTCTATGCTAAAATGTTTGTTCTATAAGTGCGTCTTAAGTAAAAATAAACATTTAATAACTTCAGGAAAGGACATTTTTTATCCAAGACGGAACGGAGGTGTCGCATACAACTTACCTACATACATTTCGGGTTAGGGAGATTGTTTGTGTGTGCAAACGAATGTTCTCATTTATCTCCAAAACGTTTTGAACGGTTAAGACACGGTTTTTTGTAAAGGGTTTGTGATTAATTTTCGATGGTTCTAAGATATGTTATGGTAGGGAATGACAGCCCTGATTAGAGATACCATAAGTCAGGATGTGTCCTGATATGTTAGGATGTTTTGGGCTCTTGTCAGGATTACCGTCGGATTTTGGAAATATATAAGACTTTCGACTTTTAATAAAACGCAGTAGGTTTTTGCGTGGGATGGGTGGAATCTGCGACGTGGATTGTGAGTGCGCAAAACCAATGATTGCTTTTTTAACGTTTGCTAATTATGTTTGCAAAAACATTTCAAGATGTTTCTATGGAAATCAGGTTATTTGCCAGATCTTTTCAATTTTCCATCTGGTAACGCTAGCTCTGAAGGAATTACTTGGGATTGTTATTATATTAGTAGGTAGGTAAATATATATAGTAGGTATAATATTTGATATATTTGCTGTGTATATCTCTACGATAACAAATATGTACACAAAGGTTTTACGTTTAATAAGACATTCAATTTATAAACATTGTGCATTTAATAGTAAATCTTTGATCTTAATTTAATAATTATTTAGACATTGTAATATGATACAATGATCTCAATTTGACGGCTTCGTGGCGCAGTGGCTTAGTAATGAGTTGCCGCGCTGGGGGCCGCGGGTTCGAACAAGTATTTGTATGGCCTACAAATAATTGTTCCGGGTCTGGATGTTTGTCCTTGTGCGATTTGTGTTTGTAAACTGCCTCCACAATACAGGAGAAAATCCTAGTGTGGGGAAAACGTTTTTAAAAAAAATTAAAAAAAATTACTGCTTTATTTGGATACTATAGCTTGTAATTAGAAATTTTTGCATGACATGAGTCTAAATAAGGCGATCTTTAATGTAATTTCACTATTGTAACAGTCTGTATACCTATGGGTATTGCGCAAATAAAGAATGAATTGAATTGAATTGAAGGTGTGAAGGACTAAGGAAAGACATACCTAATTAGTTTTTTATATAACGGAACTCACGACAAATCGACTGTATTTAATTAGCTTTTATTTTATTTTAAACTTATGTTACTTACTTCCTTTTAGACGAGTGTATTTCATTTTCTGCCGACTTCCAAAAAGGAGCCGGTACTCAATTCGACTGTATGTTTTTTTTTTTTCGTTTTTTTTTTTTTATGTGTGTTACCTCAGAACTTTTTTCTGGGTGAACCGATTTCGATGATTCTTTTTTTATTTGAAAGCTGGTACTTCTCGTGTGGTCCCATATGAATTTGATCAAGGTCAGACCAATAGTTTTTAAGTTATTCTTAAATAACTTATATTGAAGTCGGCTGTACAAAATTTTTAATTTTAAATTATTATTACAACTTTTACATCTATCATGAGATTTGTCGAAATATTTAATCTGAAATAAAATTTTTGGTAACCTAAATCATGTTCCATCTATCTGTTTATGAATGATATTCATTTTACAAGTTTTAAATTATAAAACTGCTACTACGCTAGTTTGTATCACTACTAATTATATACATTATTATTTATACTACGAGTACCTAATAATCTCAGGCAGCTAGCCATCGTGTGCTTCCGAATGGTTTAGTCCCGTGCACTCGAAACTATTTGGGTCAATCACTCAAGACATAAGTACAAAACCATCCGGACAGAGCGGAGCAATGATCACAAGTACCCCCAACGTGTGAACAAGATGACAATTATCATAAACGAAATATGGATACATATGATAAATGTTTCGTGCTCGGTAAACTATAGTTAAGCCCCACGACTGGGTACGGGCCTCTTCTCATTTCTGAAAAGGTTGTGGAGCAATGTGGGTCAATAATCTTACACTCACCAGGTGTCGCCAGTTGGGACTAAGGTAAACTTATTTGTTACGCAGACTATCATTATTGAAAAATTGCGATTTAATTATAAGTTATTCGGTTTCTAGTGTATTATCATCATCATCATTATAGCTGTTCACGAGTCCACTGCTGAACATAGGCCTCCCCCAAGTTATGTCATAAAGCTCGATCCCGCGCCACCTGCATCCATCGACTTCCTGCATGTTTTACCATGTCGTCACTCCATCTAGTCGGGGTCGCCCTATACTTTGCCTACCAGTGCGAGGCTGCCACTCTAGATCTTCTTTTCCCCATCGGCTGTCGGTTCTTCGAGATGGCCGGCCCATTGCCACTTCAGCTTACTAATCCGTTCTAGTGTATGTATAATGTATATATGCAAAAGAATGACTGCTGTATTCTTTAATTTCTTACACATTTTTATCTTTTAATTCTTCTACTTTTAGAAGTATCCGTAGTTTGATTAATCTATTTCAAATCTAATTCCAATAACATAAACCCAATATTTCAGAAAGAAACATTAATCTCTACACTTTTTTATTACAATACAAATTAACTTCCCTCGGTTTGAAATATGTCAAATATTCCACTTAATTGGCGCCGCCCTGGTGGCAAAAAAAGTCGTGGATTCCCTCATTAGTCCACCGCGCTGCTCCAAAACGCGTTTGCGAACGTGTCACATGTCTTTGAGATATTTAAATCCTTAGACATGAAGATTTACTCACTGTTTTCCTTCACCACAGAGCACGTGTTAAACAGCACTTGAGAGGATATTTGTTGCAGTCGCACTGTGCCCGAAGTTCCGCAACCGAGAGAGACAGCTGCAGCTCGAACTGACTATATCTATGAAACATTGAGAAATCATCATCTCATCCGATACCGTATCGCTCCCCCACCCCCACCCCCCTTATTCTAGAAAATAGTAACTTCTCTAATTTTCTTTTCAAGAACATTATAAGAAGGATTTTGCCTTTGTCTTATATGTTGTTTTTATTTTTATGTTCGTGAAACGTGTTTGCTCGATGTCTAATAATAGCGTTGGCATAATTTAAGAAGGTACCTAGCATTGATAATAATTATTTTATAGAAAGAAAAATAGAAACATGACAGCGGTAGATTGTTGTGTAAAAATTACTTCTCTAGTGATATTTTCAACGTAGAAAACAGAGGATTACGTTTCGGGATCGAACCCGGAAGAAACACAGCGGTACTTTTTTTTTTAAATAAAATTACAGCTTACAATCATACATATTACACAATTAAAACAAAACAGATTAGAAATAGCTACGTTGCGATTACCTGATTCCCAGGAGTTATTATCATTCATAAATTCCTTTATATTATAATAACCCCTTTTTATACAAAACAGAAACGGAAACAGATTTTTTATTTATTTAATGTAGCTTATAAATAATACTTATTGAAAGTCACTCTTATGTTTAAATTACCACTGTTTAGGAAAAAAAAACCTCTGTCCTGAGAAGAACCAGCAAGAAACCCAGTGGGACATTTTTTTTTAAATAAGAGCTTTCGGCAAACTTTGTTTAATAAAGTTTTTAAACTTTGAGCAGGTCAAACTTTGTACATTTTCTGGGATTTTGTTGTAAAAGCGTATATACATCGTCCCAAGAATGAATTACCGACTCGGTGAATTCGAGTAACTGGTACCTACTACTAGCTTGTTGTTGTTATTGTATCTCGGGGGTTCATGACCTTCATCGGCCTCCGTTAGCGATATTCTTAGCGCATTCCGTTTCGGCCTTCTAGAAAAGTTATTCACACAATCGAATATATCACGTTACACGTATTCAAAACGTTAAACAAAATCAATAAACGAAACTGTCCATCTGCTTTTATACGTTTTCGGCTTTTGTCACATGTCAAAGATTATAATATCAGCCCGCGAAAATTTACAGCTGGACATAGGTTTCCCCGGTATTAAATATTTGCCTTTCCTCTTAGCTCGGCATATTGTTACAGACTGAGTATTTAGGTCTATCACAAAATCTTATTGACAAATCTTTTAGTCGAATTTTCGGAAGGTCTTTCCACCTGGTAAATGTGTAGTTAGTAGTCTGGATTGCTACTACCCTCTCACCTATTTCTACCGCCAAGCAACATTGCGAAAGAGAGCCATGTTGTAAGGCATTTCATCTTTGTCAGATGTCAAAATAGCCTTCTTTGCTTGAAATTGGCTGCAGGTGTCCACGTATTTCAATACACTTTCCAATAATTCAGTCTTGACGGGAAGATCAGGACGGATAAGTGTCCGCTAGACCACTTTTGTAAGTGAATCTATTTATTGACACAATCAAAAGCATTTACCTACTAATATTTATACACAAGTAAACCCTTTGTATTAGGTACCTAATGACAATTAAGTAGATACATATTTAGTAATAATGTTTTCTTCATACAATACTTACGGCTTTTTTATTGAATATGTCTGCCTACTTATAGTATATTTAGAAAACTTAATATATGTTGATAATAGAACAAAAAAATGTACCTAAACTCGAGCCGGTATAGTTAGGTTCTCTTATGCTCTATATAGACTTGGAACAATTGTGAATCAATCTGCCGTCATCACTGCGTTATTTAGAATCGGTGTTAAGGTATGGTGTCATCTTTTGGGGTAACTCTGTAGATAATGAAATGATATTTAGAGCCCAAAAGAGATGTGTAAGAGCCATTGTGAAGTTAAAACAGACGGATAGTTGTAAAGCATTTTTTATTAGTCTGAAACTGTTAACACTTCCGTGCCTTTATATATATGAGATAGCCGTTTTTGTTACTACGCATATTTCTTTATTTGAATGCCTACACAGTAAACGTAATAATCAAAAAATATGTTTTCCATCAAACAACACAGCCCAATTTAACAACAGTGTATTTTGTATGGCCCCTAGAATTTATAACCATTTACCATTACACATTTTGAGATGCTCCAATATAGATAAGTTTAAAATACTATTGAAGCAATTTCTTCTTAATAAGGCATACTACAGTGTGAAAGAATATCTCGAAGACAAATATGAAATTCAATAATTGACTGTTACATGACTGAGAATAACTAAATTGACTTGACTTATACAATATTATCTAAATTGACTTATCGCTATTATTTTTGATTTTATATCATGTGAATTCCAATTTTAACTAGAGTATGTTTAAGTAATTTAATATAAAAGTAATAAAATGTGATGGACATTGCATACCAAATGGCGGAATATAGCTGTACTAAATGTTTGTTCTATAAGTGATAAACTATGTAAAGACCAACTGTATCAACCTATATTCGCAATAAACGATTTGAATTTGAAAAAATTTAATTTTGCAGAAAATGAAAATCGTTTTTACACTATAAAAAACTATTATTTTTAACAAAAAGTTACTAACATTTGAAGATGAAGAACCTGTCTATACGAGGTAGGTAGTTATTAGTTAGGTATATTTGATTTGGTTCAATTTTGTCACAAAATGTACCGAAATATTTAATTTTGCTCGATTTGCAAACGCGTCCTTAATTATTGAAAATAATCTAATTAAATAGGTGTTACTTACATAGGTAGGTACTCGTATAATATAGATGTTCGTACACAAGTGTGGCGGCACCAGTAATTGTAAATTATAATCTCTACTAATAGAACATTATATGTAAATGCGAAAGTTTGTTTGTTCGGTTGTCCTTCTTTTACTCAACAACCACTACCTACCCAGGTAGTTTATGGGCCGAAATGCGACCTTTTTATCTCGGATAAATAAACGGTTTTCGATATGGAGCGTAATTCTAATCAAATTCTGATGGAGTTAGGTATGAAGGTGTCTTATACTTGAAAAAAATGCACGGTTATTTTTAAAATGATGTCATTTCCTGACCTTCACGCGTGCGATGCTGCGGGAAAAATATAAGATAATAGATAAGATGAAAATAGAAGGCGTTTTGCGTTTAGAGTTCAGAGTTCAGACACTTACGTATCACATCTTACAACACCAAATTACCAAATATTACTATATCTTACATGCATTTTGGTTTGTACTGCTTATAAATACTGTCTGGAGTTCCGTGCGGACAGCACAGAATAAAGTGCTATAATGACAGTTGGTTAGTTGTACCTAGAACCAGCTTAATATTTCGTTTTATTCAATAGTTCAATATAAAAATATTTTCAATTGATTGTTATTTATACTTTTTGAAATCTGTAGTAACAAACCTACTTAAATAGATTTATATTTCAATGATTAAATAACCGACTAAGCTGCGAGTCAGACTCGCGCATCAAGGGTACCATCGTAAAACACGTTTCTAGTACGGGAGCTCCTTTAATTTTTAATTTATTTTTAGATCATGAGATACAGCCCGCTGACAGACAGACAGACGTACAGCGGCGGCTAAGTAATAGGGTCCCGTTGGTTACCCTTTGGGTACGGAACCCTAAAAAGCATCTCTACTGGAATGTTTAAAGTTAAAAAATGCTAATTAAATAAAAATTGTAGCCTTCTAGAGTCGAATGCATGCATGATGAATGGAAGCATTTAATTCCGCGAAAGAATTTCGTGAACTTGCGCGAATCTAAATAAAATTCACAATAACAAATCTATTAAGTCTATAATTAATAACCAATGTGCCATCTATTTAAAAAAAATTATTGAATATCTAATCACATTCAAGTTTAAAAAAAATTGCTTTTTAATTTTTGAATTAACTTAGTCGGTAATATTCTTTATTTGTAAAATATCTTAAGTAAATCGTTTCTAATATCCCTATATTTCTGCTTTGTTTAATTTTGTCGTTATTCTAGGGCAAACTTATAGGTGCGTAGAAATAGCTCTGACGTCATATAATAGTTACAATGTGTTTGCACGTGTAGCTAGTGAATCATTTTGATCATTATATTTTCAATAATCATTTTAGTTTCATTGGTTAAAAGATGATGTAGAATTAAGGTAAAACACATTTAGATGTATTTTTTTAGTCATCACATTCAGCACCGTTTATGAATAGTTCCGCATACAGATTTCTATTGTCGTCATAGTTGTCAAAGGTTTGCAATAGTAAAATCATATTTAACTTTTAGTTAATTTCAACAGCATGGAATGAGTAGATATTATAGCTGCAGTTTAAATTAAAAAGGAACATGTGTAATAATGTAAACGTGTTTCCACTTTCCATGCTTACCGATAGACAAGAATCTTGGTGAGTTCTATTGTTATCATATTTTTTTGTTTTTGTTGAAACTACAGAAGATTTTAAAGTGATAATTAATATTTTTCATTTTTTAATATTTAAAAATTTATTAGGTAGATATAAAATTATAAATTCAAAAAACAAAATATTTTCGAATTTAGTTTTAATAATATACCATTTAATTTATTTTATTCTTAGAGAGAGTTATATTATATAACAGATGATTCTAGAAGTATTTTTGGAAATAATGGTCACATTTCAATATATTACACTCGTGGTAAAATTAATATGCCGGCTAGATCGAACGACCAACAACGCTGATGGCAGCGACTGAAGATAAACTTAAGTCGCGTCTCGGGTGAAGCTTATGTTGAAGAAATATGCTTTTTAGCTATTCTTTTTATCTGCCTCTACTGAATATAGCTTTCTCGTGAGAGCTACATCCTCGTCGTTAGAACTACGTTTATTAGAGGTGTGACGATCACCAGTTAAGACCATGTTTTTTTTTTTATATGATAAGGGTGACAAACGAGCACACAGTCCACCTGATGGTAAGTGGTTGCTGCGGCCCATAGACATCTACATCTATCCTCGTTTGCGAATCAAAATGCAGATGCGTTGTCACCCGTGAGGACTAAGATGGAATGCCTCATTTCCAGTAAAAAGGGCCTCCGGCCACCTGCACTCACCAAGCGAAACGCAGAGGTAAACCTCTACTTCACGCTGGTTTTCTGTGAGGTCGTGGTACCACCCCGGTTCGAGCCGGCCCATCCGTGCGACAGCAAAAGCCGCCGCGTGGCTCTACCACTGTTAAAAAGTCATCATTCTGGATTTTAGTTGTTATAATATTTGTATTTGACTGTGTTGTGGCGGTGTAAGAGAGATGCACAGCACCTTTCATCTTCCTGTTAACCACTTAAAAATAACAAAAAAAGTCTGTGAACTGCGTACATAAGTAACGCACGTAGGAATTTATACTTCTTTAGCGTAACAAAACAAAAAAATGTGTGTGTCGTGGAATTCATTTGAAATATTATTTTTTTATAGTATTGGGTGACAAACGAGCACACAGTCCACCTGATGGTAAGTGGCTGCTGTGGCACATAGACATCTACATTTTATCCTCGTTTGCGAATCAAAATGCAGATGCGTTGCCACCCGTGAGGACTAAGATGGAATGCCTCGTTTTCAGTAAAAAGGGTCTCCGGTTCTCTACACTCACCATACGAAACACAGCAGTGTTTAGCTGCTATTTTAAGCTGGTATTCTGTGAGAGCGTGGTCCTTCCCCGGTCGAGCCGACCCATTCGTGCTACAACTACACTACTAATATAGCTGCAGCATGGCTCTACCACGTGTAAAAAATAATAATATTTCTTTCATAGCAAGATAAGATTATGCTTGTACAGTTACTTATACTACCGATCATTGATTATGCTGACGTGTGTTACTCGGATTTAAACCAAAATCTTCTTAACAAACTAAAGCGCCTACTCAACAATTGCGTCAGATACATTTTCAATCTTCGTAAATTTGATCATATCTCTCACTATCGGTCTCGCCTTAAATGGCTCACTATTAAACAGAGGCGTGACTCTAGAATTTTGCTTGTTCTCTTCTCTATCTTAAATGATCCATCCACTCCTTCTTATCTCAAAGAGAAATTTCAATATATTTCCTCAACGCATGATGGAACTCTGCGGTCCTCATATTATAATAATAAACTAAGTATCCCACTACATTTTACTAATTTTGTTGGTAAATCCTTCACCATTTAGGCTGCACTGCTCTGGAACTCCTTGCCCGATGACGTCAGAAAAACAACTGCCTTTAAAAAATTGGTACATAAGCACTTTAATGATAGTTAATATGGTGAATTTGGTTACCTTTGTTGTTATTTTATTTATAGGTTTATGTTATATATCTATTTGTATTTATAATATGTTTATATTTATGTATATATGTATTTGTATGTAAATATAATATATTGTCCGTATTATATTTTATAGTATATAAGTTTATTGTATTTATATATATAATATTAGTTTATTTTTAAGTTTATAAGTAGTTTTTTTCCTTGATTTACTCTATTGTTAATTTTATTTTATCACCTATCACTTAATTTCCACACGTTCCGGGTTGACTGGGAGAGAATGCCTAAAGGCATTAAGTCCGCCCTTTTGTAAACTTTTTATTAAGGTGCAATAAAGTGTAAATAAATAAATAAATAAGAAAAAGTGCGAGGGAGATGGATATTATTTCATCTCACTTCCTTATTTCGGCGCCAAGGCCTTCTACACTATGACACAAGGGGTAGTAACGAAAAAATCTTACACTTTTTGTCGTCTAGCTCCCATCCGCCAAACCCGTACCGTCCGATAAGGAACTTCGTTCTAAAAAAACTTGAGAGACAATTACCCACTGAAGTTGTCGCTTTTAGGTGACAGTGTGTTCGCGTATCGTAACAACTTAATGGTGTCATTTTTAGATGTCGGTGTGCGCGGGCGTCGTAAAAATTCATTCTCATCATTTTTCCCAAAGGCCCTAAAAAGAAGTATAACTTCAAAAAACTTCGCTTGCCAACCTGCCTGTCAAACATGGCAACTGTGGCAAATCCACTCAGATAATAATAAGGCAGTCTATGGGAGGTCTATAGACTGTAATGAATGATGAAATATTTGAGTTGATTTTTCCATCAGACTAATGCCACGAGATTGAGGCTTATTGATTTCCTTGTGCTGCCGCCACAGTGAAATATCATTAATTGTATTTTATTGAAAAACTAGCTGGTACCCGGCGCGTTGCAGTCGCAGAAGAAATAATTATGGAAATATCGTTTTAAATTTGGAAGTGTTATATTGTTTAATTAGGAATGATAATACATTCATTAAAGTTGAATGGATATATAACTTTAAAATAAATTTCTTGTTGAGATACGAGTACACGCGCCACCTAGTGTAAGTTAATTGAATTATGCCTATAATAATTGTATATGCGCCAGTGCAAGCAATAAGTTGACAAAGTTTTACCGCAATCTTATGAACGGTATGGCAGCGCATAAAATACGAACATACAATAATATTTTTTATATATATTAGATTCAATATTTCTACAATAATTAGTTCTTGTCTTTTATGTATCATCCTTGAAAATTAGATTTTGTAGTATTACAATATGTACATAGTTTTATCTTATTTAAACTAAACCGTCAAAAGTTCTGGAGAAATGATTGTTATCGAGCAAGGGGAGACGGTCTCAATCTATAAGAACATAATGGAACATACCTACGGTGAAATTAGAACGATGCTGTGAGGACGTAACTTATAAGGCCGGTTATTGCTCTGCGTTATGTAAAAGATAAAGTGGATATATTATAATTTATAATTTAGACAATACCATGTTATTAATGTGAAATATTTAAAGCTCTTATAATGTTATGGTAAATATGGTCAATATTTAAATATTTTCTTCATAAAGATGTCAGATGTACTTTTTAAGATTCTGTACCCAACGGGTAACCAACGGGACCCTATTACTAAGCCTCCGCTGTCTGTCCGTCTGTCTGTCAGCGGGCTGTATCTCTCTCTATCTCTAACATTTTCACAGAATGTGTATTTCTGTTGCCGCTATGACAACAAATAATAAAAATAAATTAAAGGGGGCTTCCCTACAAGAAACGTGATTTACTATGGTACGGAACCCTTCATGCGCGAGTCCGACTCGCACTTGGCCCGTTATTTTAATTGCCTGACGAAATTGTCATTACGTGGGCATTTCTTGGTGTATAATCTAAAAAAAAAAACTTAGCAATTCTGTACTAACCTAGTTTTACTAGACTTGTTACTGCATTGCATACGAGTCGCATGTTGAAAGCACCTTGACCGACCCTAAAAGATCGATAAAGCTCACTCCGAACGGAGGCGGTTACGTAAACAATGCCAGACTACTGTCGCCTGTTATGTAATATATTATGTATCTTATGTTTTATGTGTTCGTATACCGTATGGAAACTTTGGGTATTCCTTAAAAAGAAAAAATAATGAAAGAATGAGTTTTTTATATATTATGAATGGATCACGTTCGATTACCAAATTCAACATATAAATGCGGACTCAGCTGGACATCTTCTGCTGGATCTTAAGACATGATAGCGTTGTTGCCTTTCTTCTGTATCGCTTGGCGTTCTACGTAAATATATTCGGTGGTAACTCAGTGGCTAAACACTCCATTAATTCCATAGTATGCGAACAACTCGGGCTAGATTTTAAGTGGTAGAGCCATGCTGCAGTTATATTATACGTCTTAGAGCTATGCTGCAGCTATATTACTGGTGTAGTAGTGGTAGTAGCACAAACGAGTCGGCTCGACCGGGGAAGGACCACGTTCTCACAGAATACCAGCTTAAAATAGCAGCTTAACGCTGCTGTGTTTCGTATGGTGAGTGTAGAGAACCGGAGACCCTTTTTACTGGAAAAGAGGCATTCCATCTTAGTCCTCAGGGGTGACAACGCATGTGTATTTTGATTCGTAATCGAGGATATAGATGTAGGTGTCTATGGGCCACAGCAACCACTTACCATCAGGTGGACTGTGTGCTTGTTTGTCACCCTTATCCTATATATATAGATCTCCGGCGGCACTAATAAAATTTTAAAGGTTGGTTTTCTACGTGCTCGGCGGTAAAGTAGTAAGGAAACTTTCAGTTGAGAAAACCTTGCCTAAGGAAAACAACACATATTGTAGCAGCCAAGTGCTTCATAATCTCAGAATGATAGGAGGCCTATGCAACTATATTACACAAACGAGTGTCTTCAATACTTTTTATCGATACTTACAAGATTCCTTTATCTTATAAGTAACCAATAATTAACCTAGTTTTAAGATAAACTTTTATTCAGAGAGCCAATATGTACAAGTGTAATAGGCAGGAAATATAAAGACTGTTGCTCAAAGCACGTACTCGTCGTAAATAGCTCCCACATAGAGCTACTTTAATATAGCAATTTATTTATTGTTGTAAGTAATCATGGTACTGGTAGTACTAAAAGATAAACTTACAAAAAAATTGTGTCAAATTAAGTAAGAATAAGTACCTAATGTAACGGTGTAAGAATATCCACTACCCATATCGCCCCGCGGGTGTTGCAAGAGGCGTCAGAGGGAAACTGAAACAGGTGATGGGCAGCAGCATCTTTCTGGTAACTACTCAAAATAATAACACAACTGCTGTTGACAAACCGCTCGCCAGGCATGTCAACTATGGCAAAATCCTCCCTGTGGGCAATCGATGCGGGAGGTCTATGTGCAGCAGTGGACGTTTATAGGCTGTAATGGATATATATATATATACATATATATATAGTATATCGAATAAAAAAATGTAAGCGTTTAAAACATATTAACGTTAGTGCATCAAATTATTTTAATTTATTATTATTATTAAGTTAAAAAAAATATTTCTGGCGTCTGCCTTTCAGTCTAATTACAATCTGGGTGTCTTCAAAGCAAGAGTGAATAGGCTTTTGTTACGCTTAGACAGTGCGGTTTACCGTCTAGAGCTTCAATACCACTCACCATCAGGTGGGATTGTAGCCAAGCACTGGCTTATATTAATAAATATATAATGTAAATCATCTGTGAATAATAATACACAAGTAGGTAATTTGTACATACTAAGTAAACGGTCTAAAGAACGGGACTTGGCTAGTGGCTACTCGGATAACGCCGATTGATATACTCGTACTCGTACGTATCTCCGTAATGTACTTCGTACACCGGCAAATGTTATAAAAAGTTAATAGATAAATGAGTAACATATTAATAATTCAAAGTATTATTAAGTAAATAATTCAAAATGCAATAGGTCAATAAAATGAAAGTTATGATTTATATCTCGTAAATATTGAAATGTCTTTGTTCTAAATACATTGCACCACGATGGCAGAGATCCTCCCATTGAGATATTACGTACAGTACATAATAGTTCAATGGCTTCTCCTATTTCTGAGACGTTTACGTTAAAATAAAGATTGTACCATGTCGCATGTTAACATCCGTTTCGTCATTCTACAAGTAATACTTGGGTGCCAGCCTCGTATCGACGACATGGTAAGGGATGCTGGAAAGCTATGTATGCAGGTGGCTGACCATGCTTTAGAGGGGCCATATTCAGCGGTGGACTTGTAAATGGCTGTAATGTTGGTGATGATGATGAATCAACGTTAAGTGTATTTTGAACATTATAAGTAAACAAACCAAACCTTTGACCATTGTGTTGCAAAGCGATCGAAACCTATGTAACGAATAAAAAATAAATAACAACGAACGCAATTATGTTCGTAAAAATATTACTTTTTTGTAATGTGTAGTATTCACGTTAATATATGAAACCATTTTTTTTTCTTTTAAAAACGTTACCCCCACACTAGGATTTTCTCCTGTATCGTGGAGGCAGTTTACAAACACAAATTTCACAAGGACAAACATCCAGACCCAGAACAATCATTTGTAGGCCATACAAATACTTGTTCCGTGCGGGATTCGAACCCGCGCCCCCCAGCGCAGCAACTCATTGCTAAGTCACTGCGCCATGGAGCCGTCAATTTAATGTGTACTGCTCAGATTTTTTTTTAAATATTTATCTGCTCAAATAATTAGGGCTTTTGACCGGGACAGGACCATGGTTTATGACTGTCTTTGTGGATGACCATGTCCAGCAGTGACAAACTGACAAATAATAGGTTGTGGTTATTTTTTTTAAATAGTGTAAGGGTGACAAATGAGCACATAGTCCACCTGTAGGTAAGTAGATGCTTTTGTCCATGGTCATCTACTTCTTTCTTCGATTAAGAATCAAAATGCAGATGTGTTGTCAATTCTAAACACTAAACTGGAATGCTTCATTCCCAGTAAAAAGCGTCTCCGCTTCTCTACACTTACTAACTTACTATACGAAACACAGCAGCATTAAGTTGCTATTTCACGCTGGTATTCTGTGATTGTATTGATAAAATATCATTTTATAAATATGACCGGTTACCGTGTTTTGTTTCGTCGCGATGCAACTATGAGATAACTCGGAGACAGACAGACAGATAACGTTAAAATGAATCTTAGTCCCTAATGTTTACTGACCGTAGTTTGCTTACAAATTAACTGTTGTCGCAATTATAGAAAACAACAAGAACTTAGTCGTAAAATTTTATCGTTTTACCAGTTCACATTTACATATTATTGTCGAAGATGTTTACTGCCGTAGGAAGTCGGTTTAAATTTAATATATTTACAAGTATAATATGTATCAAGTAATTATTAACATGAATAAATTTAACTGAAATTTTTATATGAAGCTCTATGATGACTTTTGCAATCGTACAGAATTTTGTATTGTATTATATTGTTGTCGAATTTGATTTTAGCAATACCCATTGAGCCGTTTACTACGTTCTAACTATTAAGGATATTTAAATATATATATGTATTACGAAATAAGAGACAAATATGTTTAATCACCACCTACACCTACCATCAGTTGGAATCGTATTCAAGGACGTATTCATCATTTTACGTCCACGGTCAGTAGTCAACTACGTGATAAATAAATTTTGTAAAAAAAATCTAGTTCTGGATATATAAAGCAAAGCTATTTCATCTTAATTCATAATGTATTTAAACTACAGTACATTTTATGTATAAAAAATAAGAAAATCTTTCAGTGTTGCGTAATTGATTCTTGCCTTTTTTTAAAACAAGCAGGTGTTCGTAACTAAAGGTCAACAAGTGAGGAACATGGCCAGTTATGTGCTCTTAAAGAGATTATTACTCACGGATGAATAAAGATACTTATCTGTTATACTAATACCAATATTTACAGAGGCAAAGTATGTCTTGTCACTTAAATAAATAAAATATGAATAAACAATAAACAAATAAATAGTTGTAAATTATGTTCGAGTAATTTAATTTTTAAGACTTTAATTTTCGTGTGTCGATGAACATTTCCTAAACATTCTCGTTAATTGTGAGAACAATATTCGTTAAAGACGTTTTAATAATTCTTATAAATCATAATCGACTATATTACAAAAAGTAGTTTATTATTAGCTTCAGCTTAGAACTGGAATATGATTCACAAAAGAAGTCCCGCGGAAATATTATTGTTCGGAGATTCGTACTAAAATTTGATGTATGGAGTTTTTGACAGTAAATCTCAAATGACTGACGGGCTACAGCTAAGCGACTACTTTAATTAGAGGGATTCTTTTCAAACTATAGTTTGAACCCGAGGCTATCAATATCAATAAACCACTTTTTGTAATCAGTCGAAATAATTCTAAATCTTTATTATGAAATATCTTGTGTCCTAATAAAATATACAAAATGTATTATTTTATACTTCGTTATAACAGAATTTGTTTTGTTTTAATTAAAAATATCACTTATAAAATAAACTAAACGCGTTACAGGCGCGTTCCGAAGCATTGGAGAGAAGACCGCTTCTCTGTTCGAGCGTAAGAAGAAAGACGTGGAGCAGATTGCAGCGGAGAAGGCGCAAGAAGCTGCGCATGTGGTTGATGAGCATGTGAAGAAGGCGGGAGAGCTTGTTGATGGGGTGCATCAAAGTGCCGACCAAGCAGCTAACTCAGCAGCAACAGCAGGTTTGTTGAAAATGAGCATTTTGGACATGTTTAAATCCCTAATTTAGGAAGGTTTACTTTAATCGCGACTCTTGGTAAGCGGATTACCATTAACTGTATACTAGACGCTTCGGTACGTAAATGCTGCCAGGTCTGGACTGACTCGGGTAGTCAGGGCGCATGCACTACATGTTTTGGATTTTTTTTAATTTCTACGATAGGTTTCTCACGATGATATGTTTATCAGCGCCGCATGTGGTAAATCAGCATTTAAAATTACAAATAACTGGAAACGGCAGGTATCTAACTCGCTTTTTATTTATTCTGTGGGCATACTATGAAATTTTGACATGAGCGCTTGTCCCCTAAGCTACCACTGCTCTGTATTCAGTAGCTTAACACAAATTATGATTTTTTTTATTCGATTAGAGCCAGGCCACAGTGGGTATGGGTCGCTTTGACCGGGAAAGGGTCACGTGCGTACAGAATACCGGCGTGAAATAGAAACAATGTTTGATAAATTACACTTTTTTACTGGTAATGAGGCATTCCATCTTATACCTCAGTGATGACAGTGCATCTGCATTTTTTAAATGTAGTTTAGGCTACATACAGCCTACAGCATCCACTTACCGTTTGGTGTAATTTGTGCTTCGTTACTCGTAAAAAAAAACCTTTCCAACTTTTTGCATTAATTTATTACAGTTTTATCATCTTTTTCTTTTTCGAAGCTTGCATCTCTGATAATATATAGCTGCCTTCCGGTGGGGCTCCAATCGGATTTCGATTTCCTTTTCTTTTTTTCTCAGGGCCTGCTTCAAATACAGGTCTAACCGCGTAGTAGCTTACGACGCGATTATTTCGCAGCAAAACAAGTCTGAATATTTAAAATTATTGACCGCGTCGCAAAATTAACTGCGCATAGGGTTGCCATTGCCATTGGCTTTTTCGGGTTGTGTCCGGCCAAATGTTTATGTATCTGGCCTGTCCGACTTTTTGTTAGTGTAACGCGTTGCACGCATCGCTTGGTTGTTGTTGAGTTGGATTTGGTGAGTTTTTTGGCTGCATGCCCTCAGAAAGGTATGTTTGGCTTTCTAAAAATTACTATCCGGCTTTTAGGGCCAAAATTCCGGCTTTTTGGAGCGCCGAATCCGGCTTTTTCATTTTAGAAGATGGCATCCCTAACTGCGCATCAACTTTAAAAAGAGAAAGGGAGCTTTTCTGTCAATATCAATGATAGTGTTGATTTTCACTTGCTTTAAATGTCGTTTCCTATCAGATTGTATCTACTACGCGCGCTCTTAAAAAACTTATTTGTTTTTTATAAGGCATCTTTTTCTTCTTTAATGGCCTTTCTTAATCTACAGCTGCATCTAGGCCGTTTTTAAAATGCACCAGCTAGCATTCGTAACTTGAAATACTTTCTTTATTTCGCATCTGCTGAACAGCAGGGGATAAGAGAAAATAATTCGTGCTTTTAATAAAATACAAAAAAATTTATATTGTTTGTATTTATTTATATTTATATATTCTTCCCGTGTGTGTCGTAAGAGATGAATATGTGAAAATTCATGAAAATCGCAATGGTTACCGAGATACGGCGAGATAACCATCACGAAATATACCAGACCAATGGCGGGCAGCAGCGTCTGGTACGAAGTGTATACGATCATTAACCTGCTTACCGAACATGGCGATTACGATAATTTCTCCTTATAGAAGAGATAGGCCTTTTCTATAAGAATAAATTCCGGCAGTGGATTATTTACAGGATGTTAAGGAAAAGCATATCAACCCGTGGGTGTCGTAAGAGGCGGCAGAGGGAAAACATCAGGAGATGGACAGCAGGGTCTTCCTTATCTATAATATAAAAATGAATCGCTGAATGTGTTGCTAAGCGCAAATCTCGAGAGCAACTGAACCGATTTCGCTGATTCCTTTTTTATAATATTCCTTGAAGTACGAAGATGGTTTTTACGGAGAGAAAAATTCAAAAATTGCCTGAAAAAGTTTAAAAACACCACTTTTCTATATTCCCATACAAAAGATTCGTAATAATACTTAAACGTCAATTTGAACTTTAATACCATACCATAAAGTTTAAATGTTAGTGGACGTTAGTATCGTATAAATATTAATGTCAATATTTGTCAGTATTTATACACACTGGCAGAAAGCTGATGTTATAAGGAGTAACTTGGGCTCCTTTTATTTTAGGGTTTCGCGAAAAATACCTCCGCGCGGGTGAAGTCGCGGGGAACAGCTAGTAATAAATAAAAAAAAAACTGCAGTTGCCAACCCGCTAGCCAAGCGTGGCAACTATGGCAATTTCCCCCCTAGCGGCAATCTATGGGGGAGAATGTTCAGCAGTGGACTTTAATAAGCTGTAACGGCAAGGTAAGGTAAGTTTGAGGTGTGTAGAAGACTTGTTATAAAATCGACGACTATGAAGGTTAAACGGGATAACATGCGGTATTTTCTTACGCTGCTTCTATACAGCTGTAGTCGAAGAGTTTTATGTAATTCTAAATTTATAGAACAAAATGACTCATAGCCACAATGAATGAATGTAGGTTGGATTAGTGCCAAAAAATAAAATAAAATCTAGCCCCGTAACATACTTCACATCTTAGTTCGCATTTCACACACAGGACCACGCTTTCACAGAACGCCAGCGTAAAATAGCAGCTCAGTGCTGATGTGTTTCTTATGGTGAGTGCAGAGAACCGGAGACCCCTTTTATTGGAAAAGAGGCATGCTAACTTAGTCCCGCATTTACATTTTGATACTTAATCGAAAATTAATGTAGATGTCTATGCACCTTAAAACATACTTCAGCGGAACTTCTTTCGTGAAACGGATTCTTATTTAAACCTGGGACTTATTATAAACTAATTGTCGTTAATTTCATTCATTCATTACAGCCCTTCACAAGTCCACTGCTGAAAATAGGCCTATCTTACAAGGTCGTCACTCTAGTGGGGATCGCCCTACACTTCGCTTACCGCTTCAGTACCTTTTTTCGCCATCGGTTGTCGGTTCTTCGAGCTATATGGCCGGCGCATTGCCACTTCAGCTTACTAATCATATGCTACTAAGGATATCCTCATTTCTAAGTTTTATCGTGTAAAGAAACCCCGATCACAGCTCTCTCCATAGCTCGCTGAGTGACCTTGATTTTCCTCATACGGCCAGCAATAAAGAACCACGTCTCAGTTCCATAAGTCATCACTGGCAACACGTTCTGGTTGTACAGTCTCGTTTTCAAGTTTTGAGGTATACTTGACGAGAAGATATGTCGTAATTTCCCGAACGCTGCTCAGCCGAGTTTAATCCGTGGATTGACCTCTGGGTCGAAGTTGGACTTACCTAGTCGGACTATTTGTCCCAGGTAAACATACTCATCAACAACTTCGAGCTTAGTGCTCCCAACAACTACCGGCATAGGTGTGACATGGCCATAAGGTCTATATCGTCGACAAATCGAAGGTGAGTGATGTACTTGCCAGTATCTTGAAAATATCTTCCAATGCAGCGATGAAGAGTTTCGGGGATATAACGTCACCCTGTCTTACACCTCTCCGCAGTTGGATAGGTTTCCTACTCTGGGTTCTGTACTCGGATAGCCATCGTCATCAACTAATTGTCGTAATAATACCGAATAAATCTCTCTGTCTCTAAATTCATAAAAGTCTCTGTGAATAGAAATATTAATAAGAAAATTTTTACCAGTGGTTCTATTTTATTAACTTGCTATTTTTGGAAGTTGTTACAATGGTTTCGATATTTGCAAATCAAGTCATCAATATGCTTAATTGATATGTGAAGTAATCTATACTTGTATTTTGTAACTTACCTGATTAGTTCATATATTGTTGGTGTTTTGGTGTTCAACTCAATGAAACACTTTCGTGGACTTCACACTTAGATCTTCTATCTGCAAGAATACGGAAGCTAATATGGATTTATAAAAAACTTAGAAATGTCCTCAAACTTACATTATTGAAAACGGTTTCTTATGCTCTAGCTCAGTCGATCTTAAGCTACTGCATCTCTATTTGGGGTTGAGCGTGCAAAACTAGAATTATTAAGGTGGAACGCGCACAGCGATCTCTGCTTAAAGTAATGTTAAGAAAGCCTTACCGATACTCAACACTCAGTCTAGTACAAAAAAGTAAATTCATGACTGTAAGACAACTACTCAAAAGTATTAAACCTAACTTTGCGCAAGCATAAAGAATTAACCTATGACGCTAAAATTACTGATAAGCGAAGAAACAATAGAATATGTAGTAATAGTAGACATAATACTGCCTTCTTCAGAAGACAATGTTGCTTTTTTGCTCCTTTCTCGCTCCTACACGTGGTACACAAGTGGTAGATATGTATCAGCTACAAGCTACAACGTTCATTTTACTTACAGCCGCAAACGCCAAGCAAAGCGCTATCGACGCCATCGACAAAGCAGCGGGAGATGCGGCAGACGCAGCCAACAAAGCTGTTGAAGATGGCAAGAAGGTCGTCGACAGCACAAAAGGTAGGATTTATATTATTTATTCTGATGTCATTATCGAGCTCTAAACACTAGATATTTCAGAAATAAACCTCCGGAGTGTCGCAAAAGTTGAAATCAATGAATATATTATCATAATGCACTACCAAATCCTAAATCATGCATTTTGTTTTATTTTCTTTGTAGAACAACTGCATGGTTTGTCTTGTACACATACTTACTATAATATATTATATCCTTGCATAGTTTTAGTTTCTTTTCAGAAGACATTTTATATTTTTTCTTTTTAGTATTTTATGTTCGTATTTTAGTTTTAATTTTTTACGATCCCTAGACACACTCGCAACGACAGTAGACAACACAAAAAAAGCTGCCGGGTCCGCTTACAACACAACTAAAGGTAAATAATACTAATAATTTTAGTCTCACTTTTCTCTTTCTGGCTTAATCTACGTTTTGGGTGTCTTGTAGATTCTATCAGTAGCACAGTGGATGGTACAAAGAACTTAGCACAATCTGCCCGGCTAGCATGGGCGGGGACAATTTTATCCCCAGGGAAAGGAGAAAACGTTTATCCCCTCGCTTAGTTTTATCCGTCCTTAGAGCATGGGCACAACGGTGGATATAATATCCACAGTAGATTAAATTGGGAGATAGACTTAGATAGATTTTTTTATATGAATAATATAAACTTCAACCCACGTCCAATGAACTAGAATAAAATTGTCCCTTTCAAATGGTAAAAAAGCATAATTTTTTTATCTTTCATTTGGCTCCATGCTACGGACGGGGGATATATGTCCACTCGTTATGTCAAACGGGGATATACTTCTCCCCGTTTGACATAACAAGATAATTTTATCTCTTGTCACTGGATATAATCGGAGGATAAAATTTTTGTCCCCCGCCCATGCTAGCCGGCCTGCAATAGATACGAGCAAGTCGTATGTTGGTAGCACAAAAGGTATGGGGACTAGATATTGGCATGTTTCTCATTACTAATTTTCGGGTATGTTTTGTTTATCTCTATTAATAATAATAATTATGACTGTTCTAATGCTATTTTTTTCGTGCATATTTTCGACGTTTTAAAATATTTTTAAATGTGCAAATGAGTAGCCATTTATTTATTTCATATATTACGTAACTATATCGTAACTAATGTAACACATAACAATACTCGTACAATGTAAATACAACAGATAGATTATTTAGTATTTGCTACATAACTTACTCGTATATCGAATTAATACTAAATACTGCATATACTCGTACATCAATTACTTTTGCAAGAGAGATTTTGAAGTTTATACTAGTACATAGTTCGAATACTTATACATTATTAACAAGATAATATAATGCTCTTTTAATTTTTAATTAAAAAAATTAATAAACTTATAAGGTGCAGCGGGGCAATTTTAACTTGTAAGTTACAAAGAACAACTTTGAATACTAATATATACGATCTAAATTGATTTTACTGAAAATTGATTGCATTCATGCTTTAGAGTCAATCATTGTCTTATTTCTACAGATTCGCATTTAGAAATATTTATTGTATGCACTTAAAAATGTGTTTCTTATTTAAAAAAGCAAAAATAGTATATAATTTTTTTATTATAATAATTTATTAAAGTCCCGTTATAGTGTATTTATATTGCTGAAATGGAGCTCCTAAGTTTAGTCACAGGGTCGGTAATCAAAATTGAACCCTGTTGTTTATGTAACTAGGATTACTTTTGCAAAAAAAAACGCATTAAAATTTTTAGCAGGTTAATTTCAACTGGCCGCCATAGTAAATAGTGTCTACCAGATATAATAACGCCATAATAGATGTGACTGGATATATGTCGATAGATATTTTTACATATGTTTTTGTTTTATTTATTTATGAAATAAAATGAATGCATTTGAGAAAAACTACGTTTTATGCCATGAAAATGTAAAATTTTGAAAATCAACACATGAGATTACATAGCATTTAGTCTTACCGTATCCCTTAAAATTACAAATAACCTTTTACAAAATTAAAAATATCAAATGTGGGAAATTTCATAATATTTTGGCACAAAACATCAGTCTTAGACGGAGTTAGTGTTCCTAGTTAACAAACTATATTAATACAGTTTGTTAACTAGGAATACTATTTCAAATACAAAAATATTTATCATTTAAAAATCAAAACCTGAATTTATAAACAACAACTTGATAGAAACTAAATAAATTCACAGACTTAGCACTTTGAGATCAATATTGGTAATTTCTTATCATAACGAAATTCTTCGAATATCGATTGGAAATATATAATCAACGCCTTTAACTTCAGTGTGTCGGTAAGTTTTTTCAAATGCATTAATTTTATTTCATAATCAATTATCTCGTCTTCGTCAATGATTGAGTGGTTATTGTCAATAACACGAAATTGTTTTTTATTATTTTTTAAAGAATGAAATTCTTGTACCACTTTGCCTTGAGTCACATTTGTCATGCAGCATCTATATTTAAATATTTCTATCCCGTAGATGAACATAAAAACAGCTTCATAAAGAATGCAGCTTTTCTTTTCTTTTTTTTATATAGTGGCGAACCATCTGCAATAAAAAAAATATAAAAAAATAAACTTTAACTACCGTAGCAAAGTATATTCAATGCTAAATTTCACGTATTATTATAGAAACATATAGCCCTTTCCAGGGTAAGTATAATTAAAATAAGTATTTACATTTATTGAATATCGAAACATGGACATCACTAGTGTTTGTTAATTTTCATACAAAATCTGGAGGTATATTTGTACAAAATTTGGAGGGTAAATTCAACTGCCATATAGTTAAAATTACTAAAATTGGGGTTATTTAAATTGTCATCAGAATACTATTAAAACACAAGCTACAACAGCATAATTAAGCTAGTTTTATGTAATAGGCTAAAAATATACGACTCACCTTTAAAAAAACTTGTAAAAACACATTAAAAATAACTTTATTTATCAAAAATTTGAGTAACCTATTCGCAAGTGCATGCACAAAATTTTGCCGAAAACAAAATGGCTTTGTTAATCAACAGTATTAGAGCTATCGATGCCATCAATAACGAATAACACATAACATAAATAACGCTTTAATGAGTTATGTAAAATGCGAAAGTGATTGCAACTAGTTGAAATATTCTAGTAAAATTTACTACTTATACTTGTAAAATTTACTTTTACGGGCCAATAAAGAAAAAACAAAGAAAAAAGATGTATATGAGAGTGCGTGTCAAGAAGTTAAGCATGGTTTCAGCTTCACTTAAAATTTGCGCAGCGCTCCGTCTTTCTTCCTTTGTTAGTCTGAGCAAGTATCAAGTTTAGTTGGGTAAAACATAATATAAGCGGAAAATTGTTTCAATGTGAGCATGCGGAAGTCAGCTTGCAATTCGAATATCTAAATGCAAGCACGTCAAAATATGCATACGTCCGTAATCAATATACAAAAGCAATTTCTTACTTGTATATGAAGTCTGTAGACTAGAAGTCTCTAGAGATTCTATTTTAGACGAAAATAGAAGGCAGTTATTATTACTCGAGGTAGTCACAAAAAAACTTCTCGTGCTGCCTGCAAAGAAGGTCATACTAATAAATATACAATATACCTATTATTATTATTTTGATACAATCGCAAGCTTACAAATTTATGTATAGAGATGATATCGCAAACATACGCGGCAAACATGATTCGATTTTGGGATCTTGATTTATAAGGTCTTAAGCAGCAAAAGAAGTAATTTTAATAGAAAACTAAAATAGTTTGATTTTTAAATACGAAACATGTATGTTGCAAAATATATTTTTAAATAAGAAAATAAAGGTATGTAAAATATCGTTGTAGATGCGGTAGCAAGCAATTATAACGCAGCGGTAGATACGACCCAAAAATCTGTTCACTCTGCTTTTGATACAGGAAAGGCTTATGCCTCAAGTGCACAAGGTACATTCTACTAGTTATGCAATAATAAATAAATTATATAAATATATATTTTTTATACTTCATTCATTATTAAAAATTATATTACTCATAAAGATATTTTAGCGAACACTGTTAGTAGCACCATAGACGGAACTAAAACGCAGCTCTTTTAACCACTGACACTTCAAATACCTGTATCGATAGCGCAAATGGTATTAGCTTTAGTTTCATTATAGGTTGTGTCATTCCTGTCTTTTGATGTTTCTTCGTCGTGATTTTATATGTTAGTTTCAAACTTGATACCGTAGAACCGACGATATAAAAGTTTTTTTAATGATAGCTCAAGATTCAATAATAATAAAACCTTATTCGCTCTACTTTATTTAGACTTTAAAAAAAATCTAAACTGTAAATTATTCTAAACCCAACTACTCCAATACGTAAACGTATACGCTACTAATCCGTAAACGCCTTTTATCATGCTCGGGTATATTACGACGAGTGAGTGCATCTGTCGTGTATTTGTGCACTATAAACTGATTCCATTAGGTCACTCTATAAATTTTCTATGATTTTACTTACTTCCGGTCCATCAAATAAAACGTTATTGTCACACCCTTCACAAACAATTGTTTCAGTAACAGCTCATTTAGTTTTCTGTTTGTATGTAATACTTTACGTTCGCGTCTTCTTCGCACATTCTTGTCTGTTTGCACAGAGTAATTTACACTATTGCTATTTTTATTTGTAGCTTTTGCCATTATTTATAGATACTCTAGCACAAACAATGGATACAACCAAGCAGCAGCAGGCATCTGCAATGAACGCTGTTGATACTAGCATCTCTTTTGTAGGAAGTGCTAAGGACAATATTATTTATTCCTGTTATGATTCGTTAGTTTATTTGTACTATTCTAATTATACATTGTAGACACATTAGTAAACACAGTGTTCAGCACAGTATATACCACTAAAATCACTTCTGCTTCTGCAGTAGATAAAGGAACATCAATGGTAGGGATTGCTAAAGTTATTATTAGTTAACATATGGCTAAAATATTTATATTTTATTTGTAATTTTTTTTTATTGTTTTTGTAGACACTGTAGTTAACACAGCCACCAGCGCATTAGATAGCACCAAAAATGTAGGTGCTTCTGCACTAAATACAGGGGCAGCATTTGTAGGGAGTGCTAAAGGTATTATTAGTTAGCATTCGGTTGAATAATTTATATTTTATTTACGAACTTTTACTTTCATTTTTACTTTTATTGTTTTTTGTAGACACTGTAGTTAACACGGCGACCAGCGCATTAGATAGTACCAAAAATGCAGGTGCTTCTGCACTAAATACAGGGGCAGCATTTGTAGGGAGTGCTAAAGGTATTATTAGTTAGCATTGGGTTGAATAATTTATATTTTATTTCTAAACATTTACTTTCATTTTTACATTTATTGTTTTTGTAGACTTTGTAGTAAACACATCCACCAGCGCAGTAGACAGCACCAAAAATGCAGGTGCTTCTGCACTAAATACAGGGGCAGCATTTGTAGGGAGTGCTAAAGGTATTATTAGTTCGCATTAGGTTGAAAATATTATAATTTATTTACGAACTATTTCTTTAATTTTTACTTTTATTGCTTTTTGTAGACACTGTAGTTAACACAGCCACCAGCGCAGTAGATAGCACAAAACATGCAGGTGCTTCTGCACTAAATACAGGGGCAGCATTTGTAGGGAGTGCTAAAGGTATTATTAGTTAGCATTGGGTTGAATAATTTATATTTTATTTACGAACTTTTACTTTCATTTTTACTTTTATTGTTTTTTGTAGCCACTGTAGTTAACACGGCGAGCAGCGCATTAGATAGTACCAAAAATGCAGGTGCTTCTGCACTAAATACAGGGGCAGCATTTGTAGGGAGTGCTAAAGATTTTATTAGTTAGCATTCGGTTGAATAATTTATATTTTATTTACGAACTTTTACTTTCATTTTTACTTTTATTGTTTTTTGTAGACACTGTAGTTAACACGGCGACCAGCGCATTAGATAGTACCAAAAATGCAGGTGCTTCTGCACTAAATACAGGGGCAGCATTTGTAGGGAGTGCTAAAGGTATTATTAGTTAGCATTGGGTTGAATAATTTATATTTTATTTCTAAACTTTTACTTTCATTTTTACTTTTATTGTTTTTTGTAGACACTGTAGTTAACACGGCGACCAGCGCATTAGATAGTACCAAAAATGCAGGTGCTTCTGCACTAAATACAGGGGCAGCATTTGTAGGGAGTGCTAAAGGTATTATTAGTTAGCATTCGGTTGAATAATTTATATTTTATTTACGAACTTTTAGTTTCATTTTTACTTTTATTGTTTTTGTAGACACTGTAGTTAACACGGCGACCAGCGCATTAGATAGTACCAAAAATGCAGGTGCTTCTGCACTAAATACAGGGGCAGCATTTGTAGGGAGTGCTAAAGGTATTATTAGTTAGCATTCGGTTGAATAATTTATATTTTATTTACGAACTTTTACTTTCATTTTTACTTTTATTGTTTTTGTAGACACTGTAGTTAACACAGCCACCAGCGCAGTAGATAGCACAAAACATGCAGGTGCTTCTGCACTAAATACAGGGGCAGCATTTGTAGGGAGTGCTAAAGGTATTATTAGTTAGCATTGGGTTGAATAATTTATATTTTATTTACGAACTTTTACTTTCATTTTTACTTTTATTGTTTTTTGTAGACACTGTAGTTAACACGGCAACCAGCGCATTAGATAGTACCAAAAATGCAGGTGCTTCTGCACTAAATACAGGGGCAGCATTTGTAGGGAGTGCTAAAGGTATTATTAGTTAGCATTGGGTTGAATAATTTATATTTTATTTACGAACTTTTACTTTCATTTTTACTTTTATTGTTTTTTGTAGACACTGTAGTTAACACGGCCACCAGCGCATTAGATAGTACCAAAAATGCAGGTGCTTCTGCACTAAATACAGGGGCAGCATTTGTAGGGAGTGCTAAAGGTATTATTAGTTAGCATTCGGTTGAAAATATCATAATTTATTTACGAACTATTACTTTAATTTTTACTTTTATTGATTTTTGTAGACACTGTAGTTAACACAGCCACCAGCGCAGTAGATAGCACAAAACATGCAGGTGCTTCTGCACTAAATACAGGGGCAGCATTTGTAGGAAGTGCTAAAGGTATTATTAGTTAGCATTGGGTTGAATAATTTATATTTTATTTACGAACTTTTACTTTCATTTTTACTTTTATTGTTTTTTGTAGACACTGTAGTTAACACGGCAACCAGCGCATTAGATAGTACCAAAAATGCAGGTGCTTCTGCACTAAATACAGGGGCAGCATTTGTAGGGAGTGCTAAAGGTATTATTAGTTAGCATTGGGTTGAATAATTTATATTTTATTTACGAACTTTTACTTTCATTTTTACTTTTATTGTTTTTTGTAGACACTGTAGTTAACACGGCCACCAGCGCATTAGATAGTACCAAAAATGCAGGTGCTTCTGCACTAAATACAGGGGCAGCATTTGTAGGGAGTGCTAAAGGTATTATTAGTTCGCATTAGGTTGAAAATATTATAATTTATTTACGAACTATTACTTTAATTTTTACTTTTATTGATTTTTGTAGACACTGTAGTTAACACAGCCACCAGCGCAGTAGATAGCACAAAACATGCAGGTGCTTCTGCACTAAATACAGGGGCAGCATTTGTAGGGAGTGCTAAAGGTATTATTAGTTATCATTCGGTTGAATAATTTATATTTTATTTACGAACTTTTACTTTCATTTTTACTTTTATTGTTTTTTGTAGACACTGTAGTTAACACGGCGACCAGCGCATTAGATAGTACCAAAAATGCAGGTGCTTCTGCACTAAATACAGGGGCAGCATTTGTAGGGAGTGCTAAAGGTATCATTAGTTAACATATGGCTAAAATATTTATATTTTATTTGTAATTTTTTTTACTCTTATTTTTATTGTTTTTGTAGACACTGTAGTTAACACAGCCACCAGCGCATTAGATAGTACCAAAAATGCAGGTGCTTCTGCACTAAATACAGGGGCAGCAGTTGTAGGGAGTGCTAAAGGTATTATTAATTTGCATTGGGATGATATATTTATATATTTTTACGCACATTAACGTTTATTATTTTTGTAGACACTGTTGTTAACACAGTTACCAGCGCTGTAGATGGCTCTAAAAATGCAGCTGCTTCTGCAGTAGATAAAGGAACCTCAATTGTAGAGAGTGCTAAAGGTATTATTAGTTAACATATGCCTAGAATATTTATGTTTTATTTGTAATTTTTTTTTACTTTTATTTTATTGTTTTTGTAGACACTGTAGTTAACACAGCCACCAGCGCATTAGATAGTACCAAAAATGCAGGTGCTTCTGCACTAAATACAGGGGCAGCATTTGTGGGAAGTGCTAAAGGTATTATTAGTAAGCGTTGAGTTGAAATGTTTATAATATATTTGTAAATTTTTACTTTCGTTTTTTTTTTGTAGACACTGTAGTTAACACAGCCACCAGCGCATTAGATAGTACCAAAAGTGCAGGTGCTTATGCACTAAATACAGGGGCAGCATTTGTAGGGAGTGCTAAAGGTATTATTAGTTAGCATTGGGTTGAATAATTTATATTTTATTTACGAACTTTTACTTTCATTTTTACATTTATTGTTTTTGTAGACACTGTAGTTAGCACAGCCACCAGCGCATTAGATAGCACCAAAAACGCAGGTGCTACTGCACTAAATACAGGGGCAGCATTTGTGGGGAGTGCTAAAGGTATTATTAGTTAGCATAGTTAGCTTTGGGTTGCAACATTTATATTTTATTTGTTAACTTTTACTTTAATTTTTAATTTTTTTGTAGACTCTGTAGTTAATACAGTTACCAGCGCTGTAGATAGCACTAAAAATGCAGCTGCTTCAGCGGTAGATACAGGTGCAGTATTTGTGGGGAGTGCTAAAGGTATGATTAGTTAGCATTAGGTTGAAATATTTTTATTTTATTTGCAAGTTTACTTATATTTTATATTTTTTGTAGACACTATAGTAAACGCATTTACCAGCACAGTAGATACCACTAAAAATGTAGCTGCTTCTGTAGTAGATAAAAGTGGAGCATTTGTAGAAAGTGCAAAAGGTATATTCAAATATTTATAATTCTTTGAAGAGTAGTTATGTGTGTTTTTATATGTACATCCTTCTTTTTTTTTATTGTAGATACTGTAGTGAGTTCAATCCATAGTACAGTAGATTCTACTAAAAACGTTGCTGCTTCGGCAGTAGACAAAGGTGCAACATTAGTAGGGAGTGCTAAAGGTATTGTCAAACGATAGCGAAATGTATAGTGCTTGTGTATATTGTTTTGGTATTATTAAAATCATTTTTTCCATAGATACTGTCGCAAGCACAATAGATACAACAAAGAATTTAACTGCTACTGCGGTTGATAAAGGTGTTTCTTTTGTTGGAAGCGCTAAAGGTAAAATAAAATAAAAAAAATTAATACCTAATTAACTAATCTCAGTGTCCTCGTGATGACATACTAATTCGAGTTGTAAATGTATTACTATTGATTGCTTACGTAATCAGCAAATAATAGCATACCAAGTATTATAGACACGGGTTATTATTTATATAATTTCTTAGACCAACGATAGACGAACTAGGCGAGAACGCCTTACACCGTTATGTAAACAATGACATACCTAATACTTATCTTACTCGATTGTTTCAAATTTCGAGTTAAAGAGTACCATAAAAATTTTCGTCTCTTACATTTAAAAACTGACCGAATCGTAAATTAATAGCACCAATGCATGAAATGTTATTATTGTAATCCTTCCTTCCTATTTAACATTTACCTTAGTACTAAATATGCATCTAGGTGGATCTTTTAGTTTTACCTCACTTTCTTTCATTATGTATTGTAGATACATTAGCGAGCACTGTTAATAGTACTGTAGACACAACAAAAGGAGTAGCTAGCACAGTAGTAGCAGAAGGATCATCTCTCTTAGCAGGCGCTAAAGGTATGGTTTCATTAATTTTTTTTTAAATCGTCTGTGTGCATTCTTATGGTACGATTTGTGTAAATGTTTTATGTAAATACGCTTAAGTATTTGGAAGGAGTATGGTATTTACTTTACTTTTACCGTAAAATTAATTGTTATGGTGTATACGGTTGCATGCGGAAAATAAATTTCTTTTCTGCCTAATAATTTATTGTTTGCTAACAATTTATAGATGTAAAACAACTGGCTATGTGGCTTCTATAGAACATGCTTACAAAAGCATGCTTCTAATATGTCGCTAATATAAAAAGCCTTCCTTAAAAGGTATCCGTCGTAATAAGATGAGAGATTGTTTTCCCTAATTGCTTAATGTCATGTTTTATATTTTCCCAGTTCTAAAGTTATCCTAATTATAGGAGTAAGTTTTAAGTTACGCGCCACGCAAGATTGATTCTGTGAACTACAGAATTTAAAGAAGCTAGCGAAAACTCTTTTCTAGTGATAATTTTATTAAAATAACAGCGAAATTAATAACAGATAGAACAGTGTTATTTTTTTCATTAAAGTAGGATAAAGGCACCTTATTCCGGGGGTTTTGAAAATGGCAACATATTCCGAGGTATTTGGAAAAGGGCGATTACAAACTAATTTACAATGTTATATTTTTGCGTGGCTATACCATCAAGAGGTGGTGTATTATGTAATAAGTTTTAAAATAATCTGTTAGTTTTGCGTCATCAGCTAGTTCGAATGCGTGCTTCATATATTTTAGATCTTGTGCAGTCTGCATATGAATAGCATATTTATTTAAAGAATCTCATTATTTTTGTACTGTGTGTGCTTCTCTCGATTGAACTATCTAACTAGGAATATATATATATATATATATATATATATATATATATATATATATATATATATACATATATATATATATATATATATATATATATATATATATATATATATATATATATATTTCCTGAATTACTTAGAATAAAAATACGTTTTAAATAGACAATGATCAGGAAGATGAGAGTAATTAAAAGGCGCGTCACAATTCATTCCAAGGCAATAGTCACGATCGTAGTGTCAATAAAGCAAAGAGAATATAAATTCCAGTAACAAATTAAGGTAGGATGGCGACTGAAATCATTATCGTGGTTTAAAGAGCAGCTTTACATTTATTTCGAGATTAATCGAAATAAATTATCGTAAACTTAAAATACTTTTTGACAGTCAGTCATAGAATTAGATATTTTTGCCACATGCACCAATTTCATAAAACGATGAAACTGATTTCTGTTCAAAGTAAAATATTATTAAACTGCATTGAAAAGTTTTTGTAATTTTATTATCCTATTTAATTAAAAAAAATCTATCTATCTAGCTAGCTAGCTATCTTATGATTTTTAAATAAATTACTTAAAATTTTGAATGGGAATTGCGTTGCAAAAAAGTCATATTTTAAAATGGCGCTGTAAAATGTGTTGACGCAAATAACAGCATTCATTCCTTGACAAAATGATTGCTCAAAGATTTGTTAAACGCTTTTAAGAGAGTGGTGATCACGTTTTTAAATTCTATTCTATATTAAATCTCATGATTATTATTTTTTTTTCACAGAAACAATCCATTCCACCGTAGATACAACTAAGAAGGCTGCAGAAGACGCTAAAGCGCAGGCTTTGAAGGCTGCAGAAGATGCTAAAGCGCAGGCTTTGAAGACTGCAGAAGATGCTAAAGCGCAGGCTTTGAAAGCCGCTGAAGCTACCAAGGAGGGAGCTAAGCGAGCTGCCAGTAAGTAAATATTAATATAAATAAACTAAAATTGTTTTTTCCTTATCATCTTGATCATTTACGGCCTACCACAAGTCCACTGATGAATATTGGCCCACATAAATTGCCAAAAGGCGTGGTCAGTAAGCACTAGATACCTGCAGACAACCTCAAACAAAGAGGTTTACAGACCGTTGTCACCTCTGAGGACTAAGATGGAACGCCTTACTGTAATTATTCTAGTTTTCTATAGCCTCCAAACGGGAACACTGCTCTTTGGCTGCCGAAACATCTAAGAAGGTGGTACATGTAAATGTGGTATTTCAAAGGTGTAAACAGATAAGCGAACTAAATATTAGGATCTGACTCACGAGGTGACCGATATATGGGGTGGTCTGTAAAGTTTTCCTGTAGTTGTTTCTGTGAACGCGGTCAGACTCTCTGGTCATCTGAGGCGATTTGAACTCTGTGACAGACCGCTAACGGCTCAAATGCAGAAGGCGGTGCTCCTCGATACCGCCCGCATCATCCGCCGGTTTCATTTCCTTCCCCCTAACCTATTTTTAGGTTTTGGATAATTCCTACGTTACTGTCTAAATATCTATTTATCTCTCTAACTACTCAACAATTTACGAGTGGGAGAACTGAGTATGGAACTGTATCAGCTACTTCTGAAGGGGCTTGTGTTCCTCTAGAGGAACTTTGCCGATGGAGAAGCTGTTCGCATATATCCCAACTTACAACTCGTCAACGCATACAATCAGACATTGTTAACTAAACTAACAACGAAATTGTAGGCGATAAATGCAAGAGATGATCTGGGGAACCCAGAGAGATCTGAGGAACCCAACAACTATGGACAGATTCCTCCACCTGCTCCTATTCCAGTGGACCCAAATAACACAGGATGCCTAGTATCACACAAAGTTGGGTGTGAGTACACGAGTGTTGTTAAGAATGAACATCATGACTCTAAATGCCAAACATTTAAATACTAATGTCATTTTAAATGGGGAGGAACTGAGTCTTGTAGATACCACCATCTTGGAATCATACTAGACACGAAGCTTCAATGGAGGGAGAGATAATATATTAAAATTAGTAATCAGACTTAGTTCTGCAGCATATGCTGTAAAAAAGATTAGAAATTAGTGTTGAAACAGCTAGACTTGTTTAATTTAGCTCTTTCCATAGCATAATGCCGTATGGTATTTTGTTTTTGCTATGGGGACACGCGACTGACACTGAAATTATATTTGTTTTACAGAAGAGGGCCATAAGAGCAATCTATGATTTAAAACCTAAAGAGTCACTCCGACATTTAAGGAAATTAATAAATTAACTTTGGCCTCTCAATACATTTATGAAAATGTAATAATGTACGTATACAAAAATAAAAGAAGTTTTATCAAAATAAGTGATATTCATAATGTAAATACTAGGAACAGACACAAGCTAGTAAGTTCCAGTTTACTCGACTACACTGAGTCACTAATTCATTCTTTACAACAAAATCCCAGAAAATATACAAAATTCGACCTGCTCAAAGTTCAAAAACTATATTAATCTAAGTTTGTATAAAAAGGGTTATTATAATATTAAGGAATTTATGGATGATAATAACCCCTGGGAATGAGGTGATCGCTACCAAGCTATTTCTAATTTGTTTTGTGTAGTTAATGGTGTATGTAACATACATGATTGTAAGCTGTTATTTTTTTAATATAATAAATCCCGCTGGATTTCTTGCTGGTTCCTTCCAGGATAGAGGATTTTTCCTAACCAGTGGTAAAGCTTAAATTAGTTGCAATAAGTATTGTAATCTACTGACCAAATACTCAAATGCTACTCAATTTTAAGATGTCGTTAAATCTCGTCGTGTCAGTTACTTTGACTTAGTGATAGAGACAGCACGAGACTTAACGGCATCTTAAAATTGAGCGGTGTTCGAGTATTTGGGCATACTATATTGAATAAAAATTATTATATTCTATTCTATTGATTGTAGCCGTCAGTTCGAACGTATTCTGTCAAATTTAGACCGACCTCAGCTTCAGTAGTACATTTGGATTATGTGAATCTGTGCGTATTTTATTTATTTGTGTACATATTGTGCAGACGCGGCTGTTGAAGAGTCCAAGAAAGCAGCAGCTGATGCCAGCAACGCAGTCAACAGCACCGTGGACAACACGCTGAAACGAGTGGAGGACGGCGCCAACAAGGGACTGAAGAACGCCAGCCAAGTTGTCGACACCAACATCAAGAGCGCTGACAAGTTTCTCACAGAGAAGCGTGATACGGTACGCGTGCGTCACACAGGACGTGCTTGAATCATATCCTCGAGAAGTCATTAGATGCTTCCTGTTGTTGTGCTTAAAGATGTTTTTTTTTTTACTTGTTAAGAGATTGAGGACTATAACAATGATAATAATTTAATATCGTGGACATGAAAAATACCTATGTAAAGTAATAATAATATGGACATGAACGCCTCCTACATAGCCATCCACTGTCCTATGTAGTATTTATTGTGTTGTGTTGTATTTTACAGGATTTTTAAGATTTGGGTTTTTAAGATTTCTCTACACTGTTTTCTGATATCTCTATACTGTAGAGATACCAGACAACTGAGTTACTCAGTTATGGGATTCACATCCCCCTAAAATTTTCGTCTTTTACTTAAATTGCCGGTTAATCTTTTACTAATCGACGATTGGTATAATTTTTTGTCTTCATCATTTGTGTACAAAAACGTGAAATAATAATTAAATTATAATAAGTATATGTAATTGTTATATTTACAAAATAATTTGTCAGTTTTCTTAAATCACAGGGTCATTGGCTTCTATGGTCAAATGATGAGCGATTTTAACTTTAGCTAGAAATCTACAAATATCACTTTCATATTTTTACTTCATAATCATATCAGGTAGCCTGTAATAAATATAAAAGTCCTCTGTAAAAATTATGTTAAATGAAACTAATTTTACGGATTTTAATGTGTTTAATTTATTTTTCAATTCCCGACGTTTCGGGTGTTTAAATTAATCTTCAAAAACTGAAGGCAGCCGGGCTAACTATGATATTGACACGTCACCATAGTTGCTATAAAACACCCGAAACGTCGGGAAAGAAAAAGTTCTATTTTTAATTAAACGCGATAGTGTTCGCGTAAATATAAAAAAATCATTAAAAGTTATATTTTTTATTTTCTAGGTCCTCACAAACCTGTCGTCGGTAGCTCATGACGGCGCAGAGGGCGCCACTGGACTGCTTAGCAAGGGGCTCGCCACTTTGCCCAAATAAACTACTCACAACCTATTTCACAGCATTATCATTACTACAAAATTATCTGGGAACTAACAGACTGCTTTATAAATACTCTATTTTATTATTACACAAAATGTATATAATATATAAATATAAACAGTATATTATGTAAACAGAGAGCTACTGCTTACTATTTATACATAATAACTATATTATTGTAATATAATGGTCAATATTTTTATTAAAACCTATATGTAGTTTTTGAAGTTATACTTCTTTTGGGGCGTTTAGAAAAATGAGGAGAGTGAATTTTTTCGATGCGCGTACTCAGCGACATCTAAAAACGACACCACGAAGTTGTTACAATACGCGCGCAATCTGACACCTAAAAGCGACAACTTCAGTGGGTAATTGTCTCTCAAGTTGTTTTTTTGTTTTGTTACGCTAAAGAAGTATAACTTCCAACGTACGTCTATACACACACGCACATTTTTTTTTTGCAAACTGTTGGCTTTCCCAAGTTGATTTTTTTAATTTAATTATATTATATTATTATATAAGTGCACATTTTGTGTAATATCTCAGGCACAATTACTAGGTATTGTTTTAGTTAAGAAAATTACTAATACAGAAACTGTTATTTTGTCTATACATTCGTTTTAATAAATATAACTTGGAAATATATATATTATATAATCTCCGTAAAAAAATATATAATATTTAATTTAATCATGCTTAGTCATAAAAATGTGGAGTCTTTATTCGTACTCGTTTTTAGATGTAAATAATGTATAATTTATTTTAAGTATTTTACTTTAATATATTGTCGTATTTAGAATGTCAATCGACATACAATTGTTTGTTGCAATAATGTGCTTTAATAATTAAAACTGCCCTTGAAAATTCAATAAAAAACATAATATTTGACACTTATTTGCAATATGCACAATAAAATAGAAACGGGATAGATTTATCTGCTAAGCGGTTTATTTATATTTTTATACTTTGTGATATGTAATCTTTGAAAGCATATTTGTATTATTTAAGCAGGATTACTTCACCTATTTCAAAAAAATTTTTTTGGCTCTGTTATATTCGCATTTAGTTGATAATAAATCAATTTTTCACTTGAAATTAATGTTTTATTTGTAAACTTATTGGCAAATGTTTCAATGTCTATATAAATAATTTGTAGTGATACTGTCTCATTTGTATTTAAGAAGCTAATTATGAAATTTAATGTCGTAAATTTTGTTCAATAAAGTACATTGCTGTCCACGTTGTTGTTTATTTATTATTTTGATATAAATGTAATTTCCATGATATGAAACACAAACTTTATAATCAATAGTTAGATTTTGAAACAAAACATGTCAAAGTCAATGGTATAGGCACAGAACACTAGTAAATAATTAATTGACTCTCTAAGGTTTCGGCGTCGTTTATGGTAACATTGTTTTACTATTTACTAATTTATGAGCGATTGTCCACTCCTGCTACTGCAGTCATTGAGAACGAGTTGATATTGGCAATGTAACGATATAAAAATACATCGTTGAATGTGTTGCTAAGCGCAAATCTCGAGAGCAGCTGAACCGATTTCGCTAATTCTTTTTTTATAATATTCCTTGAAGTACGAAGATGGTTCTTACGGAGAGAAAAATTTAAAAAATTGCCTGAAAAAGTCAAAAAAACAAGACTTTTCTATATTCCCATACAAAAGATTCGTAATAATACTTAAAAGTCAATTAATACCATGCCATAAAGTTCAAGTGTTAGTTTAAGTTGAGTGACGTTAGTATCGTATAAATATTAATGTCAATATTTATACACATTGGCAGGTATCTGATGTTATAAGGAGTAACTTGGGCTGCTTTAATTTTAGGATTCTGCGAAAAATAACTCCATGCGGGCGAAGTCGCGGGGAACAGCTAGTTAAATATATTATGTCTTACATTTCCTATGGCCTGCTCCCGAGATTGTGACGCGCTTCATTGCCTAAAATACAAATGAGTGTAGTTTGTGCCTTGGAGTATGGCGAAAGATGCCATCAGGAAAAAAATATAATCAACTGTAGTGTGGACTTTCTATAGTAGTTAAAAAAATTACATATACAATAGCTTACCGCGCCTATCACGTACAACAGATAGAACAGACTAAACCACCACTAGGGATGGCGGCAGTGACAAAATATCAATATTTATTATAATGTCAATATTGACCTTAATATGAGGATAAATCCAGACTGATACGACTTAGGGCTCTTCAAGAAAAGAGTACTCTTTTTTTAAAAGACCGGCAACGCATCTACAATTAGTGTTGCAAATGTTTATGGGCGGCGGTAGTCACTTATCATCAGGTAAGCCGCATGCTATCTGTTATAAAAAAATACATATCGGTATATCGGTCAAATTTTCAGAGTTTTTTGGTTTTCAAATAATAATGTCTTTAGTTCAGTCTGGCTCAATAATAGTATTTTTCATACAAAATGCACAATATTTTAATGTACGAGAATCTTAATAAAAACGTAAGTATACTTAATAAAAACGTAACAGCACACGCAAGTAAAATAAATTTTTATTATTTAAAAAAACTACATTAGGTGAGATTTTTGAAGTTAATGTTAATGTGATAGTCATAAGTCATAACAGAATAGAAACATTAATAAAAAATACAATGTTCTTTTTTTACAATTAAAAATTTATTCACATCATGCAAACGCACGCAAGTTATGTTCTAGTGAACTGTCATCCGCACCATGCTACAATGCAGACTATAAAATTTGAAAAAAATATATTGAAATATCGACAGTAAAATCAACTTTTCGCTCAAGTTTAAACATATCGTATTGTCTCCCACACACAAGCGGCTTGCGGTGGCGGCTAACCGCGAGCCGCGGCTCCAGCCGCTGCAACAACACACCACGGCGGTTGCAGTGGCGGGCTGAAGCTCCATTCGCTGTGGTGTCTGTGCTACGATCGGACGTCAGTCAACATAGCTAACCGTCACGATGTCTTTTTATTCTTATTATATTCAGTAATATTATCCCATATTTTGTTTTTAATCCTAATGCTTTTGTAATAAAGATGTGAAGTATCATAGTGTACTGAATAATTTTGCACTGTTTCTATTAAAATCTCTGTATTTAGCGCCATTTTGCACGCGGTACACGCGGTCTGTTGTAAAAATTTGCAACTGACCGCGTTGCGGCCACCAGCCTCCGATAGAGGACGCACGTTCGCTAACAAGCAGAGGGGGCGGGGCATGCGGCCGCGGCCAGCCGCTGGCAGGCCGCGACATGGCCGCACGGGTTTGCAGACTCACTTACATTGCAAGCCAATACAATTGGCCGCCACCGCGACCGCCACCGCAAGCCGCTTCTGTGTGGGAGACGCTTTATAACATGCAACACATGCATGGAGAGAGGACACTTGTTCAAAATTCCTACTACATATTTGCAAAATATCAAAGGACTAGGCACCATAAAGTATTTATTCTAACAATCTTATGATTAAGTAGATATATTGTGAAGTAGAAAAGAACAAGCAATTAATCTTAAATATAATTTTTACTTGCTAGTCATCCTTACTTGACGATACATTTTGATTATATCGTCGACAACACAGTTTTTGTGAGACCTCCAGCGAGTGATAAGAGCACGAAGATCAGGTTGTAAAGTGGGGCCAATCATAGCCGATATATATATATATTGGCTAAAGTATCGATATATCGAACAATAATTTCGATACATTGATGTATCAATGTTTTTTCAACAAGCTTAACCACCACACCGCTTCCGTTGCGGTGGACACACGATCGCCGTCACGTGTTAATACAAAAATAATAACGCTTTTTAATAACGTTTCTTAGTAACGCTTTGAATTTCTTTAAAGCTGAACGCACATATGTCCGCACCGTACGCATCGTACGCGACGTACGCGCCGAGTTTTACTGATGGCCTCGCACATTTGCCCGTACGCATCGTCTGCGCAGTACGCAAATCTTTTGTATTACCAACAACTTTTGTAGTTTTTCCAACCACTGGTGTGAAACGGTACAGTAAAATTGATCGCTAGAAATCACTATGGTAAGAAATATAGTAATAGCCTGCTTATTGACAAAGGAATAAGAAAATAAAATTCGAAGAAAAAGAAGATTCTGGATTCATAATATTAATTAAAAAAGGCAATTGTATGGAGAATATTAAGGGTTAAATATACTTTATTTAAAGACTTAATAGATGACGATAAACGATTTTTTAAATATTTGCATTTAAAATACAAGAAATTTCAAGAATTGCTACATATACCAAAATCATATCTTTCTATGGAAAACTCAAGATTTAGAAGGCCAATTGAACCAGAGAAAAGACTTGTATGTTTGAGGTAAGTATTTTTATTGATAATAAAGTAATCAAGTATAATTGGGCTTTGTTAATTAAATTTAACAATTTTTTGTTAGTTCAATATTTAAATAATTTATCGCTAAGTATACATATTGATAATCGATGCAAAAAATTCAAATTATGTATAAATAATTACGAATGAATTCAAAGTTATAAAAAATACAAAAATTATCATGTAAGTCGAAACCACCAGTTATAGTGGAAAATTCACTAAGTTGGCAACATTAGACAACACTGAGTATCAGCACGCGCCGAACGCGCCGCGTTATATGACGATATCAGCATTCGTCCTTAGATATCGTACCTATACCTACCGCATTTTATAAAATTCGGCGCGTACGGCGCGGACAAATGTGCGTTCAGCTTTAAACGGTTGCTAGTGTGTGATGGAACGTATATAATATATACTTACGTCTTTGTAGCCTTAATAGGCCTTTTAATTACGGGAAATGTATTAATTATGGGGCGTTTTACGAGTTTTAGCGAGAAGATCAAAACAATATCTCTTAATTGTTGTTCGGAGGCAGGAATTGAACTAGAACTTAATAGCTAGAAAAAAGAAAAAACAAAAATAAAGAAAGAAAGCTAGCAGATTACTACTCTTGCATTATCGCTTAGTAATGGTTTGAACTAAATTTTATTACGTTAACTGGATGTAATGTGAACTATTAGTGGATACGATGAAATAAGTGTTAATGCGCCTTGAGATACTATTGTCATCGAATCTTTACTGAGTTAGCTGTCGTGAGAATCTCCTAATATGTTTGCAATGTGACACATTAATCAACTTAATATTGAGAATTTTGTTAACAAGGAACGTCAAAGCATACTGTATGGGAATAGATAACTTTGTCATTAAAAATCAACAACAATTTGGCAGTGCCAAATTGATGAGGATGATTGTTTGATTGTCTGTCTCTGACTAGTATACAGTTATCTGTGATTGTCTGACTCTGACTCTGACAACATCAGCTGTCATTGATATTGAATTATGAATTGAATGTTCTGTTTGGCACAAAAATGACAAAAATAGTAAGGGCGGGATTTACATTTGCTAAAAACTGTAAAAATGCAGTAATATCTACATCAGTTCGCGCAATTTCTATAACGAAGCAATTAAATTTGAAAGAATGTAAGTTATGTTGTGTTCATTATTTTAAATGTTTTAATAACATAACCTTAAACCTTGGCTTAAAACCGTGAATTCTTTAACTATTCTTGTATGTTTCCAGTGCGGGAGCACACTGAAGGTACGACGTTAGTAGTAGAAGGTGTAACTGTTCCATCACCGAGGACAGCTTTACTTGTACGCGCTGAAAATTTATCTGGCTATGTTCCACCAGAGAGTTCGGAGAAAAAACCATGTTATATGTGTGCTCTGGGTTTAGATGTCAAACACACGGATGTGCTTATTTTAAGTCAGTTCGTAAGATCTGACGGGTGTATGTTGCCCCGTCGCATAACAGGGCTTTGTAGTCGGCAACAGAAGAAGATTGGTAAACTAGTTACAATGGCTCAAAAAGCAGGTGAGAACATTGTGTTGAACACATAATTTTATTTTTACATAATAAGAGTGACTAACAAGCTCATAAACCACCTGATGATAAGTGGATGCTGTTGTCCATAGACAACTACCCTACATCTATTCTCAATTAAGAAATAAAATGTAGGTGCGTTGTTACCCCCGAGGGCCAAGATAGAATGCCAGTATAAAGAATTTCCATACCTCTACATCGCTGACGGATAAGAAACAGGGTTTACTTGGAATATAAATATGGATTAGGATTTCACTTAATATGTGACACAAGATTTTATAATACTTAGTGTAAAAAACTGTAAAATTAAACAATTGTTCAAATTTTGTTTTGTGAAATTGGAAATTGATCAATTGTTCACTAATCTTTCTGCTCGACTGGTAAGGATCACACTCCTAGAATACTGAATTCTGAAAATTTTATTTAAAAAATGTTTTAAATGCGTAATGGTAATGGGGAAGTCCTTCAAGAAGAGGGCTTACTCCCCTCTAAAAGGCCGGCAACGCACCTGTAAATCTTCTGGTGCTGCAGGTATTGCTGGCCTTTTAGAAAGGTGTAAGCTAAAGAGCTTACTGACTGCCAAGAATCTAGATGGTGAGGATGGTATCGTGACTTTTGATGTGATGTGAGTTCGTGAAATTTGGCGGCTGGAATTAATTCGAACAGTTCCTCAGAGCACTCCCCGTGGTAGATACAATAGAAAATGCAAAGGCATGAGACATCCCTACGCAGCACCAGTGAATTGAGCTGATCAGAAAGAACTAGGTTGTTGAGGATTCAAAACTGTCTGTGCTGGATGTGGTCAAGCGGAAGGAGCTGGTACTGCGGTGCCCTGGCCCAGAGATGAGAACAGTATAACATGTGAGGCCGAACTTGCGCTTTGTAAAGCTGCAAGCAATGTGCCGGCATGAAATACTGTCTCGCTCTGCTGAGCACGCCAAGCTTTTTGGAGGCCATTTTGGCCTTCCCTTCCAAGTGACCACAAAACTGCACACTATTTGATATGTCGACACCGAGGATTCCGATGCTACCTGAGGCAGAAAAGAGACAAAGGGGTTCTTTTAGGCGGTAAACGCACAAACTTGTGTCTTCTGGGGATTGAACTGGACTAGATTTAGTCACCCCAATCTGAGACTTTATTCAGCAAAGACTCGACTTCAGACACATGTTTGTCCCGGTACTCGGCGACGTTTTGCCGAGAAATATTGGCAAGACTAGTGTATAAGGCATCATCAAACCAGTGCTGTCGTCTGTATAGCAATGAATGTTACCAGTTTGCGATATATCATTGATATGCAGAAGAAATAGCGTTGGAGATAGCACACAGCCTTGTGGAACACCAGCGTTAGTAGACTTGTAATCAGAGCATGCACCGTCTTCTACGACCTTGATGCTCCAATCAGCAAGGAAACTGGTGATTAAATTGCTCGGGAAGCCCATAGAAAGGGAGCTTCGAAAGAAGCGTTTTGTGCCAGAACCGATCAAAGGCCTTCGCTATGTCCAAACTAACGGCCAATGTCTCCACCTTTCGAATCTACTGCTTCCGCCCATCTATGAGTCAGGTAGACCAGAAGATCACCAGCTGACCGACCCCAACGAAAACCGTATTGGTGGTCACTAATCAGCTGGTGATCCTCAAGGTATCTCATGACCTGGCAGTTTATAATGGACTCCATTATTTTGAAGAACAAGGAGGTGATAGCGATAGGCTTGCACTTGGACGGGTCTGCGCGGTCGCCTTTTTTAGGGATCGGGTGGACCAAAGCTGTCATCTTTGAATTTGGGACTACGCCTTGGGAGTAGGAGTACCGAAAAAGACGCGTTAAAACCTTCCAACTCCAGGGCACACGTCTTCAGCACAATGAGAGGGACTCCATCAGGCCCACTCGACTTGCTTACGTCCAGGGAGAGGAGTGCTTTGTGAACCGAGCGCTGTGTAAACCACACATCCTGCATAGAGCACTCACACCGCGGAATTGTCGGCGGTGTGTTCCCCCCGTCATCGAGAGTCGAGTTGGATGCAAAGAGAGAGCCTACAGATCGGCTTTCTCCTTTGCGGCATGGGCCAGTGAGTCGTCCTCCCTGTGCAGAGATGGAAAAGATGTCTGACAGAAGTTTCTTTGGAAAGCCTTGGCGAAAGACCAGAATGCACGGCGTCTCGAAGGAAGGTGAACTAGCTTCTTGCCAATTCTGCCAATGTGCCTTGGCAAAGACTCTTTTGAAGGACCAGGACCAGGAGGCGGAATTATAATACTTCTTTTTAAGGGCGCTAGTGTTTACTTCCCAAGACGTTGATGCGTCAGCCCAGGCTCGGTAGCACTCCTGCTTATAGCGTAATGCTATTTTACAGGGGCGACCAAACCATGGCTGGGATCTGCCTCCACCACCAGGGCACCACAGAGGATGGAATAAAAAGTTCCATACCCTGAAGTACCACATCAGCAACAACGCTGGGATCTTCCGGCGAGAAGCAAACCCACCCCAAGGGTAGTATGCAAAAAAAGACCGCATCCTATACCAATCGGCCTACCTATTGTGCCAAACACGGCCGCAGCCTGCAGAATGCAACCGCGACGTTAGTTGTGTGAGTGGCACCACACTCCGGACGAGACAATGGTCCGACGAGCCTAAAGGAGCGTCGACGGAAACCTGATATCCGTCCAGACAAGAGGTCACCAGAAGGTCCAACAGGGAAGGTGCATGATCCTCCACATCTGGAATCCCCGTAGGCGAAGTAACCAGTTGTGTAAGACCATATGCCAAGGCAAAGTCATAAACAGATCTCCCCGCATGATCGGTTGAATGTGAACCGAGCCATTCAGCATTGTGGACGGTAAAGTTGCCAAGGATCACGATCTCTGCGGATGGGATCTGCTGTAGCAAGGAATCTGTAGCCATTTGCACGTTGTCGATGAGTCGATCTCTTTCGGCATTATCGCTATGGGACGTATAGAGCAGGGATTGAATAATCGAAAAAATTACGGTTAAAATGGTTAGCGGTATGACGTCATTCCTTTAACCGGTTCAGTGCGGATGGCACGCCAGGCGTGCCATATATTACTTTTGTGTGGGGCGTATGACCGTCGTGTCTTTTTAAAAATCGTTATAACTCGCTCAAATTGCTTTTTTGGAAGATTTATCCAGAACAAAATATTCATTATTTTGCAAGTAGTTCATGCCTGCAGCCTCGTTTCTGGATATTTTGAAAATTTCCTATCCCTATCTAGTTTTTTTCCTTTTTTTTTCATTGATACTTACGCTTATCCGACCCTTTGGAGTTTTTTAAAAGTACAGCAATGATACTTCCCACTAAAATATTAGTCATTCTTATAAAAAGTTGGTGGTACACGTAAAACAAATTATACAGTATCTTGAAAGTTTCAGATAAGAACTTGTGTTAATTAATAAAGGTAGATTTTTAGATCTCGTCGACCCCCAAAATCAGTTTCGTTCGTGTCGACCCCTGGGAAACCAATTTCGACCCCAAGGGGTCGATATCTACCAGTTTGGGAATCCCTGCTCTAAGGGAATCGATATAATTGATTCTGGCCCTATGACGCCTTGTGCTGATTCTTGTATGGCTAGTTTGTCAGCCGCATTGTTTCCTCTACATCACCTTTAGCTTTTGATCCATTATAAGGTCACATTGTTGAATTTATATGTCTTGCTTAAACACAGGTAGTATTTAAGCCTTAATTTCATCACATTGCTTCTCATAGCCAAAAATTCATCATTCAATCATTGTATGGGTCATTAGTCAGATGGATCTTCTTAGCATCTGTCTCCTGTATTATGCCTATATAATATATTGTCTAGAAAACTGTTGTGGGTGCCTAGTGGTGCAAATAATATATGAATATTAAGGACTTCTGAAAAGTTGAAGATTTTGTATGAATACCTCCAATAAAACCATAAATACGGGCAAGTTTTGCATAGGAACTATTGATATGGATTCTGCTCTTTGGTCTCATCCAAAATCAATTTGTAGAAAATAGTTTTGTTAGTCATTGTTATATCATCTTTGATGACACCAGCCAATCTATTAATTATATGTAATTTACCATTTCAGGACTTATGATAAACTTGACTCCATCCTATTGCCACAAAGATCCAAAGAAAAGAAGAGACTACAAAAAGTTCAACACATACTTTGATGAGAAAACAATATTTTGGTGGAGAATCCCAAAACCTACTGATAAATTTAAACGATAATTTTAAAATTATAATTTGAATAATTGTATTAAAACAGTTGAATAAAGTAGTAATGTATGTTTTAAAAAGAATAATATTTTATTTGAAAATCTGCCCATACATGTACATGTTTATAAAAATTAATTGTCTTAAATAATATTAATAAACACACACTTTTCAGCTCAAAGAAAGATCGTATTGAAAACTATAAGTGCTTGTTCTCGGAGAACACGCGGGGGCGGGGGCGGTGGTTTGGGCGAGCTCGTGTTCACGTTGGCTGCCAGGCGTTTGCGCGATTGTGACGTGTTGTCTGAGGTTGTGAACATGGACGACGAACTTTTATCTTTAATCAAACTTTCTTACTTAAAGTAGTAGATAACAAAAAATAGAATTGGTGTGCACGAAATTAATAAAGAAAGAGAACTGGCAGAGAGGAATAATCATGCGAGGTGAGCCATTGGGTTGAATGGTCGATCGTTTGTATCGACAAGTTCAAAATTGTTGATCTTGCCTGAAGTCGCGAGTCAATTGCGCGTTCCGCCGCTACTCCGACGTGAACACACACAAACAACTTCATACGTTTGATATTGCCGCAAACGCGCCGCGCGCGTGTTAGTCGCTATCTTGCTCGCTACTTCCACCGCACCTGCGTTTTGTACGTGAACACTTGCGTATAATGCTATGTGTTTGATATTTCGTGACCGCGCCCGCGAGTTAAGCGTCTCCCACACAGAAGCGGCTTGCTGTGGCGGTCAGTTGTATTCGATGGCAATGTAAGTGAGTCTGCAAACCCGTGCGGTCATGTCACCGCTGGCCATAGCCGCAAGCCCCGCCTCCTTCGCCACCACGTGCATGTTGCGAGCGTGCGGTAAAATTTTACAACATGCCGCGTGTACCTCGTGCAAAATGGCACTAAATACAGAGATTTTAATAGAAACAGTGCAAAATTATCCAGTACTTTATGATACGTCACACCGTGATTACAAAAGCAATAGGATTAAAAACAAAATATGGAATAATTAAATAAGAATAATAAGATTTCGTCACGGTATTGTGTGATGTTCGTAGCCATGTTGACTAACGATCGATCGTAGCACGTGTGGTGTCCACAGCGAATGGCGCTTCAAACCGCCACGTCACTGTGACCGCGGTGGTGTTGTTGCAGCGGCTGGAGCCGCGGCTTGCAGTTGGCCGCCACCGCAAGCCGCGTGTGTGTGGGAGACGCTTCAACGTGAACAAGCACTTAAGAGGATGATCGCACAGTGTCATGTAAAATTTACAGGCATATGTAATAGCATATTGATGCCTTTGGAGCTTAAGGTAAAAATAAGTTTTCACCCTAAATTAACTGCTGAGCATAGGCTATTCCTTCTTAGTGTTATGGCCCAATTAGTTTACTGTGCCCCCAGTGGGACAGCACATACAGTATATTATATGGATCTATGTAAATATACTATCATATTTTTCTCAGAAGCAACACAATAGTTTAAAATAGCTAATAATAATTTTGCATCACTATCGCGAGTCCATTGCCGAACATAGCGGCGAGTTTTGCATATAAACTATAGATATAGATTATGCTCTTTGGTTTCATTCCGAATCGTGCCTCTTTTCGAGATTTATTATCTTCCACTTCATATGCACTTTCCATGTCGAATTAAGCCTAGCATTAAGAACCATTAATGGTTAATAATCTCAATAACCACCACGTGCTCGGCGGCGTAGGAAGACATCGTAAGTATAAGAACAAAAAAAATATTTCGAAGACATGTGAAGTTCGCCAACACGTGTTGGGGCAGCGCGGCGGATATTACGTTGCCCTAAAATCCTCTCAGAAATGAAGGGAGACCTGTGCCCAGCAGTGGGACGTATATAGGCTGTAACTTTAAATTTATTCTCAATAAGAAATTATAGTAACTGCAATTGCAATAGAAAGGGCAATTATCGGAACCTCTTCTCGGGAGAATGCCTGCACAATAAAAGTAACACACATAGTACCATTCCACCACACCAAAACACACCCTACAACCCAAGAGGTGGTGAAGAGATTCCACGCCATACATTTTATATAAAAGCGAAAAATCAGAATGAAGAGCTCATTAATGTCGCAACCGCCGCCGCATCAACAAGGTCCGAGTGGAAGTGGCATAATATTTCCTGGATACAAGTACTTGGGACCTGGCAACGCATTGGATCGAGGAGTGCCGATCAACGCATTAGACGCGGCGGCGAAAAAACACGACGAAAAGTATCACAAGATTACTGAATATTACAAAAAAACTAAAAATAGAAAATAATTTGAACATGACATAGAAGTTGCGGACATTGAATTCGTAGAAGATGTAGCCACGTTTGCACCGGAAACGACATTAGACAAGGTAGCGCAGTGGTTAGCATACGGCGGAATAGAAGCAAAACACATATTAGAAAAATATAAAGGAATAATATATCCAAGAAGGAGGAATAATATAGGAGCATCATAAGCCGAAAACGGACACATGGAAGGACCAGCAAATGTGAGTTCTATAACAGGAAACGGATTACAGAACCACAATAATATACACAAATTTCAATTCAAGAAAAAATTATAGAAAAATAATATGACGACATGACAACAGTGTTTCATACATCAAAAGTAACTCAGGTGGGAATAAAAATCACAAACCTGTGAAACAGAACCCCGTTCCTAACATACACGTCGTCGGTAAACTACGCAAATACAAATTCACAAACTACGATCGGAATATGAGAAAAAATGGAATGTCTAGCACCCGTAGAAATGGGTTTGTGCCCACGACATTACAGCAGATACACTATATGGAAATACTGGAGAGCTACGCAGCGGGAGCGGATCAAGACCCCGATCACAGCACGGCTCAAGCTAAATTGGTGGACAACAAAATAACATACAAATTCAATCTAAACTCAGTAAAAAACACTTTACTGCCACCCTTAATCATGATATTGTATCTACGATATTGTACAATGCAACAAACTCTATAGGATCTATATTCGAAAAAAACATACAAATCCCAAGACGGGACATTCCACGCACACAACGACGGATTCGAAAACGCGGACTATATAATTAGAAACGAGCCAATGTCGATACTATTAAACACGGGAAACACAGCTATAAAAAGTGTATCATGTGTAAAAAGAAATACAAAGAAATATAGCGAAGCGACAGTAGACAATTTAACAATCGAAAGACTTATACAAATGCACAAAAAGATTTCATGGGAAGCATAGGAGTGGGAATAATACCACTATTAAACAAGGACGAGAGTCTAGAAGACGCAGGTAGAAACAATGATAGAAATTGAATGTATTTAAGGCGCAACCCAATACGCTATTCTCAGCAGAGAGAGAGAGAAGTTTAAATGGAACAATAAATATACAGTAGCCGGAGCACCAGCAGTAGAGTAGGTAATAGCAATATAATTAATTTTTAAATTTATTTACAAGTGAATGAAAAGTAATTGTATTGTTATTTCAGTGCAGGTGACGTAAACATGACAATAGAAGAACAACAACTGATTCCTCTAGAGCCGCAATAGAATAGAATAGAATACTTTTTTAATTAATATACATTACATGTGTAATTCTATTGAAAGTCATTTTTTACTCTACCACTGGTTCGAAAAAAAACTCTCTGTCCTGGGAAGAACCAGCAAGAAACCCAGCGGGACATTTTTTAAAAAAAGTCAATTTTATAATATAAATGATTACGATCTATTTACAAAATTTATTTTAGAAACTGCTTGGAAGCGACCACCTCATTCCCAGCGGTTATTATCAACCATGTATTCATTTATACTATAATAACCCTTTTTATAGAGTTTCAGCTTAATAAAACATTTAAACTTGGTAATAGAGAGTACCTGTACACTTTCCGGGACCTTGTTGTAATACATTGCCCCAAGAATGAATTACTGACTCTGTGGAGTCGAGAAACTGGCATCATTAGCTTGTGTTTGTTCCTAGTGTTTACATAATGTACATCACTTTTTTTACTAAAACTACCTTTTTATGTGAACATACATTAAATTTTCATAAATATACTGAGAGGCCAAAGTTAACAAATTTATTTCTTTAAATTTATCTCTAAGAGACTCTCTCGGTTTTACGTTGTAAATAGCTCTAATGGCCCTCTGTAAAACAAAAATACTCGTAGTTTCTGAATCAGCCGCATTTCCCCATAGCAAAATCCCATAAGACATTATGCTATGGAAATAACTGAAATAAACTAATCTAGCTGTCTCGACACTAGTGAGACCTCTAATCTTTTTTACAGCATAGGCTGCAGAACTTAGTCCGCTCGCTAATTTGGATATATGGGGGCCCCACTGAAGCTTTGCGTCGAGAGTGATGCCAAGAATAACAGTGGATACAACAGGGCTCAATTCCTCCCCATTTAAACACACATTGGTATTCAGATTTTTAACATTCGTTGTTGTAAATTTAACACAATTAGTTTTATTTCCGTTCAAATGTAGATTATTAACGTTAAAGAAATGCACTAATTTTGATATAGCATTATTCACTTCGTCACATTTAAATGATTGACGTTTAAGGTTAAAAATCAAGGAGGTATCAGCAGCAAATAATACTATTTCATGACTATCCCCTACAAGGTGAGGTAATTCATTAACATACACCAGAAACAGGAATGGGCCGAGAATCGAGCCCTGAGGGACACCCTTTAGTACAGGTGACCCGGAAGAACTTTTACCATTGATAATAACCTTCTGCTTTCTATTACTTAAATATGAAATAATAAGTTTAAGCGCTGTGTTCTTGACACCATAGTACTGTAGCTTCCTGATTAATGTCTCATGGTGAACACAGTCGAAGGCCTTGGAATGGTCACAAAATATACCCAAAGCATCCTCTGAATTCTCCCATGCACAAAAAATATGTTTAATAAGCTCAACACCAGCGTCAGTTGTCGAGCGTTGCCTCATAGTGGGGAATATTTGCAACAATTGCCATGCTTGGCCAGCGGTCACCACCTACAGTTTTAATTTTTATTTTGAGCTGTTTTCTTGGAGATACTGCTGCCCATATCCTGTTTCAGTTTCCCCGCTGTCACCTCTTACCACTAGACGATATGAGGTCGTGGAATCTCTAGCGTCGTCACTACAGAGCAAAATATAGATTAAGTAATAATAAGATAATATATGTAGTACCCCTTCTAAAACCGTGTTAAATTATTGTTAATTATATTATTCTCCAGGTCATTTTAATTTTGTCGGATGCAGTTTTAATTTTGTTACTTAAATGTAAAGCCTCAGCAGTGGAGCACACTTTTTTAAATATTTTAGAATATGTTTTTACATAATCTCTAAATATAACACTACTATTATATGATCTTTCATCATAAAACTCGTATAACCTTCGCCTACTTTTATAAATTCCTACTGTCGCCCATTCATTAAATGATTTGCGACTGTTAAAAGAAAAAGTTTTAGAAGTAAATATTCTACTAAATTCACAACTTATAATTTTAAATAATGTATCATACAAATAATTAGCACTATTTTTAAATGAAAGTGATGGAAGTCTTTTTATTATATTACTTCTAAACCTCTCCAAGCGATGTTCATTTATTGGAACAAACACAACTTTCTTATTTTTCTGTTTTTTGTGTATGTAAGGTAGTGATACCAACTGTCCACAGTGATCTAAACTTAAATTTTGATAATTGATTTATGCAAGGGCTTAACATCTGTAAAAATGTTATCTATACAGGCCGCACTAGGCCCAGCAATACGTGTTGGTTCTAAGAATAAATTAACAAGATTATACTATTTAAACAATGAGCTAAACTTAATACTAATGGAAGAAGTTTCAAGGAGTTAGAGTTAAAGTCTCCACATATTACAACAGACTTGTTCTGTTTACTAAGTTTGAGTAAAACTTCTTCCACAATCCTTTCAAAATAGTCATAAGTAGCGCATGGGGGTCTGTAAACACTTACAACAATGAGGTGCTCGAGCTCGACACAAGCCATTTCTACAGTTCGTTCATATATGGCATATAATTTTGACAAAATAAATGTGAGTAAAATTCTGGAGTCCATCGATATGAATATGTAAGTTGCATTAGATGCTTTAACGGAATTAAAGAAGTTTATAATAAAAATTAGAACCGACGCAAATTTTGAGGAAATTGTAAATGATGCCATGAAAATTGCCGAAAAATTAGATGTCGAGGCTGAATTTGAAACTTATAGATCCAGACCCCTAAGACATCGTAAGACTCCAAAGAGTTTTGATTATGAACACGAAGACCATACTATTGTTACGCGCCACTATTAATGTCTTGTACATGGCAACACTAGTTACACTAGCGCCCCCTAGTGTCGAGTAAATGAAAGTATTGCGCGCCACTATTAATGTCTTGTACATGGCAACACTAGTTACACTAGCGCCCTCTAGTGTCGAGTAGCAGAACTAGGAGAGTCGAGACCCTTCCAGAAATTTCGGGACCGATATGTACTCGAACATTCTAGATGTCGCTACAGTAGAAGGTTCTGGAAACTATCTGAGGCCCTATATAAGGCCGGTATAGACCACGACCGGGGCAGTATTGAATTGGCGATACAAGAGAATACTTCGAAGCGAAATAACGGCGAACTGTGTTTTATTATTAGTGTGATTTTAGATTGTAATTAGTGTTGTGTAATTAAAGTGTCAATTTTGGTAATTCAATCGGCAGTTTTTAATTGTCTCGAACCCCAAGCTCGTAACACTATAAATTAATGATCCGAAGACCGCTTTTAAAATTAATGTATTTTATTATATATTGGATCAAGCTTTATCCTCCGTAGACGAAAGATTTAATTTATTGAATAATCAAAATGACGTGTTTAATTTTTTATTCAAACTAAGTTTTGACCAAGATCAAAGTCAATTAAGAAATAGCTGTCATCGTTTGCAGAAAAAACTTTCTGCAAATGATTCATTGGATATTAACGGCGATGATTTGTGTGAAGAAATTGTGTCATTAGTCTCTTTTCAAAAAATTAAATAATGATGTGGTCATAGATTATTGATAAGTCATCGGGCGCTCTGACTAGATACCGCGCTTCATGAAAGTGACAGCTCCGTGAATGCGGAATCAATGTTGTAGTGTGTATAGACAATTTGCGAGGATGCTAGTGTGCGTGAAAAATTGCATATACCAGCAGCTTAACTATTACCCGATTAACGGGAAAATTTATTTTTATAACGAATGTATCAATATATTTGTGCATAATATGTATAGATTTTTCTTCTGAATAAATGACATATAAATGATAAGGCCTCATTTTTATCAGTTTAATTTTTTTTATTTACAATGTCTAACTAATATTCACAAATTACTTTAAAAAATAGTTATATATATGGTGTAATCAAAATAGTGCTTTCTATTTCTATTCTAAGCGTCAACATGAACAACTTTTACTATAGATATATCTTCGTAATCGTAAGAAAAATCAGGTCTTCTATACATTTTGAACAAGTTTGTACGAAATTTTGTATGGAATAACTGACTTTGAGATTTTTTTTATAGGATCAGGGTGACAAACGAGCACACAATCCACCTGATGGTAAGTGGTTGCTGTGGTCGATAGACATTTACATCTATCCTCGATTAAGAATCAAAATACAGATGCGTTGCAACCCCTGAGGACTAAGATGGAATTCCTCGTTTCCAGTAAGAAGGGTCTCCGGTTCTCTACACTCACCATACCGAAACACAGCAGCGTTAAGCTGCTATTTTACACTGCTATTCTGTGAGAGAGTGGCCCTTCCCCGGTCGAGCTGACCCATTCGTGCTACAACTATACCAGTAATATAGCTACAGTATGGATCTACCACGTATAAATTGCAAATTTCGAAGATGATCCCATAGTAAAAATTATTCATTTTGACCTGCAGAATCATTCCCTAAGTTATCGAGTACTATTTTGTTACACCTTTACTTAGTATATAATATCAGGGGAAAAGTTCCTTCGTATTTTGTATACAAATTCAAGAGGTTTTTTTTTAAAGTTTTATTACATTTAATTATAATTCATTCTGTTCGATAACTTGTTGCCATCTTGTGTGACATAATCGCATTGCTGTAGAAATCTTGGGATTTTTGATTAAAAAAATGCGACAGTTAGTTTTATTTGATATATTCAATACCAGAGATTTGAACGAACATGAATTTAGACATCCCATTTATAATGAAAAAATAATAATAATATTCTTAATTATTTAGAACACGCGAAACAATATATTATAAACTTAAATATTTAAACCTCGAGAAAGCTTTCCTTTAAAGAACACAAGCAACAAAAGAAAATAATGATTAAAAGTTTTAAACCAGTTTTAAGTACTCAAGCTAATACTGGATTTTTAGGATTGTTAGTGTGTATTGATAGTCTCAAAGAGATAGCTAATCTTGTGATCCGGCTTTTTCATGATGAAAGACCACTCCTTTTCTGATTATCGATGCCGGCCGTTTTCTTTTTCTATTTCTTGCTTGTCGCATTATTTGTTGGTAGTAGAGATCCGAATCGATGGTTTTACCCAGCGGTAAAAGCTCATGATAAACGATGATACCCTTTCAATCCCACCATACACACACAGAATCATTTTATTGCGTGTTAATCCAGGTTTCGCTTTAGTCTGTAAACAAAACACATATCAATACAGAAAAAAAAATCACGTTTCTTGAATGGTCTTCATACAAGAAACGTGATTTTTTTGGGTCCTTTAATATTTTATTTTATATTATGTTGTTATAACAGCAATATAAATACACATTCTGCAAAAAATTCCAAGTATCTACATATTACGGTTCATAAGATACAGCTTGCTATCAGACAGACGGAACGATAGTGGAGACTTGGGTCCCGTTGATACTCTTTGGGTACGGAACCCTAATAAACGGTAATTATGTCATTTGAGCAATACTACAAAAATAAACATTAAATAATATTTATATGGTTATATTATAATAAAATAAATATATTATATTATAAAATATAGTAACAATAAATTCACATATAAAAATCTCAGCCACGGGAAACTTTATTTTTGTATACGCGGCAACACTCAATAGCGTCTTTCAAATTTTGTGACTTATTTATGGCTCGTGTTATTTTATGTTAAAATTCCGAAATTGTATGATACTTACTGATAGTATGTGATTCCAGTATCTTTCTTATTTCTTGTAGTATTATTTTTACACAGTTTCAATACGTAAACTGGTATTTTACTTCGGATTATGATCAAAATTTAATTAAATATTTGGTACGTTCACCTCACATGTTGCCTGCAACGCGACTGGCTCGGGTACGCCGATTTCGGCGTAGTATTTGTTGCCGCATTTTACATGAGCGCCGGCGGTATCTAGTCAGAGCGCGCGATGACTTATTAATCTATGGATGTGGTAAAAATTCTCGAATTTATATATTTAAACAATTTGACAGCTGTTTGCCCTAACATCACCATAGCATTACAAATTTTGCTAACTATGCCAATTACCGTAGAAAGCGCGGAAAGGTCCTTTTCTAAATTAAAACTTATAAAAAATTACTTGCGCTCAACAATGAGCCAGGAAAGATCAACAAATTTAGCAACAATATCCATCGAGGAGGCCATATTAGACCATATACACGAGATTATTAAGGACTTCGCAAACAGAAAAGCGAGAAGAGTGGAAATAACTTAAGTATGTTTATATTCTTACATATTTTAGACTCTTCTTTTTTTTTTAAACATAGCATACGTAATAGTTAAATCAGTATTATTAGAAAAGTCACCTATTTTGTTATTAATATCTAAGTATACAATTAGATGTAACATCATATAAACTTAAAGTATGTAAAAATTAAATTCGTGTTTTATTTTTCGCAGTAATTGGCAAGCGGAAGCGAACTGGTTTTACCTATTTAGGAAAATATTATCTAAGTCTATAAAACTGGAGAACATTTATTTCGGTCAAAATTAACAAATAATAAAGAAACATTTTTTTTTCTTTTTTATAGGAGAGGGGGCAAACGAGCATGCGGCTCACCTGATGGTAAGTGACTACCGCCGCCCATGAACAATTGCAACACCAGGGGAATCGCAGATGCGTTGCCGGCCTTTTAAAAAGGAGTACGCTCTTTTCTTGAAGGTCCCTAAGTTGTATCGGTCCGGAAAAATCGCTGATGGTAATCGATTCCACAAGGAGGTCGTGCGAGGAAGAAAACATCTTCTAAATCGCACAGTGGTGGACCGCCAATCATCCAGATGGTGTGGATGGTATCGGGAGTTCTGCCGCGATGTGCGTTCGTGAAATTTGGCGGCTGGGATTAATCCGAACAATTCCTCAGAGCACTCCCCATGGTAGATGCGAAAGAAAATGCAAAGGGATGCAACATCTCTTCGCAGTGCCAATGAATCGAGCCGATCGGAAAGGGCTCGGTCGTCGACAATTCGAGCCGCTCTGCGTTGGATGCGGTCAAGTGGAAGGAGCTGGCACTGGGGAGCCCCTGCCCAGAGATGGGAACAGTATTCCATGTGAGGCCGAACTTGCGCCTTGTAAAGTAGCAGGCGGTGTGCCGGCATGAAATACTGTTCCGCTCTGCTGAGCACGCCAAGCTTTTTAGAGGCCAATTTGGCCTTCCCTTCCAAGTGACCACGAAACTGCACGTCACTCGATATGTCGACTCCGAGGATACCGATACTGGCTGAGGCAAGAAGGGGAGTGCCTTGAAACTGAGGAGATACGACAAAGGGGTTCTTTTTAGCGGTAAACGCGCAAACTTGTGTCTTCTGAGGTTTAAATTGGACTAGATTTAGTCGCCCCCAATCCGAGACTTTGTTCAGCAAAGACTCGACTTCAGACACAAGTTTGTTCCGGTACTCAGCGACGTTTTCCCGAGAAATATTGGCACGGCCGGTGTATAGAGCATCACCAGTGCTGTCATCCGCATAGCAATGAATGTTACCAGTTAGCAACATATCATTGATATGCAGAAGAAACAGCGTTGGTGATAGCACACAGCCTTGTGGAACACCAGCGTTAATAAGCTTGTAGTCAGAGCATGCACCGTCTACAACGACCTTGATGCTCCGATCTGCAAGGAAGCTGGTGATCCAATTGCACAATTTCTCGGGAAGCCCGTAGGAAGGGAGCTTCGAAAGAAGCGCTTTGTGCCAAACCCGATCGAAGGCCTTCGCAATGTCCAGACTAACGGCCAACGCCTCCCCCTTGGACTCTACTGCCTCCGCCCATCTATGGGTCAGGTAGACCAGAAGATCACCAGCTGATCGACCCCGACGAAAACCGTATTGGCGGTCACTAATCAGCTGGTGATTCTCAAGGTACCGGATGAGCTGGCAGTTAATAATGGATTCCATTATTTTGGAGAACAAGGAGGTGATCGCGATAGGCCTATAGTTGGATGGGTCTGAGCGGTCGCCTTTTTTAGGGATCGGGTGGACAAAAGCTGTCTTCCATGAATTCGGGACTACGCCTTGGGAGTAGGAGTACCGGAAAAGACGCGTTAGGACCGGTGCCAACTCCGGAGCACACGTCCTCAGCACAATTGGGGGATTCCGTCAGGCCCACTCGACTTCTGGATGTCCAGGGAGAGCAGTGCTTTGCGAACCGAGCGCTGTGAGAACAGCACATCCGGCATGGAGCACTCACACCGCGGGATGGTCGGCGGTGTTTTCCCCCCGTCATCAAGAGTCGAGTTGGACGCAAAAAGGGAGCCTAAAAGGTCGGCTTTGTCTTTTGCGTCATGGGCCAGTGAGTCATCCTCCCTGTGCAGAAATGGTAGTGATGGCTTACAGAAATTCCCTTGGACAGCCTTGGCGAGAGACCAGAATGCACGGGTTCCCGAAGGAAGGCGAACTAGTTTCTCGCCAATTCTGCCTATGTGCTCTGACTTTGCCTTGGCAATAACTCTTTTGAAGGACCTGGAGGCGAAGTTATACTTCTTTTTAAGTGTGCTGGTATTTACATCCCGAGTCGCCGAAGCCGCAGCCCAGGCTTGATAACACTCCTGCTTACTGCGTAATGCATTCTTACAGGAGCGACCAAACCAAGGCTGAGATCTGCCTCCGATGGGTACCACAGATGATGGAATAAATAGTTCCATTCCCTGTAGCACCACATCAGTGACAGAGTCAGCAACAGCGCTGGGATCATCCGGCGAGAAGCAAACCCGCCCCCATGGGTAGGATAAGTAACATAAGTTGAAACATGAAGATTCGTGAAAAAAAGAGGCGCTTCATAGGTTTCGCACACAGGCGCTGTGGGGTTTGGCGCGGCCCTGATTAAAATGGTTTCATGATCTTTAACTAGATAAGATCTGGTAGGAGTTGTAGTGTTATGCTACTTACATATCATTTTACATTATTTTAAATTCATTTTTCCATTCTGTTTCGATTTTCTGCATTCACCTCAAAACTGGATATTTTACATCACCTTTATTTCCATAGGATCCTGTAACGATTTTAAACTATAAGAACACAATAACAAATCATTTCTACTTCGTATTTTCACATTATCAGCACTTTTAAATTGGTGTCAATGGAGTCTACCTTTTTTTTCGATCTTTTAGCTAGTTTTCCGTAACTCTACAATCTTGGGCTTTGTGTGGGCAGCTGCGCTACCTTTTTTCCTATATCAATAATATCTCATTTTCCACTTAAATCTTATAGTTTTCTTATTATAAACCTAAAACCAAAATTTGACATGTTTTGATATTGTTATTTATTTCGTTGCTATAGTAATTATATTCAAATTTGCTACCGATCTGTTGTTCCTATTTCGATAATTCCACATAAATACTTTTTTCTCTTGACCATTTACAAAAAATTTGCGTTTAATTTAAATAATTTTTCCGTTCTCTCTAGAAAGGTATAAAAGCCGAACAATCGGTGAAGAAAGGCAGTCTCGCTTCAGTTCGCGAATTGGAAGTATCTCCTAAAGGCCTTATCCCGGGGCCGCACTGCCCCGGGATCCTGCAAGCCTCCACCTACACGTGAAGTCTTCGGCGAAGCCTTCTTCAAACGCGGAGCCGCACCACTCCGGATTCCTACAAGCCTCCATCTACCTCGGAAGTCGCTTCGAGACTACTACAAGCGCGGGGGCCACACTACTCCGGGCGCTACGACTACTTACTCCAGGCGCCGAGTGCACCTACCGCCGGCGCTACCTTTGGGCGCTGCAACTGCTGGCTCTAAGCGTTGAGCGCACCTACTCCAGGCGCTACGTGCGCCGGCTCCGGACGCTGCGTGTGCTGGCTCCAGGCGTTGCGTGCCGTCGCTGCTAAGAAACTTACCTCTACAAGCGCAACCGGCGTGTGCTGGCTTCAGGCGCTGCGTGCCGTCGCTGCTAAGAAACCTACCTCTACAAACGCAACGTGTGTCGCTTCGACTTTTAGGCCCCACTACAACACTATATTCCCCTATTCTCTTATCTTTATTTTTTTATAATCTAATTGTACTCTCACTTCATTCATCATCATCCTCATTTCATTTTTTTTATAAAATTGTAAATACCTTTTAAAAATTTAAATATATTGTTTTCTGGCTCTACTTTTGTTGTTTTGTTGTACTTAGGTTAGGTTCTATTTTTTTTTTAATTGTCGCTTCACGACATTTGGCGCCCAACGTAAAAGTCCTCTTTCTCTCTTAATTCTTCACCTTTACTGCGCCTTGTCCATTCCCTCTTGATTTAATTGCTCTCCCTTTCGTTCTTAACTCTTTATTTATTCATCCTTTTCATACCTTCCAAATTCTAAAACAACACTTCATCTAGTGTTTCAACGTATCTGGCTTATATTTAGACCTACATTTAACACTTCACTTACATTCATCACTTTAATATTTTTATTCTAGAACAAAACTTCATCTAGTTTTCAACTTATCTAGATTATATTTAGACCTACATTTCACACAACACTTACATTCATCACTCTAATATTTTTATTCTAGGTAACTTAAAGAGGTATAACTTTTCAATTAAATCTTTATTTCTTAAACTTAACTTTGAACTTTACACTTTATATAAAATTGTTTTTCAAAGCTGAAGCGAGACGATTCATAACTTTTCTAAGCATTTACAAACTGTTAATTTGTATATATGTATAAATATCTAAACATTTATTAACTGTTAATTTGTATATATGTATAAATATCACCATCATTCTCACCTTATTATTTTTATTTCTTTTAATTTGTTTGTTTGATGATCCAGTGTTCTTCAACACATCTTGCTTTAGGACCTCGAACTTTCGTTGGTTAATCTTCACTTTTTATTTCAGACACATCTCGCTAGTGATGTTGCTGATCTCTGGCTTTGAGCCCTACCGCTCTGGCCGTTCTTAATCTTTACTTAAGTCATAGCGACTAAAGCTTGCTTAAGATTGATTTCTTCATCTTTATCTTCACTTGGGAGCGGCTGACTACTCCCTTAATATTTTTTTTTATCTTCACGCAGGAGCGGATGACAACTCCTTAAATAAGCCTGAATGTCCTTTCGAAAACACACTTTTAAGAGTGGTGTTTCTTCGACTAATTTATTTTTTTTTCCACGCAGGAGCGGATGACTACTCCTGAAATAAGCCTTAATGTCGTTTTGAAAACACACTTTTAGAGTGGTAGTCATTGAATGTGAACTCCACCCTTACCTGAATGGCAGATGATGAATGTAAGAGATAGGGAAAATGTAGTGTTATGCTACTTACATATCATTTTACATTATTTTAAATTCATTTTTCCATTCTGTTTCGATTTTCTGCATTCACCTCAAAACTGGATATTTTACATCACCTTTATTTCCATAGGATCCTGTAACGATTTTAAACCATAAGAACACAATAACAAATCATTTCTACTTCGTATTTTCACATTATCAGCACTTTTAAATTGGTGTCAATGGAGTCTACCTTTTTTTTCGATCTTTTAGCTAGTTTTCCGTAACTCTACAATCTTGGGCTTTGTGTGGGCAGCTGCGCTACCTTTTTTCCTATATCAATAATATCTCATTTTCCACTTAAATCTTATAGTTTTCTTATTATAAACCTAAAACCAAAATTTGACATGTTTTGATATTGTTATTTATTTCGTTGCTATAGTAATTATATTCAAATTTGCTACCGATCTGTTGTTCCTATTTCGATAATTCCACATAAATACTTTTTTCTCTTGACCATTTACAAAAAATTTGCGTTTAATTTAAATAATTTTTCCGTTCTCTCTAGAAAGGTATAAAAGCCGAACAATCGGTGAAGAAAGGCAGTCTCGCTTCAGTTCGCGAATTGGAAGTATCTCCTAAAGGCCTTATCCCGGGGCCGCACTGCCCCGGGATCCTGCAAGCCTCCACCTACACGTGAAGTCTTCGGCGAAGCCTTCTTCAAACGCGGAGCCGCACCACTCCGGATTCCTACAAGCCTCCATCTACCTCGGAAGTCGCTTCGAGACTACTACAAGCGCGGGGGCCACACTACTCCGGGCGCTACGACTACTTACTCCAGGCGCCGAGTGCACCTACCGCCGGCGCTACCTTTGGGCGCTGCAACTGCTGGCTCTAAGCGTTGAGCGCACCTACTCCAGGCGCTACGTGCGCCGGCTCCGGACGCTGCGTGTGCTGGCTCCAGGCGTTGCGTGCCGTCGCTGCTAAGAAACTTACCTCTACAAGCGCAACCGGCGTGTGCTGGCTTCAGGCGCTGCGTGCCGTCGCTGCTAAGAAACCTACCTCTACAAACGCAACGTGTGTCGCTTCGACTTTTAGGCCCCACTACAACACTATATTCCCCTATTCTCTTATCTTTATTTTTTTATAATCTAATTGTACTCTCACTTCATTCATCATCATCCTCATTTCATTTTTTTTATAAAATTGTAAATACCTTTTAAAAATTTAAATATATTGTTTTCTGGCTCTACTTTTGTTGTTTTGTTGTACTTAGGTTAGGTTCTATTTTTTTTTTAATTGTCGCTTCACGACAGAGCACGGAACGTTGAACGAGTGTCTCTCCTCGAATTTCTATTAGAAGAGCTAGAGGATGTAGTTCGCAAATTAAAAAACATTGTAACAGTACACACCACAACAAACAAACAGTTTATATGCAATTTCAAATTGCAGTGCATTTATATATAAAACAAACAAAGCAATAAAATTAATTAGGGATACGAGATCGTGAATACATTAGCAATAAAAATGCAAATTACAAGGATGTAGTCTAGACATCGAAAAACAAATAATAACTTGAATATAAAAGGCACACATTACGAAGTTAATTCATCAGTCATGAACAAGCAGCTATACTACCACCACATCATAACCTGCCAAGATATAGAAGAAGAGTTAAAATCCAAACAAGTATACCCTTTAGTTTACTTTAAAATGAAACATGCAAGACAGAATGTACAGGAAACATCATCGCCGAAACAACTGACTCCACCTCCAGAGGGCAGGGACGAAACGGGAATAACAGATTGGAGCAAGTTCCGAGAGATGAAAGTAAAGAACTATGTGTTGGAACAGAAGGGATTGGGAGCATTGCAAACAATGGCAGCTACCGAGTCAGATGGAGAAATAGACGAAGAACACGGTATTCGGTCGGAGGGAGCAGTTGTGAGAGACTTGGAGATTACGATGAGAGCCTGGGAAGACCAGTACATCAAGTCGGTACGTATATCCCAAGTAATGAAGATCAAGTGTCAACAATTTATAACGAGCCTTATAAACTCATCGCTTTCCAACAAGGAGGCAGAAGACGGCATTGGCACCTTATATACGTCAGTCATAATAGACAGTGGGGATTTAACTCTCAACTGGGGAGAATTATTCAAAACGGAACCTACAAAAATTCAAGCATTAACTGCCTCGCTTGTATATGCAATTATCTTTATTCCGGCAATGGTCGTCAAGATGTACAGGACATTCTCAGCGACGAAATTGTTAAAACTCGTCAATGCGCCAGTCATTCATGTGGAATGGACGGGATTAATAAATGGACAGAGAAAATGTACGAGGCTGAATAGAATAGAATAGAATGATTTTTATTCAACATTGATTATTACATAATACTTATTGAAAGTCATTTTTTTATTTACCACTGATTCGGAAAATACCTCTGTCCTGGGAAGAACCAGCCAGAAACTCAGTGGGACTTTTTTTTAAACATAATTTAAATGGTGTTTGTCAGTGACGACCTAAAGAAGCATGCAGGTATTCGATGGATGCATGTACCTCTGGACCGTACTTTGTGCCAATCTACAGGGGAGGCCTGTGTTTAGCAGTGGACTTGCGGAGGGGCTGTAGTGAATCTCAGTAAGGACATAAAGCACTTGTGTACAATAAAACACTAAATTATTATAATAATTTATTTGCGGTTTCGTTGTCTATAGCTGTTTAACACAAATGTAATATGCTGCTATCAGCACCTGTACATTTATAAACTATATCGTAACTTTAAGAATTATCCGTATTAGTGAGCAAAATTGAGACAGAAAACTATTGTTATACACAGCCCAATGGTTTAATCAGCAGCCCAATAATTTATTTAGCTAAATGTTAGTATTGAATTGAATATCTTAATCAGTAAGCCTTAAGACATTTAATAAAAGAAAAACACTTGGGCAACTTATCGCGTGCAAACGTCTAATTACTCCACCACAACATCACCTATTGGGTCAGATTTTGTGATTTTCATAGAGTTACTAATAATCAGTGAATCTTACCATCGGGTGGACTGAAAGTGTCATTTCAGTTTAAAAAACAAATAATTTTGGTATCGCAAAAACACGTACCGCACCAAACCACGGCTAACTGTTAGCATTGCAGTGGCAGATAAAAATAACTAAATTTAAATCATAGCGGCTCTTGATCCTGTCCAATTAACTGGCCGATTGAACCAGAAGGGCGACACATAATTTTATTATATTAATGTCACAATAATCAAGTACAATGTACCACCCAAGAGAATGGGTATCCTCTATCATTGAAAGGGTTTCCATGATAAATTGGTCTCTTTCAACGCACTATGATATTAGGATTTTTTAAACTAAGTCACCTTTAACACATTTACAAAACAATTACATGCAAACAAAACTAAACCTTAGTGCTCGTAACTTACTTAGACATATATCCTTACTCGAATTTCATTAAAATCGCTTTAAAAATTAAATATAAATAGTCTACAAAGTATGTAGCTAGTTAACATTTCTCATTTGTGTGTACAATAGCACAGTCTAATATGTAACAATCTAGAATCATTGATTTTTGGTCGGTCATCACAGCCTTTCATAGAGATACAAGTAGCCGAGATCCTTTGGAGGGTTTTCTGAGAGAGCAACCTGAGACAAAAAGAAATATACACGTCATTTTTCCATAGAAATATGTCTGTCAAAAGAATAGAGAGAAAAAATTATCAGCATATATGTGCATTAAATATTAGTAAGAAAATATTTTTTGTTGACTCTATGAGTTTTAAATTATATGGAAAATTACCTTATTGTCGTTAAATATGACCCAGCGTCCTTCGTGTAACACGTGGCACACGTAATGGCCGACCATGGTCGACGTCCCCATATGCGAAATGAACGCCACCAATTTGTACTCTGTAATAAAATTAGAAATAGATATAAAAATACCATTATTGGTATTAGGCAGCCACTCGACAACCTTTCATTCCAAACTTATTTTTTTAGGTTTAATTAAATTAAATTATAAGTGGATACTGAAGCCTATGGAAAACTGAAACTAATTTAAAACAAATAAATCACATAGAGGACTCGGATAAAATGTTTCAAAGCTTTATATCATACTCTTCGAACCAAAATACATGCCAAAACTCACTCTGTAAGAAAGAACGAATGCGAGTGAGCGGCGTTATCGTATACGGTATTTAAGGCACGTACACACTATCTGTGAGAACAAAAGAATGCGAGTGAGTGGCGTTATCGTACGCGGTATTTAAGGCATGCACTCACTCTCTGTGAGAACGAACGAATACGAGTGAGCGGCGTTATTATACGCGTGCAATCGGTCGGTGGTTTGAAGTGGGTTTTGATACGTAAAAGTGATGTAATTTTGTGTACTAAGTATCTGCACTTATGAACCTTTAGTGGAAACGCGAAACAATTGCTTGATGCTTCCTTGATATAAACCTCGAGATTTGTGCAATTAGGCGCCTTAAGAAATTGAGATACTATCATCACAGAGTAAAGAGTAAGGACCACAGGGGAAGCTTCCTAACAAAGTCGAAAATGTATACCTATTCTGATAGGGTTATCACCTGATGCATGTGAAAAATTTAAAGAAAAAAAATTATATAGTATAAAACAACATGTGTATTCATTGTAACTTAAGTTAAATATAACAGCATGTCTATTATTTGTAACTTAAGTTGAAACTACCGACTACTAAACAAGCAAAATATACATATTGTCATAGTATAGTGTCTTACGGCATAAGCAGTGGTAGCTCAGGGGTTAACCGCTCGCTGTAAATAGGTATTCTCAAAGAAGCTTCACATTATATATTTCTATCAATATCATTTTCGTCAGATAACTTAGCTATTCATGAGTACAAAAAATCAGGTTGTGGTGGTAATGACTGTGATGGTGATAGTGAGCACTGTCGGTGGTGGTGATGTTGATGGTAGTAATACTGTGGTGGTAATGCTGTTCGTGGTGGTGGTGTTGCCAGTAATGGTCCCCTGTCCACCACCACCAATTATACTACCAGAATCTCCATCCCTTTCATTCATACTCCGCCTGAGCCGGCGCAAACCGGTTTGTACCCCGACGGAGCGTCGGTGAACCTGTCGGTGAGAGTTCACGCGCACATCGCTGCGCTATGTGTGGGTATACCTGCAGCGAGACGTTTGTATGTAGCTTCCCTTCTGGTCAGTTTCTTTATTCATGTGCTATCATTATCGACTGCCGTTGGGTTTAGTAGTCGTCAAAATTTCTTAAGAACTTCTTAATGAGACGCATCGAAGAAGTTTATAAAACATTTAAAATAAATAATTTATTCAAAGGATGTTTTCTTATTACTTGACACTGGCAAAAGTATAATTGAAGTTCATAACCAAAGAAAAAAATCGGGATGTGGCTGTGTTAAATTTGTACGTAACGAAACGAGCGCAAAATGATGACGCTCCGCCCTCCATCGCGCGCGATGCGCCACAATCCATATTCAACGTAACTATTTGATCCTTTAGCTATCGAGTGGTGTAATTTAATTATGGATGTATGTGATAGATAATGTCTATATGAAATATATATTAACTGTTACACCAAGTCTCCAAGTCTAAATAATTCATACACATTGTGTATGAATGATTTAGACTTGGAGACTGTGTGGTATAATGTCAAGAAAGGTTTAGTGGATGCAGCTACCGAAGTATGTGGTGTAAGTAAGAGAACGATTGAAAGGAAAAATAACACGTTATGGTGGGATGATGAGGTACAGATGGAAGTTGAAGCAAAGAAGAAAGCATGGCTAGATTTACTAGCAACCAAGGCTAGTAATTCTAGCAGTATGAATGATGATATTGAAAGGAAAAAGGCAGTTTTTAGACACCTAAATAAGAGAGTAAAAGAAGTAGTTGAAAGGAAAAAGCAAGAAAGAACGGATAAGAATGATAGAAGAATATCGGATAACTTCCAGGCAAACATTAAAATGATCTGGAAACTCGTAAGAACTACCAGGGGACATTCACAACAGCCTAGAATGAATGCTATACGAGACCAGAATGGCTGTATTCTGAATGACGAAGTTTTGAGTTTAAGGAGATGGAAGGAATACTTTGAAAGCGTGTTTATGAGTGATGAGACGTTTGAATTAAATGAAATAGAAATTCCGAAAGAAGAGGAAATAGATAGAGATATAAGTATAGATGAAATAATGAAAGCAATGAAAAGTATGAAAGCAGGTAAGGCAGCCGGTTATGATAGAGTATCTCTCGAAATGCTAAGGGCTGGAGAAGGAGTGGTGGCAGACCTGCTGTACACCTTGTTTATGTTGGGAACTTAAGCGGGTACAGGGAGACTGGTGCAAAGCCGTGATAGTCCCAATATATAAGGGAAAAGGATCACAGCAGGACTGTAAAAACTACCGTGGTATAAGCCTTCTTAGCATTGTGGGAAAACTGTATGCTAAGGTACTAATTGAAAGAGTTATGAAAGAAACTGATGGAAAAATTTGGGATGTGCAAGCAGCATTTAGAAAGGGAATGGGATGTACGGATCAGGTCTTTTCCATGCGCATGATCGCGGAGAAGTTTTTGGCCAAAAACCAAAAAGTTTTTTGTGCGTTCATAGACTTGGAGAAGGCTTATGACAGAGTGGACAGGGATGTGTTATGGCAAACACTGAACTCATTTGGGTTGACCGCTGGTCTGATACAGGCATTGAAGTCTCTATATAGGGACTCTAGTGCTTGTGTCAGGATCAACGGGGCCTACTCGGACTGGTTTGGCATCCATAAAGGTGTCAGACAGGGCTGTGTGGCTTCCCCGTGGTTGTTCAACCTATTTATGGACAGTTGTTTGGAAAATTTGAAAGTAGAAGAATGCGGGTTAAGAATGGGTGAGTTAACCGTCATATGCCTTTTGTACGCCGATGATCAAGTCATACTTGCATCGTCGGCAGTCGAATTGCAAATGATGGTGACATTAATGAACAGGACATTAAAAGAAAAGGAAATGAAAGTGAACGCAAGTAAGACGAAAGTTATGGTTTTTGAAAGAGAAGAAAGTAAAACGATATGTGAAATAAGAATAGAAGGGGAGTTGGTAGAGCAAGTAGATGAGTTTGTATATTTGGGATGTGTGTTTAGCAGGGATGGTAGATATGATAAGGATATAGAACGACGAGTGAATGCAGGAAATAGAGTGAATGGGGCTCTGCACTCTATTGTGAAAAGTTAGAATGTGTCCAAAAAGGCACGTATGGCAATTGACAATGCTGTGTTAGTACCTACTTTAATGTATGGTAGTGAAAGTTGGGTGTGGCAGAAAAAGCATGAGTATTAAGTCATTAAGGAGTATGTTAGGGATGAAGCTGAATGACAGAGTGAGAAATTGTTTAATAAGAGAAGAGTGTGGTTTGCAAGATGATGTTGTGACCAGGATTAAGAAAGGAATGCTTTGGTGGTTTGGCCATGTAGAAAGAATGAATGAGGAAAGAGTGACAAAGCAAATTTATGTTGCAGAGGTGAACGGCATAGTCGGGAAGGGTCGCCCTAGGCGAAAGTTTATTGACCAAATTGGCGATATATTAAAAATGGGCCAACTCAAGAGTACCTTTAACCGACAAGCGTGTATGCGTAGGTATATGGATGTGGAGGAAGCGAGAGAGGTGTGTCAGGATCGTACCAAATGGAAGTCCATAATCTCTGCCTACCCCTCTGGGTGACAGGCGTGAGTGTTTATGAGAGAATTATGTTACACCAAATTGTATCCCTTGATTTCCTTATCAAAAGTTTTCTGAATTGCCTCCTACTCCATTCACAACCATCCGGATCGAAGGACTAACTTTGTCGGGTGTATGTCCAACAAATGAATTGGTAAATTTGCGACATTAAAATTGAGGAAGTTGGGTCAGCATGTAAATGCTGACTGCGTGTGCTTTGACGTAAACGCACTGTACTTCGTAAATTAGAAGTAAATTTAATGACTTATTTACTGCTATATAGTTCGGTGAAACGACAACCGATGGGGAAGAAAGGTTCTCGAGTGGCAGCCTTACACCGGTGGACGAAGTGACGTGTTCCCTCACTAGATGGAGTGACGGCCAGGTAAGACATGTAGGAAGTGGATGGATGCAGGTGGCTCAGGGGTGTGCTTTGTAACATTCCTCGAGGGAGGCCTATGTTCAGAAGTGGACATATAACAGCTGTAATGATGATGATGATGCGTAACGTCAAAATGCGTGCACTCACTCTCGGGTCCGTCGCGGCAGCCGAGGGTGCGGTCGGGCTGCGCGGGCTGCGCGGGCTGCGCGGGCTGCGCGGGCTGCGCCTGCTCTGTGTCGAGCTGGTCGGCGCGGCTGAAGATCCAGTCGAGCGCGCGGCCCACGTCGCCGCCCGTGGCCCGCAGCGCGCGCTCCGCCTGCGCGCGGGTGAACCCCATGCTTATAATGCTTTGCACGTTCGTCTCGTCCACCGGCCCGCTGGCGCCATCTGTTCACCAAAAACAACATCAAACATGCTTTATTTTTTTTATAGAATAAGGGTGACAAACGAGCACACAGTCCACCTGATGGTAAGTGGATACTATAAAATGCTCTCCGATTCTCTACACACACCATACGAAACACAGCAACATAAAGCTGCTATTTTACGCTGGTATTCAGTGAGAGCTTAGTACTAACTCAATCGAACCGACCCATTCGTGCTATAATCGTAATATAGTTCGTGCATGGCTCTACCACGTATAAATTACTTTACTCTTACTCTTATTGAATATATACAATAGTCCGTCCACGCACTCTCTCTCTCTCTCTTTTGCAGAAATCAAAAACAGTAGTGTTAAAATTGTGTATGTGGGGTATCACCGATTATACTACGAAAAACGATTTAAACCATGAATATTTTTTGGCACATAATATTTTGATATCTAAAATCTCAGTCAAATATCGCCGTTCAGTAGTAATCTATACTGTATCTAAAGGTATTTTTCCTCCTTTTTTATAACAATATTACTAAATTATCTACAACATCTTGGATTAATACCATATTTTTGATTACTGATGCCTTTCATTAAAGTTATACCTATGACCTCTTTTAGGACGTGCTTTATAACTTCTGATAGCATTGCTTTAAGCTGTTTAGACACAAACGCTTATACGTAGGTAGTCTGAAAAGTTTTCGATCCAACTAAAATTTCATTAACAAGAACTTTAGCGATGTAAAGCCGCATATCCACCAAAACTGTTGACAACAGTTATGTTTCCAACTAGCGTCTCCACCGAGGGAACAAATGTTTGCAACAAACGTATTCCTTTGATATTACCGCCGAAAATGGAAACACGGTTCCCGACATTGTTTCAAGTTTTGTTTCCAACAGTTGTGTTGACAACAAAACTTTGGTGGAGACGCGGCTTAACGTCAATAGTTGCAGTTTTTGAACGTCCCGAACATTCATCGTTTCCCAAACTCTCACGACCACGTTTAAATTCAGCTGCGCAAACTTTCACTGTGGTAAGTGATGGTGCAGAGTCCCCATACACAGAGTCCAACTCATCTTTGATTTGCGTAGACGTATTACCTTTCAAAAACAAAAATTTAATGACAGCTCGATACGCAATTTTTTCCATTTTCACAAGAGTTCCTTATAAAATATATAATTTATAGTCTATACTTAGTTTTATTAGTGCACAATTCACAACAAATAACAAATATTGCTGGCTCACAATATTAATATGAAAGTGATAGTAAGCAGTATATAAATACCGTATAGTTCTCAATTCCATTTTACGGTAAGTTTATTCAAAATTAATATTTTACATTTCTTTTTCCACTAATTTTATTAAATACTCGAATACAGTGCAACCTCAATATAACGAAACTGAATGGAATTAGAAAGTATTCGTTATTATACAAAGTAATTCGTTATAATGAGGTTTGTTATATAGAGGTTAGGTGGAACTACAATGCGTTTTAACAAGATAAGAAAACTTGTTTATTAATCTCAACATTACGTAAATAGTCATCTACCTGTCGTATACGTGTCTGAACCTGCCAAGACATGATTTACTGTGAAATTAAGTAGGAATAATTAATAGTATATGTTATGTCAAGATTTCAAGTTGAGAAAATTGGTTAAAAAGAGATAAATAATATCTTCTATATATATTCCGCAATAATTAAAAATGCGAAAAAGTGGAGATGCGATCTCTTCGTAAAATGTGCGGCGTTACCATGGCCGACCGAAAGCGAAACGAAGAGATTCGCAATATGGCAGGTTTGAAAGATGAGCTTATCACAAAAATTGATAAGGGCGTGCTTCGGTGGTTTGGGCACGTTGAGCGAATGAGTGAAGACCGAATGGTGAAGAAAATATATAGCGCGAAAGTTAATATTAGAAGGTGTCGAGGTAGACCGAGACTAACTTTCGAAGACCATGTGAGCAAATTGCTCGAAGAGGGTAGGGTCAAAAGTACTCGGATACCTAGACGTGCATGCATGAAGAAGATAATGAATCTGAAAGAAGCGAAAGAGGTTTGTAAGGATCGTGACACTTGGCGATCTGTTCTCTCTGGCTACCCCGTCAGGGATTGTGCGTGAAGATAAGTAATAATTAAAAATTCGATATAAAGATGTTTCTGATAAAATCTATTCGTAATGTAGAGTTACATTTTGCATTAGCTCTTACAGGCAGTTCTAGGGGATTTCGAAAAATTCGTTAAACCGAGGAATTCGTTATATTGAGGTTTGTTATATCAAGGTTACACTGTGTTACTATGTTACATTAATTAGCGACATGTAATCTTTAAATTACAGTTGCGTTATTTTCAATAATCCAATACACTTCAAAAATATAAAAACATGTTTGGCTTCGTTTATTACATTTTATTTTAATGTCCATATCATCAAATAGTTCTTGATAAGTATCATGCATATATTATACATTATGTAGTATATTACATACTAATTAAATCATTAATTTTTTTAACGTAAATTAAATTAATTGTTATTTACTGACATTCAATAAACTCATCTTTTTTAATAAGATCTACTGAAAAATTAAAAAAGAACTAACGAACTAAATGAGCGAACTAGTTCGCTATAGGACTACGAACTAAATTGAGCGCTCCCAATGGCGACCGACTATGCCCAAGACTAATTCACTAGCTTTTATTGACGAGTGCTGCCATCTTCACGTTCAGTTCGGAAACTTTTCAGACCACCCTGGTACAGCTCGATTCAAACTTAATGGCGGTTCGGAAGTTAGCTGCGAGTGCAGGTGCGCGCAGGTACAGTCAAGTTGACAAAAATTTAGGCTCAATTTAATTATTTTAATAACTGAAAGTTTTGTGTTTTAAGTTCTGTACATATGTACATAAATGTCAGTTAGCAAGTATGAGGAGGGTTCAAGGAAGAAAAATACAGATGAATTAAGAACCTCATCCTTTTTTGAAGTCGGTTAAAAATAAAACAGATTTTATAAATAATATATAGTTTTTATTTTCATTTTAAGTTAAGGGCTGTATCCCTTCCATAAAAACGTCTTTGCTTGTGGAAGGAGCTTCCATGGAAACATCACTTCCTTCGTCTTCGCTGGAATCTGATTCCTCCTCAGACTCGGTATCTGATTCATCGTCGCTGACATGGATTATAAATTCGTCCGTCAATCTATCAACGACAACGTCACTTTTTTTGTACTCTTCCTCTATCTTGATCACTTTTCGGCACAATGCCCCCCATTCATTTTCCCCCATTTCGTTAACTTTTTGCTGGACCAATTCCATGACTAAATTTACGTTCCTGTTAACGTTTTTTTTTGCGACGTATTGTTTTATTGCTGCCCATGCCATCTCGATGGGGTTTAAATCGGGGTGGTAAGGGGGGAGGCGTAAAACTAAGTGGTTATTCTCTTTCAATATTTTATCGATGTTAAATTTTTTGAAGCGTTCTTTATTCTTCGCAATTAACTTGTATAGTTGTGGCTTCAGCATTGTTTCCTCAAATTCAATATTTTTTTCACGAAGCCATGATTGCATGTCTGCTTTTCTTGAGTTTGAGGTAGGTGCAGGATCTTCTTGTTTGTTGTGATAAGAAGCATTATCTACAACAACGACTGAATTTGCTGGCAAATTTGGAACGAGTTGATTCTGGATCCATTTTTCATAATTTTCATAATTCATGTTATCATGATAGTCGCCGGTTTTTGTACCCGCCTTAAACATTAAAAGTGCGTTGGGTACAAAACCGACTTCAGAACCCGCGTGCACTATTACAACTCTTTGACCCTTCGAAATTTTCTTTTTAACTCCCATTTGTGACCCATCTCCCCAAGCCTTTGACATGCTGTGGGAAGAATCGACATAAGACTCGTCGGTATATATAATGGGTCTGCCTTCCGAGCGATATTTTGTAATACTATGCAGATATTCAATGCGCTGTAAACGAATATTAGACTGCTCTATTAATACTTTTCTCTCATTTTGGGTGTTCTTCCATTGAAACCCTAATTGTTTCAATATTCGGCCTAAGCTGGTTACAGAACCGTTGAAATTTATGTCGTCTTTTAATTTTCTTTGTAATTGTTTAAGTGTTGGCAACTCTTTTTCAGTCACGTGAAAGTTGTGCACGCACCTTTTGATGACACCTTGGTCGAAGCTGTCAATATTCGTCACTCTCTTGACTCCCTTCCTTTTTTTGCCAGGAGTACGAAAGACGGCTAGCATCTCCGACTCATTTGCTGTTGCAGCTATTCTTTGTACAGTCCTTAGTGAGTCGCCTGTAGCTGCTGCGGCTCGTTTTTGAACGAGCTTCAGAGGAATTTGGACGCCGTCTTCACTCTCTTTTTTCATAAATTGCACGACATTATACACCATTTTTCTGGCTTGCCTGCGTAAAACGTTGTATCGTCCGCGTGGCATATTTAAACAAAATAATAAAAGTACTTTCCCACAACCAACAACAGTCTAAAACTTAATGTGTGTAACACACAGATGAAAACAAAACAGTCAATAACAATAAAAACTTAACGGAACAAAAACAAAAAAACGTAACAAAACAATTAACAAACAGTAACAAATTATGGGCTCAACTGTACGTAAGCAGGAGTGAACGTAACTCAAACACTAAAAGCAAACGCGTCGCGTGAGTGCATATGAGACAGAATGCGCGGGGATGTGCCCCGCCACCACGTCCCTCTACATCCCGCTGATACCCAAAAATTGTGTTCTGCGCATCGGAACGTACGATGTTCCGAGCCGCCATTAAGTTTGAATGTATGTATAACTTACTCGAGTATGCAACGAATATGCACAATAAAAATCTCTTTGGTTGTACTGTTTATATCTGGCTGGTTTTAATATCAATACATATAGGGCATTAAGAAAAAAGTAGAAAAACACTTTCCCGCCATTTTTAGTTGTATTTCTATCTGTCAAAATGACAAATGAGTGAATGTAACGAAGCAATTAGATTCATTTTAAAGTTTTATTACAAAAAAAGTGAAAACTGCGACTCGAGACGCGAAAAAAAATTGTGACGTTTATGGACCTAATGCAGTGTCAGTAAGAGTAGCACGAAGTTGGATCAAGCATTTTTAGTCCGGGAATTTTGATGTCAAAGATGCAATTCGCTCTGGGCGCGCTCATACGGATAAAGTTGCGTAATGACGTTTTGCAATGGCCTAATGCCATTTTTGAAAAAGTGAAGCAAGATATATCGCACCGCATAGTAATTAGAACTGGTCCAATGGAACCATTCGGACCATTGTCCGGATCAGACAATGGTCCGAAGAGCCAAGAGGGGCATTGACGGAAACCTGATATCCGTGGATGAGAGTTCAGCAGAAGGTCCAACAGTTAGTGAGTTGTCCGATATCATTGACAAAGATAGCAAAGAGTTAAGGCGCTAGCAAAGAGTTAAGGTGCTAGCAAAGAGTTAAAGTGCTAGCAAAGAGCCCTGGGGAACACCGCCAGTGGCCTTGCCTTGACCCAGCTAGAAATGTAATGATTTACCACTACAGCTTGTGTTTTGTTCTGTTTTCAATATACGGAGAAAACCAGCGAAGTAAATCTCTGCTTATGTCAACACATTCAAGCTTGTATTGGAGGCGATTACGGTTAATACGGTCGAATGCCTTACTGTAATCCGTGTAAATGACATCAATTTGATGGCCTTTATTCATGGAGTCCAGTAAAGAAGTCATTAAGTAAAACAAGGTTCGTGACAGTAGATCCCCGGGGAGGAAAACATGCTGGGAAGTGATTGTCTAATCTATACAAATAAATTAAATTGAAGTGTCTGTTTGCAATGTCAAAAACAGCTTTCTACTAAATGCATATGAAAATATATACGGTACCTATAACAAAAACACAATTTTTAAAAAAAATTCTCTGTTTGTCTGTTTGTTCCGGCTAATTTCCGAAACGGCTGAACCGATTTCGACAGGACTTTCACTGAACGATAGCTGGTGTTATAAGAATTAACTTTAGCTACTTATATTTCAGAAAAAGAATTAGGGTTCCGCGCAACATAATTAAAACCCTAAATTACACGCGGGCGATGTCGTGGGAAACAGCTAGTAGCTGAATATACTTGAGAACGCATTACTTTTTCGAGGACTTTATTTAGCATATAAGTATAATAGGTCTGTAGTTATTAACTTTAAATCTAGAGCCTTTTTTGTTGCCCAAGCATTACAACTATGGCAAATATCCCCTTTATGAGAAAATCTATGTGAAGGCCTATGTTCAGCAGTGGACTTTGATAGGATAAGCTGTAATAGGATGTAATAAAATGTAGGATGGATAGGATAGGATGTAATAAAAACTGCTTTATAACAAGAAAAAATCTAGAGTAATGGCCTTTAACTCACTGACGCAAAAGTATACTGAGTTTTTCCAGTTTTTCCTTACTTCTGCATATTGGAAGCTATGCTGATTACTGTAGTATTCTTGTTTTGACTATAAAAGAATATCACCTGTAGATTGTGAACCAGGTGGTTCGAACTTATTGGCGAAGTCCCAATCTGTCATATGCTCCATCAACCAGTTGGAGGCAGCTTCCATGCCCGAATTGTTTGTATAGTACAGTGCCTTTTTGCACGCCTCTAACGGGAATCCCATGTCCAACTGTAAAAGACGCAAGATTAACAACATATCTGGTCCCATATCCATTAAAACCATCAATAGTGGATCCCAATGAACATCTAGTTGCTTCTTTTTGTAAGAATAATGGTCATAAACAGGCACACCGTCCACCTGATGGTAAGTAGATGTTATGGCCTATAGGCATCTTACATCTATACTCGATTAAGAATCAAAATGTAGATGGGTTGTCACCTCTGAGGACTAAGATGGAATGCGTTGTTACCAGTAAAGTAATGATAAATCCAAGGTCCAAATAATTTCTTGAAGAGTCGAATGAGTTCGTATTAACGATCACAGTATCAGACGTGTGGGCATCATTGATGCTGGACTCGTCGCCACTTTGCATATTTTACGTCTGGCGTAAGCAATTTACTGTGTAGTGGCGGTGTAAGAATATTCACTACCCGTGGGTGTCAAGCCCGGAGGGAAACAAACTAAGGGATGGGAAGCAGCGTCTTCCTTTTAACTAAAAAAAAAGTGCGGTTGCCAACTCACCTATCAACTGGCAACTATGGCAAATATTCAAAAATATGTCAAATATTCTGTGTTCAGCAGAGGACTATGGTAAGCAAGAGGCTGTATCGCCATTTATTGGAAAACATTAAATTTGTGGCATTTCCCATATTCAATACCGATACAATACCGATGGTATGATATGGGATAATGGATTCTTACGCCGTCGTTGGACCAAAAAATGTAAGACTTGTCTACGCTTTTAGTATTTAATATGATAATTTAAACTGATTGAAACTGATAATGACTGAAAATAAATAATGGAGTCCATTGTTAACTGCCAGTACAGTTTCCGTCGGAGTCGCTCAGCTGGTGATCATATTTACCTAATACACAGATGGGCGCAGGTAATTGAGTCCAGGGGAGAAGGGCATTGGCCGTTAGTTTGGACATAGCGAAGGCCTTCGATCAGGTCTGGCACAAAGCGTTTCTTTCGAAGCTTCCTTCTTATGAGCTTCCCGAGAAATTGTGCAATTGGATCACCAGTTTTCTGGCTGATCGGAGCATCAAGGTCGTAGTAGATGGTGCGTGCTCCGATTACAAACAAGCTTATTAACTATGGTGTTCCACAAGGCTGCGTGCTATCACCAACGCTTTTTCTTCTTCATATCAATGACATGTTGCAAACCGGTAACATACATTGCTATGCAGACGACAGCACTGTTGATGCTCTATACTCCGGCCGTGCCAGTATTTCTCGAGAAAATGTCGCCTAGTACCGGAAAAAACTTGTGTCTGAAGTCAAGACTTCGTTGAACAAAGTCTCAGATTGCAGGCGACTGAATCTAGTCCAGTTTAATCATCAGAAGATACAAGCTTGCGCGTTTACCTCCAAAAAAAAAACCCTTTGTAGAATCTCCTCAGTTTCAAGGCACTCCCCTTGTTGCCTCAGTCAATATCGGAATCCTCAGCGTCGACATATCGAGTGACGTGCAGTTTCGTGGTCACTTGGAAGAGAAGGCCAAATTGGCCTCTAAAAAGCTTGGCGTGCTTAGCAGAGCGGGACAGTATTTCATGCCGCCACTACACCTGCAACTTTACTAGGCACAGGTTCGGCCTCACATGGAATACGGTTCCCATCTCATCGCGTGCAAGGGTGGGCAAGCGAACCGAGCCTCGCCGGAGTGTGACCCCGGTGGCAGGTTTACCAACCAGGGATGTTTAAGAATCTGCCCCAGAATTGGAAGAGGAGGACTGCCCAAGGGAGGATACCCGTGGCGCGAAGGGGAGCTTCAAAGCTTCAACTGCGTCCAAGCTTGAGGTCATTGACCAAGTTCGTGAAGCAGTAAGGGGCATCCTGGGAGTTTCACTGGACCCGGATCCAAACTGAATAAGACGGAGGTAAACAAGGTAGCTGCATATGGCCATGACCTCATTGCCATGGTGGCGACTATGCAGGTGCACATGTCGGAGCTGGAACTGGCAAGGTTAAGGCAGAAGTTGCAGTGCAAACTTAGGCGTGCGTGGCAGAGTAAAAGGCGTTTGGGAGGTAGGTCTGAGGAGATAGCAAGGATGGCTTTTCATGATATACGTGCGAGATACAGGAAGATGATGGTGGAGGCGCAGCAGTCGCAGCACATAAGGGTCGCCAACACTGGTAATGAGGACCCGTGGGGCCTGTCATACAGGTTAGCCAGTGGGAGGGTGCGTCCGCCTGCTAATGTAATTAACGGGATCGCCTTTGCGAGTGGGCACCCGGACCGACTGGAAGCGGCGATACAAGATTTAATGTCTGCGCTCTGTCCGCATGACAGCCTTGATTGCGACACGGCTTATTACCAGCAAGTCCGTTTGCTGGCGGCATTTGTGCCGTCTGGTGTGGCTGCGCCTCCAATCACGGTCAAACCAGGTCCCCGGGAGGTATAGTCAAGGCCTTGCTTAACACAGCTCCGGGACTCGATGGAGTAAATGCGAGAATCGTGAAGAATATATGGATGGCAGCGCCAAGGGAACTTCACTTGGTGTATGCTAAGTGTGTAGTAGAGGGAGTTTTCCCCAAGGTATGGAAGGACGGAAGACTGATTGTCATTCCCAAGGGTAATGACAAGCCGCTCACCGATGCCAAGGCATACCGTCCAATTACGTTCCTCCCAGTTTTGGGAAAATTGCTAGAACGAGTAATGCTGAGATGTGCTCCTGTGATCAGTCGTGGGATATCTGAATACCAGCATGGATTTTCTCCAGGGCGATCTACGGTAACAGCGCTGCGTGTCTTGCTCAGCACGGCAAGGTATTCTCGGGCATGCTACGTGCAGGCAATCTTTTTAGATATCTCCGGCGCCTTCGACAACGCCTGGTGGCCGATGATGATGGTCAAGGGAAACGGGGTGGTTGTCCACCCAACATTCACAAAATGCTGGTGGACTACTTCACCTCCAGACGTGTCAGTCTCTTCATCGATGACCGGGTAGAGTGGAAGACGTCCTCAAGGCTCCGTGCTCGGCCCTAGACTGTGGAACGTATTGATGGACGACCTACTCCGACTCCCTCTGCCTGAGGGAGTAGCAATGACCGCCTATGCTGACGATGTCACGATTCTCATTGAATCACAAACCAGAGTGGGCATCGAATCCAGGGCCAGAGTTACTCTGGACCTTGTACGGGAGTGGGGGCTAAGGAACCGACTGGAGTTCTCCTCATCAAAGTCAACCACAATGACTGTTAGAGGGAAACTTCAGCCCCCCCCCCCCCCCCCGTTATTAAACTTGGTGGAGAATCCATCAAGAATGTGACCAATACTAGGCGTGGTTTTGGATTCGGGACTATTGTTTGTGCAACACGCGTCTGATATTTCTGAAAGAGCGACCAAGGGATTCGGTAAAATGACTCGCGTATCGACATCATCATGGGGTGTCCGATACCAGAGCCTAAAAATAATCTATAGCAGAGTGTATGTATCCACGCTTACGTACGCGGCAGAGTGCTGGTACGAGCGTGCGAACATGTACGCAGTTCGCAGTGCACTACTCAGATCGCAGCGAACCGCCCTTATATTGTTAACTAAGGCGTACCGATCCACTAGCACGGCGGCCTTGCCGGTGCTGGCTGGTGTTCTTCCTGCTGACCTGGAGGTCATCCGGGCTGATAGGATGGGTATAGCACGTATGAACGTGCCCAAAGAGCAGTTGAGCAGGCGGAAACGCGAAATTTGGACTGAGGTGATCGGAGTATGGCAGGATCGATGGATGAATGACTCAAAAGGACGCGAGCGCTATCGATTTTTCCCGGAGGTGGCGTTGAGACTCAGGTATACCTGGGTCTCACCGGACTATCAAACCTCTCAGATTCTCACCGGACAAGGATGCTTTCGGAAGAGACTGAGTGAAATACGACTGTATGATACAAGTATGTGTAAAATGATGGATGGACTAGTTCGTTCGGTTCAAGGTCCTGAAGATCTACTACTCGGATCTCGTCAGCGGCGGGGTGAACTACGGGCTGTTGCGCGAGTTTGACAGATGGCATGACCGCAGAAGAAGTAATGATAGAGTGTTGGCAGAAGGGACTGACGACGTAGGCGTCAGTGTGCCGGCAGCCCCAGAAGGGGGAGAATGACGTTGAAATTGAGACAAGGAACAGATTAAATATTTGTAGGGAGTCAAGAAAATGCGCGCGGGAAAGAGCCACGTGCAAGTACCGCGCGCATCTCCCGAGATTCGGCCCGTATGACCTGAGGGTCGGTGGGGCCATGGGAGGTGGTGGGTTGTTCCCATCTCTGGGCAGGGGCTCCCCAGTGCCAGCTCCACCCACTTGACCGCATCCAACGCGGAGCGGTTCGAATCGTCGACGATCGAGTTCTTTCCGATCGGTTTGACTCACTGGCACTGTGTAGAGATGTTGCATCTCTGCGTATTTTATCGGATGTACCACGGGGAGTGCTCTGAGGAATTGTGCGGACTAATTCCAGTCGCTCAATTTCACCATCGCACATCGTGACAAAACTCGCGATACCATCCATACCATCTGGATGATTGGCGGTCCACCACTGTGCGATTTAGAAGATGTTTTCTTCCTCGCCCAACTTCCTTGTGGAATCGGTTACCACCTGCGACTTTTCCGGACCGATACGACTTAGGGACCTTCAAGAAAAGAGCCTACTCCTTTTTAAAAGGCCGGCAATGCATCTGTAATTCCCCTGGTGTTGCAGTTGTTCATGGGCGGCGGTAGTCACTTACGATCAGGTGAGTCGCATGCTCGTTTGCCCCCGCTCCTATAAAAAAATATGTAATAAAGTGATAACAACCGATTACATGGAGTGAACAATAATTTTATAGAAGGCAATTACAATTTTGGCGCGTTTGCAAAACGCCGTGCGTTACAACGCCTATATATTTTCACTTAACAATAAAAATATTCGATTTGTTCGTACATCGAGTTCGGAATATCCGTAGGACTCGTCATTGGGAAACAAACAGGGAAGATAGCTTCCCGAGTGTCTAATGGAATATACATGGATTCAATGGATGCAATTGTCCCAGGACCGTACTTACCTACAACATTCTGTACGAGCCATGCAGCTATATTATGGTTGTAGCACGAATGGGTCCGCTCGACCGGGGAGGTACTACGCTCTCAGAATACCAGCGTGAAGTAGCAGCTTAACGCTGCTGTGTTTTGTATGGTGAGTGTAGAGAATCGGAGGTGTAGGTGTAGAGATCCAAGGGATTCAATTTTAATCTTCAGGAGTGTATTATGATTCCTAATCGAGGATAAAACTGTGTGCTCATTAGTTTGTTGTTTTATAAAGCAAAAAACCGAAGAGGCCCATCCATGTCCAGAAGTGGACTTTAACGGGCTTATAAAGAAGTTGAAAAATTCATACCAACTGCGCCAGTAAAGCTTCGTTGAACACCGGCGGCGGCACTTCTGGAGCCGCCTCGGGCAGCTGTGTCTCCTCGGGCTGCAGTCCACGGCCTCGCAAGCAGCTGAGGTCCACCTGGACATTTGATACAGTAAAAGTATTTAACTTATAGAAATAAATACACTGAGGGCTAATAATATTTCGCTAACCAGTTGAGACTGAGATGAAATTATATGTTACACAATGTCATTATAATTGAGAAGTTGCGTTTTAAATAAACGTTTATTGATTTTTAGTGTGTAATTACACAAAAAAAAAACTTCAAAGTGGTTTGCTTTTTCATTTTTTGCATATTTTTAACTCTTTAAAATGTTTCTTAATTTAGGAATATCCGTAGCTTGGTTTATTTATTTCTAATCTCAATATAAAATATAACTAATATTTCAGAAAGAATCATTTACCCTGTATTACATTCACTAGGTAACACTTGCTAAACATTTGCTTCTCCACCATATCAAATATTTCACCTCATTCCCAAATGGCGCTACCCTGATGGTAGATAATGTCGCGGATGCCATCATCGAGTAGTTAACAATACCAATAATTAATTAGTACGAGTTGGCTTTCTTTTGATCCCTTTCATTTGATCGTTACGTTCTGGTACAGCCTGTATATAATACGGCTTAGCTCCGACTTCAGAATGTGAATTTATTTTCTATTTTTGATTGTTTTACTCCGGCTTTTACTTTTTGTTAGAAGTTGAGTTTTTTTGATTACTTAAAGAATTTATAAATATTTTAATCGCAAGTATACACTTTTTGCCGTGCCGCAGTCACGCATAACGATGCGCGCCAACTGTTCCCTGTGTCCTCACCGCAGTTAACGCTCTCTCGGACACAAATCCTGAGTGCGACCTGTTTGCGGATGACTGGACGGTAATATTATCTGAATGCCTGAAGTTTTGTGTGCGAGAAGAATGATTATGTTGTCTTTAGAGGATGAGGTCTTTATGGTTGAAAATTACTTTGGACGGCGTACAAGGCAATGGATAACTCCGACCTTGTGTAATGAGGCTGCGAACATATATGACGAAAGCGTAACCAAGTCGAAGCTCAAAATCATCTTGAGGAAACATTTTTTGTCGTTGTTTCCACAGTTGTGAATGTTTCTTTAACTATTTATGTGTTGATTTAACTATTTATAAATACCAGATATTGTCATTAAGAAGTGTGAAACGATAAACTGTGTTGTTGCCGACAACTGGCTTACAGTTTGGCAAAATTTAAAAAGTAAAGAATGTACACTCTTTCTAAGAATAAATGATAATATTACGAAGTTAAGGCTGTACTATTAATTATGTAATTATAACAACAGCATGTGTTTTTAGATTTTTCTAACGGTTTTTTCAGATTAATGAATTATAACATTAAAAAATTACCTCCCAAGGCATGTCCACTGCAACGTCGAGCTTAGCCGGCGTCCAGTCCTCCTTAATGGTGAATTTCTTTAGTTGGATCAGCAAGTAGTCGGGGAACGTTGCCAGCCGCGTTATTCTACAAAAATAATATTACTTTAGTGAAATTTTCGTTGTATTGTACATTTATATTTTAGCTGATTATGTGTGAATATGCACATTTCTGTACTTCTTGTATATTGTTACACTTACTTGGTTGCATTTACTTTCTTGTTGACGGCACTGCTAAAGAATTGCTCTAAGGTTTCTTCCTTCATGAAGCTTTCGAGACAAGCTTCGAAGGGAATTTGTGGCCGAACTATCTGCGATGGGTCCCTGGAATAACAGTAAGGTAGTTAATTATTTGATATCGTAACCTTGTGCTAACTGCACTTGTAAGTTCGTATGTGACGGTGACGGACCTGATACTGTTAATTAAAATCCCTAAAGCGACAGTAGCCTAATAGTTAGGGCTGCGAACTTAAAAAGACGTGGATTCGAATCTGCCTTTCGATTACTGTAGTCCACCACTCCTAACACAAGCATTTTAAGCTTACTTAGTGTGGTCGATGAGAATATTAGTAATGTTAATAAAATTGTTATTATTTTTTATATAAAAAAATCAAAAATTATAAATCTTTATTTGCAAATATCACGGAATAAAAAGATGTTATAATTTATATAGTGCATTCGTGTTTCGCTAATAATAGTATGCAAATTATAATTTTAAAATGTTTCGACAACATTAATAATTATTTAAATCTAAAAATGTATCTCAAAAAAATCTTTTAAGTGATAAAAGCATTAAATTTTTAACTAACCATACAAATGTCGTCGTTTGATATTCCCTCTGGTGTAGAAGGCATGGGTTTCAGGTCAAGAAGACACTCATTTATAAGTATGTATCTACTTGACCTGAAAGCTGTCACACTTGTTAACGAAGGTGAAGAATCACAAGGATTTTTTTATCCATGGGTCGTCTTAATAGCATGCTTCAAAGAATTTAGTTAATCATCTGTTGTAGTGACAGTATCAGGTTTAGCGTGTGCGTACGGTGTAGCGACAGTATCACGAGTGGCGTGTGTAGCGTGTGCGTGCGGTGTAGCGACAGTGTTACGTGTAGCGTGTGTAGCGCGTGTAGCGTGTGCGTGCGGTGTAGCGACAGTGTCACCTGTAGCGCGTGTAGCGTGTGTAGCGTGTGCGTGCGGTGTAGCGACAGTGTCACGTGTAGCGTGTGTAGCGTGTGTGTGCGGTGTAGCGACAGTGTCACGTGTAGCGCGTGTAGCGTGTGTAGCGTGTGCGTGCGGTGTAGCGTGTGCGTGCGGTGTAGCGACAGTGTCACGTGTAGCGTGTGTAGCGTGTGTGTGCGGTGTAGCGACAGTGTCACGTGTAGCGCGTGTAGCGTGTGTGTGCGGTGTAGCGACAGTGTCACCTGTAGCGCGTGTAGCGTGTGTAGCGTGTGCGTGCGGTGTAGCGACAGTGTCACGTGTAGCGTGTGTAGCGTGTGTGTGCGGTGTAGCGACAGTGTCACGTGTAGCGTGTGCACGACTCACAGGCGCTGTCCGCTGGCCTCGGCGTGCGCGCGGCGCTGCTCGTAGGCGCGCAGCTGCGGCTGGTTGGTGGCGCGCGCCAGCGGCACGGGCAGCGGCAGGTGGTGTAGCGACAGTGTCACGTGTAGCGTGTGCGTGCGGTGTATCAAGTGTCACGTGTAGCGTGTGCACGACTCACAGGCGCTGTCCGCTGGCCTCGGCGTGCGCGCGGCGCTGCTCGTAGGCGCGCAGCTGCGGCTGGTTGGTGGCGCGCGCCAGCGGCACGGGCAGCGGCAGGTGGTGTAGCGACAGTGTCACGTGTAGCGTGTGCGTGCGGTGTATCAAGTGTCACGTGTAGCGTGTGCACGACTCACAGGCGCTGTCCGCTGGCCTCGGCGTGCGCGCGGCGCTGCTCGTAGGCGCGCAGCTGCGGCTGGTTGGTGGCGCGCGCCAGCGGCACGGGCAGCGGCAGGTGGTGTAGTGACAGTGTCACGTGTAGCGTGTGCGTGCGGTGTAGCAAGTGTCACGTGTAGCGTGTGCACGACTCACAGGCGCTGTCCGCTGGCCTCGGCGTGCGCGCGGCGCTGCTCGTAGGCGCGCAGCTGCGGCTGGTTGGTGGCGCGCGCCAGCGGCACGGGCAGCGGCAGGTGGTGTAGCGACAGTGTCACGTGTAGCGTGTGCGTGCGGTGTAGCAAGTGTCACGTGTAGCGTGTGCACGACTCACAGGCGCTGTCCGCTGGCCTCGGCGTGCGCGCGGCGCTGCTCGTAGGCGCGCAGCTGCGGCTGGTTGGTGGCGCGCGCCAGCGGCACGGGCAGCGGCAGGTGGTGTAGCGACAGTGTCACGTGTAGCGCGTGTAGCGTGTGTAGCGTGTGCGTGCGGTGTAGCGTGTGCGTGCGGTGTAGCGACAGTGTCACGTGTAGCGTGTGTAGCGTGTGTGTGCGGTGTAGCGACAGTGTCACGTGTAGCGCGTGTAGCGTGTGTAGCGTGTGCGTGCGGTGTAGCGTGTGCGTGCGGTGTAGCGACAGTGTCACGTGTAGCGTGTGTAGCGTGTGTGTGCGGTGTAGCGACAGTGTCACGTGTAGCGCGTGTAGCGTGTGTGTGCGGTGTAGCGACAGTGTCACGTGTAGCGTGTGCACGACTCACAGGCGCTGTCCGCTGGCCTCGGCGTGCGCGCGGCGCTGCTCGTAGGCGCGCAGCTGCGGCTGGTTGGTGGCGCGCGCCAGCGGCACGGGCAGCGGCAGGTGGTGTAGTGACAGTGTCACGTGTAGCGTGTGCGTGCGGTGTAGCAAGTGTCACGTGTAGCGTGTGCACGACTCACAGGCGCTGTCCGCTGGCCTCGGCGTGCGCGCGGCGCTGCTCGTAGGCGCGCAGCTGCGGCTGGTTGGTGGCGCGCGCCAGCGGCACGGGCAGCGGCAGGTGGTGTAGCGACAGTGTCACGTGTAGCGTGTGCGTGCGGTGTAGCAAGTGTCACGTGTAGCGTGTGCACGACTCACAGGCGCTGTCCGCTGGCCTCGGCGTGCGCGCGGCGCTGCTCGTAGGCGCGCAGCTGCGGCTGGTTGGTGGCGCGCGCCAGCGGCACGGGCAGCGGCAGGTGGTGTAGCGACAGTGTCACGTGTAGCGTGTGCGTGCGGTGTAGCAAGTGTCACGTGTAGCGTGTGCACGACTCACAGGCGCTGTCCGCTGGCCTCGGCGTGCGCGCGGCGCTGCTCGTAGGCGCGCAGCTGCGGCTGGTTGGTGGCGCGCGCCAGCGGCACGGGCAGCGGCAGGTGGTGTAGCGACAGTGTCACGTGTAGCGTGTGCGTGCGGTGTAGCAAGTGTCACGTGTAGCGTGTGCACGACTCACAGGCGCTGTCCGCTGGCCTCGGCGTGCGCGCGGCGCTGCTCGTAGGCGCGCAGCTGCGGCTGGTTGGTGGCGCGCGCCAGCGGCACGGGCAGCGGCAGGTGGTGTAGCGACAGTGTCACGTGTAGCGTGTGCGTGCGGTGTAGCAAGTGTCACGTGTAGCGTGTGCACGACTCACAGGCGCTGTCCGCTGGCCTCGGCGTGCGCGCGGCGCTGCTCGTAGGCGCGCAGCTGCGGCTGGTTGGTGGCGCGCGCCAGCGGCACGGGCAGCGGCAGGTGGTGTAGCGACAGTGTCACGTGTAGCGTGTGCGTGCGGTGTAGCAAGTGTCACGTGTAGCGTGTGCACGACTCACAGGCGCTGTCCGCTGGCCTCGGCGTGCGCGCGGCGCTGCTCGTAGGCGCGCAGCTGCGGCTGGTTGGTGGCGCGCGCCAGCGGCACGGGCAGCGGCAGGTGGTGTAGCGACAGTGTCACGTGTAGCGTGTGCGTGCGGTGTAGCAAGTGTCACGTGTAGCGTGTGCACGACTCACAGGCGCTGTCCGCTGGCCTCGGCGTGCGCGCGGCGCTGCTCGCGGCACGGGCAGCGGCAGGTGGTGTAGCGACAGTGTCACGTGTAGCGTGTGCACGCCTCACAGGCGCTGTCCGCTGGCCTCGGCGTGCGCGCGGCGCTGCTCGTAGGCGCGCAGCTGCGGCTGGTTGGTGGCGCGCGCCAGCGGCACGGGCAGCGGCAGGTGGTGTAGCGACAGTGTCACGTGTAGCGTGTGCGTGCGGTGTAGCAAGTGTCACGTGTAGCGTGTGCACGACTCACAGGCGCTGTCCGCTGGCCTCGGCGTGCGCGCGGCGCTGCTCGTAGGCGCGCAGCTGCGGCTGGTTGGTGGCGCGCGCCAGCGGCACGGGCAGCGGCAGGTGGTGTAGCGACAGTGTCACGTGTAGCGTGTGCGTGCGGTGTAGCAAGTGTCACGTGTAGCGTGTGCACGACTCACAGGCGCTGTCCGCTGGCCTCGGCGTGCGCGCGGCGCTGCTCGTAGGCGCGCAGCTGCGGCTGGTTGGTGGCGCGCGCCAGCGGCACGGGCAGCGGCAGGTGGTGTAGCGACAGTGTCACGTGTAGCGTGTGCGTGCGGTGTAGCAAGTGTCACGTGTAGCGTGTGCACGACTCACAGGCGCTGTCCGCTGGCCTCGGCGTGCGCGCGGCGCTGCTCGTAGGCGCGCAGCTGCGGCTGGTTGGTGGCGCGCGCCAGCGGCACGGGCAGCGGCAGGTGGTGTAGCGACAGTGTCACGTGTAGCGTGTGCGTGCGGTGTAGCAAGTGTCACGTGTAGCGTGTGCACGACTCACAGGCGCTGTCCGCTGGCCTCGGCGTGCGCGCGGCGCTGCTCGTAGGCGCGCAGCTGCGGCTGGTTGGTGGCGCGCGCCAGCGGCACGGGCAGCGGCAGGTGGTGTAGTGACAGTGTCACGTGTAGCGTGTGCGTGCGGTGTAGCAAGTGTCACGTGTAGCGTGTGCACGACTCACAGGCGCTGTCCGCTGGCCTCGGCGTGCGCGCGGCGCTGCTCGTAGGCGCGCAGCTGCGGCTGGTTGGTGGCGCGCGCCAGCGGCACGGGCAGCGGCAGGTGGTGTAGCGACAGTGTCACGTGTAGCGTGTGCGTGCGGTGTAGCAAGTGTCACGTGTAGCGTGTGCACGACTCACAGGCGCTGTCCGCTGGCCTCGGCGTGCGCGCGGCGCTGCTCGTAGGCGCGCAGCTGCGGCTGGTTGGTGGCGCGCGCCAGCGGCACGGGCAGCGGCAGGTGGTGTAGCGACAGTGTCACGTGTAGCGTGTGCGTGCGGTGTAGCAAGTGTCACGTGTAGCGTGTGCACGACTCACAGGCGCTGTCCGCTGGCCTCGGCGTGCGCGCGGCGCTGCTCGTAGGCGCGCAGCTGCGGCTGGTTGGTGGCGCGCGCCAGCGGCACGGGCAGCGGCAGGTGGTGTAGCGACAGTGTCACGTGTAGCGTGTGCGTGCGGTGTAGCAAGTGTCACGTGTAGCGTGTGCACGACTCACAGGCGCTGTCCGCTGGCCTCGGCGTGCGCGCGGCGCTGCTCGTAGGCGCGCAGCTGCGGCTGGTTGGTGGCGCGCGCCAGCGGCACGGGCAGCGGCAGGTGGTGTAGTGACAGTGTCACGTGTAGCGTGTGCGTGCGGTGTAGCAAGTGTCACGTGTAGCGTGTGCACGACTCACAGGCGCTGTCCGCTGGCCTCGGCGTGCGCGCGGCGCTGCTCGTAGGCGCGCAGCTGCGGCTGGTTGGTGGCGCGCGCCAGCGGCACGGGCAGCGGCAGGTGGTGTAGCGACAGTGTCACGTGTAGCGTGTGCGTGCGGTGTAGCAAGTGTCACGTGTAGCGTGTGCACGACTCACAGGCGCTGTCCGCTGGCCTCGGCGTGCGCGCGGCGCTGCTCGTAGGCGCGCAGCTGCGGCTGGTTGGTGGCGCGCGCCAGCGGCACGGGCAGCGGCAGGTGGTGTAGCGACAGTGTCACGTGTAGCGTGTGCGTGCGGTGTAGCAAGTGTCACGTGTAGCGTGTGCACGACTCACAGGCGCTGTCCGCTGGCCTCGGCGTGCGCGCGGCGCTGCTCGTAGGCGCGCAGCTGCGGCTGGTTGGTGGCGCGCGCCAGCGGCACGGGCAGCGGCAGGTGGTGTAGCGACAGTGTCACGTGTAGCGTGTGCGTGCGGTGTAGCAAGTGTCACGTGTAGCGTGTGCACGACTCACAGGCGCTGTCCGCTGGCCTCGGCGTGCGCGCGGCGCTGCTCGTAGGCGCGCAGCTGCGGCTGGTTGGTGGCGCGCGCCAGCGGCACGGGCAGCGGCAGGTGGTGTAGCGACAGTGTCACGTGTAGCGTGTGCGTGCGGTGTAGCAAGTGTCACGTGTAGCGTGTGCACGACTCACAGGCGCTGTCCGCTGGCCTCGGCGTGCGCGCGGCGCTGCTCGTAGGCGCGCAGCTGCGGCTGGTTGGTGGCGCGCGCCAGCGGCACGGGCAGCGGCAGGTGGTGTAGCGACAGTGTCACGTGTAGCGTGTGCGTGCGGTGTAGCAAGTGTCACGTGTAGCGTGTGCACGACTCACAGGCGCTGTCCGCTGGCCTCGGCGTGCGCGCGGCGCTGCTCGTAGGCGCGCAGCTGCGGCTGGTTGGTGGCGCGCGCCAGCGGCACGGGCAGCGGCAGGTGGTGTAGCGACAGTGTCACGTGTAGCGTGTGCGTGCGGTGTAGCAAGTGTCACGTGTAGCGTGTGCACGACTCACAGGCGCTGTCCGCTGGCCTCGGCGTGCGCGCGGCGCTGCTCGTAGGCGCGCAGCTGCGGCTGGTTGGTGGCGCGCGCCAGCGGCACGGGCAGCGGCAGGTGGTGTAGCGACAGTGTCACGTGTAGCGTGTGCGTGCGGTGTAGCAAGTGTCACGTGTAGCGTGTGCACGACTCACAGGCGCTGTCCGCTGGCCTCGGCGTGCGCGCGGCGCTGCTCGTAGGCGCGCAGCTGCGGCTGGTTGGTGGCGCGCGCCAGCGGCACGGGCAGCGGCAGGTGGTGTAGCGACAGTGTCACGTGTAGCGTGTGCGTGCGGTGTAGCAAGTGTCACGTGTAGCGTGTGCACGACTCACAGGCGCTGTCCGCTGGCCTCGGCGTGCGCGCGGCGCTGCTCGTAGGCGCGCAGCTGCGGCTGGTTGGTGGCGCGCGCCAGCGGCACGGGCAGCGGCAGGTGGTGTAGCGACAGTGTCACGTGTAGCGTGTGCGTGCGGTGTAGCAAGTGTCACGTGTAGCGTGTGCACGACTCACAGGCGCTGTCCGCTGGCCTCGGCGTGCGCGCGGCGCTGCTCGTAGGCGCGCAGCTGCGGCTGGTTGGTGGCGCGCGCCAGCGGCACGGGCAGCGGCAGGTGGTGTAGCGACAGTGTCACGTGTAGCGTGTGCGTGCGGTGTAGCAAGTGTCACGTGTAGCGTGTGCACGACTCACAGGCGCTGTCCGCTGGCCTCGGCGTGCGCGCGGCGCTGCTCGTAGGCGCGCAGCTGCGGCTGGTTGGTGGCGCGCGCCAGCGGCACGGGCAGCGGCAGGTGGTGTAGCGACAGTGTCACGTGTAGCGTGTGCGTGCGGTGTAGCAAGTGTCACGTGTAGCGTGTGCACGACTCACAGGCGCTGTCCGCTGGCCTCGGCGTGCGCGCGGCGCTGCTCGTAGGCGCGCAGCTGCGGCTGGTTGGTGGCGCGCGCCAGCGGCACGGGCAGCGGCAGGTGGTGTAGCGACAGTGTCACGTGTAGCGTGTGCGTGCGGTGTAGCAAGTGTCACGTGTAGCGTGTGCACGACTCACAGGCGCTGTCCGCTGGCCTCGGCGTGCGCGCGGCGCTGCTCGTAGGCGCGCAGCTGCGGCTGGTTGGTGGCGCGCGCCAGCGGCACGGGCAGCGGCAGGTGGTGTAGCGACAGTGTCACGTGTAGCGTGTGCGTGCGGTGTAGCAAGTGTCACGTGTAGCGTGTGCACGACTCACAGGCGCTGTCCGCTGGCCTCGGCGTGCGCGCGGCGCTGCTCGTAGGCGCGCAGCTGCGGCTGGTTGGTGGCGCGCGCCAGCGGCACGGGCAGCGGCAGGTGGTGTAGCGACAGTGTCACGTGTAGCGTGTGCGTGCGGTGTAGCAAGTGTCACGTGTAGCGTGTGCACGACTCACAGGCGCTGTCCGCTGGCCTCGGCGTGCGCGCGGCGCTGCTCGCGGCACGGGCAGCGGCAGGTGGTGTAGCGACAGTGTCACGTGTAGCGTGTGCACGCCTCACAGGCGCTGTCCGCTGGCCTCGGCGTGCGCGCGGCGCTGCTCGTAGGCGCGCAGCTGCGGCTGGTTGGTGGCGCGCGCCAGCGGCACGGGCAGCGGCAGGTGGTGTAGCGACAGTGTCACGTGTAGCGTGTGCGTGCGGTGTAGCAAGTGTCACGTGTAGCGTGTGCACGACTCACAGGCGCTGTCCGCTGGCCTCGGCGTGCGCGCGGCGCTGCTCGTAGGCGCGCAGCTGCGGCTGGTTGGTGGCGCGCGCCAGCGGCACGGGCAGCGGCAGGTGGTGTAGCGACAGTGTCACGTGTAGCGTGTGCGTGCGGTGTAGCAAGTGTCACGTGTAGCGTGTGCACGACTCACAGGCGCTGTCCGCTGGCCTCGGCGTGCGCGCGGCGCTGCTCGTAGGCGCGCAGCTGCGGCTGGTTGGTGGCGCGCGCCAGCGGCACGGGCAGCGGCAGGTGGTGTAGCGACAGTGTCACGTGTAGCGTGTGCGTGCGGTGTAGCAAGTGTCACGTGTAGCGTGTGCACGACTCACAGGCGCTGTCCGCTGGCCTCGGCGTGCGCGCGGCGCTGCTCGTAGGCGCGCAGCTGCGGCTGGTTGGTGGCGCGCGCCAGCGGCACGGGCAGCGGCAGGTGGTGTAGCGACAGTGTCACGTGTAGCGTGTGCGTGCGGTGTAGCAAGTGTCACGTGTAGCGTGTGCACGACTCACAGGCGCTGTCCGCTGGCCTCGGCGTGCGCGCGGCGCTGCTCGTAGGCGCGCAGCTGCGGCTGGTTGGTGGCGCGCGCCAGCGGCACGGGCAGCGGCAGGTGGTGTAGTGACAGTGTCACGTGTAGCGTGTGCGTGCGGTGTAGCAAGTGTCACGTGTAGCGTGTGCACGACTCACAGGCGCTGTCCGCTGGCCTCGGCGTGCGCGCGGCGCTGCTCGTAGGCGCGCAGCTGCGGCTGGTTGGTGGCGCGCGCCAGCGGCACGGGCAGCGGCAGGTGGTGTAGCGACAGTGTCACGTGTAGCGTGTGCGTGCGGTGTAGCAAGTGTCACGTGTAGCGTGTGCACGACTCACAGGCGCTGTCCGCTGGCCTCGGCGTGCGCGCGGCGCTGCTCGTAGGCGCGCAGCTGCGGCTGGTTGGTGGCGCGCGCCAGCGGCACGGGCAGCGGCAGGTGGTGTAGCGACAGTGTCACGTGTAGCGTGTGCGTGCGGTGTAGCAAGTGTCACGTGTAGCGTGTGCACGACTCACAGGCGCTGTCCGCTGGCCTCGGCGTGCGCGCGGCGCTGCTCGTAGGCGCGCAGCTGCGGCTGGTTGGTGGCGCGCGCCAGCGGCACGGGCAGCGGCAGGTGGTGTAGCGACAGTGTCACGTGTAGCGTGTGCGTGCGGTGTAGCAAGTGTCACGTGTAGCGTGTGCACGACTCACAGGCGCTGTCCGCTGGCCTCGGCGTGCGCGCGGCGCTGCTCGTAGGCGCGCAGCTGCGGCTGGTTGGTGGCGCGCGCCAGCGGCACGGGCAGCGGCAGGTGGTGTAGTGACAGTGTCACGTGTAGCGTGTGCGTGCGGTGTAGCAAGTGTCACGTGTAGCGTGTGCACGACTCACAGGCGCTGTCCGCTGGCCTCGGCGTGCGCGCGGCGCTGCTCGTAGGCGCGCAGCTGCGGCTGGTTGGTGGCGCGCGCCAGCGGCACGGGCAGCGGCAGGTGGTGTAGCGACAGTGTCACGTGTAGCGTGTGCGTGCGGTGTAGCAAGTGTCACGTGTAGCGTGTGCACGACTCACAGGCGCTGTCCGCTGGCCTCGGCGTGCGCGCGGCGCTGCTCGTAGGCGCGCAGCTGCGGCTGGTTGGTGGCGCGCGCCAGCGGCACGGGCAGCGGCAGGTGGTGTAGCGACAGTGTCACGTGTAGCGTGTGCGTGCGGTGTAGCAAGTGTCACGTGTAGCGTGTGCACGACTCACAGGCGCTGTCCGCTGGCCTCGGCGTGCGCGCGGCGCTGCTCGTAGGCGCGCAGCTGCGGCTGGTTGGTGGCGCGCGCCAGCGGCACGGGCAGCGGCAGGTGGTGTAGCGACAGTGTCACGTGTAGCGTGTGCGTGCGGTGTAGCAAGTGTCACGTGTAGCGTGTGCACGACTCACAGGCGCTGTCCGCTGGCCTCGGCGTGCGCGCGGCGCTGCTCGTAGGCGCGCAGCTGCGGCTGGTTGGTGGCGCGCGCCAGCGGCACGGGCAGCGGCAGGTGGTGTAGCGACAGTGTCACGTGTAGCGTGTGCGTGCGGTGTAGCAAGTGTCACGTGTAGCGTGTGCACGACTCACAGGCGCTGTCCGCTGGCCTCGGCGTGCGCGCGGCGCTGCTCGTAGGCGCGCAGCTGCGGCTGGTTGGTGGCGCGCGCCAGCGGCACGGGCAGCGGCAGGTGGTGTAGCGACAGTGTCACGTGTAGCGTGTGCGTGCGGTGTAGCAAGTGTCACGTGTAGCGTGTGCACGACTCACAGGCGCTGTCCGCTGGCCTCGGCGTGCGCGCGGCGCTGCTCGTAGGCGCGCAGCTGCGGCTGGTTGGTGGCGCGCGCCAGCGGCACGGGCAGCGGCAGGTGGTGTAGCGACAGTGTCACGTGTAGCGTGTGCGTGCGGTGTAGCAAGTGTCACGTGTAGCGTGTGCACGACTCACAGGCGCTGTCCGCTGGCCTCGGCGTGCGCGCGGCGCTGCTCGTAGGCGCGCAGCTGCGGCTGGTTGGTGGCGCGCGCCAGCGGCACGGGCAGCGGCAGGTGGTGTAGCGACAGTGTCACGTGTAGCGTGTGCGTGCGGTGTAGCAAGTGTCACGTGTAGCGTGTGCACGACTCACAGGCGCTGTCCGCTGGCCTCGGCGTGCGCGCGGCGCTGCTCGTAGGCGCGCAGCTGCGGCTGGTTGGTGGCGCGCGCCAGCGGCACGGGCAGCGGCAGGTGGTGTAGCGACAGTGTCACGTGTAGCGTGTGCGTGCGGTGTAGCAAGTGTCACGTGTAGCGTGTGCACGACTCACAGGCGCTGTCCGCTGGCCTCGGCGTGCGCGCGGCGCTGCTCGTAGGCGCGCAGCTGCGGCTGGTTGGTGGCGCGCGCCAGCGGCACGGGCAGCGGCAGGTGGTGTAGCGACAGTGTCACGTGTAGCGTGTGCGTGCGGTGTAGCAAGTGTCACGTGTAGCGTGTGCACGACTCACAGGCGCTGTCCGCTGGCCTCGGCGTGCGCGCGGCGCTGCTCGTAGGCGCGCAGCTGCGGCTGGTTGGTGGCGCGCGCCAGCGGCACGGGCAGCGGCAGGTGGTGTAGCGACAGTGTCACGTGTAGCGTGTGCGTGCGGTGTAGCAAGTGTCACGTGTAGCGTGTGCACGACTCACAGGCGCTGTCCGCTGGCCTCGGCGTGCGCGCGGCGCTGCTCGTAGGCGCGCAGCTGCGGCTGGTTGGTGGCGCGCGCCAGCGGCACGGGCAGCGGCAGGTGGTGTAGCGACAGTGTCACGTGTAGCGTGTGCGTGCGGTGTAGCAAGTGTCACGTGTAGCGTGTGCACGACTCACAGGCGCTGTCCGCTGGCCTCGGCGTGCGCGCGGCGCTGCTCGTAGGCGCGCAGCTGCGGCTGGTTGGTGGCGCGCGCCAGCGGCACGGGCAGCGGCAGGTGGTGTAGCGACAGTGTCACGTGTAGCGTGTGCGTGCGGTGTAGCAAGTGTCACGTGTAGCGTGTGCACGACTCACAGGCGCTGTCCGCTGGCCTCGGCGTGCGCGCGGCGCTGCTCGTAGGCGCGCAGCTGCGGCTGGTTGGTGGCGCGCGCCAGCGGCACGGGCAGCGGCAGGTGGTGCTCGGCGCGCCGCGAGTAGCGCACGCCGCCCGACGCCGTGCACTGCAGCCGCTCCTCCACCGCGAAGCGCAGGCAGTCCGCCGGGTTGGCGCGATGCCGGCTGTTCCGCTGCCAATGCACACCCAAACAAGCCTCATAACCTAGTAGAACCACGCTGCTCGTTGCACCAATAACGGGTCGACTCCACTGGGAGTGACTACGCTTTTACATAATACCAGTGTGAAACACCAAATAAATAGCAGCTTTGAGCCGCATTAAGCATAGAGACATAAAGATAGCATAAAGACATACCTATGTCTTTGCCGTAAGTAGGACATTTGACTAAATTTACTTTTTATGAGAGGACGAGTTTGGGCAGTTTCGTTGCGCATAACAAGCGATTGCGGCGCGGCCGTTCCTTGGCGTCAGGTCATGGACTAGCAGGACCCGAAGCACGATTGCACCGCTGGCTAATCGTAGATATTTTTTGTTTATAAAAAAGGGAGTGAATGAGCATGAGGCCCACCTGATGGTAAGTGACTACCGTCGCCCATGAACAACTGCAACACCAACGGTTGCCATTAATAATAGCTACGTTGCCGGCCTTTTAGAAAGGAGTAAGCTCTTTTCTTGAAGGTCCCTACCGCGTATCGGTCAGGTAAAATCGCCGGTGTTAAACGATTACACAAAGAGATCGTACGAGGAAGGGAACTCCTAGTAAAACGCAGTGATAAACCGTTAAGCATCCAGTTGGTGTACCATCCACACCATGAATTTTGTCACGAAATGTGCGTTCGTGAAATTTTCGTGTTTAGAATTAATCCGTACAATTCTTCCGAGCACTCCCCGTGGTAAATGCGATAAGAAATACAAAAGAATGCAACATCCCTTCCCAGCGCCAGCGAATCGAGCCAATCAGAAAGAACTCGGTCCAAACAATTCGGGCCGCTCTGCGCTGGATGCAGTCATGTGAAAAGAGCTGGCACTGGTGGTGCCCCGGCCCATAAATAAGAACAGTATTCCATGTGAAGCGAATTTACGCCTTGTGAACTTGCAAGCGGTGTGCCAGCATGAAATACTGTCCCGCTCTGCTGAGCACGCCAAGATTTATAGAGGCCAACTCAGCCTTCCCTCCCAAGTGACCACGAAACTGCACATCATTCGATATATCAACATCGAGGATTCCGATGCTGGCTGAGAGCAGCAAGGGGAGGGTACTGAAATTGAAGAGATACGACAAAGTAGTTATTTTTTGCGGTAAACGCGGAAACCTGTGTCTGCTGAGGATTGAACTGGACTATAGTCGTTCTTAATTCGAGACTTTGTTTAACAACGACACAACATCAGACACAAATTTGTTCCGGTACTCGCCGACGTGATCCCGAGAAATATTGGCACGGCCGGTGTCACCTGTGCTGTCGTCCGCGTAGCAATTAATGCTACTGGTTTGTGGCAGGTCTGTTTTTCGTGTGAAAATCTGTCGAGCAGTGCGGATGCCTTTACTGATTTGAAACGTCAAGCGATGGAGTATTTCATTCCTTTTGCTGACGTAACCATTGGTGGTAAAGCTCGCCCATAGTTCAACGTCAAATGCGCTCGTGCTGTAGAGCACAAGAATATGGCGTATTTATCCGGGGTCAATGTTTGAGATCGCAAAACACCATATGTTAGCTATATGAAGAGAACAAGAAACAGAGAGCTTTAACATGCCACCAAATTCCGTAAAAATGCAAAACGTCAAGCGAGTCGACTGCATCCAACCAAACCATCTGGCAGTAGAGCTTTTTGGTCTCTAGCCTGGCTAGATAAACTTCTATCGGCCTACACTGTCTCCGCTGGTAAAACCAGATGACTGCTAGCCGGGTGTAGCTCGGGTGCTCGACATTCCTATTGTTATTTAAGCAGCCGTATGCTATGCAGTACCTTTTGTCTTTTTGAGAGGCTATACTTGAATAAAAACTTAAAAATAAATATCAAATGCCTAAATACTTATAAGAGAAAAATATTTTTAACGTAAGGCGCGCGTCAGTTCGAGCGTGTGACAACCCCCCGGAATTAGACCCTTGTAGAAGGCCACGCAGTGTAGGTATATTTTCAAGCCTAAAACCTCTGAGTTGAATAATTAAAAAATAGCATATTGATGTGGGTATTGACCCAGAAGGTAGTTTTTCTCTTAATGCACCTCTATAAGATTTTTTTAAGATGTATATGTTTATCTCTTTTTAGTGTCACTTTTTCGTGTCATTGAGTTTCAAATTACGATTCTAAAGAAGTTTTCACTTTCAAAAGTCGCTATCACTGAGGCGCTATCCGTAAGCAGGTGAGGTATGACGTACCTCGATGAGGGTGAGCAGATGCAGGTAGAACTCGTGCGCGTCCTGCTGGCGCTTGCTCATGAACTCGGGGTGTCCGCGGCCCACCAGCTGCCGGTACATGTGCGGGGACACACCGCGCTGCACGCCGTCCGCCTCCGGGAACGAGTACCGGCCCGATAGCAAGCCTACGCCCAACTTTGCACTGCAACATCAAGAGCGATCGGTTTTACAGCTTTGCTTCTGCAACATTAAAGCGATCTGTTTCACCCTTTATGTGAGTTAGCACAACGACACATACATGTCTATATTTATATATTATCATCAACATTCAGTTATTACAACTTCTGAAAAGCTGTAATGATTCTGAGTCACCTGAAATCCTTGCTTCCTACATCTCTTAACAGATAGTTACTCAATCTAGTCTAAATATATATTTTATACTTTTACTTTTATCGTTTTACGTCTATTATAGATTTAATTGCACCTCATCTTGCTATTATTTTTAATACCATAGTACTACATAATGAACCACAGTAAAGTAATACCTTTATATAAATCTGGTAGTACATTGGACCCCGCTAATTTGAGAACCTATTTCTGTACTACCAACTCTTAGTAAAATTTTGAAAAAATAATTTAGAATCAATTGTAAAAAAAATTAATACTAATAAATTACTTCATAAAAACCGATTTGGTTGTACAATGGGCTGCTCGACGTCTGACGCCGATGTTGAACTTATGAAATATATTTTTAATGCCTAGGAGAATTCACAAGATGCCTTAGGTATTTTTTATGATCTTAAGGCTTTCGATTGAGTTCATCATGAGACATTATTTAGGAAACTACAACATTACGGTGTCAAAAATATTGCGCTTAGACTTAATATTCCATATTTCAATAACAGAACTCAAAAAGTCGTTATCAATGGTAGAGGCTCCTCCGGATCGGTAGTATCAATGGGCGTCCCTCAGGGCGCGATTCTTGGCCCATTCCTATTCTTAATCTATATTAATGACTTACCTTATTTTGTAGGGCTTGTCACATCGTGATTATTCACGATATAGTATTATTTGCTGATGATACCTCATTAATTTTCAAACTCAAACGACAGTCACTCAATTTTGACAATGTAAATAATGCTCTATCGAAATTAGTACATAGGTTTAACACCAACAAATTGCTCCTAAACGGCAATAAGACAAAATATATGAAATTTACAATTCCTAATCGTCGCTTTGGATAAACCAGGTTCTAAGTGAAGAAAGGAACAAAGGGCACAATTAGAATATTAAGATTTAATAACTTCCTTTTCTGCCTCAGATGACTTTAATGTTATATTAAGTATTTTGATGCAATATTGAGGATGTAACTTAGACGTAATATAAGGCTTTATTCTATTATTTTAACGTTTTAATAATAAAACGAGCCTTTGAATTTACACAGATCCTATCTGTTGTATATTTTTATTGTGCATGCGCAAAAATAACATAAATTCAACAAAGTTCTATCTTAAGATAGAACCTTGTAGTTGTGAAATACGTAGTTAGAGCAGTATTGTAATGAAAAATAAAGGTGAATAAAATACAATATATGATTTCACTGACACTTGAAATTAACTTAAAAATAAATGGTTTGTAAAAAAGAACATGTTATTAAATGTGTTAGACAGTTAAGTGTTCTAAATAGATCTTCAAAGTGCTTAAGATCAATCTTGAGAATCAATTACATCATGGCTTGAATTTGAAGGGTTGGGTTTAGGCAAATCATGCAGAATTAAGCCAATTATTTTATCTTCTGGTGCTCCTTTTAGGATGTTTGGTAAGATCCTGTCATTCGGTCATATAATTACTTGTCTTATAAAATACTGATATTCAAGTTCTTGGAACAACTTGCGTAGCCAAAGACAAAGAGTTGGGTAGTAACTATACTGAAAGGATTTTTGGGGTTGAAATTATTTAACAACTTTATAATTAAGTGAAACCGGGAAGTAGAATTTTGCAGTTGTTAATACCATGTCTATGCCAGAGTGGACACTGTAAAATACCGGAACTCCTGATTGCCCAGGAGTAGAATAGATCATTACAATTATAACGATTGTATATTAAAATGTAGTCGCATATCATTGTATTGCAAATACAACAAGTGTGCCCTCGATAATAAGGTGCACTTTTTCTTGCAGGTGAAATAATGAAAGAAACCTGTCTTCACTCAATGATTACTTTATTCGTACTGAGTTGACACATTATCACATCTGTTGCCGCGTAAACAACTACAGCGAGATACATTGTATTATATAGATAATATATAAGGCTAACCGGCAGCTAGCAAAAATATCAAATATGTAATAAACAACAAGGAACAACACAAACCAAATTTTAGTTCCGATAAAATTGTCAGATAGAACCTTGTTATCATATCACAAAATAAAATTTTAAGATAGATGCGGCATTAGTTGCTTTATAAGAGGTTTTTTTTTATAGAATAAGGGTCACAAACCAGCACACAATCCACTAGATGATAAGTGGTTGCTGTGGCCCATAGACATCTACATCTATCCTCGATTACGAATCAAAATGCAGATGCGTTGTCACTTGTCACCCGTGAGGACTAAGATGGAATGCCTCGTTTCCAGTAAAAAGGGTCTCCGGTTCTCTACACTCACCATACGAAACACAGCAGCAACATATATACAAATATACAAATATAACCAACATTGTAAGTATTTTCTAGCTAGCTGAAAAAAATGATTTTGCGATATGTGCAGATAGAACCTTGTTTACCCAACGCGACGTAATGTTACTCATTAAAATACTAATATATAATAAATGCTCTTAAATGGGTAGGAATCGTCTTGTGGATACCACTGTTTTTCCTGGTATTATTATTGACGTGAAGCTTCAATAGGGATTATATATCTAAATTAGCAAGCGGACTTAGTTCTGCAGCATATGCTTTATGAAAGATTAGAAGTCTCACCAACGTTGAGACAGCTAGATTATTTTAGTTACTTTCATGGCGTGATGTCTTATGGAATTTTGCTATATGGTAATACTGATATTGAAGCCATATTTGTTTTGCTAAAGAGAACCGTATGGGCGATTTATAACTTAAATTGTAAAGAGTCCCTTATAGAAATATATTATAGAAATGAACATATTAACTTTGGCATCGTAATTTATTTATGAAAATGTAATGTACATAAAAACATACATAGCTTTGATACGAATAAAGATGTTCATACTTTAAACCAGGGTTACCCAACTTTTTTAACCAGGGACCACTTTTTTTTTGTAGTTAACAATAAATTATAATCACAAGTTTTAGTTAGTTAATAAACTGAAAAGAAGCATTAATTTACAGTATTATTAGTGCATTTATTATAAAAGTACTTACTAACGTGACGCGCGGTGTTGCAATGCTCGCGTGACGAGAAAATTATAAATGTGTTATTTAAAACGATTAGGTAGGTAAAATATTTAAATCTTTCGGGGACCACTGGTGGTCCGCGAAACACTGGTTGGGAATCACTGCTTTAAACGCTAGGAACAAACATAAGCTTGTAATGCCAGTTACTAGACTCCTCAGAATTAGTAATTCATTTATGGGGCAATGAAACATAAAAAAAAAATGAAACGGCAAAAAAACATCTAACCTAATTAACGCACATCAGACACCCCAATTAGTATATTATGTTATAATCATAATAAATACACTGACTTCTTAGTTAAACATGTTTATGCATTGATTATTTATTAAATTAGTTATACTAATTCCGGAAGAATGTTGTGGTCACAGTACAAATCCACGAACGCTAGGTATAGGTCATATGACGGTCTTAACGGTCGGAAATACCTACCTATGAACATTAACCGATGTCAGACCTCCAAGCATCGATTTTTTATTTAAGTTTAGTAAACATATTTGACTGCATCTTTCCATCACACTTTTCAGGCTTTGGACTTTCGACTCTGAATAATTTTGTTTATTGATTATGATACAATGTCAATAGGCAATATTCGTTTCATAATGTTATGAATTTGCATAACATTTTAATTGTAATTGTAAATAATAATGAACTGCTTAAAATAAGAGGCGATACGACAACAAAGTTCAAAGACGTCGTGTTTAAAAGATGTGAATGAAGATTACAATAATTTTAAGAATCAAATATTTAACTTACTGATAGCCTAAACTCTCATGCAACGTTGTATTTTAATACACTTTCAAAATTTCCACCACCTTGTTCAATACATTTTAATGACCGTTTTCTTAATTGATATATTAATTAGAAAGCAATTCAGTGTAATTTTTCGCTATTCTAAAAGCGTTCACTATTCTATTTTCAGGTCCTCGGCACTTGTTGTCTCAATAAAATAAAGTAATGATTTAATACGTCCCCACAAAAAACAAAAGTCAAGAGGCGTCTAATCAGCTGATCTGGGAGGTCAATGGACAGGGCCGCCGCGACCGATCCAAGATCCAAGGCACTCCAAACTCTGTATTTGTAAAGAGTTTAACGTGCTTGAAAGAAGGTTCAATTTAATTTATTTTGTATTGAATGACGGAATTTGTATTAATACAAATAAAACTACACTTTTAAAAATATTATTGCCTTGAGTTACGGTCCATTTCAGTTTGTTTTGACTATACAGAACCTAAGCACTATGCTCAATGACCTCAATAGTGTCTCCTAATGGATAGGTCTTTAGATGAACATGGACAAAACAAAAACCATGTTTAACGTCCATGTCACACCTATGCCGGTAGTTGTTGGGAGCATTAAGCTCGAAGTTGTTGACGAGTATGTTTACCTGGGACAAATAGTCCGACTAGGTAAGTCCAACTTCGACCGAGAGGTCAATCGACGGATTCAACTCGGCTGGGCAGCGTTCGGGAAACTACGACACATCTTCTCGTTAGACATACCTCAAAACCTGAAAACGAAATTGTACAACCAGTGCGTGTTGCCAGTGATGACTTACGGATCTGAGACGTGGTCCTTTACTGCTGGCCGTATGAGGAAGCTCAAGGTCGCTCAGCGAGCTATGGAGAGGGCTATGCTCGGAGTTTCGCTCGAACTTAGAAATGAGGATATCCGCAGTAGAACCAGAGTGACCGACATAGCCCAACGGATTAGTAAGCTGAAGTGGGAATGGGCCGGCCATATAGCTTGAAGAACCGACAACCGTTGGGCAAAAAAGGTTCTCGAGTGGCGGCCTCGTACCGGCGGACGAAGTGTAGGGCGTCCCCCCACTAGATGGAGTGACGACCTGGTAAGATATGCAGGAAGTCGAAGGATGCAGGTGGCTCAGGACCGTGCTTTGTGGCATTCCTTGAGGGAGGCCTATGTTCAGCAGTGGACTTGTGAATGACTGTAATGATGATGATGATGATGATGATGATGATACAGGTTTAGTGTGACTTTAATTTATGTAGTTTTAATTATGTTTGGATTGGTTAAAAATGATAGAAATCGATTCAGTAAAAAATCGGGACATTTCGCGTCCTGATCAAGAGTGAATCGGGATGTGTCACCACACCACTGAAAATCGTTTCGTCCCGCGCAAACCGGGACACCTCGCAACACTAATGTGTATAATCTATGTTAGTGCCTAGCACTTTGTATGAAGTACAAACTCAACTGGAAATTACAAAATGGCCCATAGCGTTTTGTAATTTCCAGTTGACTTTGTATTGCTTTTACTTTCGATTATTGAGTTTATTGTTGTATTTTGTAAAGTTAATATTTGCTATTTGTCGAGTTTGTTTATTTAAAATGCCAAAACGAACAAAAACATTGTTAAGGTGAGTCAAGCAGGGGTTAATCATTCAGCTTAGAGATTACTTTAAGCAAGATCCACAAAATGGCGGAATAAATTTAACATTATTTTATTCTTTTTTTTTGCATTTTAACGCTTTCTCTATTCATTTGTTTATTGTAGTACAGGAATCATAAGTTACTTAAATTTAGTATACAAGAATATATATATATATTTTTAGCCATTATATTCGTTTGACAGTTTTCATGTTCGATCATGAGGCACATCTCTAGTAATTAAAAAAATTACCACTAGTATGCATAATATAATAACTGCGCACGCAAGTGAAATAAATAAAACTTTTATAATTTTATAAAAAACTATATTAGGTGAGATTTTTAAGTTAATGTTAATTTAATATTTATTTATTTATTAGATATATTTGCATAAACATGGACAGATAAGGATGGTACAATTCTTAAAGCAAGACATGTTTTGCTATGTGATTGTAAATAGCATGCAAATTTACATAAATAGCACATATACAAATAAAATTTTCTAATCATAATACAAAACAATTAGACTAAAACATATAAAATCATAAATAAAGAAAGATTATCAATTCATTTAAAAAATATATCATTTACATTTAACAAATAGGTCTCTGATGTCATAAAATCGATTTTCATTGAGATAAGTCAATATTTTTTTTAAATAAATTATTATTATTCGCTTTGATTTCATTTGGTATTTTATTATAAATTCGAATACACATGGTTAAACAGCTTTTACTATATTTGTTTGATCGCGGTACATCATCTCATACAAGTCTATTTGCATTTCTTTTTAGTCTTATATTCATATCAGATGCCTTTGTAAACAGATCATTATGTTTATGTACGAAATTACAAACTTCGTAGATATACAGAGATGGCAAGATTTATCCGGTACGATTCCACCAATAACTCTAATGCATTTCTTTTGTGCAGTAAATAATCTCTGTTTATCTGTACCATTGCCCCATATTACAACACCATAACGTAGTAAAGATTCTATGTAAGCGTGATACGTTAGAACAGCAGTTTTTTTGTCTGTAACATTTTTTACTTTATTAAGCACATAAACAAATTGGTTAATTCTACTGCATAGGTATAATAACATATATGTATGTGACCTTTCCAGCTTAAATCTTAATCGATTATTACTCCTAGGAATTTAGTTTGTGTTACTTCGTTTAATCTGTCGATATTAAGATTAAAATTGTATTTTGTGTTTTGATTTATTAAATTGAATATAAGTTGATTTATTAAGATTAATTTTTAAATTGTTTCTGTCTTAACATTTAATAAATGTATCAATTGTGTTGTTAATGTCAATTTCATTATTACGTATTGAATTATTTTGCTTCTTATCAGCACTTACAATAATTGAAATATCGTCCGCGAATAAAATACATTTATGACTGGTGATTAGCATTATATCATTTAAATAAAGAAGAAACAACATTGGACTCAGCACGCTGCCTTGAGGAATGCCGTGTTTGTTCTCTTTATAAGAAGATGAGGAAGACAGCATTTCCTCTCCTACAATCTTTTTTATTACGACACATTGTCTACGGTTAGCTAAATAGGAAGATATCCATTTTAGTGGAAGTCCTCTGACACCGACCATTTCCAGTTTTCGTAATAATATGCTGTGCGCAACGAGATCGAAGGCTTTCGATAAATCAAGAAATAGTCATAATAGAATAAAAAAAAATAATAAAAACAAATTCAGTACTATTCTCTCATATTTAAAAATGTCGTAATCCTGCAAACACACGCAAGTTACGCTAGTCACCTGTCAACCTGTCACCCGCACCATGCTATAACGCAAAGACTATAAGAGTATCCTTAATCAACTAGCATTTATATATTATGTATATATACAAAGGTAAAAGAAGCGAGAGAGATGTTCTAGTGTTGTGCCAAATGGAAATCCGTAGTCTCTGCCTACCTCTCTGGGTGACGGGCGTGACAGTTTATGTTAAATTTTATAATTATATATTCTAGCTCTAATAATATGCTCTAACGAATAATGAAACACAAACACACAACAAACAGAAGGCGTTTATCCTAGTAAGCCATAAGGATTATAAACGAAACACCAGCCCTTCTCCTATCATCGACCACGCAAATAAAACTGTAATTACAAAGAAAGTTGACATCTCAAACGTCATGTAAAATATAAAATAGTACTCACGTTTGAACGTTGAAATCATTGACTGGATCCTCGGGGAACGTAGAGAATATTTCCGGAGCGCCTTCAACATATCTTCGAATGAAATCCGGCATTCTGAACATAACCTAAAAAAAATATATATATTTACTAACGGTCTTATTTACAAAAACCACGGAAAATGGGTTCATTTTTATTTAGTGTCAGACAATCAGTCAACTCGAGATTCATTTTTTATTTACATTAGATTCTGAACTGAAATTCTAAAATGTTTAAAAACGAAATAGAAACATTCTATTACACTCATGATGGATGGCGCAAATATGCATGCGTTACAAAATAAAATACAAGAGTTAATCAATTAACAATAAGAATACAAGAAAATGTAATAAACACATCGTTAGCAATTCCTCACAAATATATGATACGCTGCCCGATGATGTTTTTATTTTCAAATCATATAAACGACTCCCGTTGCCACGTTAGGTACGAGAGTAAAACCTTTACTCTCGATTTGGCAGGCGATATTTCAGTAATGCATCGTCATGTTATTAATTTTCATATTCAGAATGTTTTCGATCCACGCTGGCACCAATGAAATTGTTGATGACAATAATTTTAAGATTATAACATGCTCGGCTGTAAAAGATAACATTGTGAGGAAACCTATGCAGGTTATATTTTCTTCACAAGTCTGAGGAATAAAAAAATTCGAAGACATGAAGTCCGGTAACACATATTGAAGCAGCGGCAGACCAATTGCACCATAATCCTATTTGAAATAAGAAGTCTACCCGGCAGTAGGACTAATATTTTTTTCTTATAGAATATGGATGACAAACAAGCACACAGTTCACCTGATAGAAAGATGATGCTTTAACCCATAGACACACCTATCCTCGCTTGTGAATAAAATGTAGATGCATTCTCACCTCCTGAGAACTAAGATAGAATGCTTTGTTACCTGTAAAAGTCTCCAGTTCCCTACACTCACCATACGAAACACAGCAGCATTAAGCTGATGTTTAACGCTGGTATTACAAAAATGTGGTCCTTCCTCCATCAAGCCAACCCGTTTGTACTGCAACCATGATATAGCTGCAGTGTGGCTCTACCACGTGGAATATATGCTGTAACTTTGCATAACATAGGAGCGTAAAATAGCAGCATAAGTTGATTGCCAGCACTTTAGATTTTTTTTTATAGGATAGGGTGACAAGCGTGCACACAGTCCACCTGATGGTATGTGGTTACTGTGATTCAGAGACATCTACATTTATCCTCAATAAAGAATCAAAATGCAGATGCGTTGTCAGCCGTGAGGACTAAGATAGAACGCCTCTTCCAGTAAAAAGGGTCTCCGGTTCTCTACACTCACCATACGAAACACAGCAGCATTAATTTGCTATTTTACGCTGGTATTCTGTGAGAGCGTGGTCCTTCCCCGGTCGAGCCGACCCATTCGTGCTACAGCTATAATATTAATATAGCTGCAGCATGGCTCTACCACGTAAAACCATTCGACAACTTGTAGTTGGATATACGGTTATAGAAATGAACACCAAATGATATGTAAAGGGTAGTGGATTCTCGTACGCCGCCATTTCACGGTTGGCTTAGCTTCACGAAAACCAAGTCACCGTTGTCTTTAAGACGCCCAAATAATAATCAAATAAAAAGAGAACCATTGGAAAATAATTCCACTTCCTTGCTGTAAACAATGCTACGAATAAGGAGGCAAGTACTTTGATGTAACATTCACAATAATTCTGTAGTTTTTTGGATGAAGGAAGATAAGAGTGGCGCTGTGGTGTTCACCTGTACGACGCTGTTGATGTAACACGTGTTGCCTAAGTTGTTGAGACCGGTGAGGGCGGGTCCGTGAAGTGGACGCAGATCGCTACCGGACTCCTGCAAGGTGTTCCATTCGCCAGTTCGTTGATTTAGTTCCAATTCCAACTCCACCATTGATTTTTCTGTCTGGAAACATACATTGATTACAGTCAATAAAGAGTCCACTGATGAACATAGGCCGATCTCATAGATTGCCTCATAGGAACGATTTTGCCACGTTTTGCAGTCGGGTTGGCGACGGCATCTTTTTTCATTATATCGGCTGGTATCAGGAAAATGCTGCTGCCCATCACCTATTTCATTTACCTCTGTGGTCTTTTTCGACACTTGGAGATGATATGGGGTAGTACATTCTCTTAAGTCCGTCTCTACATGGCGCACACAAATGTAGATTAAACGAAATGGTAATATTCTAAATTAATTTAAAGAAAAAGTAATCCTGTTGAATTTAAATAAAAACGCAATTATGCGTCGAATTAAATTAGTTTTAGGTCAATATCATTAATTGTTTTCTAATTATTATATATGTATAAACATCAGTGAGTTCAATCATCACATCGTTTTAAAAATAGCAAAGGTCTATTCAACAACATTTCAATAACTTTCAATTTCAAATTGTTCAAAAAATGTGTACGTGGTTGCTTCTTGTAAGTCATCTAAAACTTATATAATCATAATGTTTATAAGCATCACGGAAAATCAAACTGTGACGTTATGAGCGGGACACTTATTTTTCGGGGGAATAACTTTCTTGCCTATTTCTTATAAGTACTTACCATCCATTTATTTCAGTTGTGACCAGGGGTTTTACGGATATTCGTATCCGCATTCGCAAATGCGGAACATCCGATTCCGCAAATGCGGAACATCCGCATCCGCAAAAGCGGAACATCAGCATTGGTTTAGACATCTGCATCCGCATAAATTAACGTGGATCTTTAATACGGATGCAGATGTGGAGCAAGTCACGACACGATCAGAAAATGGAAATGCAAGTGATAAGATGCAACGAGTTTGTTCGTTTGTTTTATTTGATCGCGGTAATTCAGAGCGTATCAGTCACAACGTTTGTTCCCTGTTGAAGTTTGTTGTGTGTTCCATAAATGTTTTACCGTATAAATATTGTTGTGCGCCACTATTAATGTCTTGTACATGGCAACACTAGTCACCAATAGCGCCCTCTAGTGTCGAGTAGAAGAACTAAGAGAGGCAAGATCCTTCTAGAAATTTCGGGACCGATATGCACTCGAACATTATAGATGTTTCTACAGTAAAAGGTTCTATAAACTATCTGATTCCCTATATAAGGCCGGTATAGACCCCGACCGGGTCAATATTGAGTTGGCGATACAAGAGAATACTTCGAAGCGAAATAACGACGAACTAAAGTGATCAGTAGTACAACTGTGTTTTATTATTAGTGTGATTTTAAGTTGTAATTAGTGTTGTATAATTAAAGTGTCAATTTTGGTAATTCACTCGGCAGTTTTTAATTATCTCGAACCCCAAGCTCGTAACAATATTAAAAAAGACTAAAAATTTCACCATCAGTATAAAGCAATATTTGGACTTATTTTAAATTGGACAAAAATACGACTCATCAAGTGAAAATGAAAGTCAAGATGAAACACCCGACAATCCGAATGCTCTTTTAAAAAAAATGTTGGACGCCAGAAAAATGTAGATAACTGACTGACTGACTGACTGACACTGACATGGTGGAAAGTCAATAGTTATCACGTCCACAGGCCAGCAATCCCAGTGAACAAATATTTAATGGGGGCTGGGCTAATCTACGATCCACTAAGAAACCGGCTGGAGGTTGATAAAGCTGCTGTTCTGTTCTGTTCATTAAATATAATGCACCAATTTTTCAGTTTAATTATTAAAAAATGTTTTTAAATGTTTCTTAAAAAAAAAGTATTACTAATTTTACTAAACTAAAAATATCAATAAGACCAAAATTGTTTAATATTAAGATTTTTCACTCAAAATCTTAATAATAAATAAATATTATATAAATTTTATCGTCTATTTATTTGCTCCCCTAAAATGTAATATTAAAAAAAAAAGACTTGATATCAGTATCCGCATCTACATCCGCGGATGTCAAAGTGTGCCTCCGCAACAACACTGGTTGTAACACTCGCATTTCTCAATACAACAAGTAAAATTATGGAGCATATATCATTAATAAATACAGTGCTAACCTATTTAAAATTAGGTAAAATTACGTTTATTTCAGTGATGGCAAACAGGCTCAAGTGCATAAAATACATTCAAATAAAAATTAAGTAACAAGTAACCAACCTCTAAAAGATTAGAGTCACTTACCTTCTGTAACTGCTGCACATTAATTCCAAAATGTTTCAAATGATCCGCCAGGTAAGGGTCCTCCACCATGTCATCCTCGGCATATGAGAAAACATCACCTTTCCCATCAGCTGTTATAGTTCCCAGTTTTACTGCTAATGGATATCCGGTGGCACGGTAGTGCTCAACCTGTACAAATTAATCTTTATATATAAAAATTACATATCACATTGTTTTTCCTGCTATGAACTCTGAAACCACTCAACCGATTTTAATGAAATTTCGTAAATGTGACCCTCAATATTTTTATTGCGAATTTAAAGATTTTTAAAGGACAAAGGATCATCGGAAAGGGCAGAACAAAGTCGGTCTAGCCAGCTAGTTGTCTTATAAATTAAACATGAACTAAAATAAAAATTACCCTATGTGTCTCAATATAATTAAGACAAAGACAATTAAGTTCAATATACACTCCATAATCTTGCAGAAATAAACGATTATTATCTAGTTTGTATAGAAAAGGCCTGTGGTGAGTTCCTTGTTATATCTTTAAGCAAACTGGGAATATTTTTAACAAATATAGAGTAAAAGTAACAACATTTACTGTACAATTTTTCATATAAGAAGAAAAGGAGCGGAAAAATATACTAACTTACGAAAACATACTATTTATTTACCAGCAAAGAAATATTGGCTTAGCTTTCCATTGACGTCAGTGGAGTTTGGTGTTGATACGTATTTTTACAGAAAGGTTACACTATTATAAGTACATACACAAAGTCTCAATATACGGAAACGCGTAATTTTAGAGAAAATAATAATTGAAAATCAATTATTCTTGCAATGTTTATGTCTAATCTGCTAATAAACTGGCGCCATATTGTAATGTCATTGTCGACGTCAATAGGGATGTCGATTCTTTCCGAAAAAGGTCGATTTTTAAATCGATTCAAATCGTAAGCTGATGTATCGGTTCACAAAAAATCGATTTCTAAAATATCTATATTTTTTTAATGTTTCTATTTATAATGTAAATATAAACCCATTTTATGAAAAACAAGAAAGATACCATGATAAATGATCTCTTATTGAAATTTGTTTTATTTAACAGTACCTATTAGGGCAGATAACAAATAAAATAGGTTAGGTTCAACTTATGTCAAAGAACCGAATTGATTGACCCCGACTCCACCTGGTACGAGTCTGTCCTACCCCTAGAGTGGTTTTATAGAGCCGGAGGCGCGTAGGGGGAGCAGACTCCGCCTGCTGTAACATATCGTAGGCATCGGACGAGCCGGAGCGGCTGAGGCTGGTCGCCGAAGGCGACCAACAAGCCGAAGCTGCGGAGGCGAGGAGGGATGCCTGCGATTTGTTACGCTAAGGCGTAGAGGTTGCTCTTCCCGCAGCGCCGGAGACGTAGCAGTCTCAAAATAGATACAGAAATCCTTATGAATCAGTCCCCTTATTTTTTTATGATGAAGGGGATTTTTTTCTCATAAATGGATTTATATTTACATTATAAATGCAAACATGAAAAAAATATCGATATTTTAGAAATCGATTTTTTGGGAATCGAATTTTTGGGAGCTTACAATTCGAATCTATTTAAAAAATCGATCTTTTTCGGAAAGAATCGACATCCCTATTGACGTCGACAGTGACATTACAAAATGGCGCCAGTTTATTAGCAGATTAGACATAAACATTGCAAGAATAATTGATTTTCAATTATTCTTTTCTCAAAAATTACGCGTTTCCGTATATTGAGACTTTGTGTGTGTGCTTACAATAGTGTAATCTTTCTGTAAAAATACGTATCAACACCAAACTCCACTGACGTCAATGGAAAGTCGTACCGAAATATTCACAGTATAATGTAATTTAAAACTAGTACTAGAAGAAAATTGACATGCTCCCTCAATTAATACAAAAAAAAAACAACATTTATCTTAAGCATAACTACAGAAGTATGTTACCGCAGTCATCTTTATAATATTACACTGGTGTTGGTGTTATGCTAGTTTCAAAAACAAAATTAGGACATAGATATACTTACGGCATGATCGTTGCCTCCAGAGCCATCAAAGAATCTTCTGCCGCATAAAATAGAGCCGTCTGTCAAATTCAACCATAGATTGTTAGTCAGGTCGCATTTAGCACATTTCCAACCGGAAGGAGGTATTTTGACGCCATTGTCTAATTGTTTTAAGTTAACTGCATGCCTGAAAAGAAAGGTACATTTGAATCGCTATAGTTACAGTACTCCCCCCCCCCCACCATAAGGAGCTTTTGCCATTGTATTTCTTCTTTATCGGCTAGTAGCATTCCACTACGTAGGTCACTTACTAAGTTTTGAGATGCTCGAAATTTAAAAATGGAACGCACCCGTGTTATATGTTTCTAAAAAGCAAATTTATTTAAAAATAGAATTACATAAGCCAATTGCTCAATATTAAAAAAAAAAAAACAAAGTTCTATTAATTTTCATGCAACGCTTCCCGCGCTGTGGTAGGCTTGGGCAAAAAATATCTATATATCAAAATTTTTAATTAAAAATATCGATATATATATATCGTCGATATTTTAAATCGCGATATATCGACTTTTCGATATTTATTTTAGAGTATCGAATTCGTATCAATTTCGATATATTTTAAAATATTGTATCGTTTTTTTCGTCGTCCAACCGTTAGTAGATAAATTTTAGACCTTATCTTTACATCATTCAATTGAAGACGATCGATATATCGATATTTATCACACGATATATATCGGTACTGTTTAAAAATATAGATTCGATATATATCGATATATTTTTTCCATTTTCCCATCCCTAGACTGTGGTTTCATCGACTGTGGGTCATGAAAAGCTATTGTTAATCCCCAATTACACTTTGGCAGCATGCTACTCAAGAAAAGACTGTAAAAGAGGTGGAACATGTATCCTTGTGAAGAAAGGTCACCAGTATAAGGAAATTCCAGATATAGCAAAACTCTCCATAAATGGGGTATTCGAATGTTGCGCTATTGATTTAATTAATTACAAATCTATTATTGTCTGTATATATAGAGTACCAAAGTCTAATAAATTAACTGTATTTTTTGAACAATTGGAAAAACTATTACTATACATTTTATATAGAAAAAAAAAAACAAATAGAAATGTCATAATTGCAGGTGATTTTAACATTGACTGCCTTAAGCGTAATAATACTTTAATGGAATTGGAATGTTTGCTCTTAAACTTTAATCTGAAACTGGAAATAAAACAGCCAACGCGACTTACAAGCATGACATGCATTGATAACTTTGCACATAATCTGAAGATGTGTAAATCTGATATAATAGACTTTAGCTTATCAGACCATACAGCACAAATATTGAAATTACCGGTTCATAAAACTTTCATAATTAACCAGTGGCAAATAAATAGACGTGACTATAGTCAAGAAAACATGCAAAAATTTAAAGCATATTTACAGTGTATATCTTTCTCTGAAATCTATAATACAGATAATCCAAACATAGCCTTCAATGCGTTTATAGATACTTTTACACTCCTTTATAATTTATGTTTTCCTTTTAAAAAAATTACTATTAGAACCAAAGAAAAATTGCAATGGCTAACACGTGGAATAAAAATTTGAAGCAAAAAAAAGAGAGCTGATGTGGAACTATAGGTTAAACCGAAATGAAATAAACAAAATAAAATTTAAAAAATATGCCAAGATTTATAAAAAAATTATTCAACTAACACAACGAGTTCAAAACAACCATAAAATAAAAACAGCGGTTAATAAATCTAAAGCTACTTGGGCAATAATAAATAGATCAAAAATGAATATGCCAAAGCATATGATCACATCCATAAAAGTATGTAATAAAACTTTAACTAGTCTACAGGAGATCACGAATGCCTTTAACAATTTTTTCATAGATAAAATAAAAACAATGTCAGGAACTGGAAAGCAAGTAACTTCAAATATTGTCAAATCAACTCAGTCAATGTTTATGGCACCGAGTATACCATATGATATACTTAAAATCATAAGATCACTAAGAAATACCACAAGTGTAGGACATGATGGGATCTCAACAAAAATTATAAAGTATGTGGCTTATTATATTTGTGATCATCTTAGCCACATTTTGAATATTTGTATAAGCACAGGAACTTATCCGGAAAGTTTAAAAATTTCAATTGTTAAGCCATTGTTTAAAAAAGATGACAAACAAAGTATGAACTGCTACAGACCCATTGCTCTTGTTCCTATACTATCAAAAGTTTTTGAAAAATATATATATTTAGAAATTTATAACTTTTTAGAAAAATTAAACATTCTTACAGAAGACCAAAAAGGATTCCGCAAAAATAAAACCATAAATATGGCCATTTTTGATTTTTTAAATAGAGTAGTGATGAATGTTGACAAAAGGACACCGGTATGCGCGATCTACTGCGACATGACTCAGGCCTTCGATTATGTTGACCATGACATCCTACTCAGTAAATTAGAAGCCTACGGCATCAGAGGAAACGTATTAAATCTCATGGAATCCTATACTAAAAATCGAACACAATATACCGAAATTTCTAGAATAAACATTAACACAAAAAAAGAAGAAACATTCAAATCAAACAAACAAATACTTAAATATGGTGTCCCACAAGGGAGTGTGTTGGGCCCCTTGTTGTTTATCATCTACATAAATGATTTACCAAGAATAACAAAACATCCAATATCGCTCTTTGCCGATGACAGTACGGTCACAATAAGTTCTATCAATAAGGATACATTTGTAACTGACATAAATAATACAATCAATTTAATAATCAACTGGTTAAATAATAATAATTTAAAAATAAATCTCCAAAAAACAAAAATTATGTACTTCCGTCAACGCTTAGCATCACCAAATATTGACGTTAATTACCAAGGAACAGAAATCAATCAAGTAGACACAACAAAATTTCTAGGTGTAACTATTGATAAAAGTCTGAACTGGAAAGCGCACACAGAAGAACTAAACAAGAAAATTAGTTCTTCTGCTTATGCGCTCTATAAGCTCGCATCCGTCGTAAATACCGATGCGCTACTCACGGCTTATCACGGTATTGTTGATTCCATCTTGAGGTTTGGCATCATATTCTGGGGAAATTCTACTAATAAGGAAATTATATTTAAGTCCCAAAAAAGGGCTATGTTTGGTCTTAAAATTACTGATAGCTGCAAACCATATTTTATTAAGTACAAAATTTTAAGCTTGCCCTCCTTATTTATATATGAAATAGCAAACTTCGTTCACAGTAACCCTAAATTGTTTAACAAACTATCAGACGTTATAATTCGCAATCACCGGGATAATAACAGGTTATGCGCAATTAGATCAAGAACAGCATTGATGCATAAAAGTATTTTCTGTCTGGCGCCAATAATATATAATAAAATCCCCAAAACCATCAGACAATTGCCTACTACACTTTTTAAGCCACATCTTAAAAAATATCTGATAGCCAAATGTTATTACAGCTTGCCTGATTTCTTAAATGATTGTTTATTTAAAGCTAAATATTAAATTGTGACATTTCTCTCATGTAATCTTAGGAGATGCCATTGAAATTGTTGCACATCTAGAACTAGGTCCGCAGGGTTAGTTTTTATCTTGTATAATTAATAAAATACGAAGTTTTATTTTTGTACGCCATAAATGGCAAAACATGTAGCTCGTTTTAAGTTTTTTAACACCTTTATATTCTTATTTACTCATGTTTTACAAAATAAATATCTTTATCTTTATCGAAATTTTTGTACAACAAATCAAAACAGGGACTAAAAATAAAATAACCCTTATAGCAATCCATTAGGATTCATCCGTATCAGCAAAATATGTCAAAAAATAAGCATCAGTTTTTATTTTTTTTACGACCATTTGTGACATTTTGATAAAAAGTAAACACCAGCATTTTTTATTGAATATGTCTGCCTACTTACAGTATTTTTAGAAATCTTAATATATGTTGATAATAGAACAAAAAATGTACCGAAACATGAGCCGGTATCGTTAATTTTGTAGAAAATGGCTAGGGAAGATCCTTTTTACAATGTAAAAAACTATTATTTTCAACAAAAAAGTTACCACCATTTGAAGATAAAGAACCATTCTATACGTTGTAGTTATTAGTTATATTTGATTTGGTTTAGTTTTGTCACAAAATGTACCGAAAAACAGCATAATTTGGCCCGATTTGCAAACGCACCCTTAAGAGTATGCCAAGGAGACTAGAAGTAGTTCGAAGAAATAGAGGGGCAACACTAAATCCTGATTATAGCCCACTTTAAGCTTCCTAACCACTTATGAAAAAAATATGTTAAGAACAAAAATGTTTCTTTCCTAATTTTTTTTTTAATTTTAGTCATTTGATGGTTCGTTTCTTCGACGTTTTTTAACGTAACGTTAACGTAATTTAAAATTAACGAATATAAAGCAAAATACAAAATAATAAATATAATTGTCACAAATATTCATGATATTTTGTTTTATACACTTTTATTGCGTACTTCTAAATTTGTCGATGAGTATATTTAAATGTGTTTTGAATTTTGTTCAATTACTTACACAGACACTTCTCTTGTCTCGCCATCCCACGTGCCATGTAGGGCAGCCATTTCGGCAATTTTGAAAGGCGATTCTGCATCAATGACAGCTTGGACCGATTTATTTACCTGTGGGACACGTAGAAGTTTAAGATTTACGACCTGTTGTCGACTGCGTCACTAGTACAGTGGTTCAAATCCCAGGCTGGGCCAAAATCAGCTATTAGGTTTTTTTTTCAAGAAATTCTCAGTAGCAGCCTGGAGTCAGTCTTCTTAATAAAAAAATTGCCTATCGTTCTTGCAATGCATGACCGCGCGTGAATTTTACTAGTGGCAGTATGTTTTTATAGCATATGGTGACAAACGAGCACACAGTCCACCTGACTAGTGTTTGCTGTGACCCATACACTACATCTATCCTCAATAAGGAATCAAAATGCAGATGCGTTGTTACCCGTGAGGACTAAGATGGAATGCCTCTTTTCCAGATGGAATGCCTCTCAGTACTTAAAACTGTAGTAAAAGGCTTCCAATTATATGGAGTGGCGGCCTATTAAAATGACCAGGGAGTAAATGTATGTAAGTGGCTAAGGACCGTGCTTTGCGCCACTCTTTAAGGGCTATATTCAGCAGTAGATTTGTGGTGGACTGCATGGTAATAATAATAATAAGCAAAACATATGACTAAGCTTCAATTAGTTATTCAGTCTATATGTATATAAAACAGCAAATAAATATCTCAGAGCACAAAAAATAAATGTCTATATAAATAATAGAATGATAGAATAGAATAGAATGTGAAAACAATATGTGTCTAGTTTCTATTATGTTGAGGTAAAAAAAAACAATGAATTGGAAACAGCAAACATTGTACATAATAAGTGTGGTCCTAATTACATCACTCACCACTTCAGGAAGTGCGGGATTAGGCCACGGATATGTGTGAAATCCTGGCAACACCACAACACTGTAGTGGTCAGTAAAGGTGTATTTGGGTTTACCGCTATCCGGTTCAAATCCGCCTTCCACACCGATGGCGAGCCGAGTGATCTTCTTTTCTGGGCCATCGCCAGTTGTCTCTGGTTCGGGGACCTGTATTTAAACATTAATACCATGTAACTGCGTTATTTTTTATTTTCCATTATTGTCGTAAGAGCGTGCCGAAATCCGTGTAATAAATGATACTCATAACTTGATATAACGTTTTTATTGTATACGAAAAAACAAAAATCAAATACATTCAGTAGTTTAGCGATGAGTATTTCATATTAAGTTCATTTTTACACGTAATAGAGATAAATCACTTTTCATAAGGTAAGGCGAAGATCGATAGGGTCAATAAACTATACCTAAAGAATAACCTTACTACTTAATATACCTCAAAACCTTAAAACGAAATTGTACAACCAGTGCGTGTTGCCAGTGATGACTTACGGAACTGAGACTTGGTCCTTCACTGCTGGCCGTATGAGGAAGCTCAAGGTCGCTCAGCGAGCTATGGAGAGGGCTATGCTCGGAGTTTCTCTGCGTGATAAACTTAGGAATGAGGATATCCGCAGTAGAACCAGAGTGACCGACATAGCCCAACGGATTGGTAAGCTGAAGTGGCAGTGGGCCGGCCATATAGCTCGAAGAACCGACAACCGATGGGGAAGAAAGGTTCTCGAGTGGCAGCCTCGTACCGGTAGGCGAAGTGTAGGGCGTCCTCCCACGAGATGGAGTGACGACCTGGTAAGACATGCAGGAAGTCGATGGATGCAGGTGGCTCAGGACCGTGTTTTGTGGCATTCTTTGGGGGAGGCCTATGTTCAGCAGTGGACTTGTGAAGGGCTGTAATGAAAGAATAAAGACGTTGCTGCTTTTAAAAGTTTATCATTATACATGGTGTTGTATTTCGTTTAAAATAATATGATATTTATTATGCTTCAAAGTTTACCTTTTTTTTTAATTTTCACAAAAAACAAAATTAACAAACTTTGACATACTTTACCGAAATAGTAATAACAGTTTTCGTTTATTTTTTGATAAGCAACGACATTCTGTACATCTCCTATTTTTATACAAGAGTGACATAAGAACATACACTCCACCTGAAGTGGATGCTTTTTTTATAGTATAAGGGTGACAAAACGACTGTGCGACGTGATGGTAAGTGGTTGCTATGGCCCATAGACATCTACATCTATCCACGTTTGCGAATTAAAATGCAGATACGTTGTCACCCGTAAGGACTAAGATGGAATGCCTCGTTTCCACTAAAATTAAATTTATACGTGGTAGAGCCATGCTGTAGCTATATTAGTAGTATAGTTGTAGCACGAATGGGTCGGCTCGACCGGGGAAGAACCACGCTCTCACAGAAAACGAGCGTATAATAGCAGCTTAACGCTGCTGTGTTTCGTATGGTGAGTGTAGAGAACCGGAGACCCTTTTTACTAGCAAAGAGGCATTCCATCTTAGTCCTCACGGGTGAAAACGCATCTGCATCTTGAGTCTTTATTAAGGATAGATGTAGATGTCTATGGGTCACAGCAACCACTCACCATCAGGTGGACTGTGTGCTCGTTTGTCACCCTATCCTGTAAACAAAAAACGGTCGATAAATACGAAATATAGCAGCTTTAAGTTGCTATCTTACGCTGGTATTCTGTGAGAGTGTGGTCCTTCCCCGGTCGAGCCGACCCATTCGCGCTACAACTATACTATTAATATTGCTGGAGCATGGCTCTACCACGTATATCGCTGTGGCTTGTGGATAGACTACATTTATCCTTGATTAAGAATCAAAATTCAGATGAGTTGCGGAAATAGGATTTCCGCTTTTTGTCACTCATCTAATCTTGTGTCGGGGCAAAATTAATCAAAAGTTTTTTTTTAATCAAGAAATTCACAATAGCCGGGCCAGTAGTATTTCACCCCCGTGCCTCGGAAAGCACGTAAAGCCGTTGGTCCCATGCCTAATTTCTTTCCGGTTGCGTCGGATTGCAGTCCTATCGGACTAGGAGAAAAGAGTGAAGGAATAGCAGCACTCTATTCCTCCCAGCTGTGTCTGTGCATACATTCGAGCGCTAATTATTTTCCTGGGCAAATGGTTACATTTCGTTGAGAATGGACGCTGTGACCGAAATTCGGTCTTGAGGACATTGTTAACATTACAATATAGCAACTATATTTATCAATCGACATAATAAAAAAAGTATTTGTGTTGGTACTATTCAAAGAGGATTAAATCGAGTTTGTTCGCCTCCATATTGAAACTGTTTACTGCAATTTTTGTCAGCAAGTATGGAATATGCTGACATGATTAAAAAAGTCAGTTGCTATGTTATAGGGCTGCCATCTGCTCTTTTTTTTTAAATATTCTAAGCTAGTGCTTCACTACCTGACGGTAAGATGAATGTTGGTGATATTGCAGTCGGATAGAAGACATTTGCTGACAAATTATTTCACTTCTTTGCTGTAGGCATGTCGAACGACGTAGCAAACAATTAGTTCTGTCAATTAATATTTATATATTCTTAAATTATTAAAAAAGAAACAAAGGCATAATAACTTACGGGTATCTTCTCTCTCTGTATGTGAAGGAATACAGCGTTGCCTGTCTTTTGGAAGTACTGCTCCACGTAGTTGCGACCGAAGCCAAGAAACGAAGTAAGTGATACATAGAGGCCAGTTTCAGATTCCTGTGTACACACACCAGTTTACTGAATTAATATTGGCCTCAGAGGAAATTTGAAATATTATTTGAATTTCAGCCGATGTTTGGTGATAACGATTTCTTTCTAGATGTTTTTGTTAACAACTTTTTTTTTAAATACTCTCATATTGTGGAGCCAGTTTACAAACATAAATTGTACAAGAACAAACATCCAGACCCGGAACAATTATTTGTGCGGGATTCAAACCCGCGGCCCTCAGCGCTGCAACTCATTGCTAAGCTACAGCGCCACGGAGCCATCTAACTAGTTAGTTAAAACTACTTTTTAAACCATACAACTGATATGGCTAAAATTCGCATAAAATCCTTCATTTTATGGCAGTAACGAGGTTGGCACAGCCTCCACCCCCTCCCTTTAGAAACCTAGTGTCCTAAAATTTATTGTGTACAACTCCATTAAAGAAAAAATCTAATGCTGTGAAAAACAAGTGCCTGAATTGGATTGGACCAAATCCAATTGCTGGAAAAATGAAAAAATAAAATATGAGACCAGTTACAACATCCAGATTAAAAAAAAAATATCCTAGACATCGGCTACTGTTAGGATGAGTAAGGCCTCAGCACGGAGGTCGGAAGTGAGGCGTGGTGACGCGTGAATCATACAACTCAAGCGGCTGTCACTCTGGACACTGTAATAGAACATGTGTGTTTGTCATGCTTCGAATAGAGCGAGCTCTCAGATTTTTTTATGGAATGGGGTTGACAAACGAGCACACAGTCCACGTAATGGTAAGTGGATGCTGTGGCCCATAGACATTTACATTTATCTTCGATCAATAATCAAAATGCAGATGCGTTGTCACCCTTGACGACTACGATGGAATGCCTCGTTTTCAGTAAAAAGGGTCTCCGGGTCTGCAAACTCATCATGCGAAACACAGCAGCATAAAACTGCTATTTTACGCCGGTATTCTGTGAGAGCGTGGTGCTCAAACGCGGTCGTGCTGCAACCATAATTTAGCTGCAGCGTGGCTCTATCACGTAAAACGTATTATTTTGCCTACAGGAAGTACTCTAAACATTAAGCTACATATATGGTCGTCATTTATGACTAGGTAAGAAAACGGCTATTAATCTACTTCATATCCAGGGAAAATAGTTTTTTTTTAAATCACCCTAACGTAATAGTGTACATAGGTGTATTAAGTTTATTTTAAAATATTGATATTTAAATTATTACTTTTAGGTAAGTACTGCACGATATGCGGGCGGCGGCACCTTTGTTAGACCATGAACATGTGACATGCGAAAAATAATTCAAAGACGTGGTTCATTTATTCTTTGCAAAGTAAAAGCTGATCAAATATATTCACGTTTAATAAATAATCATTAAAAAAACTGTCACCATAGTATTTATTGATTATGATATGATACTTGATTTGAAACTTACAACTTACTTGCATATTATATATAAAATGACAAGTAAACACTAAAAAGTGCCCCCATAATTTGCACATTGATAACACCTATCGCCTCACCAAGATACCAAGTCGCCCACATCATGGGGGCAAGTAATGTAACGTAACATTTGCCCGGAAGCAGTCTCTGGAACCACTCAAAATGTCTAACACCATGGATTTGTACCTGGGAACATTTTTAATATTGTGCGGTTTTGCAATGAGTTTGTTAAACTTAAGAAGAGTCATAAGGAAAAGCCAGACAACAATATCTTCAGTGTTACTATCAGAGAACATTCTTCTAATGTGCATCGGTATAGCTTTTTTGAGTAGGTCAGTATACTCGATGAATTCAAGTAGTATGACTATGAAAGAAATAGAGGAAAGAACAGCAGATTTTCAAAAAATCGGTAAGATTGAAAACATATCATTACAATGTGGATTTCTTTCGGTTTTAGTGAGCTATGGTCCATTGATAGTGTCTCTAGTGAACAGTTTTTTGAGTCTGATAATAGACAATTACATGCATTACAAAATGATTCATGACGCTAAAGCAAAGAATGAAGAAAATATAGTAAGGGACATTGGTGAAGACATTAGACCCTGTAGGAAAATTGAAGTCAATAAACTTTTGGGCATATGGAAGAGATATTTCTCATATGGAATAATAGTTTTACAGTGGATTCTTCCTGTTGTAATTGCTCTATTGATGTACCCAGTGGGAGCACGTCCAAAGCTAATTACGGGCGAAGAAAGGAGCACGGAGAATTCCTGTATTACAATGTTAAATTATGTGACAGAGAGATGCTCTAACTCATCAGTTTTCAATGAAACAGACTATTTAGCACCAACTAAATATTTAGAAGTATATGAATTTGACCAACGAAATGTGAATGAATCCAAAAACATAAATAACATTTTAAACAATGTTTTCAACATTCTTGCAACCTATAATAATCAAACAGACTTTCTATTCACCAACGACTCTAGATCTTTAAGGAGACCAAAAACGAATGAAATGTGCACAAAGATCTGTTATGTTGATAACAAAAAGCTTCTACTTTATATATTCCTTCTTGTTGTAATAAGTTATTTTGTGCCTGTAACAATTTCAATGGTAATTTTAACAAAAATTCACATTATGGAAGTGAAAAAATCAAATATGAAGACATATGTGACAAGAGAGTTGTTATATAACATACTTTTTTGGACTCCTGTAATGTTTGATACTTTTATATCGTTGATGTTTTGTTCTTACTCTATGGATGGCATGCGCACATCCCTATTCAATGTTGTCGCAAATATTTACCAAACAGTGAAAAACTTCATGAACACCAAATATTTTAAAGAAAATTCTATTGTTCCTGTCTAGTTACACTGTCACTTGTTGTATTACAATTTTTGATACTGTGTTCACAAAAAATATGTTTTGTGAAAAATTATAACAGTAAGCCATAAAAATAATAAATAATATACTATTACTTTAGTATTTGAAAAGAAAACTTCTTTAGAATTGTTGTGATTTGAAACTCAATGAAATGAAAAAGCGACACTATAAAGAGACATATATACATTGTTTATTATAAATTTATTTAATATTTATATTTTTTTATTACATAAACTCTTGAATTAGCCTACTCTAGATACTCATTTGTCTCATTCTCCCGAAGTTTTAGTTTTCATGAAGGTTTAACTTCTTCCGCTTGTGGACTATTGCACACATGGTTAATTTTATGTGTTCGAAACATATGTTTTATCACATTTCCAACTTAATTATGTTTCAATGACTACCATAAGTTAATAGCAATTCAAAGAAGAATTATTTATGGTTAAATATGTAATTGACATTTATTATTAAATGAATTTCTTAAATAAAATTTTCTTTACTCTGCGTACAATATATTATATATATATATACAATATATTATATATATATATACAATATATTATATATATATATATATATATATATATATAAATATATATATATACATATATACATATACATATATACATATACATATATATATACATATATATACACGCTCGTCGGTTAAGGGTACTCCTAATCTGTCCCATTTTTAATGTATCGCCGATTTGGTCGATAAACCTTCGTCTAGGGCGTCCCTTCATTATACATTACATTTTTAATAAAAAGTAAAAACCAACTTAAAAATTAGTAAATACTCACATAGTCTATTAATAGCAATTTCAGAAACTATTACTTAAGTAAAAATATTTAAATATTTTAGTTTTTGAAGTATGTTTTTACTTTTTATTATAAGTTTAATTTTTTAACCTTTTTAAGTGGATTAAGGGATTTCACAAGTTAGTGACAAGAAAAATGTGGTCTAAACAGTTGCAAACTACACCTCTATTTTTCTACCCTTAGGGGTGGAAATTTTTCTTCAAATGTATATGGGGCCATTGCTGAAGTATTCAGAGAAATTGGTGAACAATGAACATACATATAGGTATATTGAACCTCTCCGTTTTTTTTATAAATTGGTAACAAGTAAACTTAAAATTAGCCTACCATTGCAAGATTACCAACAGATGTACCAACAATTATAAAGGGTGTCCTCAATTCAACATCCAACAGTGTCCGACAACATCCAGAGTCAGGGTTGTAGGTAAGGTTTTGATCAGGGTATTTTATTCATAAAAAACTTAGCATTTGTGGTGATATAAGCATTATATTGAAAAATGTTTAAATATTCAGCTTGTATACCATTTTTAGGTACTAGTACAAGTTTTGCTACTCCAATTTTTGGTTTGGTAGTGTATATAATGATGGCTCCGTGGCACAGAGGCTTAGCAATGATTTGTTGCGCTGGGGGTAGCGGGTTTCAATCCCGCACGGAACAAGTATTTGTATGGCCTACAGATAATTGTTCCGGGTCTGGATGTTTGTCCTCATGCAATTTATATTTGTAAACTGCCTCCACGATATAGGAGAAAATCCTAGAGTGTGGGTAACGTATTTTAAAAAAAACTTCAAAAAAACACAAGAAAACATTTCAAACTAACTTTGCCACTTCCTGCTGTAAAAATGTATCAGAACTTTAGTGAAAAGCTGGAAAGTTATAATAAAAGTTGATGAAATTCATGATTTGATGAAAATTTCAAAGAATATGAGTGTAAGTGAAACAGATTGTGTCTGTTGACTGACTTTAGAGAGTAGGAGTAACAAAGATTAAAGATACTATTTATTTGAGTAAGAGTCAGATCAATAGCAACACTATTAGAAAGGAAGAGTGAGGCAGAGAGAGATATTGACTAAAGCTGAAATGGCATTTATGCTGTAAGGAATGAAACAATCTAATAAATTAAATGATAAATGCCAAAATTTTTATTATAACATAATGGTGACAATTGAGCACACATTCCACTTGATGATAAGTGAATGCTTTAGTCTATAAACATCAGTACTTTTTATAAATTAACTTAACTTTTAAAAATTAATTTATAAAAAATATATTATAAATCTATGGGCATTAGCAACTATACATGCATAGCATCGGCTTAAAATCAACTTTTGTACTAATTGTCCACATTGTTGTGAATTCATTTTTTTTACTTTCTGGAAATGTTGGTTTTAATTTGGCAATGTTTGCTATGTGTTTTATTATTTTATTCGGAAAACTTATAGCAATTACTTATGTTTTAAATAAAAAAGTGCATTAATGTAACTACTAAGCCATTTACAAGTTTCCATTTTTAGATTTAAAAATAAGGGAGATAACCAAAAGCCAGATGAAAGGTAAATCAATTAGTTAACAACACCTTAAAGTTAAAAACTATATTACAAATATTTTAAAAATTAAGATAAAGATTTTTAACCAAAATATTTTCGGGTTAAGGTACTATTGGCCACACTCAGGGAAGTATAACATGAATTAATATCAAATTTAAACAAATTTATAAATTTAGCATTTCTTATCATGAAATAATGATGTTTATAATTCGTACAAGCTGAAACATAATAAACATAAATGTAAAGAAGTTTGTATTTCCCCATACTTGTCATGGGAACATTTAAAGTAACATCAGATAATAATTCCAGGGAGTTAGATGAACCATTACAAATTTTTAGATAAAAACATGTCAATGTTACGTCGAAGAAAAAAGGAAGAAAGTGACACTGGTTTCACCTCTAAGCTACTACCTTAGAGTAATTACATAATTATATACATATGCATAAAGAGAACCTACAATTTTACATAAATTCAGTCAATATACTTGCCTAACTTTTCCTAATTTTATTTTCAAATAAGGCAAAATGAGACAAATCTATTGAAATATGTTGCGTGTAATTCATGCGTGGGAATAGAAATGTCAAGTGGGCATCTTTGGTCTCTTTATACTATGCCAAGTATACTAGAAATTATATATGTTGATATACTAGTTTTTGGTTAGTTAATTATTTTTATTACTTTATTATATGTCTAAAAATATAAAGAAAATAAGACTAGACCAATTATTATTCGAACTATCAAGTAAATTGTTTTTTAATTCAAGCAATGATTACATTGCAATTATTCGTTTCGCTAACTTTAAAAATTAATAGTTAGGGAGGTATGAATACTAAGTCTTGACAGACACACGATACATAAGCGAGTTGGATCCCATTTGTAATCCCAATTTTATAAACTGACTAATGATCAGCCCCAGCTTTGCACAACTGTTTTCTAGATCTCGACAACAGCGCTACTTACCGGGTCCAATTGTGAGTGCGAGTGTTTATGAAAATCGGGCCAGCCTTTCTCAAGTGATGATCTTTCATACATGCGTCAATCGATTTTAATTTATATATATATTTACCGCTTGCTAAGTGGAAAATTATCAACTACTTATATTCAACAAAGCTTTATCTGCTTGGATGTAAATATTTCAAAATCATGAACTGAAAGCAGGATCTTGATAACGCCGTGTGTTACGGCCTACGGCTGCTCCCTTAAAGGATCCAATCCTCAGGGGCCCATGAGCTGAAGATTTCCGAAAGTCAAACCGGTATGAATGCACCGCGCCGAGCGCCCTCTCGCGTCAATCCTTGAAAGTGTTTTGCGCGAACACCGTGAAGCAGCGGCGTAAAATAAATGTAGTAAGGTGTAAAATTATTACTTAGAAGCTCTAAGATACCATCCATCCTATACCATCCCAATAAAGAATCGTAAAAGACAACATAGGGAAATAAAACAGGAGATAGGCAACAGTATATTCATGATAACTGAAAATAAAAAAAATTGCAGTTGCCAAACCACTTGCTAAGAGAGGGAACTATAGCAAATATTCCCCCTATGTTGAGCAATGGACTATTCATAAGCTGGAATTAATTAATTAATGATGAATAATACCTTGAGGGAGCAGTGAGGAAAACAGGTAATACATTTGTAATCAATTTATTGGTATTTGTGACCTAGCGACAAAAGAGAAGGCAGACCACGGTCGCGCCGCTGTTATTGTACTATATTAGCAGTGCCTTCTGTGTATGTTCCGTGAAGCAAACCCAGTGTTAATTAAACAAACACAGTTACTATTAACTATGAAAAATAAAAGAAAGAAAAATACCAGCCGAATTTAAGAAGATTTCATAGCAACTTTCATTGATTTAAATATAAGTATCACAAACTGGACTAATAAAAAATCCCTAATTTTACTAGACTAAATTAATTTATCAACAATGTTTTTTGTTTCACTAATGGCACATCTATAGAGGAGTCTATGGAGTAGAAAAACATCCACAACCTTGTAAAAGAAAAAGGTGAGAATATTATAGCTATCTTATTTTGTACCATATTAAACGTCATATGTATAAACAGTTCAGCTATAAGAATTTTGTTCGTATTTTAGGATTCTCTCTATGCTAGTAATTACTATGAGGCTAATACTATTGCTTATGTTTTGACTGGGTCAATATCAATGTCCTGTCTGTTCCCTTAATTTTATAACTTTGTGAATATTGAATAGAATAAATAGAAATCACACCATTTATTTTTATTTTAATACTAACACAACAAAAAATATACTAAGCATAGTATTGTGTCGATTTTGCCTAAGAGCAAAATATAAATGTTTAGTAAATGAAACTAAAGGGGTTGTAAAGATAGTAACGATGATAAAACGAAACTGCAAATAATCATCATCATTTAGTATTTAGCATTATATTTGAGTTAAAATAACATTCTATTGCTCTGTAAAAATTATAGGTTATATATGAAACAAACTGCAACTCACCGGATTGTCAAATGAATAAACACATTCATCTTTGTACACTAATTGTTGTGGCGCCGGTAATTTAATTTTTGATAAATGTGGCGTTAGCAATTCCAGTGACGCCATGGCAGGATTCTACTATTAAAGGTAAATGTTTATTATGTCGTACTCTTTGAGGTTTAAGTGAAATTCGAAATCAATTTAGATTTTTTTTCGTGCAATCGTCTCTCACAGTGTCAATCTAACGTCAAATCAAATGTTAATCAGTGTGACCAGATTTCATTTGACGAATCTACTGCTTGTGGAGGTTTAAAGCTACTAAATTCTACCAAAAAAGAACGAGAAAATACTAAAAATCTATTATATAGTTACCTAAGTGGTGAAAATAAACTATTATTATTATTTAAAAATGTATTTATTGCTTTTCGAAGTATTCTCCGCGAATTTGACACATTTTTACATACGATGGAACCAATCATTGAAGCAACCATTCCATTCGGAAGTTGGGGTCTCCAAAATGGCCGTTTTCTAGACGTCCACAGCTTTTTCATGTGATGAAAATCTCTGTCCACGCAATTTATTCTTTATTTTAGGGAGAGTATTGAAATCATTAGGGCTTAGGTCGGGACTGTACGGCGGATGGTCTAATAATTCTATGTTTTCTTGCTCTAAAAACTCTTTTTTTCTATGTGCGGTGTGAGAACTCGCATTGATGTGATGGAGGATGATGTGGCGGCAAACAAATGCTAGCATACCATTCTGCATTAGTGGTTTACACTTCGAAAGTCATAATAAATCATCGCTCTTGAATTTTCTCGAGTCAATTCCATTTTCTCAACGACTAAACAAGTTTGACAAAACCTTGTGACAAGACCGAGAATCTTTTTTTAAATAAATGGTATTCAATTTTTAAAAAAACCAAGGACTTTTCAATTAAAAAGATTTTAATATGACAGGAACAGTGGAAATATTCCATTCCCGATACTTTTAGTGCAGCCTATGTATTTTCTTGATTAAACGATAAAATAATAAAAATAACAAAGAAACCACCACTTATTAAATAAACCAATATTTTTTTGAAATTAAATTCTATATAAAAAAATAATACAAAAAATGAAACTTAAAGTTAAGATTCTTCGTCTTTATGTTGGGTATCATTATCATAAAGTTGTTTTGAGTCCATTAATTTAATCATACTTCTGTCAGGATCAAATCTGCCACATCCTCCTTCCAACTGTCGTAGCCCCTCTTTTCCATGCATTATTGCAGCAACATTCTTATTATTAAATCGATTTCGATCTTGATTTTTAATCCTATTAATATCGGAAAATATTCTTTCCACTTTGGCATTTGACAAAGGTAGTATCGTCATTTGCTTCACAAATCGGGACAAATTGCCATACTTTGGTTTGTTATTCGCATCACAGATTTGGCTGACTTCACTCCAAAATGTATCCAACATAAAAGTTTCAGACGTCGAACTAGAAGTTGACAATAAATTAGTCATGGAAAGATCTAATTTTAATTCCCTATATTCATTGTCAAGAATTTGCATGTTTTCTGTTGCAACTAAGTTAGGAAACCTTCGGAGTATTCTTATCAGAGTTCGAAATTCACCATACACTGCTTTTTGGTGATCGATGAACGACAAATCCTGCAAAAAATTATCTTGTACAGGCAGTCTTTGCAGAAATTGGTTACTCAACTCGATCAAAAATGATTGACATCTGTTAAGGAATTCTTCAATTTTGGATCTCATTCGAACATCATCTTTTAATGATTCCAATCATCCAATGTCATTGCTACGTTTGTGCCCAGGTACATGTTTTGTATAGGAAGGAAATGCATTCTTGAACTTGGATCTATTGACTGAAGCGGAGTACTTTTTATATAATTTATCTTCATAAAGCAACTCAAAATGGAACTCATCATGTTTTGTATGTCTGTTTCAATTTTATGAATAAGTGTCTGATCACATTGAAAAATAACGTTAAATTTTGTAGTTATGGGTAATATAAAATCTAAAAAGTAAAGATAAAGTTTTGTTTCATCGCTGGTAAGGTGATCAAATATAAATTGACAAAAAGCATTTGCATTCATATTCCCTAAAAACTCATATTGAAAAAAAAAAGTTTTAATGCTGACCGTTGCTCTATAATTCGGTGAATGCATTGATGTAGAGAAAGCCACCTGATATCATAATGACGAAGCATATGGTGAGTTGGAGTGTCAGTAAAATTTTGAAATTCGGCAAACTCTCTTTGTCGTTGGCTACTGTGAGAGAAGTATGAAAAAACATCTTTGACAAATAACTCTATAGAACGAGGTAATTTTTTGGATGCATAACTCACTGAAAGGTTTGTTGAGTGGCAAATACAGTTGAAAAAAATGCAGTTTGGGTTGACTTCCCTAATTTTAGATACCACGCTATTCCTTTCGCCGAACATAACATTCGTTGTATCAGCAGCGAATCCTATTAAATTGGCTTTGTTAATGTTTCTTTCAGATAAGGCGCATGTTAAACTGTCAACAAATCCTGCGCAGTATCACCTTTTAAGTCCACCATACACAAAAATTTTGTTTGTGGAGATTTCATTTTTTCGGAGTAGTACTTTATTGCTCCTGCAATTACCTTGGCAGTACTGACATATGGCTCTTGTCGATAATGAGCGAAAATACTGGGTTTCTCTCAGTTTCATTTTCCAGTTTTGGACGTAATTCTGCAAGCATTTTTTCTTCGAAGTTGTTGCCTAAGATGTTGTAGGCAATTGCGGCAAATTTAGTTCTTCTACAGGAAAAATGTTTTGCTATTTCGGAGTCGTGAAATGCCCTTGAAATAACTTCGCTTACATGATCCATTACGCGAAAAGGAATATTATGTTCAACTAAGGCAGCTACAATGCTGATTTCTGCTTTTTTTACTCCTTCCGAAATGGTTGATGTTTTGAAAATCGTATCAATCTGTAACCAAAGAACTTAAAAATAAGTATTCAGGACATTTCATATAGCGCTATATAGTATAAAAACGTAGCAATTTTTAAATAACATTTAACATGAATAAACACACATAGTTGTATAGTAATTGTTATGTAAATGCGTAGGTAATAAACGTACATAAAACAACGAATGTTTGCTTTTGAGTGGAAATCAAATTCATAAACTTTAGAACATAATACGGGTTCACACTACTGCGTAAGTTGAAAGTATTAAAAAAAGTCTTAACAAGAATAATTAACTAAGAATTACATTCCATATATTAACGTAAGTAACTTGCATACCTGAGAAATGCCGGAATATCCTTTCATATTTTTTATATGCTTTGATGTAACCATGTGTTCCTTCAAAGAAGCCACTCTACTTAGTACTTCACAGTTGCATGCTTTACAACGAGCACTCGTAGTGTTTACCTTAGATTTACATAAACAACTTTTAAATGAGGGATCTTGCTCCCATTAATCGCGATATCCTTGTGTATATTTAGGTTTCATTTTAAACTCGATTATAAAAATTCTCAATAAAGGAATCCCCACTAGTCTATCACACTCTATGCTCATGGCACGAATGGTAACGAAAAGAATGAAAATGAAATAGTTACAATCCATTCGATGAAAGGCGGAATACCCCGCATTTATCCGATATGCCAAAAAGTACTACAATAACTGAAAAGCGTGAATTCTACTAAAATATGCCAAATAAATTTTACATACTAAATTCTGTTGCCAGTACCTCAAAATCTACCAAAAAAGTAGAAATCTACTAAATCTGGTCACGCTGATGTCAATCCACATCAGTGTGACCATCTTTAAAATACAGATCCTGCCATACTTTAGTTAAAAACATGCCAAATCCTGTCAAAATCTGTAATGATAAATGCCTAAATACTGCCAACTTTATTAACCATTGTATTAAACTAAGAAAAGTCAAAATACACATATAAAGGCTATATTTTGTAAATTAAAATTAAACATATCTTTCGTTGGTTCGAACTTTTACGTTTCGTACGTTTGTTAGTTGGTTTTGGTTGGATATGTGATAACTATTATGTACTTAGGTTTATCGATATGATATGATATTTGATAACATAACGTTATTAGTTTTATTAGTAGTACGTTTTGATATTAGGGATGTACCGATTCCATAAAAGTATCGATACCTACTCATATTAGTAGTACTTAAATCATTTTTCGATACTACTCATATAAATACTCCTAATGTATCGATACTTACTGATATCGATAGTTTTAGATTTTTTTTAATGAAATTAACGTAGTAAATGTATCAAGCCCCACAATGATCTATTCTGCCCTGCCACTTTAGATAACATCTATTAGACAACAACATACTACAGAACTACCGTCTCGTACCGGTAGGCGAAGTGTAGGACGACCCCCCACGAGATGGAGTGGCGACCTGGTAAGGCATGCAGGAAGTCGATGGATGCAGGTGGCTCAGGACCGTGCTTTGTGGCATTCTTTGGGGGAGGCCTATGTTCAGCAGTGGACTTGTGAAGGGCTGTAATGATGATGATGATGATGATACTACAGAACTAACGAACTATTATGAACCTAACCTAAGTAGCTAACCTAACGAAAATAATTAGTGAAAAGTTGCAGATCCTACCCACAAACTAGTAAGAAGTGCTAGATCCTACCTTTCGTTTGTCCCTTTATCTGCATTTTATTCTGTAATTTGCTTTTAACCACAGTAATTCCATGAATTTTGGAATGCTTGAATAAATTAAACGTATTGCCACAATACTTTACCGACTTAAAACATTGTTTAGATTTCGCAGTTGTTTCGTTTGTTTTGGTGAAATATGTCCATATTATTGATTTTGGTGGTGCCATGATAACATGGGAATAATAAACCGATGTCTACAATAACTTAAATAATTCGTAAAATGGACTGGATCAGTGACACTTTTAGTGTAATAGCTAATTGCAGCTCTCTGTCTCGGTGCTCGGGTGAAGTCGGACGGGTTCGGCTCGCCGGATTCGATACCAAGTACTTTTGTTTCGATACCGAGTAAGTAACGCAAGATTGGTTCGATGCTATTTGTACTTGGTATCGAATCACAAGTATCGAGTGCCTACTCGTATTTACTAGTATCGGAATGTCCCTATTTGATATTTCGGCCTCATGCCTACAGACTATATATTATACTTTACTTTGTGTTTGTGTATAATTTTTATGTCATACAATTTAAAATTTATAGATAACCTAATTAAAATTATAACTAATAGATCGTGGATAGATGATATGCTAAAGTGATGTCCCTAAAGTTGTATTACGATTTAATGTCTCAACCATCCAGAGCTCTGTACATTTTATTGAAGTCTGTTGAATGCAAGTTTGAATCAAAATATGTGGATTTACGAAAAGGTAGTAGTACAATTATAATATATCTTAATCTTATATACAAAATAGTTGAAATGCTTGATGCTGAAATCATGCTCTATTGTACTTATTTAAGTATACGCACACACACATTGCAACATGTATCAACACTTACTAAGAGGATACTATGTCTATGCATTATGTATCTCGTCATTATTATAACCCACTGCCCGATATGATATACACAAACAAAGCATTACCTTCCTCCATTCCTGCGTGGTCTCATTACCCACTCCCCAAATACACTGCTATTCAGTAAAATATGAATGCAATCAGAAAGAATCAGAATAAGATTGCTATATTTTAGGAACCGTCCTTTCCCATTGGTTGTCAGGTGGTCTTGAAATATTTCGCTATAGAATAAGTCCATTAAGAATTACAGGATACATTAGGGGTATATGCTTTGGCATATTCTACTATCGGTATTGCATGTTGGTGTGCCGGATTTCAATGTTGAAGAACACTAAATATGACCCCTATGGAACACCCTATGATAGCATTTTTGCACAATTTCAGATTGTTTTGTTTCTCCATGATAAAACCCTGGGTCACAAGTCCTTTATTGTAATGGCTGTAATTTGAGTTGCTGGCTTTGAAATATTTGAGCATTTTCCATACCTTTGATCTAGACTGCTATATATTTCAGAGATTGAAGGAGTATCTAGAGCAGGGTTTCCCAACCTTTTTTTACCAGGGCCCACAGTTTGTAGTTAGCAGGGACCACAAGGTGAAAGAAAAAAAAATTGTTAATCTGACACAATAAATTAAAATCACAACTTTTAATATAATTATTTGATAAACAGAAAAGAAGTATACATTAACAGTATTATTTGTGTATTTATTGTAAAAGCTAGTAGGTACTTACTAACTTGACGTGCTGTGTGGCACGGCTCGCATGATGAGAAAATAAATGTGTTAGGTATTTAAAACTATTAGGTAGGTAAAATATTTAAATCTTTTGTAGATCATAATTAAGCTCTACTGGACCACTGGTTGGGAATCACTGATCTAGAAGATAGAGATTTGAAATGATGACACAGTAGTTGCTGCAGGATAGGCATTTTTGGATGCTCTGGATAACGTCATGTCAAGTAAATTATAGTTTTGTAAAAAGATGGAACATAGATTGAAAGAAGTAAATAAGTTACCTGTAATATGCTCATTCACTTTTTATTGAATGCCCGTAGGTCATATGTGTTAATAAAAATCTATGGGGAATGGGGATAGATAATTGGAAGAAACCGTTTTTTAATGTAGAGATAAGCAATTTTTAGTATTCCTATCTCAAGCTATTTGTAGAAAGGCTATTTTCGCTATTAAGTCTAAAATAAACTAATATCTCTGTTGGTAATTAATCTTATTTCTTCCAATTAAACAAGTGGTAAAATTAAAAGTGTTGTACACCTGGCTTCAATATAAATAAAATAAGGACATTATCAATGTAGTCGAAATCAATTAAATACACATTATTAAGCATAACTCAAAAACTCTACATGCCCTTGGGGTAAAACCCAATCTTATGTAATATTTTGAAAGTCGAAATTTTGTATAAGAAATCTAGTTCCATTTCGGATGTGGAAAGGTTTTCTTTATTCTATAATTTACACTTCTATTTATATCTTATTTTACAAATTTTTATTGTGTATTAAAATCTTAAAATCTTAAATTTTTAAGCAACAATAGCATTGAATGATATTTTTTTTTATTCAATAATAATTCCGGTCACAATAGCATATTATTTTACGAGGGCGGCACTGAAAATTTCAGGAATCAAGGAAATGACACAACATTACTATTTAAAAATGTATTTATTGCTTTTCGAAGTATTCTCCGCGAAATTTGACACATTTTTCCATACGATGGAACCAATCATTGAAGCAACCATTCCATTTGGAAGTTGGGGTCTCCAAAATGGCCGTTTTGTATGCGTCCAAAGCTTCTTCAGGTGATGAAAATCTCTGTCCACGCAATTTATTCTTTATTTTAGGGAAAGTATAGAAATCATTAGGGCTTAGGTCAGGGCTGTACGGCGGATGGTCTAATAATTCTATGTTTTCTTGCTCTAAAAACTCTTTTGTTCTGTGTGCGGTGTGAGAACTCGCATTGTCGTGATGGAGGATGATGCGGCGGTTGCAGTTCTCTTTACGGAGTTCAGAAACGACCTATGGCAAACAAATGCTAGCATACCATTCTGCATTAACCGTTCTTTGTCCCTCAAGAGGAATAGTCGTAACATGGCCGGTTTTGGAGACAAACGTGGCCACCATTTTTTTTGCAACACTCCGTGAACGAACAATTTTTGTTGGCTTTAACTCATTTTAGAACACCCAAACTCGTGACTGGATTTTTGTTTCGGGTTCGTACGCGTATATCCAGGATTCGTCACCTGATACGATGTTGTATACAGCATATGAGGATCCTGCGTGGAATCTTTCGAGAGTTCTGACGCACCAAGTAACGCGAGCCGCTTTTTGCTCTTCACAGAGCGAATGCGGTATCCATCGGGAAAACAACTTTTTTACATCTAATTGTTCAAGCAAGATTATTTGTATTTGACTCATGCCAATGTCTAAAGTTGCCTGAATTTCGCGGTATGTCACATGTCGATTTTCCTCAATCAGCTTATGCACAGCATCAACGTTTTCTTGGGTGACTGCAGTTTTTGGACGACCTTGACAGGGATCATCACTGAGCTTGACACGTCCACTTTGAAATTCAGCAAACCAGCGATAAATTGTGGTTTTGGATGGGGCTTCATCACCAAATGCAGAAATCATCCGGTGAACACACTGTTTTTGTGTTAAACCACTTCGAAAGTCATAATAAATCATCGCTCTTGAATTTTCTCGACTCAATTCCATTTTCTCAACGACTAAACAAGTTTGACAAAACCTTGTGACAAGACTAACCTTGCGACTACTACTCCCGCGCATGCGCTAAGACTTTAATTTGATATAAAATAAGATATTTATATAAAATAAATATAAGAATTAAATATAAAATATCTTAATTTAATATAAACAAACATATTTCTAAATAATATGTAAAAATTCAATTTACGCAATATTTAGTTTGTATGGATTGCAGTACGGTTCAATATAATCAATGTTCGGAGTGGCTTCTCTAGTACGTAGTACATATAACTCAATGAAAAAAACGAAATGCAATCTTAGGTAAAAAGTGGGGGGTGGGGAGGAGTCGCGAACTCTTATGTACCCTTACATGGAGGTGGTGGGTGGGGGGGGGGGGGGGGTCATAAATCATCCTTACGTCCATCCATTAATGGCTAAACCATGAAGCAAATACAAAGAGGAGACGTTGTAATTAAATTTCACTATGTAACAACGCGTGACAATTTGCGGGGTGAGGGGATGCAAAGCGCCGCCCACTTTACACTATCTACATCTACCGATAAATAGTAAAACTACTCGAATCTTTCCATATCGATGTTGCAATGTAACTTAGCTACCTTGACGGTAGATGGTGGCATGTCCACAAAGTGTTATAAACTAAAAAATAATATTTTGGCGATTAAAATTTCTTTATGTATGAATGCAAAACAAATTTCAGCACCTTCGTATGATTATTTAATCATTACTGAGCTCTACGTACCTTTATATTTTTAATTCACAGGACACAAAGTGTCGCCATCTAGCGTGGAATATATTTAATTATATTTGAAAGCCATCGCAAAGAGATTTTTCTAGAACTATTTTAATAAATTAGGTGTAAAATTACTTACAAATGAAATGTGATGCCATCCATAGCATCGGAGCGTCTATCTCATGAAGCAAATACATTCAGACAAAGAAATTTTAATCGCCAAAATAATATTTTTATTGTTTTCATAATAATTTTGGGAACAGGCCGCCATCTATCGTCAAGTAAACCTCATAAAAAATGACAAAAAGACAGGGCCGCAATTAGAATTCAATTATTTTACCCAGTAACCCAACATTCAATATTAAAATGAAGGAAATTGTACTTGGCTGATTTTTACGAAATGTTTAAGTTATATTTAAGTGACATTCTATATGCAAAGAATCACTTAAATACAATTTAAATATGTTTATCATTTCGTGAAAGTCAACCTTCTAAAAATATTTATTTTATCCATAAAATAAAGTCTCTTTGAAACTAAATATTCTATGTTCAATATTAAGTAGGATATTTAATTTGGAACTAAATATCCTACTTATCTCACTAATATTATAAAGGCGAAATTTTGTGTGTTCTTTCTGTCTCCTTGAGCTTATTCCACACTAAGTATGTACTGTGTATGTGTATTTTTTTCATGCAGAAACGGCTGGACTATTATTTATGTGTGGGTTATACTACTTAATATCTCTAAGAGAGAACAAATAATAGAGAAATTATTATAATTAATATAATTTTATTTACAAATCAAGTAAAATATAAATATTTTATTCAATCTAAGAACATTAAATTTTATTTAAGTGATTCTTTGCATATAGAATGTCACTTAAATATAACTTAAACATTTCGTAAAAATCAGGTTAAGTACAATTTCCTTCATTTTAGTATTGAAAGTTGGATTAGTGAATAAAATAATTGAATTCTAATTACGGCACTGTCTTTTTGTTACCTTTATGAGGTTTACTTTACGATCGAATACGGCCTGTTCACATAATGATTATAAACTATAAAAATAATATTTTGGGATTAAAATTTCTATGTCTGAATGCAAAACAAATTTCAGCACCTTCATATGATTATTTTACCAATACTGAGCTCTACGGACCTTTATATTTTTAGTTCACATGACACAAAGTGTCGCCATCTAGTGTCGAATATGTTTAATTATATTTGAAAGCTGACACAAAGAGATTTTTCTAAAACTATTTTAATAAATTAGGTGTAAAAATATTTACAAATGAAATGTGATGCCATCCATAACATCAGAGCGTCTATCTGAGTAGTTTTTACACAATAAAACACAATACTTCATCCTTTTCTTATTAATACTACGAAAATACGATTTTTTCAACACATAAGCGCACAGGACGAATGCTGACAGTATACTAACTAAAGCCACGCCCACTATGATGATGTCAGGACCTACTTAGAATCACAGTGCACAGTTGCTTACGCCGTCTCCCCTTTGTATTAGCTTCATGGGCTAAACACATAAAAACTAAATAAAAAATACAGTCGAATTGAAAACCTCCTCCTTTTTTAAGTCTGTTGAAAAGAGATTTATTTCAAACTATTATTTTAATGTTAAACGCGTGGTTATACAGCAAACCCACCATACAATAGGAAACAAGAAGAAACAATGGTCTCAAAAATTCCTGTTCTACTTCTGTTATCTTCACTATCTTGTTAATCATATTTTATAACACTGCTAAAAAAGATAACCTTAAATAAAAAAGCTTTATCGTGTAATGTGATATTTTCAAAAGTAAACTATGTGCCTGATATAAAATTTATATTTCCAGGTGAACATTATTCAGAAGAATATTCTAAAGTGAATAGACTACAAAAAGTTCCAGTGATTGAACACAATGGATTTGTTCTTACTGAAAGGTCAATATTATATTTTATATAGAATAATATATCATGTATTGGCAGTGTAAGAATGTCCACTACCGAAAATCACCCCCTGACCGTGGTAATTTTCCTGCATCTTTTTGCTAATCTACTATATATAAAAAAAAATAACTACACTTGGCAACAGGCCTGCCAAATGTGGTCTATGTTCAGCAGTGGTCTTTTGATAGGCTGTAATAATGATGATGATGATGATGATGATGTTGATAATTGATTTGGGAACTATGTCTTTATCTGTGACCTTAAAAATTGTGTAAATTTAAAAGTAACTGCAATATTATTACGAAACTAGAACTAAGTTGTTCTCTGAATAAAGAATTATATTTCCATTCATTAATTTTGTTTTAAAACCTAATTGTTAAATAGACAGACAGAAAAAATATAATGACATTAATATAAAAAAATATCACTATTATTATTGTCATTACATACCATTACAAGTGCACTTTTGGACATATTATGTTAGCAAGGCTCTACAAGAGAGCGAGAGAGATCAGTGTGGTGGTGTCATGAAAGAATCTATCACACTTCACACTATATTGTTAAATGTGAGAAATTTCCTTCAAAAATGTCATACTGTGCCAAATACTGACAGTATAACTATGTTAGTAATAGTTAGTATTTTTTGGTATAATTAACAGTCTTATATGCATGTATACATAAGATATAAAATACTCAAGCCGGGGATGGGAAGTAGCCCGACTAGAGGAATGTTATTTTGACACATCTTATCTACAATGGGAGTGACCATGTGCAGCTGTGGTAATCTATTACTTTTAATGGCTTTAGTGCCAGCATGATTACTATTAATTGTGTTCCAGTCTGATGGATATAGAGAGCACGTCTAGCTCTACTTATATTTCTACTGCATGTGTCACTAACGTTTTCGCATCGTTACCAACTAGTACTATATGGAAATATAAACAGCGCCCCTGGTGGACGTAAATAGAACTATGTGTTGTCATACAAAGTCACTTGATGGCAATACTAGTTCGATATAGTAGAAAACTCATACTCAGGGGGCTGATTTGCAGGTTAAAAGAGCCAGTATCAGTATTACTACAGGCTGTAAAGAATCTTAATTTTCAGAGGCGACAACGCATCTGTAGCTTTCTTTATTGGAAGTTGGTTGCAAGTATCCATGCAGTAGCCATTCAGCACCAGGTGGACTGTAGATTTATTTGTAACTTCAGTTTGATATAAAAAAAATTATAACATGTCCTTGAAAAATGTCTGTGCATATCTTTCAAACTTGAACATAGTTGTGGATGCATGTCGTCCGAAATGGATAAGAGGGCAGAGAGAAAAGCAGGTCTTGTATTTTTTTAATAATGTGTATTTTATATTTTTAGTGTTGCCATAATAAACTACTTGTCTCGAGAAGGTATCATCCCAGACAACTTATACCCAATTGAGAGTAAGTCACGAGCGCTAGTGCAAGAATATCTGGAATGGCAGCATCTCGGGCTTAGACTACATTGTGCCATGTTCTTCAGAGTTAAGGTATATAATCTTATTATATTATGCATGGGTTTTGCTTAAGTATAGATATTACAATATACATGCATATTTGTTCGCCTGCCAGGCGTGGCAACTAGTGGGGGAGGCATGTATTCAGCATTGGACTTTAAATAAGCTGATGAATGAATGAATGAAGCAGTTGGAGGAGACCTATGCTAAATGGCACACCGAACTGACAGGCTTACTCTAACTAGTACTACAGTAAGAACTCAAACAATAATGTACAACCCCAAAGTTCGGAAATAAATGACTATATTATTAATAATGAATGCATGTTTTAAACTAATAATTATTAAAATAAACTTTCAGTATATGGATCCAATTCTATTCGGTCGATCTCCAAGCGAAGAACAAATAAAAGGTTATGAGCAACGTATGTTATCCGCCTTAGAACTCCTTGACACTAAGTGGCTGGGGAGAAACACTGAATTCATTGCTGGAAATTCCGTAACTGTCGCTGACTTGATGGCCGCTTGTGAATTGGAGCAACCTAGTAAGGTTCATTTATTATTATATCGTCATAATTTTCTTCTCGTATGTATCTTGTGGTGGCACCGTAAGACAATCCGTCCCATGTCGACCGTCGTGTGGGTGGACTTAGGGAAATGCTCGAATCATCTCATGGTCACCAATAGATGGTGATGTAAACATCTCGTGGTTATGTCAGTTGAAAGTTATATTAAAGGCCGGCAACGCAACTGCAATTCCCCTGGTTCGCCTGGTGTTGCAGTTGTTCATGGGCGGCGGTAGTCACTTAACGCATGCTCGTTTGCCCCCTCTCCTATAAAAAATCTAGAGTAGTATAGTCAATAGATGTGTGAAGAGTTTGATACTACGATATCCAATGCGCCTGTCAAGTATGGCGTTTACGATATGTATATAGTATAATTGATGGTATGTGGATGCTGTAGACCATAGACACTTCATCAATCATTGAATAAGAATCAATCTATGCTGTACGCCATAGGCACTTCATCAATCATTGAATAAGAATCAATCTATGCTGTACGCCATAGGCACTTCATCAATCATTGAATAAGAATCAATCTATGCTGTACGCCATAGACACTTCATCAATCATTGATTAAGAATCAATCTATGCTGTACGCCATAGACACTTCATCAATCATTGATTAAGAATCAATCTATGCTGTACGCCATAGACACTTCATCCATCGTTGAATAAGAATCAATCTATGCTGTACGCCATAGACACTTCATCAATCATTGAATAAGAATCAATCTATGCTGTACGCCATAGACACTTCATCAATCATTGAATAAGAATCAATCTATGCTGTACGCCATAGACACTTCATCAATCATTGAATAAGAATCAATCTATGCTGTACGCCATAGACACTTCATCAATCATTGAATAAGAATCAATCTATGCTGTACGCCATAGGCACTTCATCAATAATTGAATAAGAATCAATCTATGCTGTACGCCATAGACACATCAACCATCATTGAATAAGAATCAATTTATGCTGTACGCCATAGACACTTCATCCATCGTTGAATAAGAATCAATCTATGCTGTACGCCATAGACACCTCATCAATCATTGAATAAGAATCAATCTATGCTGTACGCCATAGGCACTTCATCAATCATTGAATAAGAATCAATCTATGCTGTACGCCATAGACACCTCATCAATCATTGAATAAGAATCAATCTATGCTGTACGCCATAGGCACTTCATCAATCATTGAATAAGAATCAATCTATGCTGTACGCCATAGACACTTCATCAATCACTGAATAAGAATCAATCTATGCTGTACGCCATAGACACTTCATCAATCATTGAATAAGAATCAATCTATGCTGTACGCCATAGACACTTCATCAATCATTGAATAAGAATCAATCTATGCTGTACGCCATAGACACTTCATCAATCGTTGAATAAGAATCAATCTATGCTGTACGCCATAGACACTTCATCAATCATTGAATAAGAATCAATCTATGCTGTACGCCATAGACACTTCATCAATCATGGAATAAGAATCAATCTATGCTGTACGCCATAGACACTTCATCAATCATTGAATAAGAATCAATCTATGCTGTACGCCATAGACACTTCATCAATCATTGAATAAGAATCAATCTATGCTGTACGCCATAGACACTTCATCAATCATTGAATAAGAATCAATCTATGCTGTACGCCATAGACACTTCATCAATCATTGAATAAGAATCAATCTATGCTGTACGCCATAGGCACTTCATCAATAATTGAATAAGAATCAATCTATGCTGTACGCCATAGACACATCAACCATCATTGAATAAGAATCAATTTATGCTGTACGCCATAGACACTTCATCCATCGTTGAATAAGAATCAATCTATGCTGTACGCCATAGACACTTCATCCATCGTTGAATAAGAATCAATTTATGCTGTACGCCATAGACACTTCATCCATCGTTGAATAAGAATCAATCTATGCTGTACGCCATAGACACTTCATCCATCGTTGAATAAGAATCAATCTATGCTGTACGCCATAGACACTTCATCAATCATTGAATAAGAATCAATCTATGCTGTACGCCATAGACACTTCATCAATCATTGAATAAGAATCAATCTATGCTGTACGCCATAGACACTTCATCAATCATTGAATAAGAATCAATCTATGCTGTACGCCATAGACACTTCATCCATCGTTGAATAAGAATCAATCTATGCTGTACGCCATAGACACTTCATCAATCATTGAATAAGAATCAATCTATGCTGTACGCCATAGACACTTCATCAATCATTGAATAAGAATCAATCTATGCTGTACGCCATAGACACTTCATCAATCATTGAATAAGAATTAATCTATGCTGTACGCCATGGATACTTCATCAATCATTGAATAAGAATCAATCTATGCTGTACGCCATAGACACTTCATCAATCATCATCATTTCATCATCATTATAGCCTTTCACAAGTCCTCTGTTGAACATAGGCCTCCCCCAAGGAATGCCACAAAGCACGGTCCTGAGCTACCTGCATCCATCGACTTCCTTTTTTCCCCCATCGGTTGTCGGTTCTTCGAGCTATATGGCCGGCCCATTGCCACTTCAGCTTACTAATCCGTTGGGCTATGTCGGTCACTCTGGTTCTACTGCGGATATCCTCATTTCTGAGTTTATCACGCAGAGAAACTCCGAGCATAGCCCTCTCCATAGTTCGCTGAGCGACCTTGAGCTTCCTCATCCGGGCAGCAGTGAAGGACCACGTCTCAGTTCCGTATGTCATCACTGGTAACACGCACTGGTTGTACAGTCTCGTTTTCAAGTTTTGAGGTATACCTGACGAGAAGATGTGCCGTAATTTCCCGAACGCTGCCCAACCGAGTTGAATCCGTCGATTGACCTCTCGGTTGAAGTTGGACTTACCTAGTCGGACTGTTTGTCCCAGGTAAACATACTCGTCAACAACTTCGAGCTTAGTGCTCCCAACAACTACCGGCATAGGTGTGACATGGACATTAAACATGATCTTTGTTTTGTCCATGTTTATCTTAAGACATCCGTTGGGAAGCACTATTGAGGTCATTGAGCATAGTGCTTACGTCTTCCAGCGATTCTGCCATAAGGACTATATCGTCGGCAAATCGAAGGTGAGTGATGTACTCGCCATTGATGTTGATACCGTATCCTTTCCAGTCCAGAAGCTTGAAAACGTCTTCCAATGCAGCGGTGAATAGTTTCGGGGATATGACGTCACCCTGTCTTACACCTCTCTGCAATTGGATAGGTTTCGTACTTTGGTTCTGTACTCGGATAGCCATCGTAGCCCTATTGTACAAGCACTTCAGCACTTCGATATACCGACAGTCAACTTGGCACCGCTGAAGGGACTGCAGCACCGCCCAAATTTCGACGGAATCAAAGGCTTTCTCATAGTCCACATACGCCAGACATAGTGGCAAATTGTACTCCTCTGACTTCTGTACAATTTGCCGAAGGGTATGTATGTGGTCTATGGTGCTAAAGCCTTTTCGTAAACTGGCTTGTTCGGGAGGCTGGAAGTCGTCAAGTCTGCGCGCAAGACGATTCGTAATGACTCTCCAAAAAAAAATCACGTAGACACGGCTCAGAAGGGAAATCGGTCTGTAGTTCTTCAAGAGCGTTGTCGCCTTTCTTGAAGAACAAGACCACCGCACTTCTCCACGCCTCCGGTGTAATGCCACCATGGAAGACGGAATTAAAGAGCTTCTGAAGGACTTCAAGTACCGGTTTTCCACCCGCTTTCAGAAGCTCCGCTGTAATTCTATCATCGCCTGGGGCCTTGCCGTTTTTAAGGTGCTGGAGAGCCATTCTAATCTCGTTCAGACTGACGTTCGGGATATCATCGGAATAATGTCGGATAAGACTCGCTCTTGGATCGTTACTTACACTTGCGTGTGGCTCCAACGATGACGTGTACAGCTGCCCATAGAACCTCTCAATCTCACTCAAAATCTCAGGTGCCCCGGAAACGATGCTGCCACATTCTGTCTTCAGCTTTGACAGTTGGTTCTTTCTGGCAGACAGATATCTGGCAAAGACTTTGGAGCCTTGGTTCCGCTCGATCGCTTCTTCAATACGAGCTGTATTGAAGTTGCGTAAGTCCCGCCGCATGCGGTGGGACTCACGCCGCATGCGTACTTCATCAATCATTGAATAAGACTCAATCTATGCTGTACGCCATAGACACTTCATCAATCATTGAATAAGAATCAATTTATGCTGTACGCCATAGGACACTTCATCAATCATTGAATAAGAATCAATCTATGCTGTACGCCATAGACACTTCATCAATCATTGAATAAGAATCAATCTATACTGTACGCCATAGACACTTCATCAATCATTGATCATCATCATTATAGGCTGTGAGACATTCCATCTTAGTCCTCAGAAATGATAACGCATAAGTAGCCCTCTTTATTAGAATTTGGTTGCAGGTGTTCATGGGTCTTAGTACCCAATTACTTTCAGGTGGACTGTAAGATAAGACTCGTTGTCCCTACCATGTTTAATGGAAGAGACGTAATCTAAATTATAACTATATAAAATAGATAAAAAGCCGATCGATCAAAAATTGCGGTCGTAGTTGACGATGCTCTAGCATGCAGGCAATCGACGCACACTATGGTAGTATCGAAACGATGCAGCGCCCGAAATCAACTGACGCAGGTCCACCCTCGGCAAGCGCTTGCGCGTTAATGATCGCAGATGGCAGGCGCAGTGAAATATATAGTACTTTTATTTAATTAATTAAAATATAATAGTAACGATTTAAAAAGTAAAAATAATTGTATAGTAAGCAAATGTTGATGATTATTTTGGTATAAATTTTACGTCTAAATGATGTAGAACTTCGGAAATATAGAGGCTTGTATCGAAGCTTTTTTGGTCGTTTTTTGAATTATGTCGATTTTTTTTCCTAGCGTGAAAAGCATATTTGGGAGATAAAAAATATTTTTTTTTGATGGTCGATATTCAATATAATCTACAAATTAGAGCTCCCAAATCATGTCTTCGAGAGTTTTTGCTTAAACATGCATCGGGAGAATGATTATTACTGATTAAATAAATAAGTTATCTAAAATCCGCTCTGAGCTTATTTGAGGAGAGAAAACGAACTATTTTTACCAAGTAATTGTTATTTCAAGCAACGAACGATAAACATACAATTTCAACGAGGAAACCTTGTAATTTCGTGTTTTTTTTTTGTAATACGCCTCTTAATAGCCAGTAATAAAAGAATCATGAAAATTATTATATTGTAGGTAATAATAGTCCATAAATTATATAATAGTATAATTTTTACTAGATCTCATGATATTTGCAGTCTGATTATAATTTAAAAAAAATCATTTTTTCAGGAATGGCAGGTTTTGATCCTAAACACAAATTCCCCAACATCGCAGCCTGGTGGCCAAAAGTGAAACAGTATTTCAACCCGCACTATGATGAGGCTCATGTTATACTGAACAAAATTGTTCACAAGCAACACAAAATTACTTCTAAGCTATAGGTACAAGAAGTAAAAAGTTGAAACTGAATAATTAAATGGTATTATTAGGTGGTAAGACTACTTTTCCGTCGAAGAGTTCATCTGGGTAGGCACCTCCCTTTTACCTATTTCTGCCGCCAAGTAACAGTGCTTTTTTTATAGAATTAGGGTGACAAACGAGCACACAGTCCACCTGATGGTAAGTGGTTGCTGTGGCCCATAGACATCTGCATCTATCCTCGTTTGTGAATTAAAATGCAGATGCGTTGTCAGCCTTGAGGACTAAGTTGAATGCCTCTTTTCCAGTAAAATGGGTCTCCGGTTCTCTACACTCACCATACGAAACACTGCAGCATTAAGCTGCTATTTTACGCTGGTATTCTGTGAGAGCGTGGTCCTTCCCCGGTCGAGCCGACCCATTCGTGCTACAACTATACTATTAATATAGCTGCAGCATGGCTCTACCACGAAAAAAATGCACTGGTATGTATTCCGGTCGAAAGGGTATAAAGGGTCAGTATAACTACAGGCTATGAGACATTACATCTAACGTCTCAGAGGTGACAACGCATCCGCAGTTTTTGTTGGAAGCTGGCTGCTGGTGCCGATACACTGCACTTTACAAGAGCCAAAACCCTACCAAAAGTGCGAATCCATTTACCAAAATGAACTGACTAAGAAACTAAAATTCATTTCATTTTTATTAAAAAATAGTCGTAATAAAGACTTGTAGGCGTATAGTGAAATATAGCAATGTTCTTGTTTTATTTTCTTAGTTAAATTCTCGAAAAAAAAACCATCGACGTTTAGAGGTGAATTGTTTCATATATGAACTATGTAGCGATTTATCATAATGTATATAAAGAGAAAGAAAAGTTGCTTACCATCGTGTATCAATGTTTAAATCCAAAAGAGATTTTTTTTATATTTTTCTGGATTATATTTTATATAATATTAAGGTTTTGGGTAAAATATTAATTTACTGTGATAAATGTAGCATAATAATTATGGTGTCACTTTTTGGAACCAAGGTTTTCATTAAAACATAAACAATAAATAAAGTGCCTTTAGCTGTCACAGTCTAAATTATTATGTGATTTGATGATGGGAATGTTTTGTTTACAGGGATTCATTGTATTTTTATTTCATTGTATAAATAAATGACTTTACAATATTTATAGTATTGTTTTGTTTACCGTTATTTACGTTTATTACGTGAGCATCCCGAGCACGATTTAAGTGGCGATTTACCACGTGCTCTGCGGTGGAGAAAACATCGAGAAGGAACCTGCATTCTAAGGAATAAATTATATCGAGGATATGTGAAGCCTGCTATTAATTTTTTATGTTTGTAAAAATGCTTTGAAAATTCTTACTTTTATTATTTAGTTTTTTCCTTATTTCATTTTGATAGTATCTAATAATATGTAACCCAACCAACCAAGTGCAGAGAGGTGTAAGAATGGGTGACTGGATGATGTTTTCAAGCTATTGGACTGGAAATATAGTATTAATCTTAATGGCTAGTACATCACTCACATTCGATTTGCCGACGTTATAGTCCTTATAGCAGAATCGCTGGAGGACCTAAGCACTATGCTCAATGACCTCAATAGTGCTTCCCAACGGATAGGTCTTAAGATGAACATGGACAAAACAAAGATCATGTTTAATGTCTATGTCACACCTAAGCCGTTAGATATTGGGAGCACTAAGCTCGAAGTTATCGACGAGTATGTTTACCTAGGACAACAATAGTCCGATTAGCTAAGTATAACTTCGACCGAGAGGTCAATCATCGAAATTTACTGGGCTAGCAGCGTTCGGGGAGATTACGACACATCTTCTCGTTAGGTATACTTTAAAACTTGAAAACAAGATTATACAAACAGTGGGTGCTGGCAGTGATGATCTGAGACGTGGTTCTTCGCTGCTGTAAGGAAGCTCAAGGTTGCTCAGCAAGCTATGGAGAGGGTTATGCTCGGAGTTTCTCTGCGTGATCCGGTAGATGAAGTGTAGGGCGGCGCCTCACTAGATGGGAGTGACGACTTTATAAGATGTGGAGGAAGTCGATGGATGCAGGTGGCTCAGGACCGTGCTTTTTAGTATTCCTTGGGGGAGGCCATGTTCAGCAGTGGACTTGTAAAGTGGACGAGTAATAATTTAAATAGAAAATAGTGACATCTTTCAAAAATATGAATTTGAAATGATTTTTGGTTTAATTACTAATCTATAAATAAACGTGGTAGAGCCATGTTGCACCTATATGCTTGTAGCACGAATGGGTCGCACGAAAGACCACGCTCTCACAGAATACCAACTTAAAGTAGCACTAGCAGCTTAAGAGCGATGAGCAGTGCGAGGAGAATAGTGGCCGAGCCATTAGGCCAAGCGTTTTCAGGTTAACGTAAAAAGTCAGGCTCTTGAAACCACGCATCAGTATAGCTCAATGGTGATGTGTCTTCTTTTGTGGCTACATCAGCGACGTACAAAATTGACGGCACGTATCTCCATTCAAGAATGGTAATTAGCTCGTCCAACACAGCCGGTGTGCTACGTATGGATGGATTGGGGGCGACTAAATCTAGTCCAGTTTAATCCTCAGAGGACACAAGTTTGCGCGTTTACCGCTAAAAAGAACCCCTTTGTCGTATCTCCTCAGTTTCAAGGCATTCCCCTTCTTGCCTCAGCCAGTGTCGGAATCCTCGGAGTCGTTATATCGAGTGACGTGCAGTTTCGTGGTCACTTGGAAGAGAAGGCCAAATTGGCTTCTAAAAAGCTTGGCGTGCTCAGCAGAGCGGGATAGTATTTCATGCCGGCACACCGCCTGCAACTTTACAAGACGCAGGTTCGGCCTCACATGGAATACTTTTATTTGCCTATTACCTTTTTTTTTGTAAATATATATCATAAACCTTATTTTTTTCAAAATTAATGTTCTTGATTGTTTGATATTTACAAATGTTATTATTAGGTGAAAATTTAATTTAATAAAAACCAAGGTTTTCCGGGTGATTTAGCTGTATCTACCTACTTATATAAATTATTTTTTTATAAAACAAAAAATTGTACAAAAGGTTTGTAATCTCTGCATAAAAAAAGTCACTCTCAATTTCAGAGAAAACACGTAGAAAAACTCATAGTTACTCACTAAAAACAAGTATCCTTCCGTTTGTAACTGATGTTTGATGTCAACTAAACTTAATTACCTAGGTCTAAACAAGTGAAAAAAGCATAAAAAAGAAAATTATTTTTACACATGGCTGAAGGCACAATAGGCGTGTCATCAACTTCTGTGGCGCTTGACACGCCCAGCGTATCATGAAATATTTGTTCGACGCCACAGCTAAAAGTTGTCGAAAATCGGTGCCGCAACGAATCGGTTAAATATAAAACATTATTAACAATAAAAGAGGAACAACAATCCGCAAGCGATAAAGTTCCCGTCAAAATGTAACGAAAATATTCAAAACTAGCTGTTCCCCGCGTGTTATTTGGGGTTTTAATTTTTTTGCGCGGAACCCTAATTCTTTTTCTAAAATAAAGTAGCCCAACCCAAGTTACTCCTTGTAACACCAGCTATCTGCCAGTGAAAATTCCGCCAAAATCGGTCCAGTCTTTTCGGAAATTAGCCGGAACAAACAGACAGACAGACAAACAAAAACTAAAAATTGTATTTTTGTTATTAGTACCATATAAACTTTCGTATACATTTAATAAAAAGCTGTAATTTTGACACTACAAACAGACACTTCAATTTATTTGTATAGATGTATAGATAGGGATATTTGACGTTTGGTTGTTCTTTTTTTAAAATAAATTCCCTTTATTTAACAATTTATTATGAAAACACTCAATAATAAATACTTTCTGCAAAATGCCACAACCACACCAACTACAAAAATTACTTTATGCAAGAACAAACAACTCTCCCGTCGTCAAAGTTTCGATTTGACATCTTCTAGCAGAAATTTTGATATATCTTCAGCCATACAGTCGGGGTCATTCAAATGAACGTCATGTCCACCCGGGACGATTTTAAACTTGAAATTCTTATTTGGCCAAGCTGTTTTGTCGGTGAGGAAAGCCACGTCTTTGTATGCGCCCAATTGAACTACATTACTGGCCAATATCGCGAATGTTGGCGTCTTAGATTCGGTGTATATTTTCTTAAGGAAGTCGGCAGGAAACGGTAGTAGAGTGACGTTCTTCATGCGCTGGTCGTATGTAAATCTGAAAGTAATTTTTTTTTCTCAAAACTCAAGTTACAAAACAAACTTACAGTCCACCGTGGCTACTGTAATCTATTAATACAAACGAAGAAGACAACAGTGTTTTGACGGGAACTTGATCGACGGCTGATTGCTGCTCTTGTATTATTATTTATGTAATAGTTTGAAGTAAATTTTGATTTGTAAAAGAGGTGCTATTTCATACATTAAATGTTTGCGCATATAAACTATTAGTGGAAACGATGAAACAAGTGCTCTGATGGTGGTGTGGACCTCAAGATAATGTGTCCGCTTAGGCGGCTTGAGATACTATTGTCATCGATAGTCTACTGGCTCAATTGCCGTTAAAATCACCCAAAACTTCACAATGTGGCGCGTCAACATATTATGAAGAAGTTTTGAAACAAATTTAAAGGAAAATTTTATATTATATTTATTTTGACAATGGTAAAAGTATAACAGTAAGAGTCCATTACCAAAGAAAAAAGAAGGTAACAGATGCATTATCACCTCTGAAGACTGAGATGATTAACGCCTAAATATAATATATTATACTAAATGAATAAACACAAACTAATTATGTTAACATAACACATATAGTAATAATTTTAAAAGATGAACGCAATGAAACAGTTAATGTTTCATGGGCTTTAACAAACAACTCGCCACATTTATTCATACTACACTGTTCCTGGTAATTATTACTAATCATATTATTAAGCACTCAATCAGTAATTAAGTTTTAGCGACCTATTATAATACTAACTCACTATGCCAATCAGCTTAATGTTTTTAATTAATAAGTATTTTCTCTGTAAGTGATTTGTAAATCTTTTGAGAAAATGTCTTAAACCATAAGATGTAATGTCTTAATTGCTCGAACAGTAATTATACTACTATTGGAAAATAAGTAAAAGTTCGTTTCTTCTTTTCAAACGTAAAAAAGAAACGTTATTACTTTTAAATACTTACTATTATATTGTAATACTTTTAAAAATGGGTTCATTGTGATTCTGATTCGGCCTGACTCTCGCCTAACATTCAAATCATATTAATTTAGCATTGAGTTATATGTACTACGTACTAGAGAAGCCATTCCGAAAATTGACTATGTTCAACTGAACTGTAGTGCAATCCGTACAAACTAAATATTGCGTAAATTGAAGATTTGTGAATTGCATAAAATAATTAATTTTTATTACATTTTATTTAGAAATATAACATATTTGTTTAGATGAAATTAAGATATTTTATATTTATGTTATATTAATATCTTATTTTATATCAAATTAAAGTCTTCGCGCATGCGCGACTACTACTCCCGCGCATGCGCGAAAACATAGAGTAGGACACAGTTTTTGTTTGAAATGGCTTCTCTAGTACGTAGTACATATAACTCAATGATATTTAGTAACTAAATGTAAACTCATTTTTTATTTATTAAAAAGAAACTACAGTATCGATTTTAAATGAATATTTAATCAGCCATTCATTATGAAATTAGGGAGTCGATATCATCATTTTATGTTTTCGAGATATACATTTATTTCTGTGTGGTAGAGCCACGCTACAGCTATATTAAGGATTGTAGCACCAATGGATCGGCTCAATCGGTGTAGTACCACGCTCTCACAGTTTCACGTCTCGTCTCACGTTTCGTATGGTGAGTGTTGAGAACCAGAGACCCTTTTTACTGGAAACGAGGCATTCCATCTTATCTTAGTCCTTAGGTATGACAACACATCTGCATTTTGATTCTTAATATGATTTGACTTAATTTAATTTTTACTCTCAGATAAGTGTGGATATCTATAAGCACAGCATCCACTTATCATCAGGTGGACTGTGTGCTCGTTTGTCACCCTTATTCTATATAAAGAAAACGTAAAGTGTCACTAACATAACATGCTGAGACACAATCATTTTAAAAACAGTATCGGGCCCAATACAACAACTTTTAAACGGATAGTTAATAGGTTCATACCTGTACAATCCGTCTCCAGCTGGCTCGATCATTCTCTCTAATTGGTGTTTTAAAGCTTCCTCAGTTAAACATTGCACGTTTTGTACCAGCTGCTTAATCTATAACAAAGATTGAATGAAAATTGAGTTTTCTTCCTCGCACCGCTTCTTTGTGGAATCGTTTGCCATGGGCAATTTTTCCGGACCGAGACGACTTAGGGACCTTCAAGAAACGAACTTACTTATTTTTAAAAGGCCGGCAACGCACCAGCGATTCTGCTGGCGTTGTAGTTGTTTGTGGGTGGCGGTCCACACTTTCCATTAGGTACGGAGTGCGCGGGATTGCGTCGTGCCTGCCTACGTGTGCATCGCGTCCCGTCCGTTGCCCTATTAGTGTTTGACACATTGGATGTACCTACTTATTGTGTAGTGTCGTTGTGTGACGTACCTGCGACTTTTGGGTTGTCGGAATCAAGTGAAATTGGTGGTTCGGTAAGAACGATACGGGGTTTACGGAGACCGGGTGCAACGTTTCCGATTGGAATGTAGTTGGCTGCGTTTGCCACTAACGGTATATAGGTAGGATAGGTTTCGGCGCTATCAAAATAGTGCTGAGTCACAGTTCCTTGAAGTATTCGGAGAGGAAATTCACAGTCTGTGTAAATTGGAATTTCGTTGTTACTACCAAAGCTCCAGTGGCTTTGCGGATGAAGTTATTTTAAAATGTATGGAGCTCGTTTAAGTGAGTACTATACGTGGGAGCGAAGGCTACATTGCATGAGTTCGGAGAGGAAATTCACAGTTTGTGTAAACTGGAATTTCTTTGTTACTACCAAAGCTCCAGAGGCTTTGCGGATGAAGTTATTTTAAAATATTTGCACGTATAGGTGAGTACTATACGTGGCAGCGCAGGCTACACTTGCCTGAGATATGATAGGTCTAACACAAGTCTTGTAAACGTGATGTTTGTGTTTTAACGACAGTTTGCTCGAGCTGTTAACATGAGGATGGAGACGGAGACCACACAGTGTGTAGTAGAATAGAGCAATTGCCGGAGTACTTCGGAACTTTATTAGCTTGATTTAGGCATCCGTGAGTTTCGTTTGTGGCGCAACGGCAGCGCCGTCACTTAATTCATAACATAGTTTATTTGCAAACTAATTAGTTAGTAACAGTTGAGCGTGAAGGAAAAATGTGATGAGAATGAAGAAAGCCAAAGAGATAGAATGTGGAAATTCTATCCTTCCTCATTCTTATTTAGTTGGAAGTTCGTTTAATATTTAATATATAAAACAATAATGCTAGGAATAAAATTATTTATTTAAAATAATTTTATTCATAGCATTTGTAAGAGCGACAAAGGGAAACTGAAACAAGAGATCAACGGTAGCATCTTCATCAAAAACTGCGCTTGCCAACCCGCCTGGCAAGCGTAGCGACTATAGCAAATATCTGATGGCAAAAATAATTCCCTTAATTGAGGAGGAAGAGTTTTAATTGCAGACACGTTGTCACCTCTGAGTATTAACATGGAATACCTAGTAACCATTGGAAAAGGTCAAATCTTATACTGGGTGGCGCCCAGGTTATCACGTTAAATAGCACAACAGTTAATACAAGTTGATATATGTCTGTTAAAATAATAAAATAAACAATAATAAAAACTAATAAAAAATGCATCTTTCAAACAAAATAAATAGGGTAAAAAATCACATAAAATAAATCATCCTTGATAATATTACTTAACTGACCTGAAATGACTTGTAGAAGCGGCAACGTCGCGGCCAGCGGTTCATTGCTCATGCGACATCGATATAGGTAATTATATTATAATACCTAGGTCCTAGGACTTGCCCATACATAGGTAATTAGGCACGCGTAGGGCGATGCTAATCCGATGTTATCAACTAATCACAAATTTCATGGTATTTTTTTATCCAAATAATCACTTTAACCTTGAAATCACTCAAGTTTATGAAACAAATCAAATTTTTAAATTTTCAAAATGTCCGCCGTGTACCCGAATGCATAATTGACATCGTCGCATGATATTATTTCGGACTTTTCGAAAGAGGGCACCATTGGCTGCAAAATTTTTTATTTTGTCGAAAGCCCGCATTATTCTTATTTTTAAGTCCTCGACAGTCGTTACTTCAGTAGAGTACACCTCATTTTTTATGTAACCCCATAAAAAGAAATCTAACGGTGTTAGATCCGGAGACCGTGCTGGCCACCGAGAAGGTCCGTATCTGCCAATCCAGTTCTCTCCGAACATCTCAGTTAAAACCATATCGGTGTATTCCAATGACGTAAAATTGATACGAGGCATTTTCAAATAAAAAAAGTTATACGTTTAAAAAAATAAAAGCGTCCAATTGCGCACGGGCTGACACACCACTAAGTTATTAAATATCACTTATCTATTATTAACGAGTCCTATCACAAATAAAAAATACAAGACAGTAAGGCCGGCCACATACATACGGAATTCCGTTTCGAGATTCCGTTTCGATATTCCGATTCGGAATCCCGAACGCAGCAAGTCCATATAAAATCTATGACCCGCCACACACGTACGGTAGTTTTCCGTTCGATATTTTGCGGGCAAAACGGGATTCCGTTTGTGTGTGGCCGACCGTTCGAAATTCCGAAACGGAATCTCGAAACGGAATTCCGTATGTATAGAGCGGGCCTAAAAGAAAGCGTCAAAGAGCAATGGCAGAAAAATAGTTGACAAAAATTATAGCGTCTAGAAATAAGTTATATATAAAATGAGTTTTATTATTTTTCTATGATTTTTCAAATAAAAATGTATTTTAATTAAAGCCACAGAAAAAAACAAACATTTTTGGGATAATCAAATGACTTATATCATTTTACTCTATTCAAATGTTGCCATTTAGTGTATTCATACTATTTTCGTATACACTTTGTAATACTACCAACACAACACACAAAATATTTTTATATTGAGTTATTATTAGTAATAACTGTACTATCAGTAATAACAAAAATAAAAGTGATATGGCTGAGAATAAGTTTCTTACAAAGAATTTCCTACAATAATACATTATCTCAATCATAGTACTATGTAACAATTCCATTTAATGTTATGCCAACACTAGCTAAAATAAAATGTTACTGTTTTTTTTCTGGCTTTGCGGCTTTGGGTTCTAGCCCTTCTGAGAATGTCACTATGGTACAAAAGCCCTGGAGCCATGCCAGAAATATACATTTATAGTATGCAAATATATAATAGAGATACAATAATCTAAAAACTCTCAATTATGTATTATGTATTAAGCTAACATCAAACAACCACAGGCAGAATGACTTTTTCCAAGTGACATAGAATATAACCTAAAAAGGTTCAAACGTAAATATCTTTTTTTCGACGCCTTCTCAGTACAAAATTCTTTGACAGAGTTATTAAGGGACTGACGCTTATCATTTTAAGATATTTTTGGTATATAGACGCTACCATTTCTTCTCAACTAATTTTATGTATGAAAGTCTGCCATTGCTCTTTCGCACAAATAGTCACACCACCTCCTCAACACAATTATTATTATAGTATTAACGTGTCCTATCACAAACAAATCAAGAAACTTATGAAAATATCCACAAAAAAAAACTTTAAATTAAAAGGACGTGTACGCGAAAAACTAAAATTAGGTCAAGCGATTAATGAACCGTTCCCAAGGACGCAGGCGTCGGACTAAGTGACTTACTGTCTTACTTTATCGTCGCACGCGCCAATCGACCACATCCCACCCTCCCAACACCCCGTCCCAATTCTTGTCGCATCGCGCATAAGAATTATGCCTTATTTTGTTACATATAAGTACATTTTTTGCTTAATTTATTACTTTATTTGATTATTTAAAATTGGCAACGTTGCACTATAATACAATATAGGTCTCTTGGCCTTCACGGGCCATGGGTCTTTGAACTTCTAGTATTTATCAGGTAATATCTGATGCATTTACATGATGTTGTTTAATATTAAAACAAAAAAAAGGCTACCGCGCCCAGAATGTTAATTGTTATATATTTTTTTAGTTGTGTATGTTTAAAGAACTTTGTATAGAATACGTCTTTTCATTTAACGTGATAACTTCATCGTCACTTTGTATACTACTACTAGGTAATGTTTAAATTTTGACCTGGCTTTTGGCGAGTTGGCTGTAGGTAGAACGGTTACAAGACCACAGCAGAGCATTGGACAGTATAGAATATTTTTTAAAGACAAACTGTTACCTGCCGCCCCGTCGCCCCCTCATACTCCGTTACGCCCCGTGCATCCCGCACACCGCCCGGACATCACGTGAGGTAGGCAACCAAAGAGCGCACAGCAACACCGCGAGAGAACACAATCAAGATAGAATACCCGCCGCGGGAATTAAAGAAGAGGCTTTTGTCCTCCTCCGGCATTCGATTCGAAAGCGACACAGAATACACTCAAGAAAGAAGACTCAAGACAAACAATCAAGACTCCCATAGAAGATCCCCTCTTGTGTAAATAATAATAATCATAATTGCCGTATCTTGTAAATACTTTAATATATTATTGTAACGTGTACCACCTTTTCTTTGATAACGTCCCTAGCAGTAATCACCCTAACAATACAGTCCACTACACAAACCTTTTCGTAACTATATCTAGGCGCAGTCTCCGTTCCAGCATTATGTTTTATATAGTTGTCCTTCTTATAATAATTGCCGTAGTACATGTGGTACCATTCCTTCAAACCGATCGTTTTGCTATTGAAGTAAGCGGGTACTGGATCCAACTCGACAAATCTTGTCACCCTTCCAGGATAGGCAATGTTGAAAAATTTTCCTGGAAATATAAATGATGACAAGCTTAAGACGCGGTTACATGGTAGAGCAATGTATATTATTAACCGCCTTTTTAACCGTTGTCTAGTGGTCCCGGAGTGGGCTAAAATAAATTAGCGAGTTTTTCTGTCAATTCTCAGTGGCAGCCAAGATTCAGTACTACATCAACTGATCACGCAGGGAGATCTGTTTATGACTTTGCTTTGGCATATGGTAATACACAGTTGGTTAGTTACTTCGCCTACGCGGATTCCAGACGTGGAGGATCATGCACCTTGCCTGTTGAAACGTCTGCTGACCTCTCATCCGGACGGATATCAAGTTTCCGTCGACGCTCCTTTAGGCTCGTCGGACCATTGTCTTGTCTGGAGTGTTGTGCCACTCACACTAACGTCGCGGTTACATTCTGCAGGCTGCCCCCGTGTTTGGCACTATAGGTCGGCCGATTGGGATAGGATGCAGTTTTTTTGCATCCTACCCTTGGGTGCGGGTTTGCTTCACGCCGGAAGATCCCAGCGTTGTGCTGATTCTGTTGCAGAGGTGGTACTTTAGGGTATCGAATCTTTTATTCCATCCCCTGTGGTGCCATGGTGGTCATCGGAGGCAGATCCCAGCCATGGTTTGGTCGCTCCTGTAAAACGGCGTCACGCTATAAGCAGGAGTACGACCATCCCGGGGTATGAGTGTTCCATGCTGGATGTGCAGTTTACACAGCGCTCGGTTCGCAAATTACTCTTCTCGATGAAAGTCAGCAAGTCGAGTGGGCCTGATGGAGTCCCACCCATTGTGTTGAAGACGTGTGCTCCGGAATTAGCACCGGTTTTAACGCGTCTTTTCCGGTACTTCAACTCTCAAGGCGTAGTCGCGAACCAGCTTTGGGTTTTTTTTATAGGATAAGGGTGACAAACGAGCACACAGACCACCTGATGGTAAGTGGTTGCTGCGGCCCATAGACATCTACATCTATTCTCGATTACGAATCAGAATGCAGATGCGTCACCCATGAGAACTAAGATGTAATGCCTCGTTTCCAGTAAAAAGGGTCTCCGGTTCTCTACGCCCACCATACGAAATACAGCAGCGTTAAGCCGTTATTTTACAATGGTATTCTGTGCAGGGCTCGGAAACGTTATTGAAAATAACGTTTTAAAACGTTTGGTACGGTTCTTTTAATAACATTTTGTTCGGAACAAAAACGAAATGAGAACGTAATGTGAAAACGTAAAAAACTGTTTATTCCGCATGAAGCTAAATGAATGGCGCGTGCCACGACAAGTTTATACCTTTTTGTTTCATATTGCAGGACGAAAAAATGGGAAACACTGTTTAAAATGGTTAAAAATGTTTTATTGAATAAGAACGCTTTAAAATTTCATTCTCTTCATGAACGTTTTTATTATGATTCCGTTCGAACATCAACGAAACAAATAAGTTTTTTGGTATTTAAGGCGAAAACGTTTCGAAAAATATACCGTTATGCGAGCCATGATTCTGTGAGAGCGTGGTCCTTTCCCGGTTGAGTCGACCCAATCGTGCTACAACTATACCTACTTCTAATATAGCTGCAGCATGACTCTACCATGTAAAAATCCAGGTACACCCGATCCCTAAAAAAGGCGACCGCTCAGACCTGTCCAACTACAGGCCTATCGCCATCACCTCCTTGTTCTCCAAAACAATGGAGTCTATTATAAACTATCAGCTCATGAGGTACCTTGAGGATCGCCAGCTGATTAATGACCTCCAATACGGTTTCCGTCGGGGTTGATCAGCTGGTGATCATCTGGTCTACCTGACTCAGAGGGCGGAGGTAGTAGAGTCCAAAGGGGAGGCATTGGCCGTTACTTTGGAAATAGCGAAGGCCTTCGATCGGGTCTGGCACAAAGCGCTTCTTTCGAAGCTCCCTTCTTATGGGCTTCCCGAGAAATTATGCAATTGGATCACCAGCTTTCTTGCAGATCGGAGCATCAAGGTCGTAGTAGACGGTGCATGCTCTGATTACAAGCCTACTTACGCTGGTTACAAGGCTGTGTACTATCACCAACGCTATTTCTTTTGTATATCAATTATATGCAAAGCTGGTAACATTCATTGCTATGCAGACGACAGCACTGGCGATACCTTATACACCGGCTGTGCCAATGTTTCTCGGGAAATCATCGCCAAGTAACGGGATAAACTTGTGTTTGAAGTAGAGTCTTTGCTGAACAAAGTCTCGTATTGGGGGCGACTAAATCTAGTCCAGTTCAATCCCTAGAAGACACAAGTTTGCGCGTTAACTGCTAAAAAGAACCCCTTTGTCGTATCTCCTCAGTTTCAAGGCACTCCTCTTGCTGCCTCAGCTAGCATAGGAATCCTCGGCGTCGACATATCGAATAGTGTGCAGTTTCGTGGTCACTTGGAAGGGAAGGCCAAATTGGTCTCTACAAAGCTTGGCGTGCTCAGCAGAGCGAGACAGTATTTCATGCTGGCACATCGCTTGCAACTTTACAAAGCGCAAGTTCGGCCTCACATGAAATACTGTTCTCATCTCTGGGCTGGGGCACCCCAGTGCCAGCTCCTTCCACTTGACCGCATCCAGCGCAGAGCGGCTCGAATCATCGACGACCGAGTCCTTTGCATTTTCTTTCGCATCTACCACGGGGAGTGCTCTGAGGAATTGTTCGGATTAATTCCAGCCACCAAATTTCACGAAAGCACATCGCGTCAGAATTCACGACACCATCCTCTTCATCTGGATGCTTGGCGGTCCACGACTGTGTGTTTTACTAGAAGTTTTCTTCCTCGGTCAACTTCTCTGTGGAATTGTTTACCACCGGCTATTTTTCTGGACCGATACGACTTAGGGACCTTCAAGAAAAAAGCTTACACCTTTTTAAAAGGCCGGCAACGCATCTGCAATTCCCCTGGTGTTGCGGTTGTTCATGGCCGACGGTAGTCACTTACCTTGAGGTGAACCGTATGCTCGTTTGCCCCCTCTTCTATAAAAAAAACATTGCTGGTGTTTTACCGAGTGCCTCGAAAAGTACATGAATGCAATAGTCCTATGCGTGAATTCGCACCGGTCATATCGGATTGCCGTTCCATCGGATTATGAAAGTGAAGGAATTGACAGTGCTCCTGTATTTGCACACACACTCGTACTGCCTCGGAAAGCATTTAAAGGCATTGGTCCTGTGCATGATCTTTCTCCGGTCGTGGCAGATTATTGGTTCGTCCTAAGAACCCAACAGACTATGAGAGTGAGGGAATAGAGAGCACCTATGCTTGCGCACACACTCGTACACTTTAATGCTGTCCTACGCAAATGGGGGGCTCTACAATAATTAATTAGTTGTGTAAAACATGAGAAAAATAACGCAAAACGATATGATATTGCTTTTTATTGGAAATATATGAGGTCTTGAATCATACTAATATTACAATATCTAATCTAATAATAGTATTGTCAGACCCAGTAGATATTCAACTTCTCTTAGAAAAATAAAAGTTCTAAAACCTCATATCAGCTTCAGTGATCTGAGGTTTTAGAACTGTAGTTTAGAAACTTTGAGGTTTTAGAAACTTGAAAAAATTACAGAGGTTCATACCTACAGCAGCACCCAAAGAATGTCCAATATACACGAACTTTTCCCACTTAAAATGTTCAACTACTGTCAGCACTGAAGGCACTAAATCTAGAACAGTGAAACGAACTCCAAGTGGCAGAGGGTCCGACCATCCATTTCCAGGTAGGTCTATAGCTACGTAGAAGAATTTAGCCGGTAGAGAGAGCACAAGGGGCCTGAATGCAGTGCACGGTTCCATCCTCCCTGGACATAGTAAGACCGGCGGACTGGTAGGTTCGCCCCATGTTAATGCTGCAACAAAAAGAGAGTAATTTTTAACATAGTAGGCCTAAGCTGGAGCTGAATTATGGCTGCATCTCGAATAGTTTAGCTCGACCGAGGAAGGATCACGCTCAGGGAATACTAGCGTGAAATGGCAGCTTAATGCTGTTTGCTTTTTTCGAGCAAAAAGCCGATCAATGTTAGTCCTCAAGGGGGACACAACGAATATTCAGCTATTATTCGGAATAGACAGAATTCGGCTACTTTTATCATATTCGGTCGAATAACGAATATCTATTGTACTATTCGGCCGAATACCGATTAAGTAAGAGGTTTTATTGTAGTCAGATAATTGGTAAAATATTTTTTTCTTGTTATCATAGTACTCATTGGCACACAATCCACTTCCATATTTTAAAAATTACAAAAGAACTATCAGATAAATGTCTATGCACTCGAATTATCGTAATTAAAGTGGAAGATAACGGTGCAGAAAGACTAAGAATAAACACAACTTCCTCCCCAGCCGAATACTTATGCCAAGGGAAAAATATATCGATATATATCAAATCGATATTTTTAAATAGTACCGATATATATCGCGTGATAAATATCGATATATCGTGATCATTTTCATGATGTAAAGATAAGGTAAAGACAAAATATTATATTACTGACGGTTGGATGACGAAAAAAAAAGACAACCAACCACACATGGGCTTCCTTTTGTTGTTACATGTTTTGTCATAATATCATTAATACAACATTTTAAAATATTTGGAAATGATTCGAATTCGATACTCTAAAATAAATATCGATATATCGCGATTTGAAATATCGACGATATATATCGATATTCTTATTTAAAAAATCGATATATCGATATTTTTGCCCAAGCCTATATTCGGTTATTCGACCAGGAAGCCCGCGGAATATTCCGTATTCTCATATACTTATCATTTAACATATATTTATATTATGTCAGTGCAAAAATAAATAATTACCAGTTAAGTTTCCCCAAGGAGCTTTTATAGTAACAGCCGTCTCTGTCGCTTTCAGTGATTTCATTGCGCTGAAAAAAATCTATAAATCATTTTTATATTAACTACTACACTACACTGGACAATTAGGGTTGCCACCCGTTATATACTTTATCGTACTATATTTCAGACAATTGTTCTATATACATAATACATACATAAACACTCACGCCTGTCACCCAGAGACTATGGACTTCCATTTGGCACGATCCTGACACACCTCTCTCGCTTTCTCCACATCCATATACCTACGCATACACGCTCGTCGGTTAAAGGTACTCTTGATTTGGCCTATTTTCAATATATCGCCAATTTGGTCGATAAACTTTCGCCTAGGGCGACCCTTCCCGACTCTGCCCTTCACCTCTGCAACATAAATTTGCTTTGTCACTCTTTCCTCATTCATTCTTTCTACATGATCAAACCACCGAAGCATTCCTTTCTTAATCCTGGTCACAACATCATCTTGCAAACCACACTCTTCTCTCATTAAACAATTTCTCAATCTGTCATTCAGATTCATCCCTAAAATATTCCTTAATGACCGCATTTCTACAGCATTTATTCTACTCTCGTGCTTCTTCTGCCACACCCAACTTTCACTACCATACATTAAAGTAGGTACTAACACAGCATTGTGAATTGCCATACGTGCCTTTTTGGACACATTCTGACTTTTCACAATAGGGTGTAGAGCCCCATTCACTCTATTTCCTGCATTCACTCGTCGTTCTATATCCTTATCATATCTACCATCCCTGCTAAACACACATCCCAAATACACAAACTCATCTACTTGCTCTACCAACTCACCTTCTATTCTTATTTCACATATCGTTTTACTTTCTTCTCTTTCAAAAACCATAACTTTCATTCCCTTTTCTTTTAATGTCCTGTTCATTAATGTAACCATCATTTGCAACTCGGCTGCCGACGACGCAAGTATGACTTGATCATCGGCGTACAAAAGGCATTTCACAGTTAACTCACCGTGGTCTATATATTATAGGAAAATAATATAGTACGAAAAATACTATATTGTTTTATCCCTAATTCAACTGTCGCGATTTAAGGTGACTGGGAGTCTAGAACAAGTAAGATTTTTCCGTCATGAATGTAAAATTGAAAGAAGAAAGAAATAGAGTATGTATTAATTTTATCAAAAATGAATTGTTAATTTCTTTTAATATGAATCTAAATTGCTCAGATTCCTATAATTATTTTAAAGGTAGAATTTTCCTATAAGTATTGTAAAGAGATCATTGACGGCCAAAGCGAAGAGCAATAACAAATATATATGGAAAAAATACATAAAGACTAAAAATAAATGTGTACTTTATTCCTGAATTTCCCAAAATTACTGTATTTATCGAAATGTCTTTTTTTCGAAAAATACTATATTTCATCAAAAAAAAAGGTGGCAAACCTCTTGTTTCAACGCTAACTAGTTGTGTTGCAGTTATGGTTAGAACACTTGAAACAATTCAACTCTTCGATATACTGTATAACTTGAACGAACCGTATAATTATTATACAGAACACCGTATAATAACTATACGGTATATCGAAGCGTTGAAGTGTTTGTACAGTAGGGCTACCACGGCTATTCGAGTACAGAACCACAATATGAAACCTATCCAACTGCAGAGAGGTGTAAGACAAGGTGACTTTATATCCCCGAAACTCTTCACCGATACATTGGAAGATATTTTCAAGCTACTGGACTGGAAAGGATACGGTATTAACGTCTATGGCGAGTAGATCAACCACCTTCGTTTTGCCGACGATATAGTCCTTATCGCAGAGTCGCTAGAGGACCTGAGCACTGTGATCAGTGACCTAAATAGTGTCTCCCAACGGATAGGTCTTAAGATGAACATGGACAAAACTAAGATCATGTTTAACGTTCATGTTACACCTATGCCGGTAGTTGTTGGGAGCACTAATATCGAACTTTTTGACGAGTATGTTTACCTGGGACAAATAGTCCGACTAGGTAAGTCCAACTTCGACCGAGAGGTCAATCGACGGATTCAACTCGGCTGGGCAGCGTTCGAGAGATTACGACACATCTTCTCGTCTGACTTACCTCAAAACTTCAAAGCAAGATTGTACGACCAGTGCGTGTTACCAGTGATGACCTATGGATCTGAAACGTGGACTTTCACTGCTGGCCGTATGAGGAAGCTCAAGGTCGCTCAGCGAGCTATGGAGAGGACTATGCTCGAAGTTTCTCTGCATGATAGACTTAAAAACGAGGATATCCGCAATAGAATCAGAGTAACCGACATAGCCCAACGGGTTAGTAAGGTGAAATGGAAATGGGCCGGCCATATAGCTCAAAGAACTGACTACCGATGGGGAAGAAAGATTCTCGAGTGATAGCTTCGTACCGGCAGACGTAGTGTAGGGCGTCTCCCCACTAGATGGATTGACGACCTGGTAAGACATACAGGAAGTCGATGGATGCAGATGGCTCAAGACCTTTGTTTATGGCATTCCTTGAGAGAAGCCCATGGTCGGCAGTGGATTTGTGAAGGGCTGTAACGATGATGACGATGACGATGGATTTCATGGGTCTTAACTATTTACGCGGAACGGAACCCTAATCCTTTTTTAAAAATAAAAGTAGCCTAAAGTAACTAAAGGAAGCGGTTACTAGGGACAAATATCATGCGAGAGTAGCCGAAAAGCTTGACACCATCGATGGCAGAAAAGAATGTGTAGAAAGAACATGGCAGAACGTTAGGGATGGAATGGTAAGTGCAGCGGAAGAAGTGTGTGGAACAATAAAAAGAGGCAGTAGTAAAAGAAGAGATGCATGGTGGAACGATGAAGTGAAAGAAGCTGTAAAGAAGAAGAAGAAAGCATGGTTAGACTACTTGGCCTCTAGTAATGATAAGGATATGAGAGAGAAGATAAAAGAAAGATATAGGCTGCAGAAAGTTCACACGAAAGCATTGATTGAGGAAGTGCGTGAAAGGTATAGAATTGAAGCGGACGAAAGGTTGTCGCACAACTTTAAGGAGAACTCCAAACTCTTCTGGAAAGAGGTTGGAAGGACCCGAAGTGGTGCGATGGCCTTAAGAATGAACAGTGCTTTCGAGAACTAATGACGTCCTCTCAGAAAAATCGGACGTCATGCAGCGATGGAGCGAATTTTATAGAGAAATGTATGCGTGTGATGATCTTAGTGAGGGATCCGGGGATGACGCCGTGACTGGTACGCCAGACCCGGACCTCGATGACACTGAGGTCATCAGTATGATATAGGAGATTGAACGTGCGATTCGAAGTTTGAAATGTGGTAAGGCTGCGGGACTAGACAGAGTTACTGCTGAAATGGTCAAGTATGGTGGGCCTCGCGTCTGGGACAGCTTTCATCTGCTGTGCAATTTGTGCTGGCGGACGGGGGATGTCCCGGATGATTGGCGATCCGCAGTCATTGTGCCTTTATATAAAGGTAAAGGTTCACATTTTGACTGCGGGTGCTATCGGGCGATCAGCTTGACCAGTTTAGCAAGTAAAGTTTACTCGAAGGTTTTGACACGTAGGATGCAAGAGAAATCGGAAAGATTTCTATGGGAGGCACAATGCGGATTTAGACCTGGAAGAGGATGCACGGATCAAATGTTTTCTCTCCGCATGATCACGGAAAAGCTTCTGGCTACTAACCAGAAGATTTTCTGTGCTTTTGTGGATCTTGAGAAAGCATTTGATAAGGTTGTAAGGAAGAAAATGTGGGAACTGTTGCCGGGGTATGGTGTGGATGGTCGATTGCTAAGGGCTGTGCAGTCTCTTTACTGTGACTGTAAAGCCTGTGTGCGGGTAGGGCATGACCTGTCACCCATGTTTAGCGTCCAAACGGGCGTAAAGCAGGGTTGTGTCATGTCTTCCTGGCTGTTCATACTGTATCTCGACAGCTGTTTACAGAAGCTGAAAGATAGCTGTTTGGGTGTGAAATTGGGTGACATAAAAGTAAATTGTCTGCTGTATGCTGATGATGTAGTGCTTATTGCACCATCACAGTCAGAACTGCAGGCATTATTCACGTGTATGAAAGAGGAATGTGAAATTAAAGGTCTCCGTTTGAATGCTAATAAAACTAAGGTTCTGGTATTTGAAAGGGACGAAGAGAGAACGAAGTGTGAAATATGGGTAAATTAGGAATGTCTAGAACAGGTAAATGAAATTGTATACTTGGGGAGTGCTTTTAGCCGGGATGGAAGATGTGATTTAGAATGGTGCCCTGACTGCATTAGTCAAAAGGCAAGGCGTAGCGAAGAGTGCACGCCTTGCAATACATAACGCAGTGTTGGTACCGACTTTGTTATATGGCAGCGATATCTGGGTATGCCAGAAGAAGCATAAAAGCAAGTTGAATGCAGTGGAGATGCGATCTCTTCGTAAAATGTGCGGCTTTACCATGGCCGACCGAAAGCGAAACGAAGAGATTCGCAATATGGCAGGTTTGAAAGATGACCTTATCACAAAAATTGATAAGGGCGTGCTTCGGTGGTTTGGGCACGTTGAGCGAATGAGTGAAGACCGAATGGTGATGAAAATATATAGCGCGAAAGTTAATATTAAAAGGTGTCGAGGTAGACCGAGACTAACTTTCGAAGACCATGTGAGCAAATTGCTCGAAGAGGGTAGGTTCAAGAGTACTCGAATACCTAGACGTGCATGTATGAAGAAGATAATGAATCTGAAAGAAGCGAAAGAGGTTTGTAAGGATCGTGACACTTGGCGATCTGTTCTCTCTGGCTACCCCGTCAGGGATTGTGCGTGAAGATAAGCTAAAGTAACTCCTTATAACATCAGCTTTTCTGCCAATGAAAGTCCCGTCAAAATCGGTCAACATACAGACAGACAGACAGATACTTTCATATGCATTTAGTAGAAAGCTGTTATTTTGATATTACAAACAGTTTGAAATAAAATTTAAATGCAAAATTGCAAGCTTACTTACCAAAAGTAGCTTTATCGATCTCCGTACTATCTGAGCTATTACAGTTAAAATAACTAATCATAAATCCGATCGCTTAAGATACTGGCACAATTCTAAAAAAATAAAAATAAAAACTAAGTTCTCAGATTTACGCGAAATTATAGAGTGGCTTAATAATAATAAATTTAAATAAAAAAAATAAAAATAAAAACTAAGTTCTCAGATTTACGCGAAATTATAGAGTGGCTTAATAATAATAATTTAATAATAAATTTAAATAAAACAAAAGTAATGCCCTTCCGTTAGCGCCGTGAAAACCCAAACATTAATATTTCCTACCACGGCTTTAATATTGAGGAAGCAAAAATGGCTAAGTTCTTAGGTATAGTGATTGATAACCAACTCACTTGGTTTGAACGCTTAAGTACCCCTCATTGAGGTTATATTTCACTTATATATTTTTTGCCAACATCATGGTTCGTAGCTATGCTATCTATATATATATTATGTCCGATAGGTGGAGCTGTATTAAAATTAATAACAAATCGTATATATATGAATATGAACCAGAAGAACTCTTGTTTACATTATATTTTATTAGTGCAAAAAAAAAAACCTCAATATCTAGACTTTATAAGTGAAGCTGTGTATGAGTTATTGACTGTACAAAGTCATATAAAAAGTGAACTCAAAGTGAATCCATTGCGCCAGCTACCGAAGAAGGCAGAACTACATGTTCCGAGTTGGCTTAACAAAAAGTTAGACGAGGTCATGACACGTCGCTGCAATAATTTCTGAGTCAGAAAGCCGATAACCTAGCTTTGAATGTAGAATAGGCATTAAGTTCGATTTAATTAGACCACGGTGAATAATTTTACATTAAATTCAGGTACTAGGTACTTAACGAAGTGATGAAATATTGGTTGTTGCTCACCTTGAAGTAGTAAGTATAATACATAGGTATAACAGTAAACTTATTCAAACACAGTTTTTTAAATTGATAAGCATATTATGAAAACCGTGTCATATTTTACTTACGTTTTACAATAACATAATACTTTATACAGTTTCATGCCTTTGCCTAGATTGATGAACTCATTTATCACTTTAACTTTGTTTCCAAGACCACAATATTACTATATCTACATGTTTTATATAAGTTATGTAAGCACGGGACGTAACATTCTAATCTTTGACACAAAAATCATGTTATATTGCTAATCCTTATCTACTTAAATACTTACGTGTTTAGTGATGTAACCGTACTGGCTCACTCGAGCCGTTTATTAAACAGTGCTTGTATTTGTACAAACATAAGGTAAGGACAATAAGGTCAAATAAAAATATTTCCAAGAATAAAGATAAATAATTCTTTACAATAAGTATGTTCATTACTTTACTGTCGTCGAGAGCCGCGGTCGTTCTGAATCTTTTGCATACCTTAAGTGAAAGCGCAACGTATGTTCTACTATCGCCTAAAAATTAAGATTCCAACGTTTTATCCAATAAAATCGTATCTAGCAATCATATTATACAAATAAATGATATAAAAAGCACATTGTTAGAAAGATAAATGATTGTTGGTTGAACTTATTAATATTTTTTTAAAATCGATTAATTGCTATTTTTAAATAAAAAAAGGGGATTTAGTGGCTTATGGTGTGGATTTATGGATTTATTAAGTCTTGCGGGCTTGTAAACACGATAACTTTTGAAAATATCAATTGTTTAACTTAATCTATTTTTTAATCTCTTCATCTATCATGTGGGAACCCACTGAATGTAAATGGCAGTGTAATTTTGTTTTGTTTAGCTATAATTAATTTTTTTCCGCTCCATAATGGCGAAATTTTCGTTGATTTGGTAGCCTTGTATGTAAATTATTTCTGTAAATGGGGAGCTACAGCCAAAGAGTAGTTTAGTTCGGCTTCAGTCGCCGTCGTGAGTGGACATTCGGTTGTTTGCAGGGGCTCAAAAAGATCGCTGTCACAGAGTACATTATATAATCGCTGTACAAATACACAATATTCGAATAACCAAATTTCTTAAATACTTGATTATAATAATAATAAGAGATTTATTTATTACAATATTTTAAAACCACAGAATAAATAATAGTAGCACGTACTAAAAGTAAGTAGTATAATTTTTTTTGTCATGGGTGACATTTTCATGGTTCTCGAGGGTGTTGAAACCGATAGGGTTGTCGAAATATACATCCAAGATGGCGGCCGCAATAGGTATCAATTTTTTCATCATGGGTGACATTTTCATGGTTTTCGAGGGTGTTGAAACCGATAGGGTTGTCGAAATGTAAATCCAAGATGGCGGCCGCAATAGGTATCAATTTTTTCATCATGGGTGTCATTTTCATGGTTTTCGAGGGTGCTGAGGCCGATAGTGCTGTCGAAATGTAAATCCAAGGTGGCGGCTGCAATAGGTATAAATTTTTTCATCATGGGTGTCATTTTCATAGTTTTCGAGGGTGTTGAAGCCGATAGTGTTGTCGAAATGTAAATCCAAGATGGCGGCTGCAATAGATATCAATTATTTCAGCTTGGGTGTCATTTTCATAGTTTTAGAGGGTGTTGAAGCCGATAGTGCTGCCGAAATGTATTTAAACTACTTTAAAAATTCCGTATAATCATGTTATACGTAATTTTTTTAATGCGCTTAAGGTATGCCCAATTGGATTTACCAATATTTTTTTATTCTATAAAGAAAATATCTAAAAAGTCGTCGCCGAAAATTTCACAGTATGCAAGCAACTCGGGTTCGATTCCCACCATGTGAAATTGTTAATTGCAATTAGTGCTGATTTACAATGTGCACGGCGTGGCGGGGAAGGAAAACATCATGAGCTAACTAACATGTCTATGGAATAAAACATTTCGTGGGCATCTGAAGTTCACCGACAGGCTCTTGCGCGCTGACTGATTGCTCCAAGATCCTCTCAGAAATGAAAGACCTGTCCAGCTGTGGGAGAATGTAACTTTACTTTTTTATTTACGGAAAGATATTTAGATACACTATACATACACCTACAACATGTTTATTGAACAGATACTCGTATTTTTATTGACATTTAAAACGTACATGACTGTATGTACGTTTTAAATGTAATAACGTTATATCGTTATAACGTTATATTATTCGGTTAATTGGAAATTTTCTAATAATGGGAACATATTTGAAAAAAAATGTATACGCAAGTAGGTACATTAATTTTAAAATAACATTTATCACTAGCGACCAGCTCTGGCTTCACCTGTGTGGGATATATTAATATGGCGTTATTTAGACTTGAGATAATCATTAAAGACTATTCATTTTATTATATCAATATTTCTATTTTAATAAATTTATTTTATACAAAATTATTAACTAACAAAATCAACAATAATAATGAAGAAAACTAACAAAGCCCGTCGTAGCTCACAACGATACCGGGCTGAATATATTTTTTTGTAGTTTGTGGCATTTTGTTAGATTGTAATTACAAGTTGGACTTAAGTTACGATGAACGTACGTAACACGCACATCGCAACGTATTTTTGCAGTCTTTACTGACGGGTGTGAATATAAATAACGACAGTGTGCGAGCGAGAGGTGAATAGAGGAAGCCTTGTTTTATATGTTCAGCTGTTACAATACTGCGATTATTGGGCACTAGAAGATTGATTGTAGTAGTAATTCGTTCAGATGCTACGGATGTAGCTGAACAAATCAAATATTTAACAGCTATTTCTGATAGCACGGAAGTAAATCATAAGACGCCTAAGAGATCAAAATAACTTGAGGCTTATACCAACATCGAAGCAGTTATTTCGTTGTTTTCTCTAATAGTTCACATGCGCATACACTTAATATTCATAATCGCATCACTTTGATAAAAATCCACTTCAAACGATTACAGGAGCAACCATCCGTTGATTGTCAAGCTCCTGCCAAAACTCAAACTCAGTAAAATAGTACTAAGTTTCATAGATTATAGTGATTTTAATATCACAGAGATAAATCAAATAAAAAAACTGGGGAAAAATGAAAAACATAATATTTTTTTATATTTTGTTTTTCATTTTTCCCTAGTTTTTATTTATAATGTTTTTTTTTAAGGATTTAAGTTAACGATGGTGTTGTAGATTAAATGATTTACGGGAAAAAATAAAAAAAATTAATTATTTAAAAAATATATCGACTGTCGAATATCTATACTTCAATATCAAACTTATATTTCAATATATGTCGTCCAAAAATATTAGATATAAATATCGATATTTCTAAATAATATATATATATATATATATATATATATATATATATATATATATATAGATAGATAAATTAAATGATATTTAATAATATCTAAATCTTAATATTTTTCTTCTTCTTCAAAATAACAGTTTTTTACTAAATACATATGAAAGTACATACGGTACTTATAACAAAAACACAATTTTAAAATTTTCGTCTGTCTGTTTGTTCCGTCTAATCTCCGAATCGGCTGAACCGATTTTGACGAGACTTTCTGTGGCAGATAGCTGATATTATAAGGAGGAACAAAGGCTACTTTTAATTTAGAAAAAGAATTAGGGTTCCGCGCAAAAAAATTAAAACCCATGAAATACAATCGTAATAAATTACACGCGGGCGAAGTTGCGGGGAACAGCTAGTTAATAGAGAATAGGAAATGATATTTTTAATTTATAGGAGTCACGCCAACTAAACGCGCACGCCTGCGGCTCCGTCGACCGAGAAATGAAATCCGTTCCGTATATATACATATATATCGTTTCCTATATATTAACACTAAAAAACATATTTTCATTCATGATAAGGTCGGCGTTAAGACAATTTTAAGAAATGGGTCAGATATTATGATAATTTTATTCATTATGGTAAATTTTATTTATTTAATAATGTGTTATTTATTTTTATCTGTTTATTAAATTACCTATCTGTAGATGTAGAGCGATCGACACCCCACTGATACTAACTTGCACTCCGGTTACGGTGAGCCCAAAAAAATTCTGAAGGTCTCTTACCAGATAATGTTTATCGGTTTGCAGTAACGGAAATAGTTATGATGGCCTAGCTTTCTATGTTTATCTAATTGAGCTCTCGACGTGTTACATACTAAAATAAAGTTGAAGCACCCAAACGTCACAAATTAATATAAGTTAAACAAAATAAATTTCGAAAAGGTTGTTTTATTAAATGTGTAGTATTCGTATAATAAATCAGTCAAAAATCATTGAATTCTAAATACTGAGTACAGGTAATTTGGTCATTTATAGGAACTAGTGTTAATGGTGTTTGTAGGTTTTCTTGAAGTACGCAGATATTTTCGTCTTCTGGTTGTAGTTGGTTATGCTTTTTCCGTTCCGCTTTGTTTTTTATTGCCTGTAAAATATATGGCAGATTTCTAATTTTGTACCTACTTGAGAGTTTTGCTGCTTTTTTAATTGCCTGAAAACATTATAAAGTGAGTAATAATACTGTTTGTACTATTTATTACATTTATATTATTTGTGAAGTTACTTCCTGATGAGCCTTTCAAATGAGCCCAAATACGATGGTGTTTTGTAGTGGCATAACTGAGATCTTTTACCCCACCTTCTTAGTCCACCATCATGAAGGTAATATAATCACATTAAACTATGTCTTTATAAACCCTTTTAAATGAGTTCAAACACGATCGTTCTACCTAATGTCACCACTGAGATCCTATACCCACCTTCGGATTGCACCATCAGAAAGGTGAGGTCATAATAGTCACCTAGGTCTTTATGAGCCCTTTCAAATGAGTTCAAACACGACCGTTCTATTTAGTGCCGCCACTGAGATCCTATATCCACCTTCGGATTGCAGCATCAGAAAGGTGAGATCATAACAGTCACCTAGATCTTTATGAGCCCTCTCAAATGAGTTCAAACACGACCGTTCTATCTAGTACCGCCACTGAGATCCTATACCCACCTTCGTATTGCACCATCAGAAAGGTGAGGTCATAACAGTCATCTAGGTCTTTATGAGCCCTCTCAAATGAGCTTAAACACGATCGTTCTCTCTAGTGCCGCCACTAATATTCTACATCCACCTTCGGATTGCACCATCAGAAAGGTGAGTTCATAACAGTCACCTAGGTCTTTTTGACACCTTTCAAATGAGTTCAAACACGATCCCTCTAGCTAGTGCCGCCACTGAGATCCTATATTCACCTTCGGATTGCACCATCAGAAAGGTGAGGTCATAACAGTCACCTAGGTCTTTATGAGCCCTTTCAAATAAGTTCAAACACAATCGGTCTATTTAGTGCTGCAACTGAGATCCTATAGCCACCTTCGGATTGCACCATCAGAAAGGTGAGGTTATAGCAGTCACCTAGGTCTTTATGAGCCTTCTCAAATGAGTTCAAACACGATCGTTCTACTTCGTGCCGCCACTGAGATCCTATACCCACCTTCGGATTGCACCATCAGAAAGGTGAGGTCATAATAGTCACCTAGGTCTTTATGAGCCCTTTCAAATGAGATCAAACACGACCGTTCTATTTAGTGCCGCCACTGAGATCCTATATCCACCTTCGGATTGCACCATCAGAAAGGTGAGATCATATCAGTCACTTAAGTCTTTATGAGCCCTTTCAAATGAGTTCAAACACGACCGTTCTATCTAGTACCGCCACTGAGATCCTATACCCACATTTGGATTGCACCGTCAGAAAGGTGAGGTCATAACAGTCACCTAGGTCTTTATGAGCCCTTTCAAATGAGCTCAAACACGACCGTTCTATCTAGTAACGCCACTGAGATCCTACACCCACCTTCGGATTGCACCATCAGAAAGGTGAGATCATAACAGTCACCTAGATCTTTATGAGCCCTCTCAAATGAGTTCAAACACGACCGTTCTATTTAGTACCGCCACTGAGATCCTATATCCACCTTCGGATTGCACCATCAGAAAGGTGAGATCATATCAGTCACTTAAGTCTTTATGAGCCCTTTCAAATGAGTTCTAACACGACCGTTCTATCTAGTAACGCCACTGAGATCCTACACCCACCTTCGGATTGCAGCATCAGAAAGGTGAGATCATAACAGTCACCTAGATCTTTATGAGCCCTCTCAAATGAGTTCAAACACGACCGTTCTATCTAGTACCGCCACTGAGATCCTATACCCACCTTCGTATTGCACTATCAGAAAGGTGAGGTCATAACAGTCTATTAGGTCTTTATGAGCCCTTTCAAATGAGTTCAAACACAATCATTCTATTTAGAGCCGCCACTGAGATCCTATATCCGCCTTCGGATTGCACCATCAGAAAGGTGAGGTCATAAAAGTTACCTAGGTCTTTATGAGCCCTTTCAAATGAGCTCAAACACGATCGTTCTATCTAGTGCCGCCACTGAGATCCTATACCCACCTTTGGATTGCACCAACATAAAGGTGATATCATCACAGTCATCTAGGTCTCCATTTACCTATTTGAAAATGAGTCCAAACACGATGGTTTTGCGTAGTAGCATCACTGAGATCCTTTATCTACCTGATGAGTCCACCATAAGGTAGGTGACATCATTACAATCACCTTGGTCTCCATCGTCTGTCAAACCAACCTCTCTAAATATATAAAATCTAAACAGCATACAAATAATGTTATTAAAAATTATAAAATATATATAAAAGCTACTAAGAAAGTATGTATGTACTTACCAATAATGGACACAAACAAAAGCCAGTGGATTACGGTGCGCCCGGAAAAATACGTGGGTTGCCGTCAGTTAAAAATTTTAACTTAAGATTTCACATTCACGATCAGTTTTTGGATGTACGTCAGTTCAACGGAACAGTTTAACTGACAGTACGTCCGAAAAAATCCGTGTGTTGCCGTCTGTTAAAAATCTCCACCAAAGTTTTGTTGCCAACACAACAGTTGCCAACAAAACTTTTTTCCTTTTTAGGCGGCAACTTCAAAGGAATACGCTTGTTGCCAACATTTGTTCCCTCGGTGGAGACGCTTGTTGACAGAAACATTTGTTGGCAACACGTGTTGGCAACTGTTGTGTTGGCAACAAAACTTTGGTGAAGACGGCTTAAGATTTCACTTTCACGGTCAGTTATTGGATGTATGTTAGTTAAACTGATCAGTTTAACTGACCGTGTGTGGCCACCATAATGCAAAAGTGGGTGTACAAATAAACGTGCGCACTGCGTTCGCATTGGACGGTTGGCTGCTGCTTCGCCGCCCTCCCTAATAGAATGGGGTTTTAATAGCAGTCTCGATTCAGTTGCGCTACCTAACCTTTAGGCTGTAGACACCCGAGTAAATCCGTATTTACTTTAAAAAGCTTTCCTCGCTTTGCTACTTGTTCACCAAGTAATTGACGAAAAACAAACAGTATAATGTAGCGCAAGAAATCTCGTAAATTGCTTTAAGAAACTGAAATAATTATTCCTTTTTGGTAAACATATGGTTCAAATTTTGTAAGTGTATTTATAAGATTTAGTTAATTAAATTAAAAGTTTATGGTTAAATATGCAAAACCGCATGTAAAATGGCATTGATATTAAACTTTTATTTTATAAAATTAAACAGATTTTCGAGCGGAGTAAAGGAAAAAAATGACAGAAAAATCAAAAAGTGATAAAAGCAAGCCTCCTTTGATAGTTTCGTTTCGCGACTTGTAAGTAATTAGTCTTAGTAATTTTTAACGTGTAATTGCTAGTAAATGTAATTAAAACTATTTTAAACGATCATCCATGAACTATGCATTATAGGAAATGAAATAAAGTATGCAGTGTTTATATAAAATTCGGTGTAATGTCACTTCACATGTTCACTACGGCCTGTCAAAGTCCACTGCTGAGCATAGGCCACTGGGAGCAGATAATGGCAACCCAACTGTTGCTCCCCCTACCCCCGCATAAAATATTATATAATATAATACCCCATTTAAAAATTTAAAAATTGAATGGCACTATAACTTTGAGGTTAACCATGAAAAAACTAGTTGTTCTTAAATTGATTGGTAATAAACAAAATTTATTTTTACCTTTATTATTGTAATTTTTAATTTTAAAAAGAAGAAAATGGCAATAACGCGATTAAAGTTACTTATATATGAAAGATAACTTCACCTTTTGTAAATTTGACGTGACAAATCTCTTTTTGCAGCAAAAAAAATCTCAACAACTCAGGATTTCTGTAGGACATCGTTTCAGCCGCGGAACTAGCGGAAAGCGGCTACAAGTGCGGCTGAAATTAGTTTTATTGTACACATAGGACCCCGTGGACTTATACTTTGTGATAAACGCCTGTGTATGGCTACTCTTCTTTGATACACCGGTAGCCCATGTGGCTCTATGATTGTTTATTTTCTATTGTCGAATATTTTCGAAAACATGAATGAAATAAAAACTGCATAGTACGGCCCATTAAATTTAAAGGTGCAGAGGGTTATGAGGCAGGAAAGAGAAAGTCGTTACCCAACACTGGTACACATAATTATAATTTAAATACATATTTTTTTAACTTCTCAGACATACAGGTATCCTTGCAGTGTTTTACGTCCCCGCCGAGAACATGAAAAAGCGATAATTCAAATTGTAATTAAAAATGAATAGTATCTGCGAGAATCGAATTTGGTTTACTTACGTACTTACTATGAATTTATATTTGGATCGGTTCGACTACCGAATTTGACAAATGACTTTCAGAATTCTATAAGTGCAGTTCTCTTTAGTAACTCATTGTTAAAATAAAAATAAGCCTGTGCTCAAGTAAAATTTGCTTCCTTTTGTTTTAGTACTTTTTTTCAAGTTTATTTACGTAATATATTTATGTGAGCTATGAAACCGGGTCTTTCACAAAATTATTGTTTAATAGTCTCATTGAAAGTAAAAAAGCCGGATAAGTACGAGTCGGGCTCGCGCATCAAGGGTTCCGTACCATCGTAAAACACGTTTCTAGTAGGGGAGCCCCCTTTAATTTTTAATTTATTTTTATTTTTATTATTTATTGTTATAGCGGCATTTTTCACATTCTGTGAAAATTTGAACTGTCTTCCTATTATGGATTATGAGATGCAGCCTGCTGACAGACAGACAGACGGACGGACGTACGGACGGACGGACAGACGGAGGAACGGACGGATGAACAGCGGAGTCTGAGTAAAACCCTTTGGTTACCCTTTGTATACGGAACCTTAAAAAGAGTGAAGTAGCAGCCTACTTACGTCCCACGATTGTGCGCAGGGCTTCTTATTACTCATAATTTAATACGAGTATGTCCATATATTTTTTTAACTTCTCCTCAATTTTTTAACGTTTCCTCACGATGTTATCATACGTTTGATAGGTGTCACTATTATCTATTATTTTTTAAAATTTTAAATATTACACTTAAATATGTAATAACGATTAAATTAACGTTAGAATTTTTTTATATAATTTTATAAATGTGATTATTTAGACATATAAATGTAAGTTATTTTTATTATTTAATTTATTAGTTACTAAAGGCAAATATAGGCTTTTTTCATTTGATGATAGATGATGCTGTTGATAATTAAAATGTATATTGTCAGCGGAGTTTCAAATTGTTATGCAAAGGTTAAAACTAATTTTAAATGTTATTTACAAATATGATATTTATTTGAAAAAAATGCCCTACATCCCGCCTATCAACGAACATTTCAATCATATATAATAGAAAATTAATATTTAAAGGAAGAAAAATACTTAACCTTCTTTTTAAAGTTCCGTAATCGGATAAAAAGTAGCATTTAAGTTGCCCCGGGTTACTAACTACTTACACATAAAATTTAATGGTAATCGGTTCAGTAGTTTTTGCGTGAATCGGTAATACACAGACAGACAGGCAGACAAAAATTCTAGAAACCACTACTTTGGCTTCAGTACCTTCTATTTAGTCCCCTGGACTTGTTTTTTTGCACTAAAACCTAAATGTTTTAAAGGGCCCGAAATACTCTTTGCTTATGAATAAGAAAGATCTAAAATCTTTCTCTTTATTGCTCCTATCCTTTTTTAAAGTGGGCTAGAAATATGCGAACAAAAGAGTGAACAAAAGAGTATAACTTTCGACTAATTTCAGATTTGAAAACTACAAAAATAAACAAGAGGAGGAAAACGCTGTGCAATCTGAAGCAGCACTAAATATTATAGAAACCTCGAGCATTATTAAAAAGAATCAACATAGCTCTAATAAAAAACGTAAAGACAAGAAACACCAAAACGAGTTAGAAAGGGACCTAAAACTTCTAAATAAAAGGAAACTCGAAAAACAAGCAGATAACAGCACGAAGAAAATTTCTTCGTCGTTTAACAATGATGAAAAGATTTCTATAAATGAAACAACTTTATCCAGAAATCATTTACCTGATTGCACTGATAACGTTGATAACAATAATGATGAAAATTTTGATAATATGACAAATCTACAAAAAACTCTAACATGTTTAAATGAACTGACTGATGTGGAAAGAAAACAAATACTCAATCTAATTAATTTTTCGACTAACCTTAACGATAAACGTGGTAAAAAAAAAACAAGGACAACTGTAACAGAAAAAAATTGTACAAAACTTTCGGAGAAACGGACAAATCACATAAATAATGATGATCATGAAACAAATAGTAAACGTGATACTCGGAAAAGTATGACTGAAAATGTATTAAGTACAGAAATGGAATCGAATAATGCAAAACTTAATTCTAATACAATGACAAGAGCTGATCAGGCTCAGGTCAGTTTTATTAACGTAAACAGACGTGAAGATTTAAATTCACTTTTCCTTCCTACTATTGCAGAAATGTGTAACATTTTGAATAAACACAATTTTGGCTATGATGTTAATGACGATATGAACTCATTTCTGCATCGGTTATACCAAGTGCAACATCAATTACAAGTTTTATGTCAGCTGTCTTCTGATAAACAACCACAGGATACTTTTACTCCTAGTAGAGATAAACAACGCCAACAACAGCAATTTAATGGATTGACGCAGTCAAACGACATATATTTTAATACGCAAACCCAAGGCGATGGAATGACTTGGGTACTCACATTACAATATTTATTTATACATATTATGTACATTTTATTGGAATTTGAAAAGCTATGCCAATTGCATTACCAAATGTTTTTTATTTCATTAATATAAAGTACTAACTGGCCCAAAATTGATTCAGGCATTAGCAGAATTTAAATAAGATTTATGTTCAGTGAGGTCTTGCGATATATTTGTAAGGACTTCTTCAATGACTAAAACTTACATTTTCGCAGGAACAAGAAACAGTGTCTGGGAATTCACAGTATCCCTTAGCAAAACAGATGACATCATTGCAGTTTTTCCCTATTGTGTCGATGCAAGCACTGCCATCTACATTAATGGTAAGGCCGCAGTAGAGAGTGTTTACCAGTAAAAAAGCGTCATCGGTTCTGTTCACATACTTTATATATCGCACTACGGCTATTTTATTGCTATTTTACATAAATATTTAATTGCACTGCTGCCATAATAATAATTCGATTAACGTCTGCGCTACGAGGTATTATACGTTTTTAACGAACGCTCCTTCGTAGCAGTTTACATCGTAATTTAAATGTATTTAGACATTTGTTGTTATATCATTAAAGTGTTTTTGACCAATAATCAACTCACCCATACGATATCACTTACTTATATAATACTTGGTATTCAGAGTTGAAGTAGAGCTTTATGAGTTAACGTAAAACTCAATGTAATTAAAATGAAGGTTGACATGAAGTTCATAAATTTTTATAAATATTATTTAATTACCTTTGAAAACTTTAGGTTTAAATGCAATAAAGAATAAATCTTTCCTTTTTATCTTTATGCATACATATTAACGCGAATATTAAAGCAAAATAAAATACGATGAGAAAACAAAATTAAATATAGATTGAATGTAATATTGCAGATGCGAATTTTCAAGTGTTACTTAATTTCAATATTATGCATGCATATACACACTTTTAATACAATAAAATTCCTGTTACAGAGACCGGAAGCAGGTGCTACAAATGTACAGCTCTTCGTACCACAAAATATAACACCATATCAGAATACTTCCACCGGATCTCCTCAAACGCAGATTACGCGTCTAGTAAGTTACATATCTTCATATACATCATTTCAACCATTCACAACTGCTAATCAAAGGCTCTTCCAAAGATATCCACAAAACAATAACTTCTAGTCACGTCTCATCAGAGTTTCACAAAATTTAGAGGAGGTCTTTCCATCCCCATCAGTTGTCGGTTTTTTAAGTAAAGTAGACGGCCTATTGCAAGTTCAGGTTATTAAAGCGCTGGACGATGAACTTGATATACATTAATGTGGACCTACATTATGGTAAGTTTTATATCCTTCGTTTGCAGGGACAAGAAACCACAACTCCATTGGTTCAGATGCCGGTCATATCAGAAAAGGCATCATGTCAATGTCGAGAGGCTGGACAGATTCATACGGCGCCGCAGCCAGTAAGTCATTTTAATTTCTTTCGTAATGACGTAGACATCCATGGTGTGGTGCACATAGATGACAGACGAAAATTAGCGTCAAGATCTAGGTAATGGCCCTAAGCTGATTTCTAATTAGTCCAGCTATGAGCCAGAAATGTATTGTAACTATTTTCTTTTTTGTTTTTGTTATAAATTTTTATTATTTTTATTGAAGGCATTAAATGTCGTCAACGGTCTTGGGTAATTTATGCTTTTCGAACACAGTTTGTATGTGAAGAAGATTGTGCAGAAAATAGGCACAACATACATTGATTATCGCTTCAATCTTATATTCTAGTAATCTCTCTATTTTACCGCTAAATGCCACACATCATTTTCCAAACTCGACTCCCTCTCTCATTGACCTTATTTTTGTTTCCTCTTGTAACTTTGTCACGAAGCACGACCTAATCTTTCTATCTTATAAAACACGATCTCATATCAGCGATAATCAGCGACAAAATCAGCGTAATTTGGGTAGCATGTATATAGACAGTCTTCGTAAGAATGCGTTGCTTTGGGACTGGTCAAATCTATATAGCGCAGATAATCTGGATAATAAGGTTTCAATCTTTACTTTTGCCTTTATAAAAATCTTTGATGTGCATGCATCAAAGATACATACATCGTTCATCACCTTGGCTTACTGATGATAATAAATCTATTATCAATAAAAAAAGCGATAGCTAAGGCTAAGTTTATACGTAGACCGAATGTGTTTAATAGGAAAAAGTATATTAACATTCGCAATCACTGCAATAAGGTGTGTAGGGATGCTCAACGCCTTCATATTAATAAGTCAGTCGAAAATGGAGATACAGCAAAGGTCTGGAAATTTCTTAAATCATTGGGTGTTGGGAAATATGAGAATAGTCCAACGACAAACGATTTAAACGTTAATTGCTTAAATAAACATTTCTCTTCTTCGTCCTGCTTAGATAGCACTACTAAGGCTAATACACTAACATATCTTTCAACTATTCCTACTCCCAATCATCCTTCTTTTGTTTTCAAACCATTATCTGCTTGTGACGCAAAGAAGAGCGTTCTATCTATCCAGTGTATGTATCGATGCAGTGGGAAGTGACTGTGTCAGTCGCAACATGATTGTTCCCATTCTCGATATTATTCTTCCTATTATTTGTCATATCCTTAACTTCTCCTTTTCTACAAGTAGTTTTCCATCATCTTGGAAAAATGCTGAAATTATTTCTACTCCAAAGAAAAGTAATCCTACATCCTTTTTTATTTTTTTTATTTTTTATAGGGTCGGATGACAAACGAGCACACAGTCCACCTGATAGTAAGTGGTTACTGTGACCCATAGACATCTACATCTATCCTCAATAAAGACTCAAGTTGTCACCCGTGAGGACTAAGATGGAATGCCTCTTTGCTAGTGAAAAGGGTCTCCGGTTCTCAACACTCACCATACGAAACACAGCAGCGTTAAGCTGCTATTTTACGCTGGTTTTCTGTGAGAGCGTGGTTCTTCCCCGGTCGAGCCGACCCATTCGTGCTACAACCATAATATAGCTGCAGCATGGCTCTAACACGTTAGATTTTTCTGAATATCGTATCTCTTTCCTGCCCTTCTTATCTAAAGTCCTTGAGCGCCTTCTATATAACCAGTTCAACAGTTTTCTTCGTGCAAATGCTCTTCTTAATCCTTTACAGTCAGGATTTCGACCTGGACACAGTACTACCACAGCATTGGTAAACATCGCCGATGATATCCGATTAGGAATGGAAAACGGTGAAGTGACTGTTCTTTATTAGATTTCAGTAATGCGTTTAATATCGTTGTCCATGATGTCCTACTCGGCATGATGCGCTCTCTTAACGTATCTCCAACAGCGATTGGTTGCTTTCGGAGTTACTTATCTGGTCGCTAGCAACGTATACGTATCGACGATACATTATCATCTTGGTGTAACGTATATGTTGGTGTTCCGCAGGGAGGCGTTTTATCTCCTTTACTTTTTGCAGTTTTTATAAAGTCAATATCCAATAATTTAACTTCTTCCTACCACCTTTATGCAGATGATCTACAAATATACAAAAGCTTGTCCCAAAGATCTCTCCAATGCTATCAATGTCATTAATGCAGATCTCGATCGAATTCTTGAGTGAAGTAATGCATACGGCCTTCACGTTAACCCAGCAAAATTGTAAGGCATTATCGTAGGCAGCGCGCAAATGTTGGCTAAGTCGAGCCTAGATTACCTGACTTTTATAGTATTTGGTAAACTATTATTCCTTACAGAGATTCAGTAAAGAACTTAGGTATTCACATAGATAAGAATCTGTCGTGGGGACCGCACATAAAAGAAATTAATCGTAAAGTTTATACCTCGGCAGCCTCCATGCGTAGATTACGTAAATTTCTTCCCATTTCCACCAAATCTATGCTTGCCAAGTTTCTTCTCTTCCCTATTTTTGACTATGCAGACATCAGCTATCTAGACCTCACCGAAGCTCAGCTCGATAAACTTGAGCGAATTCAGAATTTTTGCATAAGTTTTATATTTGGATTGCACAAATATGGCCATGTCTCTCTTTTTCGTACTAAGATCAAGTGGTTGCCAATACGACTTCATCGGAATGCTCACATACTTCATATTCTCTATAGTGTTCTCTTTAATCCTTCTTAACCTTCTTGTCTCAATAATAGTTTTGAGTTTCTTCGTGATTCCCATTCGCTTGAGAGTCATTGAGATCAGAAGAGAGCTTGAAGTTGAATTTGTCACTATACACTAGAAAATTTATGAACAAGTCTTTTTACCCGACTGCCAAGGAAAGGTAATGTTTTTCGCGCGTATCTTGTATGTTTGTAAATTTCTTTATTACCTAGTATCTTCCAAACGGCTGGATGGATTTAAACAATTAAGGTATCGTTTTATTCGTTTTAGAAACCCAAGTGTTCTTAGATAGCTTTTTGGAAAAAAATAAAAAAAATGGCGGATTTTTGGCGCAAAATAGTAATACGTTAAGTAAAAAAAAATAACCAATTCTATCGAGTAGAATACCAAAATCAAGGTAATTAAAAGGATATTGCAAAAATATATATAAGTTGTGTGTTTAAATTTAATTAGAAATAATCAATTGGTTTAAAGTTTTTGGAAAACTGGTAAAATCGTAAAATGGCCCATGTTTGTATCGAAAATCGTGCTATCATATGAAATTTAGTTCATAAGAGTGTGAGCATTTGCGACTTTTAATTGAGCATTTAGTGAGCAATTTATAGCTTTTATTCATTAATCTGAGCGGTTTAGGCAAAAACAATTTTGTATATTAAATTATTAATAACTAATTTAATAATTAATTAATAGTGTGAGCAATTGCGGATTTAAATTGAACATTTTGTGAGCAAATATGAGCACTTATTCGTTTATAAAAAAGTTTATTGATTTTAAGTATAATAGGCAAAAACAATTTTGTATTTTAAATTATTAATAACTAATTAAATAATAAATTAATAATGTGAGCAATTGCAGATTTGAATTGAGCATTTAGTGAGCAATTATGAGCGCATATTCATTAATCTGATCGGTTTAGGAAAAAACAATTTTGTATTTTAAATTATTCATAAATAATTAAATAATTAATTAATAGTGTGAGCAATTGCCGATTTAAATTGAGCATTTTGTGAGCAATTATGACCACTTATTCATTTAAAAAAAAGTTTATTGGTTTTGAGTATATTAGGCAAAAGCTATTCTGTACCTTTAATTATTGATAACTACTTAAATAATAAATTAATAATGTGAGCAATTGCGGATTTGAATTGAGCATTTAGTGAGTAATTATGTGCACCTATTCATTAATCTGAGCGGTTTAGGCAAACACAATTATGTATTTTAAATTTTTAATAACTAATTAAATATTTAATTAATGGTGTGAGCAATTGCGGATTTGAATTAAGCATTTTTCGAGCAATTATGAGCACTTATTCATTTAAAAAAAATTGTTGGTTTTAGGTATAATAGACAAAATTAATTTTGTACTTTTAATTATTAGCTACTAATTAAATAATAAATTAATAATGTGAGCAATTGCAGATTTGCATTGAGCATTTAGTGAGCAATTATGATCACTTATTCATTAATCTGAGCGGTTAGGAAAAAACAATTTTGTATTTTAAATTATTAATAACTAATTATATAATTAATTAATAGTGTGAGCATTTGCGGATTTTAATTGAGTATTTAGTGAGAAATTTATAGCACTTATTCATTAATCTGAGCGGTTTAGGCAAAAACAATTTTGTATTTTACATTATTAATAACTAATTTAATAATTAATTAATAGTGTGAGCAATTGCGGATTTAAATTGAACATTTTGTAAGCAAATATGAGCACTTATTTGTTTATAAAAAAGTTTATTGATTTTAAGTATAATAGGCAAAAACAATTTTGTATTTTAAATTATTAATAACTAATTAAATAATAAATTAATAATGTGAGCAATTGCAGATTTGAATTGAGCATTTAGTGAGCAATTATGAGCGCATATTCATTAATCTGATCGGTTTAGGAAAAAACAATTTTGTATTTTAAATTATTCATAAATAATTAAATAATTAATTAATAGTGTGAGCAATTGCCGATTTAAATTGAGCAATTTGTGAGCAATTATGACCACTTATTCATTTAAAAAAAAGTTTATTGGTTTTGAGTATATTAGGCAAAAACTATTCTGTACTTTTAATTATTGATAACTACTTAAATAATAAATTAATAATGTGAGCAATTGCGGATTTGAATTGAGCATTTAGTGAGCAATTATGTGCATCTATTCATTAATCTGAGCGGTCATACTTCCAAGCCAACTTCTTTGTGCTGGCGGGACCCAATTGCAAATTATAAACGGAAAGAAAATTTATGAACAAGTCTTATAATGTACAGGCATTACATACATACATACAGGCATACGTTGGTGTAATAGAGAAAAAAAGGTAAAAGAGAATAAACAGACTGTATATATATATATATATATATATTTTATATCACATCAATTTGGGAGAAGGCCTTGTCATATTCGTGCAGAAGAATGAAGAAATTGCTGTCAGCAATAAGACCGCCCATTGCATACTTCTTTTATATATATAATTTCTGTAATTTATGTATGGTCTGAAATAAAAATAAGATCAGATAATAAATTAAAGAAATATGTAAATTTCAAATGTTTGTAGTGTATAATTTACTCTTTTTTAAGGTAAAGTAATCAAGTAATCTCGGCACATTACTTGATGGGGAAAGCTTGCGCATCACCGTAGGATTCCGACTAGGAGCGGCGATTTGTCAACCCCATCAGTGCCCCTGTGGTAGCAGGGTCGACTAGTTTGGGCTCCACGGACTTTCACGTAAGAAAAGTGCTGGTAGGCTTTCACGGCACGGTTCTTTAAACGATGTCATCCGAAAGGCTCTCGTCTTTATAAAGATTTTTCTTTATAGGATAGGGTGACAAACGAGTACACAGTCCACCCGATGGTAAGTGGTTGCTGTGAGTCATAGACATCTACATCTATCCTCAATAAAGTATTTTTTTTTATAGGAGAGGGGGCAAACGATCATGCGGCTCACCTGATGGTAAGTGACTACCGCCGCCCATGAACAGCTGCAATACCAGTGAGGGAATCGCAGATGCGTTGCCAGCCTTTTAAAAAAGAGTACGCTCTTTTTTTGAAGGTCCCTAAGTCGTATCGGTCCGGAAAAATCGCTGATGGTAATCGATTCCACAAGGAAGTCGTGCGAGGAAGAAAACATCTTCTAAATCGCACAGTGGTGGACTGCCAATCATCCAGATGGTGTGGATGGTATCGGGAGTTCTGCCGCGATGTGTGTTCGTGAAATTTGGCGGCTGGGATTAATGCGAACAATTTCTCAGAGCACGCCCGTGGTAGATGCGAAAGAAAATGCAAAGGGATGCAACATCTCTTCGCAGTGCCAATGAATCGAGCCGATCGAAAAGGACTCGGTCGTTGACGATTCGAGCCGCTCTGCGCTGGATGCGGTCAAGTGGAAGGAGCTGTCACTGGGGAGCCCCTGCCCAGAGATGGGAACAGTAAACCATGTGAGGCCGAACCTGCGTCTTGTAGAGTTGCAGGCGGTGTGCCGGCATGAAATACTGTCTAGCTCTGCTGAGTACGCCAAGCTTTTTAGAGGCCAATTTGGCCTTCTCTTCCAAGTGACCACGAAACTGCACGTCACTCGATATGTCGACTCCGAGGATTCCGATACTGGCTGAGGCAAGAAGGAGAGTGCCTTGAAACTGAGGAGATACGACAAAAGGGTTATTTTTAGCGGTAAACACGCAAACTTGTGTCTTCTGAGGATTAAACTGGACTAGATTTAGTCGCCCCCAATACGAGACTTTGTTCAGCAAAGACTCGATTTCACACACAAGTTTTTTCCGTTACTCGGCGACGTTTTCTTGAGTCGGCACGGCCGGTGTATAGAGCATCACCAGTGCTGTCATCCGCATAGCAATGAATGTTACCAGTTAGCAACATATCATTGATATGCAGAAGAAACAGCGTTGGTGATAGCACACAGCCTTGTGGAATACCAGCGTTAATAGGCTTGTAGTCGGAGCATGCACCGTCTACATCGACCTTGATGCTCCGATCTGCAAGGATGCTGGTGTTCCAATCGCACAATTTCTCGGGAAGCCCATAGGAAGGGAGCTTCGAAAGAAGCGCTTTGTGCCAAATCCGATCGAAGGCCTTCGCAATGTCCAAACTAACGGCCAACGCATCCCCCTTGGACTCTACTGCCTCTGCCCATCTATGGGTCAGGTAGACCAGAAGATCACCAGCTGATCGACCCCGACGAAAACCATATTGGCGGTCACTAATCAGCTGGTGATCCTCAAGGTACCGGATGAGCTGGCAGTTAATAATGGATTCTATTATTTTGGAGAACAAGGAGGTGATCGCGATAGGCCTATAGTTGGACGGGTCTGAGCGGTCGCCTTTTTTAGGGATCGGGTGGACAAAAGCTGTCTTCCATGAATTCGGGACTACGCCTTGGGAGTAGGAGTACCGGAAAAGATGCGTTAGGACCAGTGCCAACTCCGGAGCACACGTCCTCAGCACAATTGGGGGGATTCCGTCAGGCCCACTCGACTTCTGGATGTCCAGGGAGAGAAGTGCTTTGCGAACCGAGCGGTGTGAGAGCAGCACATCCGGCATGGAGCACTCACACCGCGGGATGGTCTGCGGTGTTTTCCCCCCGTCATCAAGAGTCGAGTTGGACGCAAAAAGGGAGCCTAAAAGAGCGTGTTCCTTTCCCGGTCGAGTCGACCCATTCGTGCTACAACTATACTACTAATATAGCTGCAGCATGGCTCTACCACGTATAGTTCCCTCGGTTTTAGAGCCTTGTGGAATAATTAGAGACGATGGCAAGAGACCCGACGGTATGATATTGGTCCCTTGGGAGAGAGCTAAAGCCCTAATGTGGGATGCTACTTGCTTAGACACTGGCGCCCTCTCATCTCAGGGGTACCTCGTTTGGAGCCCGGGTGGCATCAGAGGCAGCTGAACTGATTAAGTGGCGCAAATATGAGCTCTGAGAGATGACTATATATTTGTGCCATTTGCTGTAGAGACTATCGGTCCGTGGGGTCCACGTGCCGATAGTCGTGCCGGTGTGAAGTTCCTATAGGAACTCTAACCGCGGCTGGTCGTTGCTGCTGGTGATAAGAGGGCTGGTTCTATTCTCGCTCAAAGGCTAAGTATGGCCATTCAGCGGGAACACGCAGCCAGCGTTCTTGGCACGATACCGCGGTGAGTAGGACTGTATGATTATTATGTTACTAGTTTTAGGTTTTCTTATTATAGTGTTTAATATTGTATATAATAAAATATTGTATATTATGTCATGTAAATAAATTATTTTCAAGTTTTTTTTTATAGGATCTGGTGACAAACGAGCACACATTCCACCTGATGGTAAGTGGTTACTGTGTCCCATAGACATCTACATCTATCCTCAATAAAGACTCAAGATGCAGATGCGTTGTCACCCGTGAGGACTAAGATGGAATGCCTCTTTGCCAGTAAAAAGGGTCTCCGGTTCTCTACACTCACCATATGAAACACAGCAGCGTTAAGCTGCTATTTTACGCTGGTTTTCTGTGAGAGCGTGGTCCTTCCCCGTTCGAGCCGACCCATTCGTGCTACAACCATAATATAGCTGCAGCATGGCTCTACCACGTAGAAATTTATTAATATTACAAATTTCTAATTTTATACTTTTTACTATACTATTGAATATATTTTACAATTATTAAAATTAAAAGCAAATTTTTCGTTAGTATTTAGTTATTTGATGCCTAGGTATTAGCAGTTAGTTTTAGTTTTTATTTCAAATTAGAGTGGACATTTCAAAGCATACATATAAGTAAAATCGAAGTGTCTGTCTGTAATAATGAATTAACAGATAATGAAGTAACAGACTTTTATTGAGTTGAGAACATTTAAAAAAATTGTCTTTATGTCAGTCTGTCGGAGTTAATCTTCAAAACGGCTGAACCGATTGTAATCAAGCTTTACGAACAAATAGAAAGCAATGCCAGTGAATGATCTAGGTTGTATTTCACACACACACACACACACACACACACACACAAATACTCACGCCTGTCACCCAGAGGGATAGGTAGAATTACCAGTTTTGGTTGCTAGTAAATCTAGCCATGCTCTCTTCTTTGCTTCAACTTCCATCCGTACCTCATCATCCTACCACAACGTATTACTTTTCCATTCATTCGTTCTCTTACTTACACCACATACTTCGGTGGCTGCATTCACCATAACTTTCTTAACATTATTCCATACATTCTTCAAGTCTAAAGCATCCATACATAATTCATTCAACACACTTATATTTTCTCTCAGTCTGCATTTATACTTCTCTTTCACACCTTCACCTTGTAACCTCTCTATTCTTATACGCTGTAACGTAGTGGTAGACACAGATGTCCGATGCTGCCAACGCCTGAATACCAACATCCCTACGTTGAACCCACGGTAAACCCTTGTATCTACCACTGCGTTCCCCATTCTTTCATCCACAATTATGAAAACTATCATGCTTCTATCATCCTCTCTTTCCCATGTATACATGTGAATCCTCTTATGGCGAAAGAAAGTGTTCGTCACAAAAATATTATTTTCCACACATACGGTGAGGAGGTCTTCACCGTTCTCATTTATTCTTTCATCGCCAAACGTTCCTAATATCCTTTCATAACCAGACCTCTTCATCCCAACCCTTCCATTAAACTCTCCTAACATAATGATATTTTCATTTTCCTTACATTTCATCAACACCAGCCTTACCATGTCCCAAAACTGCTCTCGGATATAAGTGGTCTTAGACATATCTGGGGCGTACACCCCAAGCACGAACAACTTCTTTAAGCCCGCTTTCATTCGTATCCACAGCAGCCTTGGGCTTACACATTCATACTCTTTCACACATTGACTCGTTCTTTCTGAAAGGATGACACCGACTCGCTGGCATGCCCGCTCAATCTCGTCTACACCAGACGAGTAAGCGGTATACATGCCATGTGCAGTGACATCTCTTCCCTTTCGTTTCGTCTCGTTCACACATAACACATCTATTCCTCTATCATTCATCATTTTGCATACTTCATCCATCTTACCATTAATTGCTCCACATACATTCAGCGTAACCAGACGGGCCTCCGCAATCCACTTTTTGCCCCTCCGGGAGACAAGACGTGACGGGTGGCGAGCCTCGTCGCCGGTTTTTGTCCCGGAGATTCTTCGCACTCCTGCCCCATTAAAGGGGCTCCGGCAACTCGGGGCCATTTCCTTTAATTGTTGGCTCATGGTGCGAACTAAGGGGTGGTAGATTTTACGCCGCTACCATACGACGAGGAGCCGAGTCTATCGTTTCGGCTTTGTCGCTTGTTTAGCACCACCCGGAGGACACGTGTATGGTGGGCCTAGGGTTACGTGGTCGAAACCTACGGACGCGAACGACTCATCCCCATGTTATATTTCATTCGAAAAATCTGGAGATTTATTTTTAAAAAACCAAAAAAATATGTAAATTTCATGGTTTTAATATCTTAAATGAGAAAGTTTTGATTGTACTCGTCTCCTGACTAGTGAAAATGTGTTTCAATTCTGTTATTTATGTATTAATTTTATTTTATTTGATTAGATTATTTTATATAATGACATTACTGCTTATTGAAATTGACTTATTTTGTTGACATTGATTTATGTATTGTATTGATAAAATTGTGGAGATTGATTTTAAATTCATTTATTGCAGCAGGTTGTCTCAGAGAAAGTTTTAATTATTGATCTCGTCTCCTGACTGATAAATGTGTGTAATTCTGTTAAATATTTATTAATTAAAATTTTATTTAATTTTATTTCATTATATTATTTCATATACTGATATTACTGCCTATTTAAATTGTTATTTTGTATTTAGATTGATTTATTTATTGCAAAAATTTTGGAGACTGATTTTAAATTCATCGATTATATTGGATATTGCAATTTGCCTGAATAAAGATTATTATTATTATTATTATTTATTATTTATTAAATCTAAATAACACCACATTAATAGATCCTACCCAGTCGAAGCGAGGGCGGATCGCTAGTTTACATGTAATTACAAAAAAAAAATTGTAATATCCTTAATTATATATGAGTTGCTAAAGTTATTTAGCTAGGTTTAAAAATATTTATATACGAACTGAGAACCGTTTTTGCAGTCGATAAAATAAACCATTTTATTATATAATGATATATATACAGGTGCAAGAAACGGCTCCTGCAACACAACATGGACTGGCATCTAATACTGAATCGGTTCAGGCAGAATCGCGAAGACGCAAAAGGCGCTCTAGCGTTTATACCGATCTTCCTAGTAACGAGATCTCTTCGCATGGGCAGCGGCAACATCCATACAGCACTAGGAGTCAGAATAATATGAGAGTGAGACCTCAACTTGTACAAAATTATCTCGATGATAATAATGATTGGGTGATCCCAAAACAACAACAAACGGAAGAGGAACATATTGCAACGCTAGGACAGCGTTACAATAAACAGGCGCCAAATGATCTCAATAATCCTATCCAGCATGGTTACAACTATTAGTCTCATACATATTATAAAGTTAAGTATAACAATAAAGTTTGTAAATAAATAAAATTAAATATTATTTTTTTCCAAAGATATATATTTTATTATCTTTACAACTTCTGTTGCCAGTCGCTATAACGCGTTTTGAATGTATGTCGCAGGTTTATGGTAAAATCAGGTTTTTGATCAAAAACCTAGACTTTTGAATAAAACTACATTTACGGATTTTATGTCACAGACAAGATCGACGATATCTTGAAGCGAGCTTCTATTAGAACATTCTACAAGCACTCTAGAATTACTTCACTCGTAGAATGACTCAAGCGGAAACTCGTACGGCGCCTACAGTGAACTTTATACTGCACAAATAAGTGGAGGTTTTTCAATATACCCTCAATTCCACCTCGGTACCATCGATATGACGCTCTGCTAGAGTAACACAAACTCTCGCTCACTCTCGAGCCAACCGATATTTTATAGACTCACCGACATATATTTTTTATAAAGCATGCATTTTATAAATACATGCTGGTCATAGTTTGCCTAGCAAAGTACCAACATATATAGACAGCCCATTTGTCGCCATTGCTCGCCGTTGCTCGCCTAGTAGAGTATAATATACGGTTCATTCGGCCTGCCTTTCCACCACTTGGCATCGCTCGTCACGACTCGTCTCACTTCGGAATAGTGTCGGTTTTTGTGCACAAATCAAAGGCGCTCGCCTGCACTCGGCAAGTCGTGCCACGTGTTAGTGGATCGTATCAGTATGTTCACTCTTACAAACTTGGCCAACATGTAGACTGTGGCACTTGCCTTGAATCAATTTGCATACAACGCTCTCGCTTTGGCCGAGGCTTAGCCAATATCTATTGCCGGCTTAAAACTGAATTAACAAATGAACGTACAGTCCACCTGATGGTAAGGGTCTACTGCAGTCCATGGCCACTTGCAGCATACTTTAAACAAAGAAGGCTACAGATGCGTTATCATCTTTGATCATCTTAGCATTTCATCATAGTCCACCTATGATGAAATGCCTAACAGTAGGTATGTAATTATACTGGCTGTCATAACTTTATCATAGACCGGAATACAGCAGTGTAAGCACTATTTGTCGGGAGATATAGGTAAGAGGGTGGCACCTACCCAAATGGTCTCCTAGGCAGGAGAGGAGTCCTACCATCTAGTAAATGATGATGATGATGTTGATATTGGAAGTGCTGTGTTGCCGCTCCGTGTGATCTTGCCCAAAAGTTGAGTGTATTTATAATTAATAGAACTTTGTGTTTTTTTTTAATATTGAGCAATTGGCTTATGGAGTTCTATTTTTAAATAAATTTGCTTTTTAGAAATATATAACACGGGTGCGTTCCATTTTCAAATTTCGACCATCTCATAACTTATTGAGTGACCTAAGTATGACAAGGGACTTAATATTTATAAGCTTAACATATTTGTTAAACAATATTTAAATTACTATATTGTTATCCATAATACAAAATATTGTGTACTTAATATATCTTTATTTCTTATGAGTAAATATGCGAAACATAAATATTCATTCCGAACGTACAAAATATTGTATTTGCATTGAATATATTGAAATATCTCCGTCGATAACATGTACAAAATAGTGAACCTAAACAGAATTAACATTACTTCAATGGTCCAGTTTTAAAATTTATCTCTCTAGGTTATTTAAAAGATGAAAACATTTTATTTATCAAAAAATATTCCACTGTTTCAAATGACTGTCATCACGAACATGGGTTTTGCTGTAAACGTAACGCTTGGCACGTCTCTCCTTTTTGACGGTTCTGATGGTTTTTTTTATAGGATAGGGTGACAAACGAGCACACAGTCCACCTGATGGTAAGTGTTTGCTGTGACCTATAGACATCTACATCTATCCTCAATAAAAATGCAGTTGCGTTGTCACCCGTGAGGACTAAGTAAGTCGTAAAAAAATATCACTTGTCTGTAGTTGTTAGTATGCTCTATAATTATGTCAGTGAATTTCGTGTATTATTTTTAGCATAATGCTGATTTTTTTCGTCACTATTTAAAACTAAAATGGTAAAATATAAGAAAGACATCTTAAGTGCAAAAAATAAAGTATGCAGTTAACAAACCTTTTAAAAATATATTAAATGGGTATTTTACTATAGTTATTTTTAGATAATTTTTTGTAAAAAGTAAAAGGGAAAATTATGAAATTCTTTGAAAAACGATATAATATTGGACTATGAATGTACACATTTAAAAAATATCATTTTACTTATGTAATAACGATGTTTTGATTTTAATAACTTACTCGTAAATGTTTTCGAATCGATGTTGTTTGTATTCTTGTGAAATATAAGTATACTATTCTGTCAGTCTTGTTTTGTTTCTCACCTTATTACATAACTTCTCGCCCTATTACATAACATAATGTAACTTTAAAGCAGTTAACTGAGAAACATACAAATATAACACAACTCGCCATAGACGTTCTCTCATTTCTGACAGTATTTTGGACTACACAAGCCCTCCAAATATTTTAATGTCTCAGATATACAGGTTACCTGCCATGTATTCTTTCACCGCCGAGCACGTAAAGTAATGGCTGATCATGAGGCCTCGAGTTCGAATCCCGGTTCGAACCGAAATCAGTTATTTGGTTTTCTTCTAGGAAGTTGGCGGTGCTTCAAGCCCTTGCATCGGAAAGAACGTAAACGCCGCTAGTCTTCCACCTGATCGTGTTGGATTATCGTCCCATCAGACTATGAGAGTGAGGGAATAAAAAGTGCAATTGTACCTGCGCTTACACTCGTGCACTATAATATTCTCCGTTAAAATTAGGCACCGTGACCAAATTCGGTCTGGAGTATATCATTATATCCGCACTAAAAATTCTACATTTCCTTTGAAATGGAACTCGGCTTGCTCGCGTTCTATGAATTTTAAGGCAAGTCCTTATCCGCAGAGCTACATATCACTGCTCATTGTTACTTTATTTGCCCGAATATATTTCACTATTATTGTATTATCCTGCGGCTTTACTTGCGTGGATTACGATTAAGAAATATTATCAGTCAATTTCTGAGTAAATATTATCAAAATGGAATGTAAAGTAAAAGTAAAGTAAAATATACTTTATTGTACACCAAGGAACATATTACAGTTTTTATAAATTTAAAGGGACATTGGTACAACAGGCGGCCTTATCGCTAAAACAGCGATCTCTTCCAGGCAACCTTAGGGCAGAGGATACTATTTTTAAAAGATAGCTGAAGGGGTGTACAAAATATAATATAGAAAGATAAAGAAAGAAGAAAGAAAAAGTGAATGACGACAGGTAGTAACTTAAGGGGAAAGGTAATAAAGTTTTAATTTATTTTTAAATATAGGAAGAGATTTAGATTCTTTAATATATAAGGGGAGAGAATTCCATAGTCGTATAGCTAAATATCGGTATATAGTAAGCTATTCCCTGTCAGGGATTTAATTATCATTCCAGTGTCCATGCAAAATATGCGCTCTTTGCATTTCCCACAGCAAGAGTATAACCAGTTATTATCGCAATGCAACTTAACACATCGAACACGAGAGGGCGCCTCCCTCGTACTGCACATTGTTTTATTATGTATGTTCAAGTTACAAACTGCTTGTGTTATTTGTAACTCATAAATCGGTTTATCTATTTAGCATAATAATTTGTTTGTCTGTGTATGGATACCATTATGAATGCTGATTCTGTTAGAATAAAGAGCAGGTCTTTTTGGAGTTGGAGATTTCATTCCATGAAGCTGGTTTGTTTCCTTCTGTCGCCTCTTACGACACTCATGGGACGAGGTAGTGGATATTATTACACCACCACTACATGTTCTCAAACTCTGGCAATATTGGACAGGAACTGTATCCGCGACTGGTTTTCCTCGTTGGAGACAAGATGGCTGGTTCTTATATCGCCCAAAAGCTAGGTATAGCCATTCATTAGGGAAATACAGCCAGGTTTTGCTCTAAGGAAATGGTAAATCGGATTGAAGGGCAAATGTAATTTTGCAGTAAATAAAAATGTTCTCCGATACATTGGTCTATATCGCGGGCAATGTTAAGAACTTCAGAAATAGGAATATAAACTTTTTTATTCAATGTAGATTATAAATAATACTTATTGAAAGTCACTCATAAGTTTAATTTACCTCTGGTTCGGAAAATACCTCTGTCCTGGGAAGAACCAGCGAGAATCCCAGCAGGACATTTTTTAACTATAACTGCAACAATTTCAATATCAAATATATAATTTTGTAATCGCATAATAATATTTTTTTACGTTAAGTTGCGATTACAAAGTATACTAAAGTTATACTTGACGTGGAAGACTTAGCTTCTTTCCAAATTTCATGAATATCTGGGGGCACAGCAGTGCCCCCTCCAAGTCGAGCAAAAAAGCGGCATGGCCGTACCATCCTTTTCTCGAAGCAGTTCACGCCATTTTTGAAACCCTATAACTTCGTTGTAGGTAAAACTAGAATCCTGAATTTATCTGTAACCAAGTAGGCTGTATATATACTCAGTATATTATCAAATTTCATAAAATTTGAACGAGTCGTTTAAGAATAATAACTAGTCAAAGTTTCTTAATTTTGTCACTCACTGACTGACCGATCATCAAAACTCTAAGGCACTTCTAGCAGACATAGAAGATTCAAACTTGGAATACCATTATTGTTTGGTATATAAATCAAGGAAAAGTTAAAATATTTTGGAATTTCGTTCCAGTTTTCGAGATACACTAACTGCATAAATAACTTTGTAATCCCATACAAATATATAGGATTACAAAGTTACATTTGCAGTGAATGAATCAGTGTACCTATACATATATGTAATATAATGCAATAAAAGGTCTAGGTACCTAGATATAACTGTATACAAAAAGAAATGAGATGCCATTAAACTAAAAATTTTAAACATAACTTGTAAAAAAACCAAGTCTCGCAACTGAGTTCTTCTACCGTAAAAAGTTGAGAGATCCATGTAATACCAAGTCGGTTAATTTATTCAGTCCCTACTTAAGGGTCCTTCTGTCGTAAGTTGTTACGTAATTAGCTAACCTAACAACATCTTATAGTGACCATATCAATATTAAAAATCTTTTATGTTTTAAATAACTAAATTGACTTAGCAATCGCACTAAACAATCTAATTTAATATAATATGTATATTACTTGAGAGATTGTGTTTTCATGCGATTGCCAAGTATCTTGTTGCGATGTTGAACGCACTTTTACACGCGGTCTATTGCGTCAGTGTTCTGTTTCTCTGTTCACGCAAACAGTCTTCAGCTAGGAGTAATATTGTTGTGTGGTTTTCAGTTCGGGCCTCACCCAATAATGCGGATTTGCTCTTCGTTTCTTTGTAAGCAGACTGCACCACATGCCAAAGCAGCAGCACAAAGCAATACGTGATATGTTAACGACTGAAGGCAAAGCGCTCTCAAGGTGAACATGTTCAATTATAAATGTGCGCTTATAAAAGCGCATAACTTTGTTTAGGAAACTAAAAGTAAAAAAATACACTTGGAACTAAAGATTCGCTGTGAAGAACATGCTTGTTTTATACGCGCGGATTTCATTTTAATTTTTTCACAAAGAGGTATAATTGAATTCAGGAATTTATTTGACAAGGCTATGGTTCGGTGTATGCAAACATCATAGGTAATGCAAACCTATGATGTTTGCTCGACCGGGGAAGGAACACACTCTTACAGAATACCAACGTAAAATAAAAGCCTAAAGCTGCTGTGTTTCATGTGATGGGTGTAGAGAACCTGAGACCCTTTTATTTCTGGTTTAAGGTGCTATCAAAGAAGAAGAATGATAACGTTCACGTTTCTTTGTTATTTAGTCCTTTATATTTAATTAATAAATAATAAAATAAATTAAAATACATTTATCGCTCATTAAACCTTTTCATAAATTAGTGGTGAAACAACCCCAGAGAGTAATTTAATATACTTGAGATCTGTCTGCCAGAAAGAGCCAACTGTCAAAGCTGAAGACAGATTGTGGCAGCATCGTTTCCGGAGCACCTGAGATTTTGAGTAAGATTGAGAGGTTCTATGGACAGCTGTACACGTCATCGTTGGAGCCACACGCAAGTGTGAGTAACGATCCAAGAGCGAGTCTTATCCGACACTATTCCGAAGATATCCCGGACTTCAGTCTGAGCGAGATTAGAATGGCTCTCCAGCATTTTAAAAACGGCAAGGTCCCAGGCGAGGATGGAATTACAGCGGAGCTTCTGAAAGCGGGTGGAAAACCGGTACTGGAAGTCCTTCAGAGGCTCTTTAATTTCGTCCTCCATGGTGGCATTACACCGGAGGCGTGGAGCAGACGTGCGGTGGTCTTGTTCTTTAAGAAAGGTGACAATGCTCTCTTGAAGAACTACAGACCGATTTCCCTTCTGAGCCGCGTCTACGTGCTGTTTTCGAGAGTCATTACGAATCGTCTCGCACGCAGACTTGACGACTTCCAGCCTCCCGAACAAGCCGGTTTCCGAAAGGGCTTTAGCACCATAGACCACATACATACCCTTCGGCAAGTTGTACAGAAGTCCGAGGAGTACAATTTGCCACTATGCCTGGCGTATGTGGACTATGAGAAAGCCTTTGATTCCGTCGAAATTTTGGCGGTGCCGCAGCCCCTTCAGCGGTGCCAAGTTGACCGTCGGTATATCGAAGTGCTGTAGTGCTTGTACAGTATAGCTACGATGGCTATCCGAGTACAGAACCAGAGTACGAAACCTATCCAATTGCAGAAAGGTGTAAGACAGGGTGACGTTATATCCCCGAAACTCTTCACCGCTGCATTGGAAGACGTTTTCAAGCTTCTGGACTGGAAAGGATACGGTATTAAGATCAATGGCGAGTACATCACTCACCTTCGATTTGTCGACGATATAGTCCTTATGGCAGAATCGCTGGAGTTGGAGCTCCAGTTTACTCATAATTTTGTACAATTATTCATTTATTTTTTTTATAGAAACAGCTTGATTACATATTATAAATATATAAAATGTAATCAAGCAATTATGTTAAAAAATAAACCATTTAAATTAGCTATAATTTAGGCACAAAATTCGGACGTAAGTTATCATAATAGTCGAAATCAACAAAGAGATCACGCTAACAAGCTTTTATGACTTTACTATGTATGTTGACCCTTGTGGAGTTTGCATATGTAGATTTTAATATACGCACATCTCGGTAAATGACAATATCATGTCCACCCTAGGCATCCGGGCTGCAAGCGAGCCCCGGGCGTTGCTATGCCAACAGTTTGAATGCGCCCCGGAGCTCCAGCTTTATCGCAATATCTAGGTTCGTAATGAATACGTCTGAGCGAAATTAAATATAACATTAATTAAATATCATTTCATATATTTTTAATTTCCGTGAATTTTCTGTGTAAAAGCGTTCTTTGTTACAAACATATTTGCTAACTTGTTACTTTCAGAGCGACTGTGTAATAAATATTTTCCAATGTACCGTAAAAACGTTATCGAATTGACTATTGTGGTTTTGTATGCTAATTTAACTTTAATTTAATTTGCTTTAATCAAGACTATATGCACGAGATAAAGTGAAACGTTTGTAAAATTACCAGGTTCTCACTGTCGTCACTCCATCTAACCGGGTCGAGTCTACTACACGGAATCCTTAAATATTTTTTTTATATGATCGGGTGACAAACGAACACACAGTCCACCTGATGGTAAGTGTTTGCTGTGGCCCATAGACATCTACATTTATTCTCGTTTGCGAATCAAAATGCAGATGCGTTGTCAGCCGTGAGGACTAAGATAGAATGCCTCTTTTCCAGTAAAAAGGGTCTCCGGTTCTCTACACTCACCATACGAAAAACAGCAGTTTAAATTGCTATTTTACACTGGTATTCTGTGAGAGCGTGGTCCTTCCCCGGTCGAGCCGACCCATTCGTGCTACAACTATACTACTAATATAGCTGCAGCATGGCTCTACCACCTTTATTTGCCACTTCAGCTTATACATCTGTTGCGCTATGTCACTTTTTTGTTTTATTGGTGAATATATTCGTTATGGATTATATCACGCAGAGAAACTGAGAGTACAGTTTATATATTCTGAATGCTCTAAACATTTTTTATACGGTCACTAGAGAAATATCACGTCTTCGACGTTAACGAGTTGCCAGTAATGATCTATTTCCATAGACGTTTGTGTTGTTGGATTGTTTATAGACATCATGCTGTACATAAGGCTTTCCCACGGAATGTCACACAAGTTCTAATGCACTTGCATCCATGAACTTCCTGCACGCTCTTACCAAGTTCGCTTACCAGCACGAAGCAGCCACTCCATCAGCTAAGATATGGTTCTTAGAGATATTGGCTGGAGAGTCGACACTCCAGCCCTCTGTTTCGTTGGCCTATGACGGTTACTCCGGCTCTACTGCAGATATTCTCATTTTGAAGTCTACCTCGCAGAGAAACTACGAGCAAAACCACGAAGTACAACGTCTCAAACCCATTTGTTACCACTAAACAACACATTCTCGATCAAGAAAGGACCACGCTCTCACAGAATACCAGCGTAAAATAGCAGCTTAACGCTGCTGTGTTTCGTATGGTGAGTGTAGAGAGCCGGAGGCCGTTTTTACTGAATTTTCATCTTAGTCGTCAGGGATTGCAACGCATCTGTATTTTGGCCCTTAATCGGGGATTTATGTAGAGATTTTTATGGACCACAACATCCATTTACCATTAGGTGGTGCTCCTGTCTGCTGATTTATTACACTTATTCTATAAGAATAAAACATCTGGCCTGGCTTTTCAACATGGGCAATAGTTTCATACATACTCTATAGTCTGTATTTTGTTTGATCAAATGCTTTAGGAAGAAACGGTTTCATTACATGTCCGCGGTATAAATTCAACACTGAAATTGACATTTTAGGATCGTCGCTTCGATTTTCCAATTTTGCCGTCCCCCGAAGCGCTTAAATTCGCAGAGAGGTATAACTGTGCATTCGGTGGTTCTTTAATCATTGAAAGGTAGAATGATTGGATCAAAAAATTAAAAAAAATGTTTTAATATAAAAATATAAACAGTTTTAATGAGATTTTTGAATGACAGAAAGTACCAATAATAAAAAATAAACGGCTTAGAAATGCTGTCATAATTGAAGTATTTTTGCCATTATATTAAACTACCGGTGCTAAAATTATATGCGAACGAAGCGCGTTCGCATATAATGTACTACTCTGTTGTCAGATCGGAAATCAATAATATCTGGACAAAAATTAAAATTATGAGAATTGAGGTTTTTATTACACACATTAAGAATCTACTGAAGAATAGTCAAACTAAGACAAAATACGGTAAACTTTGGTATAAAATTGAGAAAACTGAATAAATTAAAATTGATGATTTGTTTCCTACTCATCCACATAATACTTAATAAAGTTAGAAATAAATAGTATGTAGATAATGTTCATTGTTATAAATTGAATTATACTTATATTATTAGTAATAAATTAAAATAAAATAATCTTGTATAACATTTTTCAGCTATCTATTCGTTTGCTATTTTATCATTAAAGTTTTTCTTTAAACCAATCTCTGCCTATAGATCACAAAATTCTTTATATTTTAAAGTACCACTAATATATTTTAGTTGAGTTAAATATTTTAATAGTAGTAGCGTCCGCATAAAATCTATTTTCAAAATAATTATTTCAATTTCGGTAGTATCCCTTTCATCTGCGATTTGTGTAGTTAAATTTATAAAGGCAGTTTCGTATTTCAATCATGCAGCCTATGCAAATTATATTCCGATATAAAGCGATACACACACAGGCTCGCTCGTAAGCTCCCTACTACATAGACATAGAGAATCGTGTAAGCTGCACTGAATCGTGTCAACACGGCAACGGTCCAGGCATAGAGTGACTTATATAAAGGCCCGGGCATAGGGCTCCACTGCATAACACCTTCAATGAAGTTTACAGCGGCGTGAAATCAAATATCGATTAATGAAACAGCGTTACTCAATGAGTTATTTGAGTTAATGTATTAGGTAAATAATAAATAATGCTAATTACATTTTCATTCAATACAGCCTATAAAAAGTTCATCGCTGAACAAAGACCTCTCCCATAGAATTACCTTGTGATTTTATGGGATTTTGTGAATTGATAGCTGGATTGGCAACAGCAGTTTTTTGTTATTTTCAGTTGTTATCTATTTTTGAGTTGAGTGGAGTTAAATACCATGGGCTAAAAGCCATTCATGAAAATCTCCCAACTTAAAAATGTTCACATTTCTTGTTCGTCTACTAATTTAAAAAAAAATAATATTAATAATTTTGTAGTGTTGCAAATTTCTATACGACCGAACAAAAAAGCCTCTCGTCATATTTAATTTTGAATATTATTAAAATAACAGGATAGTGGCGGTGGAAGAATATTCTCTACACCAAACTACAAAAGGAAATAAACCAAGAAATGTGTAGCAGCGTTCGTTATAATAACTCAAAACAATTACAAACTGCGCTAACATCCCGCCTGTCGACTTTGACAAATATCCCCCCTATAGGGCATTCTATAAAGGAGGCCTATGTTCATGACATTTGATAGGCTGTGATGATTATAATTATTATAATATTGCATCATTTGTATTCTAAACATCAAAATATCAAAAGTTTCCTAAGGTTCGCGTAGTGTATATTTTCTTTGACTAAGGATAGATGCATCTCAAATGACCTAAATAAATAAATCAATGTATGTCGGATCGATTTTGACGTCGATGAACTCGACCTCCTTAGTGAGCGTTGGGGTAGGTTCCAGTCAACAAGACCCCAAATAACAGAATCTGTCCCCCAAATATACAAGGCCAAGGTTATCTGAAACGTTTGGATTAAATAACTGTTGCGCATTTGCGTCGTAACCAACCAGTAAAAGAAACACAATTGTTGCTATTTATTTTACTGTAAAATTAACACGATGATAATGACGTTTAAATAGTGTATAAATATCTAGATAGGTATTCGTATTTTAGAATATCGACTCCAAAAAATATATGAAGCTCGAAGGTACTCTTTGTTTTACTTACCTTAATTAAAGCTTGAGATTTATTTTAGATCCATGGTATCTCAACAGATAAGTGTACGCCTCATATTTGTTAAGTATGTTAACAGACCGAGTTCGATCCCCGTCGGCATTGAATTTGTTGATCGCAATTTTAAGTACTGATTGCCTATGTGGTCGGTCCTAAAGTAAAAAACCGTAAGGTTTGCTAGTTGCACTTACGAAAAATAAAAAAAATGAAGGAATTTTCCGTGCCCAAAAATCTTTACAGTAATAATGAGAGGCGATCTGTGCTCTGCTGTGGAACATATTCGACGTGGTAGAGCTATGCTGCAGCTATATTAGTAGTATAGTTGTAGCACGAATGGGTCGGCTCGACCGGGGAAGGACCACGCTCTCACATAATACCAGCGTAAAATAGTAGCTTAACACTGCTGTGTTTCGTACGGTGAGTGTAGAGAACCGGAGACCCTTTTTACTGGAAAAGAGGCATTCTATCTTAGACCTAGATGTAGATGTCTATGGGCCACAGCAACCACTTACCATCAGGTGATCAGGTGGACTGTGTGCTCGTTTGTCACCCTATCCTTTAGGAAAGATATTACTGGCTTTCCTAATTTTACAACTTTTTCTGGCGTATTTCAACTGAAGCGATAAATTCTAAGAAAATAATATACAGACCAGAACAAAGCAAATATTGGCAAATAAAGGAAGTAATAAAGGAAGGACTGACTCACGCTATCGTCCATATTAACCATCTTCAACTACGTAACTTACGTATTCTGTACCCAACAGTTCTTGCAAAAAGACTGCCCACAAGCCGCCGACATCTGTATTTTATAGGCTTGTAATTTACCATTGTTAAACCACAGATGGCGCCGCTTGTTTGGTTTCCGTTACAAGTTTCCAATAAAATAGGATATTATTACGTGTGTTTTCACATTATAAAACTTGATTTATATTGCATACCTAAGCGAAAGCGCAAGGTATGTTGTACTATCGCCTAAAAATTAAGATTCCAAGGTTTTATCGAATAAAATCGTATCTAGCAATCATATTATACATATAAATGATATAAAAAGCACATTGTTAGAAAGATAAATGATTGTTGAACTTATTAATATTTTTTTTAAACCGATTAATTGCTATTTTTAAATAAAAAAGGGCTTTAGTGGCTTATGGTGTGGATTTATCATGTCCCTGTGGCTTGTAAACACGATAACTTTTGAAAATATCAATTGTTTAACTCAATCTATTTTTTAATCTCTTCATCTATCGTGTGGGAAGCCACTGAATGTAAATGGTAGTGTAATTTTGTTTTGTTTAGCTATAATTAATTTTTTTCGGCTCCAAAATGGCGAAATTTTCGTTGATTTGGTAGCCTTGTTTGTAAATTATTTCTGTAAATGGGGAGCTACAGCCACAGAGTCACAGAACACTAATATCCTTCACAGAGTAGTTTAGTTCGGCTTCAGTCGCCGTCGTGAGTGGACATTGTTTCGGTTGATTGCAGCGGCTCAAAAAGATCGCTGTACAAATACACAATATTCAAATAACCAAATTTCTTAAATACTTGATTATAATAATAATACGAGATTTTTTTTATCACAATATTTTAAAAGCACAGAATAAATAATAGTAATACGTACTAAAAGTAAGTAGTATAATTTTTTTGTCATTGGTGACATTTTCATGGTTTTCGAGGGTGTTGAAACCGATAGAGTTGTCGAAATGTAAATCCAAGATGGCGGCCGTAATAGGTATCAATTTTTTCATCATGGGTGTCATTTTCATGGTTTTCGAGGGTGCTGAAGCCGACAGTGCTGTCGAAATGTAAAGCCAAGGTGGCGGCTGCAATAGGTATAATTTTTTTCATCATGGGTGTCATTTTCATGGTTTTCGCGGGTGTTCAAGCCGATAGTGCTGTCGAAATGTAAATCCAAGATGGCGGCTGAAGTAGGTACCAATTTTTTCATCATGGGTGTCATTTTCATGGTTTTCGAGGGTGTTGAAGCCGATAGTGCTGTCGAAATGTAAATCCAAGATGGCGGCTGCAATAGATATCAAATTTTTCATCATGGGTGTCATTTTCATGGTTTTCGAGAGAGTTGAAGCCGATAGGTTTGTCGAAAGGTAAATCCAAGGTGGCGGCTGCAATGGGTATAAATTTTTTCATCATGGGTGTCATTTTCATGGGTTTCGAGGGTGTTGAAGCCGATAGTGCTGTCGAAATGTAAATCCAAGATGGCGGCTGAAGTAGGTTCCAATTTTTTCATAATGGGTGTTATTTTCATGGTTTTCGAGGGTGTTGAAGCCGATAGTGCTGTCGAAATGTAAATCCAAGATGGCGGCTGCAATAGATACACATTTTTTCATCTTGGGTTTCGAGGGTGTTGAAGCCGATAGTGATGTCGAAATGTAAATCCAAGATGGCGGCTGCAATAGGTATCAATTTTTTCATCATGGGTGTAATTTTTTTGGTTTTTGAGAGAGTTGAAGCCGATAGGGTGGTCGAAATGTAAATCCATTGGAGCAGTGTTTACGTAATATGCAATCTAATTCGCTAATGAATAAGTGTTTCCTATTTTTCGGTGGGCGCTACACGGCACATATGTCTGCGGAATAACCCGAATGGGAGGTGATTGTGCATAAAATACTTTCAAAATGTTCCGTAGTGATGTTTTAGTTGTAATCTGATGTATGTTGTGTATGTAAAGTACAATGCCGCCTCCCCTTCGGGCTTCCCGCAGAGAAGTTAACATTTGATATGTGTGAAATAGGCATTTAATCCATTCCATTATATTAATCTCGGTCACAACAATGAGATCGAAACATACATTGGAAGTTAGGACAATTTGTTCAAGCGAGGCAAAGTTTTTTTATCAAAGACCTAATATTTACATGCATGCATAATAAATTGATATTGTTTGGTATTTTCTTTAAGAAGCTGTTAATATTTATACAGTCTAGACATTCCGTAATTTCATCATTTAATTCTTCTAACATATTATAAGCACCTAAGACACTATATGTGTTGAGTAATTAAAATTAATTAGCAAAATGGCAGAAAGACTCATTTACTAAAAACAAGTAATTTATGACGCGTTTATTTTTAACCTTTATATACAAATTAGGGCACCGAACTAGTACACCGTACCAAAATCCATTGTAATTTTAAAATTTTACCTTTTTGTTACTCGCACAATAGGTTAATGCTCAAAAGATTGCATAATTATCACTATTTTTTTTAATCTCCTCAACAAATCAGTTAAATTTTCAGGTAATTTTTTTTATCTTGTGTTATTTTTCTTTGCGATGTCAAATAAAGTTTTCTTTCGTTCTTTCTTACACAGTTGATTTGATTGTACTAAGTAGATGATGTTGCTAACAGACAATATTCATATTCCTTACGAGTAAAAATGGTCTGCGGGTTTTTGTTAGACCGACAATGTTATTTTTTTCGCTAAATTAACTTACTAACTTTTCTAAGCAAACTTTTTACGTGGTAAAGCCAAATCAGGTATAAAGTTAGTTTAAAATTTATTTTGTATTACTTGATATATATTTTTGCATAATAGTTTCGTAAAATTTTTTACTTCATTAGAAATTGCAGGCATTGCTATTTAAACAAAAGGTTTGAAACAAATTACGCGAATATCGCTTTTGATTCAGTAAAATAAGTGACGTACCTGAAATATACCGCTCCGAAACTATGCAGAGGAATTTGATATCAGTTCATGAGTAGAAATCTGCAGTCACTAATAATTTCGGAACCAATATTTGGATAGCTATGCACCCTGGTATGTAGTATACATTGCGCGAAAATGCCTTTGTACGTCTGTCTTTGTCAATGTGGATATCACAGTGCATGTCTATAGCTGATTTAACAAAAGCATTTGATTTTGCTTTATGTTCTACCTTTGTCATAAACGTTTAATTAAATGGTCGGAATTAAAGCATTTCGACTTATAGCAGACTATTGAAATTTTATAATCCTTGCAACAATTTTTTTTTCTTATATCTTGACGTAATAACTCGCCGGGAGCTCAATTTTATTGACTTATCAATTTACTTTGTGCTTTAAAGCTGTAAAGAAAATCATAGTTAGGAAATCGTATGTTATCTATATAACACAAACAAATTTAAAATACACATCTGTATATATGTTTCTGATCGTGACGATCACGCGAGTTCAGTGCTTTTTCCCGATCCTAAAAGTGCCCAACGTGCCCCAAGTTTATAATTAGTTTTAATTCACTCCTTAGAAATCTTACAAGGAATCACTGCCATGAGGCATTTCCCTTAAATAAAATATAGATATTATTTTATTAGAGAAAGTGATGTCGTCGTAAACATAGCTTTGTTAGACTTCTTCATTATCATTTGCTCGCAAAAACCAGCTGCTGGACATGTGCCTCTCCCGCTGCAGGGAGGACGCTTGGCAAGTGGATTACCGAACGCAGTACTGTTTCACATCATTGACACAGCTGCCCATTGCCTTCACGCCTCGTATTGTATATTTTACGCTTGGTGTAAACGGGGTGGTAATATCGCCAATTATCGGAAACCATAAGGTTTTTCTGGCATTGTCCATAGTCGGGTGATGGATCCTCTTACGCTGCCATCTCACTACAAAGGAGTAGTACATCATTAATTTAACATGAATTAATTGTTTGACCAGAAGCACAGATTATACGCTAGAATAATGTTACTGTTGCTCATAATGCCTATATTTATTATCATAACTCCTTTATTTTTTTTCTTCCGATTTATTAACGATTTTCCTTAAAAATAATATAGTCAATATTGTTAACAGTAAATTCCCGTAAACCTTTAATAAGCATGAAAATGTTTGTGCTAATAGTAGTCCACAAAAGCAGTCGATAACAGTACGTAACATAAATCTAAAATAAAGGCACAACAGAAAGATTTGACTAGAGTGGCATAGTCTAAAACAAATAATTCGAACAGAGGAATGATGTTGCACTCGCTGTTTTGGTATATCTTCCGGAGTAATGGAGATCCGATTATAAGCACGCACCAAATTTATCGTGACAAGGTGCTACAACTATGCAATATAATATGAGCAAAGTCTCCGATATTTTACTTATATTACATTACGTGGTAGAGCCGTGCTGCAGATATATTAGTAGTATAGTCGTAGCACAAATGGGTCGGCTCGGGGAAGGACCACGCTCTCACAGAATACCTGCGTAAAATAACATCTTAACGCTGCTGTGTGTCGTATGGTTAATGTAGAGAACCGGAGACCCTTTTTACTGGAATAATGCATTCCATCTTAGTCCTCATATGACAACGCATCTGCATTTTGCTTCGTAATCGAGGATAAATGTAGATGTCTATGGCACAGCAACCATTTACCATCAGGTGGACTTTGTGCTCGTTTGTCACCGTTATTCTATAAAAAATATATGCCTTACTGAATACTTGACTGGTACGGTGCGCGCCTCGAAGGAAATGCAGCGTGAATATGAATTTGAATATTGGATTACCCCTGTGTTTCTTGCTGATTCTTCTCTGTAGCTGTCTGTCTCTTGGAACCGGTAGTGAATTTTGACGTTCATAGATTTAATAAGTTTAAACTAACTTTTAATTGCGATAAGGTTTTTTTTATAGAATAAGGGTGACAAACGAGCACACAGTCCACCTACCTGATAACAAACGGATGCTATGGCAAATAGAAATAGATATCTCAACAACTAATCAAAATGCAGATGCGGTGTCACCCGTGAGGACTAAGATGGAATGCCTCGTTTCCAGTAAAATGGGTCTCCGATTCTCTACACTCACCATTTGAAACACAGCAGCATTAAGCTGTTATTTTACGCCGGTATTTAATGAGAGCGTGGTCCTTCCCCGGGCGAGCCGACTCATTTGTGCTACAACTATACTACTAATATAGCTGCAGTATGGCTCTACCACGTATAAATTATTTTAGTTTGACGTTAAATAAATGTCTGTGCAGCCATCTTTCAGGCTTTCTGGAATTTCTAATTGTCCCCCTCTTTTGACATTGACGAGACTAAATGGATTCTTCAACGCTTCCTCTACACATCTAAATTAAAATCATTAAAAACTTGATAATCATCATCATCGTCATCATTACAACAAGGAATGCCACAAAACACGGCCCTGAGCCACCTACATCCATCGCAAAAATCAGCCTTTAATAATTTATCAAATAGTTATTTTTAAATCCAGTACTGTAGCTGTAAAATTTAGGTAAAATTTAGGTTTATACATAAATAGCGTCACGCTTGTTATCGCCGATTGGGTAGGGAGAGTCCAAAAGAGCAGTAAGATACACAGACAACGCTTAGGCAAAAAGTATGGCTTGTAATGGAAGTGATTAGTGTCTACTCCATCCCTCACACAATCACGAACCTAATATCCCATTAGCCGCATGTACGGTATGCTGGGCAAGTAACAATTGTCGCATTCGTTTTAGAAAGACGTTCTCAAATCGGCTGTATGTTCATTTTAATATGTATGTCACGTGACATCATCGTCAATTGTAAACTGATTCTAATATTTTTTTAATAGGTAATTAATTCTACATCATTTAACTTAATAGGTAAAAAACTGTCAGTCGTAGGACTGTATGACAGAAGTGAAAACTAGCTAGCTTCACAAACTTGTGAAAATTATTTTTGGGTTGTAAAAATATTTTTAGGAAGTATTTTTAATAAAAATATTAGAAATTATTTTTATCATTGTATAAATATAATATTAACAGTTTAATTTATTGCGTTATTTTACATGAAAAATAATGATTACTATCTATATAATACAAATAAATGTATAAATACACATCTGTATATCTGTTTCTGATCTTGACGGTCACGCGAGTTCAGTGCTTTTTTCCGATTCCAAAAGTGCCCAACACGTCTAAAGAAAGTATCACTTCAAAAAATCAAAAAAAAGGGTGAAAAGATAATAAACGACATTTGAGCTTGTGATATTCATTAGACCACTCAAAAGTGTAAAAAATAAGATATTTGACAGGTATACTTGTAACTTATACTTCAAAGTAACGATAGACTTAAAACCTACGATTATATTTTAATATCTCTTTTAGAAAATTATCTGAAATTCGAAAACTTTAAATATGTTTTAGCTCGTTAAATGGAAAATGACAGTTCTTAACTTCAAATAACGAGAGATAAGACGAAAATAAAGAAAAACTACTTAATATTTTATGAAAGAATTAGGTTGTGATTTTTGTAGCGATTTCGTAGCTAGAATGACGTAACCTTTTCGTAGCTACAATACAACAATGTGTTTAAAGGGATTTTTTTACTTGAATTTTCCTCATCAGTACACTGTGTTGTTGCTACGAATAAATCATTTCGTTTCTTTATTTCTTTCATAAAATGTTTATTATTGAAAATAAATGGTGATACAACTCACAGTTATGTCGTTCTGTAATTAGATGCTGATTTTCTGTGTAATAGCGGTTTTTTTCCTGTTGTCGACACCTCTCTAAGACTCGCCAGAAGTCTGTCAAAGCGAAGTTCTTCTTGAACCACGGATTGCATAAAATTATGATTTTCTATTTAAATTAATATCTTGTCATCATTAAAATAGCGCAAAATCTTACGTGACGCGTATTGAAGCTTATATAAATGGTTCAAGCAAAGAAAAATAGGGATCGTGAAAATACTTACAAACATCATTGTGCCTGCGAGGCGTTATTGTGCCAGATCCATCATTATTTTGGACTTATATATAATTCCAATATAATGAAAAAATATACAACGTATATTTTAAACGTGGCTTATTTTCAGGTATCGACGTTATTGATCTACGCTTGTTGAAATGTTTTTGTACTAATTGTATAAAATGTTATATTGTGAATTATGCTTCAAAAAGTCCCGCTGGGTTTCTTGCTGATTCTTCCCAGGACAGAGGATTTTCCGATCCAGTGGTAAAGCTTAAACGACATTCAATGAGTATTCATATAATCAATATTGAATAAAAATGGTTATATTCTATTCGTTGTCTTTATTTATTAAGGCTGCAGAATCTGATGAGGCTTTGTTTTGTATTCTGAATAATTACAAGCGGAAACTTCTTCGAGTCTGTTTACCACTGTTTACGTTTTTATTAACTCGCTTGCGTGTATGTCTGTTCGGGTCGAATTTTTTAATTGATTTTAAACTAACTTTCCGATCACCTAGAGACTTGAAATTTTAAACTCAAATTCAGAATCGGATAACAATGTAAGAATGTTAAAAAAAGGGATATAGTAAATAAAATTTATACTTAACTTTTTTAAATTCACTTGTTATTGGTAACGATGCATCCCACTTAAACCTTTAGATACGAGTATACACATCTGCATTTTGATTATTAATCGATATATTCTGGTATGTATGGAAAGCAGCATTCACTTACCACCATAGTCTATTAAAATCTACTGCTTAAACCTCCCCCATAGATTGCTCCGTATTGCTCCGTATGGTGGATTTTTAGCATAGTTGCCAAGCTTGGCAGGCGAGTTGGCGATCACAGTGTTTTTTATTAGGAAGTTGCTGCTGCCCATCACGGTTGTGGTTTGTTTCCATTTATTGGCTCCAAATTACAAACCACATTTGTTATTTAAAAAAGTTTTACTTCTAATTCGTTAGATGGCGTTAACATAGAAATAGATTGCACTATGGTTGCGTTACTCAGTGTGTAATAATGCCATTGAAATTATTGTTCACAGTTGAAACTATAACTCAACCTAGATCATACATTAATGTGCTTTGATTTATATACCATCAACCCTTTCTAGTGTTATCAATAGGATAAACAGTACAATTAGTGTAGCTAGTAAACAGATGGGATATTCTACTAAAACCTATAAGAATTTTTTTGCCCTGTGGAAGCGGTGTAAGAAAATCCGTCCCCCCTTTTCGTCCTGCGAGACTCGTATGATACTTCTATGGGAAAAACCATTAAATCTTGTGGCGTACTATAAATAGCGGTATACCGACTCTGTTCAGTAATAAACCGCAACTCACAAAATTTATACCGAGGCACAATGATCTGCTGCGATCGGAGCGCCGGTCACACCTAGTGGCAACATTGCGACATAATATGCGTTGTAATAATCTGTGGAGTTAAAAAGAAAAGAGGAGGGTAGGAGGCGAGACAAGCAATACACATTCTCTTTGTGTTCGTGATGTGAACATCTCTCCAAAAACTTTAAAAAGGGACTACTCCAGAGTGTACCGTGTACAATCTAATTGCTAGTGTATTCTACCGTGTAGAAGAAGCTACCAGGAGCTGTCAACGTTTGCTGATCTTGGGAGGCTGGCTAGTAGGACCGTGAGTAGTTTGTTGCTGTTTTTGGTGTGATTTTGTGACTTTTTTTTTTTTTTTTATAGAATAGGGGGCAAACGAGCATGCGGCTCACCTGATGTTAAGTGACTACCGCCGCCCAGTGACTACTGCGGTAACTGAACGTTTCAGGGGATTAAGAATCTCAATACAGTCCACTATATCTAATAAAATAATCCCAATCCGCTACATTTCTGGCCTTCGAGCCGCATATATTCGAATTAGTGATCTTCGAATAATAATTTTCTACCCTTAATTCGCGTCCCGTGGACGTCATATATTTGAGTAAAACTACGCATTTAATTAATTTAACATCCCTTATTTAATTTGCCTCTTTTTTACCTGGATGTCCATTGCTCGCGGTGCGTTTATAAAGTATTAATTATGTAATTTGTTCATAATGTCGGATAAATTACAAATAAAAAGACAAACACTTATTTTTAAAAAGGAATACCTATTTGCTAAATTACAAAAGGTTTTCGATATCGCGAGATCCCAAATAAATGATCCCACACAAATTCAGAATTTCTTAGCGGATTATTCCGAATTGGAAAGTGTCCGCTCAAAGTTTGAAGAAACAGTGTTAAATATTATTGAAATAGATATATCATTAAAACCGGAGACAAGATTGTCAACGCGAGAATTAGATACATTTGATGAACTTTATTAGGCATGTAGGTTTGCAATATTTAAGATTAAAACCGGACGAGCAGGCATCCCTCAGCAGGGAAGATAGGAGTGATGTAAGGCCGTCATTACCTAAATTACGTTTATTTGAATTCGATGGTGATATTGAGAAGTGGACCACATTCTACGATACATTTATATCACTTGTCCACAATCGAGATTTCGATGAAATAGATAAGTTTCACTATTTGCTTTCATGTGTTAAAGGTTCGGCATTAAACATTGTTAAAAATTGCCCATAACAGCCGCTAATTATACTCTCGTATGGCAAAGTTTATGTAATAAATATCAAGATGATCGAATACTCGTGGGTAGGTACATCGACAAAATGATAAACTTTACGCCGTTAAATAAAGACACTACCGCAAATCTTACTTTATTTATCGAAACATTCGATCACTCTTTTAAAGCCATCGAGGCATTAAAAATTAAAAACTTACATGACTATTTATTTTGTCATTTAGCCTTACGTGGGTTGGATGCGCATACTAGGAGGCTTTTTGAAGAAAATCGGGATCAAAATTCACTTCCATCTTTTTCGGAATTAATTAGTTTTGTAAATAAACAAGTTAAAGTACTCGAACATTCATCGAATAGTACGATGTCGTTACAATCAAGAAATAAGTCTATATGTAACAATTACAAAGGCAACAATAATAACCACTACAAAAGTTATTCAAAGACAGTTTTAAATACTAATGTGTCGAATTATAATAAAAATAAAAAAATAATTTGCGCGCATTGCAATCAAAATCACATGATTTATAGGTGCGATCAATTTTGTAAATTGACCGTAGATAAAAGGATTGACCGTATCAATACCTTAAAATTGTGTCATAATTGCCTAAAAGGAAATCATGATACCTCAACTTGTAAAAGTGAGATGTCTTGTGGTGTATGTGCGTCACTACATCATTATCTATTGCATAGGGAGCCAGTGAGCGACACGCTCGTGCCAACATCCACCCGTCCATTGTGCTCTGACTCGCAAGTGCAACAAGCACTCGTCTCGTCTCAGGCTATGAGTGACTCAGAGCGTTATACGATAGATACGCTTCATTCCAATAACGTGTACTCGGGTTACGGTGTTGTATTGGAAACGGCACGCGTGTTAGTAATTGATAGTAGCGGCCAGCTTCAATACTGCCGTGCAGTTATTGACTCTGGAGCTCAGAACTCATTTATTACAACTGAGTGTGCTCAACGTTTGGGCTTACCTCGAAAGAAGTGTTCGTTTAATATTTATGGTCTCGGTGGAGAGGCTGTAAAAAATCACGGCATGATTACATGCACATTAAGGTCCCTACACACTGACCTACCTAGTTTTACACTGAACATGGTCGTAGTGACTAAGGTATCTGCTGATATGCCTAACGTTCGATTCCACTCGGACGTTATTAATAAATATAAGAATTTTAATTTAGCTGATCCATTATTTTATAAGCGTTCGCGTATCGATATACTATTGGGCAATGATATAGTTTCGGAACTTATTAAGGATAAACCTTATATTATTTCATCGGATATACCAAGCGTGATCGATACCGCTTTCGGGTTTGTTGTAAGTGGTAAACTTTATAGCAATGATAAGGACAATTTAAAAAATTATAATTTATCAGTCTCATTTGATGAACAAGAGTCTTTAGATCAAACGTTGCGTAAGTTTTGGGAAATCGAAGAATTGCCAAGCAAACCCTCGATTAGTCCTTTGGAACAATTAGCGGAAGACATTTTCGTGGCTCGTTATAGTCGTACTGAGGATGGTACCTATTCAGTGCCGTTACCATTCATACCAGACCCGCCTCCGTTGGGCGCGTCACGAGCGGCAGCCGAGCGGCGACTCTTGTTCACCGAGCGCAAGTTGAATCGTTCACCTGTATTACGACAAGCCTATTCAGAGTTCATGTGCGAATATGAAAATCTAGGGCACATGGAGCTTTATTCGGGGGACACCCCGAGCAAATATGTGATACCTCATCACAGTATACTTAAGCCCAGTAGTTCCACTACTCCTTTGCGTGTGGTATTCGATGCCTCGGCTAAAACGTCCACGAACGTTTCACTTAATGATATTCTATTGACCGGGCCTAATCTGTATCGAGATATTGGGGCTATAATATTGAATTTTAGGTTGTTTGAATATTGTTTGATTTGTGACGTATGCAAAATGTATCGGGCAATTAAACTGAATCAGTCAGATAGATGTTATCAACATATTTTGTATCGTCATTCGCCTAACGATGCCATTGACGTTTATGAATTAAAAACTGTCACTTACGGCTTAAGTTGCTCACCGTTCTTAGCTATCCGCACCCTCTTACAGTTAGCCTATGACGAGGAAGAACGTTTCCCACTCGCTGCAAAGGTTGTGCGCGAGGGCGTGTACATGGATGACATTCTATATTCTTGCAGTTCATTGTCACAGATATCTCGGTTACAAGATGAACTTTTAGAGATGTTTAATTCCGGTGGCTTTATACTCAAAAGGTGGGCGAGTAATAGTGCAAAAGTTTTACAACGCGTTCCGTTAGAAAACCGAGAGTGTCCTGTTACATTTATGAAAGATGGTAACGAATATTCAGTCAAAGTGCTAGGTCTGAAATGGTTCCCTTTGACTAACTGTTTTTATTTCACAGTAGATAAGACTGATAAAGTAACAACTAAACGTTCTGTTTTGAAATTATTAGCTTCTACTTACGACCCCATGGGTTTTATTTCACCGTGCATTTTCATCGCGAAAGAAATAATGCAAGATTTATGGAAGCTGGGCATAGGATGGGATGAGCAGCTGCCAACCAACGTAACTAAGCGCTGGCTTAATTACGTTGATGATCTCCCGCGACTAACGGCAATCAAGATAGATAGACATATGCTGCTACCAGAACAGACCGAATGTGAATTGGTCGCCTTTTGCGATGCAAGCTCTCGCGGTTATGCTAGTTGTGTGTATGTGATTAGTCGTAACGATAGAGGTCAAACTAAAGTACGCCTGGTGACAGCAAAATCTAAAGTAGCCCCCATCAAACCATTAACTATCCCGAGGTTGGAATTAATGGCGTCAGTGTTGTTAAGTAAATTAATTAAATATGTCCGTGACATTTTAACTCGTGTAAAAATTACTCGTATTACTGCGTTAACCGATTCGACTATCGTGTTGACGTGGCTTCAGACAGAAGCCTACAAATTAAAGCCGTTTGTTAGTAACCGTGTTAGTCAGGTATGTGAAGTGTTACCTCCACACTGTTGGCGTCACGTGAGTAGTGAGTGCAATATGGCAGACATTGCTCGCGCGGAGCGTCTCCGTCACAGCTCGTGGAGTACAGTGAGCAGTGGTTGAAGGGCCCATCTTGGTTGTACGACGACTATTCGCAGTGGCCAGTGAAAACATTTATCAACCAAGATGAAAGTAATACACCCGAAATGAAATCAAATCATACATTAGGCTCCTTCAATTTAATCACAAATGAAAATAATTCGATAGAGGAGACTAAGTTAGAGTTCTGTGACCGAATCTTTTCCAATTTCTCTTCTTATTATAAACTGCAACGTACGTTTGCTCGAATATTGAGATGGTTCCGACTCAAATCCGGTCACTCGAAGCACTCAATACTAACGACTAACGAATTAAATACTGCCCAAGATGTTTTAATTAAATTAGTACAAAGTGCATACTTCGCAAATGAAATAAATAGATTGTCAAAGGGCACAAAGTACGTTCCGTCGTTGAGAAAATTATCTCCATTTATTGACGAACGCGGATACCTCAGGGTCGGTGGGGGTCGAGTAAATTATTCAGCGTTACTTTATAACGCGAAGCATCCTCGTTTATTACCTAAAAATAGTAGATTTACCTTTTTACTTATTGAATATTTACATAAAAAATATTTACATATAGGTCCACGTACCTTACAAAACATTATAAATCAAAATTTTTGGATTTTAGCATCCCGTCGCATTATTCGGTCAGTTTTGTCCAAATGCAAAATTTGTTTTAAGCACAACCCAGTGCTCTTACAGCCTGAAATGGCACCTTTGCCAGCAGCCCGATTGATACCTTGTAATGTTTTTGAGCATGTAGGGGTGGACCTCGGAGGTCCGTTCTCTACAAAAGAAAGTTTACGACGAAATGCTAGGGCTGAACGGTCATATTTAGCATTATTTATTTGTTATTCGACAAAAGCTGTACACCTTGAAGTCTTATCGTCGTTGTCATCGGACTGTTTCCTCGCGTGTTTAGACAGATTTGTAGCGCGACGCGGTGTGTGCTCTTTCCTTCCTTTATTCGGATTGCGGAACTAATTTCATAGCTGCTAGTAAGCATTTAACCGAAGTACAAAGATTTATGCTCGAACAAAAAAACAATATATTAGATGGTTGCTCAAAACAACAAATTATATGGAGATTTAATCCCCCTGGTGCACCACATATGGGTGGGCTCTGGGAAGCTGGAATTAAATCCGCCAAGTATCTATTAACGCGAGCCGTAGGAGAAAAAGGTTTGACGTTCGAGGAACTTACTACAGTGTTTTGTAAAGTAGAAGCGATTCTCAACTCGCGGCCGCTTTGTCCGTTACCAGCTAGTGATAATCCTGATGAGTTCAACGTTTTGACTGCGGGACACTTTCTAATTGGAAAAGGGTTAACAGCAGTACCTGAGTATAATGTAGAGGATATAACAATAAATCGATTATCACGTTGGCAATATATTCAAAAATGTTCACAAATGTTTTGGCGTAGATGGAGTCACGAATATCTAAATACGCTGCAACAGAAAGCAAAGTGGCATTCGGATAGATCTAATATAAAAATAGGTGATCTCGTAATCATAAAAACTGATAATGTACCGCCGTGCAATTGACCTTTGGGTAGAATTGAGGCTCTTCACCCCGGTATAGATGGGATTGTTCGTTGTGTTACGCTTCGCACTCAAAAGAGTACTCTACAGAGACCAGTTAATAAACTGAGTCCTCTACCTTATTCAAATTAGTTTTTACGTGTATTTATATTTTTTTCTCATTGAGGACATTCTGTGTCTCAGCGTTATTTTGCTTGTTCCGTAGCTTAAGTTATAATATTTTCTCTAATATCTTTTTCATATAGTTAGGAGAAACCATCAAGATGGTTTCGGTGGGGGGTGTGTTCAGTAATAAACCGTAACTCACAAAATTTATACCGAGGCACAATGATCTGCTGCGATCGGAGCGCCGGTTACACCTAGTGGCAACATTGCGACATAATATGCGTTGTAATAATCTGTGGAGTTAAAAAGAAAAGAGGAGGGTAGGAGGCGAGACAAGCAATACACATTCTCTTTGTGTTCGTGATGTGAACATCTCTCCAAAAACTTTAAAAAGGGACTACTCCAGAGTGTACCGTGTACAATCTAATTGCTAGTGTATTCTACCGTGTAGAAGAAGCTACCAGGAGCTGTCAACGTTTGCTGATCTTGGGAGGCTGGCTAGTAAGACCGTGAGTAGTTTGTTGCTGTTTTTGGTGTGATTTTGTGACTGCGGTAACTGAACGTTTCAGGGGATTAAGAATCTCAATACAGTCCACTATATCTAATAAAATAATCCCAATCCGCCACAGACTCATTTACCATTACCGATACCGTTAGCTTATTAAAGTCGATTGCTGGAGATAGGCCTCCCCCATAGATTGCCTCATAGAATGTTATTTGCCATAGTTGCCACGTTTGGTAAGCGGGTTGGCATCTCATTAACACCAGATATAAAATATTCGATCGGCAGAGGGCAGCAGTGTCAAACGGCGATTAAGGCAAATTCTCTCTACAACGGGAAGACACACGTCCAGTGCTGTGATTTCGACGTCGACAGTCATTTGATGTCGGCATAGCAAGAGGAAGCTCTTCCATTCGCCTCTATTAGCCGTCACCTCTTTACTCACTCCTTTCTTAAGCATATCATCACCAATGTAGTCCATTCATCTTTTTTACCCTTCCGTCTACTCTTATATCCATACACTGCCATAGTCAAGATTCTTCTTAACGAACGGTAAGTGTGGTCTAACTCCGACTATAGGAGAGGTCGATGTTTAGCAGTGGAATTTTTATAGCATTTAGACGACTATTGATAAAAATAAAAGCTGAAAGGTGATAAAAAATTGTGTACGAAAAATTAAAGTTCCGACTTGAAACTATTATGCGGACTTTTTTTTAGTTCTTTGAAGTTGGCTTTTCCTATTTTATTAAAAGTTTAATTTATTGAATATTTACGTGGGTAGATATAGTAATGATACAAGCTCAAGGGATCAACAACAAATAGAATGATGTCTAAATAGTTACATTTAAAACTTCACTGTGTAATAGCAGTGTAAGAATATTTTTAAACGTGGTAGAGCCATGCTGCAGCTATATTATGGTTGTAGCACGAATGGGTCGGCTCGACCGGGGAAGGACCACGCTCTCACAGAAAACCAGCGTAAAATAGCAGCTTAACGCTGCTGTGTTTCGTATGGTGAGTGTAGAGAACCGGAGACCCTTTTTACTGGCAAAGAGGCATTCCATCTTAGTCCTCACGGGTGACAACGTATCTGCATCTTGAGTCTTTATTGAGGATAGATGTAGATGTCTATGGGTCACAGTAACCACTTACCATCAGGTGGTTCGTATGGTGAGTGTAGAGACACTCACCATACGAAACACAGCAGCGTTAAGCTGCTATTTTACGCTGGTGTTCTGTGAGACCGTGGTACTTCCCCGGTCGAGCCGACCCATTCGTGCTACAACTATACTACTTATATAGCTGCAGCATGGCTCTACCACGTACAGATGTATACAAGAGAAGAGAAAACTTCGTCCCACTATTTTCTCTTATGGGTGAAATTTTTTCTCCAAATTTATATGGGACCACTCGTGAAATATAACATATGTATTTAATTTAAAAATCATTACTATTGATTCAAAATTGACCAACGTACCGTGTAATATACAAATAAAAATAATAAAACATAAAATAATACATAGAAAACACAGTCGAAACGTGAAACTTCTTTTATTCAGTGGCCTAAAATATTATATATGTTTGCACATATGAACAATTTAATGCTTTACATGCATATGCATTGAACAAAAATCTATCAAAGCTCCAATTTCGCTCAAACACTCGCTTTCAAACCAATAAAATATATAAATGTAAGGGTAGCCGTTTGAATTCGTGCGTCCATTAGCTTGCACTGTCATGAACACAAATAGCGCAATCACAGAGTACCATTGTAAGAGAAATATAATAGTCTATAGACATTCGATAGACGAACCATATAAAGTGGTGTATATATTCCGATGTTTGAAGTTATGTGGTATAACCATAAAGCAACACGGGCCGCCGACGTACCGGACGGGAGTGGCTATACGCAGGTGTTACGCTGTGCCAAAGTATAACTCCATACATGACACAGCGGCTCTATGTTTACAATATAACTAGTTGCAACCGCACTGCTCACTATACTAAATTTAGTTGCGTGAGTAAATGACCTCCCACAAAAACGCCAAATTGTTCAGTTTTTGCTGCAAAAAGAGATCTGCCACGTTAAATTTACAAAAATAAAGAAGCGATCGAACGGAACCATGGTTCCAAAGTCTTTGCCAGAGATCTGTCTGCCAGAAAGACTCTCAAAGCTGAAAACACCTGATATTTTGAGTGAGATTAAGAGGTTCTATGGGTAGTTGTAAACATCATCGTTGGAGCCATACGAAAGTGTGAGTAACGATTCTTATCCGACACTATACCGATAATATTCCGGACGTCAGTTTGAGCGAGATTAGAATGGCTCTCAAGCACCTTAAAAACAGCAAGTCCGCGGGTTAGGATGGAATTACAGCAAAACTTCTGAAGCGGGTGGAAAACCGATCCTTGAAGTCCTTCAGAAGCTCTTTAACTGTTTTCGGGAGTCGTTACGAATCGTTTCGCATGCAGACTCGACGACTTCCAGCCTCTCGAACAAACCGGATTCCGAAAAGGCTTAAGTACTATAGACCGCATACATACTCTTCGGCAAATTGTACAGAAAACCGAGGAGTACAATTTGCCACTATGTCTTGTGTATATGGACTATTAGAAAGCTTCTGATTTCGTAGAAATTTGGGCGGTGCTGCACACTTTCAGCGGTGCCAAGTTGACTGCCGGTATATCGAAGTGCTGAAGTGTTTATATAGTAGGGCTACGATGGCTGTCCGAGCACAGAACCAGAGTACGAAACCTATTCAACTGCAGAGAGGTGTAATACAAGGTGACGTTATATCCCCGTAAATCTGCACCGCTGCATTGCAAGATGTTTTCAAGCTACTGGACTGGAAAGGATACGGTATTAACATCAATGGTAAATACATCACTCAACTTTGATTTGCCACCGATATAGTCATTCTCTCGCTGGAGAACCTAAACACTATGCTCAAGATCCTCAATAGTGCCTCCCGACGGATAGGTCCTAAGACGAACATGGACAAAACATAGATCATGTATAACGTTCATGTCACACCTATGCCGGTAGTTGTTGGGGGCGCTATAAGCTCGAAGTTGTTGATGAGTATGTTTACCTGGGACAAATAGTTCAATTAGATAAGTCAAACTTCGACCGAGAGGTCAATCGACGTATTCAACTCGGCTGGGCAGCGTTCGGGAAATTACGACACATCTTCACGTCAAGTATACCTCAAAGCTTGAAAACGAGATTGTACAACCAGTGCGTGTTGTCAGTGATGACTTATGGATATGAGACGTGGTCCTTCACTGCTGGTTGTATGAGGAAGCTCAAGGTCGGTCAGCGAGCTATGGAGAGGGCTATGCTCGAGGATTCTGTGTGTGATAAACATAAAAATGAGGATATCCACAGTAGAACCAGAGTGACCGACATAGCCCAACGGATTAGTAAGTTGAAGTGGTAATGGGTCGGCCATATAGCTCGAAGAACCGACAACCGATGGGGAAAAAAAGGTTCTCAAAAGGCAGCCTCGTACCGGCAGGCGAAGTGTAGGGCGTCCTCCTACTAGACGGAGTGACGAAGATGGTAAGATATGCAGGAAGTCGATGGGTGCAAGTGTTTCAGGACCGTGCTTTGTGGCATTCCTTGGGGGAAGGCCTATGTTCAGCAATGGACTTGTGACGGGCAGTAATGATAAATCCGTTTTAACACAAGTGATAGATAAAATTATCACTGGTTTTTAAAATTATGTATAAATTATGTATAAATTAAGTTTATTAGTTAAATAATAAGTTATTATAACAGTGATATATAAAGTCTATATATATATATATATATATATATATATATATATATATATATATATATATATATATATATATATATATATATCTCTTTATATATAAAAATTACGTGTCACATTGTTTGTCCGCGATGAACTCCCTAAACTACTGAACTGATTTCAATGAAATTTTGCACACTATGTGCAGTTTGGTTCAACTTGAGAGATAGGATAGTTTTTATCCTGATAAGTGACGCTCAATATTTTTTTATTACGAATTTAATGATTTTTTTTTATATGAAGGGTCATCGAAAAGGGCAGAACAACGTCTGCCTGGCCAGCTAGTATATATATATAAAAGTGTGCGTGGCGCAGATTTCCCCCGCAAAAATGACAGACAGATTGGTATAGGAAAATAACGCTATGGCTTCTCCCCTCCTATGTTGGTCTATGGGTATAACTGTTATATCTATGTGAAAATCATGTCATGGTAACAAAATCCTTATGTAGAATTTAATAAGTGAAAGAGCAAAAATAAAAATAAAATATTCTTGGACATATTTTTCTTTAAGTTTACAGATTATATTCCATGAAGTTGAAGTACACATGACAGTGATTTTTCATCTGTCGCAAAGTTGGAAATAAGCGAAAACTCGTCAAGGACTTTCGTATCTTGGCTGCTGCTAATAAACCCATGCGTGATCAGCAAATCCATTACTTTTTGTACTTCATCCTAAGTAGGTTCTTTTGTTAAATTTGCCCATTGAAACAATTGTAGTTCTATGTTGAATTGACACCACAGCTCCAAATATACTTTGCTTGTCTTATAAAACTCAGTCGCTCCAGTTTTAACATTCTGCTGGTCAAAAGCAATTTCAGTTCCTTGTAATTTTTCAAGTATGTTACGGACGGTGTGAGGAAGGAAAATCGTTTTTTTTATAGGATAGGGTGACAAACGAGCACACAGTCCACCTGATGGTAAGTGTTTGCTGTGGCTCATAGACATTTACATCTATCCTCGTTTGCGAATCAAAATGCAGATGCATTGTCACCCGTGAGGACTATGATGGAATGCCTCTTTTCCAGTAAAAAAGGTCTCCGGTTCTCTACTCCCCGGTCGAGCCTACCTATTCGTGCTACATTTATACTAACAATATAGCTGCAGCAGGGCTCTGCCACGTATAGAGTGCTCTCTTTGAGTGTCAGATTATCTCGGAGACGATTAATTTCCTTCCCATACTCTATTGTAGACACGTTTTGCCCCTCAATTTTTAACACAATTCATGAAATGACGCTGCTGGTGCGTGCAAGTAATAATATAACCACAACTCTGATCTGGGAAATTCGAAAAACATTTTTAAAATATCTGGGTATTTGTCGATACTTAGAAAATATCTTTTTAAAGGCTGAAACATTTTTAGAACTCTCTCAAGCGCGGGCATTAACATAAGCCACCTTGTTTTACTGTAGCCCAGAAGTTTGTGATACTCTGTGTCAGTTGAATCACAAAACTCTTTCAAAGATTTGACTCGAACGCTGTAGATGTAGAAGAATGAAGTTAGGTCTGTTTGCAAAAGCGGGACCATTTTGCCTTCGCTGGGGACAGCAGGACAGACAGCTTGAAAGCGGAACTGTCCCGCCCAAAGCGAGACGTATGGTCACATTAGGCTTGCAATAACAATTTTCAATCAGAACTACACAGGCAGTAGCTAAGACTCAACAATTAATTAATACTGGCATAGACATAGTGAGTACTTCAAAACGATGTCGTTTCAAAGGTATCAAATAATCCAATGAATATGCTCTCGGGTAAACTGAATGGGGCGCACACACAAAGACAGAGGCTTAAATTAATGTAGCGGTCATCGTTGGGTTGTAATTTTTATACCAATAAATGATATATGTGTACTTTTATACTAAGTAATATTGTAAGTATCTACCGTGAAAATAAATCTACCAACAATAAGCCATTCAATTTTAATCCTTAAGGGTGGCAAAGCATCTGCATTTAAATTATTAATTGATGTTTCATATATTTGTCTATGGGTCACAGCATCCATTTAACATCAAGTGGACTCTGAGCTCGTTTACCACTATAACACAAAAAATAAAATGTGTTACGTTTGTTATTTATCCCGCGTTGTCAAACACTCATCACTAGATGGCCCGTTTTCAAGAAAAGGGATCCATTAGATAATAAATAAGAAAAAATGGTATACCAACTACAATGAATAAAATTCGATATATACTTTAACTTCAACATAAAATCAAAGTGTCAGTAATATCGAAATAATTGGTTTCTATTAAACTCGGAAGGCTATTTGCGTGCTTTTAACATATTTTTGTCTCTGTGTCTTTGTCGCTGTGTCTGCCGGATGTGGTTTTGGATCTAATGTTTCTGAATGTAGAAATTAATTTCAAGAGTGATCTAGGCTCTATTCTATCCGTAAAACACGCAAAACTTTTCTTGTAAAATCGAAAAACTGATAATATAAATGGTTCTTGATAATAATCTCATAAACTCTTGGAGTTATAAAAAAGTTTAGAGCAAAACTTCTCTTGTTTGCAATTTTACACAAAATAGATAACACTATATTATCGTCTATTTCCTAAGTTTTATGCAAAACCGTTTTTAACATTTTTTACTTCAATATAATTTTACAACAACTTTTTTTTTATAGGGTAAGGGTGACAAACGAGCACACAGTCCACCTGATGGTAAGTGGTTGCTGCGGCCCATAGACATCTACATCTATCTATTACAAATCAAAATGTAGATGCGTTGTCACCCGTGAGGACTAAGATGGAATGCCTCATTTCCAGTAAAAGGGGCCTCCGGCCACCTGCACTCACCAGGTGAAACGCAGAGGTAAACCTCTACTTCACGCTGGTTTTCTGTGAGGTCGTGGTACTATCCCGGTTCGAGCCGGCCCATCCGTGCGACAGCAAAAGCTGCCGCGTAGCTCTACCACTGTTAAAAAATACTATAAATACAATACTATACACAATACTATAAATGTTTAAGGATTTCATTTTTTTTCCAACCAATTGCGCATATATCTTAAATTTTTTCAAAATGATAACAAAAACTTAAAGCAGTTTTACGATAACTGAACTACTCACACAAATATCACTTTCACAGATCTACAGTTTTTCCTTGTTAAGTTCTAGTAATATTTAAAATGATGTCATCATTGTAGCATACCATTCAGCTAGAGGATTCAGGGGAGTACCCGACTGGTAGAGGAAGCAGATTAGGATCAAATACTCGACTCTTATCAATCATGCAACAAATATACATATATATTATTATAACATATATATTATAACATTAACGTTGAATGACAAATATAAGCTAATGGTATGGTAACTCTTCCGTAAGATTCCGTTAAGAAGTTAAGAAGTTGTAAAATTCCGTTATCACTTCTGAGTTAACTACATAGATATTGCTTTTATATGTATATAAGCGAAATACCACTGACTGACATCGAGATCTTTAAACACCTTGACTTGAAATTTAGTAAGTGTGTCATCGTCATCGTCAGGATCATCGTCATCGTCATGATCATCGTCATCGTCATGATCATCGTCATCGTCATGATCATCGTCATCGTCATGATCATCGTCATCGTCATGATACGTCATCGTCATGATCATCGTCATCGTCATGATCATCGTCATCGTCATGATCATCGTCATCGTCATGATCATCGTCATCGTCATGATCATCTACATCGTCATGATCATCGTCATCGTCATGATCATCGTCATGATCATCGTCATCGTCATCATCATTATCATCGTCATCGTCATGATCATCGTCATCGTCATGATCATCGTCATCGTCATGATACGTCATCGTCATGATCATCGTCATGATCATCGTCATGATCATCGTCATGATCATCGTCATGATCATCGTCATGATCATCGTCATCGTCATGATCATCGTCATCGTCATGATCATCGTCATCGTCATGATCATCGTCATGATCATCGTCATGATCATCGTCATGATCATCGTCATGCTCATCGTCATGATCATCGTCATGATCATCGTCATGATCATCGTCATGATCATCGTCATGATCATCGTCATGATCATCGTCATCGTCATGATCATCGTCATCGTCATGATCATCGTCATCGTCATGATCATCGTCATCGTCATGATCATCGTCATCATCATTATCATCGTCATCGTCATGATCATCGTCATGATCATCGTCATCGTCATGATACGTCATCGTCATGATCATCGTCATGATCATCGTCATGATCATCGTCATGATCATCGTCATGATCATCGTCATGATCATCGTCATGATCATCGTCATGATCATCGTCATGATCATCGTCATGATCATCGTCATCGTCATGATCATCGTCATCGTCATGATCATCGTCATCGTCATGATCATCGTCATGATCATCGTCATGATCATCGTCATAATCATCGTCATGATCATCGTCATCGTCATGATCATCGTCATCGTCATGATCATCGTCATGATCATCGTCATGATCATCGTCATCGTCATGATCATCGTCATCGTCATGATCATCGTCATCGTCATGATCATCGTCATCGTCATGATCATCGTCATCGTCATGATCATGATCATCGTCATCGTCATGATCATCGTCATCGTCATGATCATCGTCATGATCATCGTCATGATCATCGTCCACCTGATGGTAAGTGGTTGTTATCTTACCATAGACATCTACATTTATCCTCGTTTGCGAATCATAATGCAGATGCATTGTCACCCGTGAGGATTAAGTTGGAATGCCTCTTTTCCAGTAAAACGGGTCTCCGGTTCTCTACACACACCATACAAAACACAGCAGTGTTAAACTGCTATTTAACGCTGGTATTCTGCGAGAGCGTGGTCTCTCCCCGATCGAGCCGACAAATTCGTGCTACAACTATACTACTGATATAGCTTGCCTTGTGCCCAGATGAGCTCAATGATATTGTATTGACAGTGGTAAGGGGTTATTCTGAGGAGGATGTGCCCATGTTCTGCTGCTATTTTGTCGATCACGTAAGGTTTGGCTTCTTCTTTGATTTTAATAGTTTTTATAACTCGAGTTTTAGTAGGGATTCATCCGCATCCTATCCATTGTCACGAAACCAGTTTATGATTTTATGTTTTCTTTCTCTGTTGGCCAGCGTTGGCATTTTATTCATTTGACGAGAATGATAGGGTGCATTTTCTATATTATTGATGGCTCTTTGAATGATGTAAGAATTTCTCTGAACCACTTTGGATACATGTCCGCATTCATCTCTTGATGATAGTATCATAGTAGTGCCTATGGCTAATCCTTCCTGTAACGGGAGAGGACAGTTGGACATGTTCAACAGTGAACTTATACTGGATGGATGATAAAGCTGACGAAGATTTGAGGAATCATTTTAAACTGTGACACAAATAAAGCTGAAGGCTGTTTTTCAGTATTAAAAGGTCTAAAAGGAAACGTCTAACGATGCGAAACGTCTAATGAGCAATATGTCTAATTAACGAAATAGGTATCTATGTTTCGCTAATTAGATGAATTGACGGGACAAAACATACATACAACAAACAGGGTCGTATTATATGTATCTTATCGTAACTTATTGTCATAAATGTTGTTCAATTAACATCATAGCGTAACGAATTCGTTTCCTGTACATATAAAATATTCTATTATTCTTTCATTATTATTACTACACTATGTTTGGCGCCAACTTTAGAAGCTTTATGTGGAAATTAATCTATTCTTTTTAATTTTTGAAAACAGTTCTTAGTTTTCATTAAGTTCTTTTGTGTTCTTTTTTAAGTTCAATGGCCGAAATCTAAAAAAAATACAAGGTGCTTGGCTATACAGAAATTCCGGATGCACCCATTGGTGGCTAAAATAAAACAATTTGCTGTGTATATTCCATGCATTGGAACCAAATGGTTTGCTACTTCTTTTGTAATGGATACATCCGGCGTCAATCTTATACCACCAATCTGATACCCTTTTTACTGGAAAAGAGGCATTCCATCTTAGTCCTGATGGGTGACAACGCATCTGCATTTTGATCGGCAAACGAAGATAGATGTACTATGTCTATGGGCCACAGCAACCACTTACCATCAGATTGACTGAGTGCTCGTTTGTCACCCTTATTCTATAAAAAAAAAAACAATGCTCATAGGATTACTAATATCTAAAAAAAAGAAAAGATGTTTTACTAATTAGACGCACTGCTTGCTGTTACTGCTTCAAAGACCACAAATACCTACAAAGCGCCTTTTCCCTTTTCCCTTTTCCCTTTTCTCATCTTTTTAAATTTCTGTTATAGATTGTTATCATACGAGAAATGATGACTAAAAATATTTTAGAGAAATATTTTACCAAAAGTTATGAATAATAAATTGAACCCAAAAAAGCAATTATGCATGTAACTAAAATAATCATCAAATTTACTGCGTGTTTTAATGTTAATTTATGGTGTAACGAAATTATTTTTTATTTGGGAACAGTCTCATTATAGATTCACAGAATACGAGCGTAAAATAGCAACATAATATTGGTGTACTTTATTGGTAACAGTGTCGAGAACGGAAACTTTTTTACTGGTACTGAGACATTCTATCTTAGTCTTCAGAGTTGACACTGTATCTAAATTTTGATTCTTAATCGATTATAGATGTTGATGTAGGACAAGGTGTGTATAGGCCACAACTATCACCACTAACCATCTGTGCACTCGTTTGTCGTCTTTACTTGTATATCAATGAAATTTTTCATTAAAGTAAAAGTAAACTTACACACTAAAGATATAACAATAATTTCCGCATAACAGCTAACAGTGCTAACATATGGTAGGTATATAGACGAATCAAGCCCCAAATTTTGAAGCTTACATTCTTTGTATTTCTTTTTAACTTTTGACGCCTTTTAATAGACTAAAGAATATCACAAGTTCAAGGTAACAACCAGAATGTTGTCTTAAGGCCTTAACAGTGGTTGAAATGCCTAAATCTAGGATATTTAAGTAAAAAAATCTCAATAACTGTTCATTTAATCCACAAAGAAAAATACAGGGTAACAGAAGAAGATTTGGTAAATGTTTTTAATTTAACAAAATTGTATTTTTGTCAACCCCTTATTAGAAAAAAAATCCCCAAAGAGTACCTATCTTTGTCATATTTTGCAAAATTTCTCCAAAACGGCAAAAGCTTTTTAAATAGTTCTTACACTAAAAAAAAGGTCTTAAAAATATTAATATTTTTAATTGAGAGTTTTATTTTTATTACCCGTTTTATAAGAGAATATATCATTTTTCCCTGAAATTGAATATATTTACGCGAGCGCGCATGCTCCGTCGCCATGTAAGCTCTGTCACAGTCCGTTTTCGGACATCGTCGAGGGTGGACCGTACGTCGGTGTTGGAGCGACTTCGTTCAAATATATATTAGTTTTTTAAAAGTTTATACTCAGTTATAAATATTTTTATGACTAGAAATACTTAATTTAGTTAATATCTGTACACTGGTAACTGTAAATATTATTTTCTAAATAAATAAATTTTTAAAGTGCCCAAAGAAGAAGAAATTTTTGCGGCGACGTTGATTAGTGAAATTGAAAAATGCATTTTTATATAATTTAGATGTGGAACGACGAACATGCTCTCGTTACTTAGATTGCGATAGTTTCTAATACCTATGTAATTTTATTGTTGCATATTTTTATTAATTAGTTGATAATGAATTTTATAATTATGTATTACAATAAAACGCTGTTTTTATAAGTATGACTGTATAAAATATTATTGGGGAGAGAAATAAAGATACAGATACTTACATTTAGTTACACTGTGATCAAATTAAATCAAACAATTTAAATAAATAAAAGAATGGTGCTTACCTAAGTATAAATAACTATATAAAGACATTCTTGGGTTTATGGTTTTTTTTTGTTAGACAAACTATCATCTAAAAAATGTAAAAATTTTAAATTGGAGAGGGGTTTCTCTACGTGATAAAGTTAGAAATGAAGGAATTTGCATTAGAACCAGAGTAACTGACATAGCTCAACGGAATATTACAGTGAAATGGCAATGGGCTAGCTATATAACTTGGAAAACATATAAAAAATAGGAAGAAAGGTCCTCGAGTGGCAACCTCGTACAGGTAAGCGAATTAGTACTCCACCTTTATTCCTCTTCACGTATTCTCATACGCTTTTCTTCACACATACACACACACACACACACACACGCGCGCGCACACGCGCGCAAGCATGCACGCACACACACACACAAATAGGTCGCAAATAATACTTATCTAGTACTATTAGGCAAGAGTGAATAGGTTTTTGTTAAGTCAGTGCAATTCACCATCTTAGACTACATAACCACTTACCGATGGGATTGTAGTTGCTTTACTACTTGCAGGGTAAAAATAGAAAAAAAAAATTTACCCTGTGAAAGTTTGCATTTAGATATAATTTTTCTAACCAACCATAAAAATATGATGAGAATATGTATATAAGTATAAAGGTTGCCTCACACGGAACAGTAATAATATAATATTATATCTTCCATTATCTCTGGAATCCGAGGTATGTTCATATTAAGAGGCTGAATAGAGCTACATTGAAATGCATGGGGATGGTTTTGTAATTTCACGTCATTATCGAAAAAAAATTGTACGTATTTCAGGTGGCGGTTTGCAAAACACGATTCCCCAAAAATTAACTCAATAGAAAATAATTGCAAAGTTGCTTCTAAAAATACATAAATTTTCAACGTCAATTTTTTTTTTTACGTGGTAGAGCCATGCTACAGCTATATTTATTAGGTATAGTTGTGGCACGAATGGGTCGGCTCGACCGGGGAAGGGCCACGCTCTCACGGAATAACATGTAAAATAGCAGTTTAACCCTGCTGTGTTTCGTATGGTAAGTGTAGAGAACCGGAGGACCTTTTTTACTGGAAACGAGGCATTACATCTTAGTCCTCAAGGGTGACAACGCATCTACATTTTGATACGTAATCGAGGATAGATGTAGATGTGTATGGGCTGTAGCAACCTCTTACCATCAGGTGGACTGTGTGCTCGTTTGTCACCCTTATTCTATTTAAAAAAAAAACTTTCTGCGATTTCAGTAAAATAATGTTAAGTATTGTAAGCACTCGTACAATTATGTCTCATGTCAATAAAGCTATTGGGCTATTTTGATTTGTAATAAAGTGATTTTACTTTATAGGTTAAATAATTTATTTACCTTTCTATATCAAGAACCGTTTTTCTGTCACTCCTATTGAATTTGACAGTGCTTGCTGAAATTTTGCATTTTTAGATGGATCAGAATCGCCCGCTGATCCGGCTGTTAGATATTGCAAAAATAATCGAAAATATTTATTTTTACTTTCATGCCCAAGACTACCTTGTTTTATTTTATTACGGTCAAATAATATTTATAAGGTTATAACGCAAGTATTTTTGTAAATGTTTTGTATGTAAATGTAAAGGTTTTCATTATTTTGTTATTCTATTGTTTACAGTTATTATCACGTCTTAGCTTTATACCAAGAATTACATTACTAATTCTTGATGGGATGCGATGTAACTCGCATACATTATTTTCATCAAGATCTATAATATATATATATATATATATATATATTTCTTTTTTTTACCAGTAGAGTTTTAACAAAATCTTAAAAAAGTTCAATGAATTAAAAAAATGCCAATAATTATATAATTTCAAGTCAGTGTTTTACATTTAAAGATCAGTTATAAAAAGCCAATGTTATTATTTTCATTTTGATTAACTTAATTCGAGACTAAAATAAATGTGAAAGGGCTTTTATCTGCAATAATAATTTTCATCAAAAATAACATAGACTTATAAAAGTCATATACACGGTCAATCATACTGAAGATTATCAATTGTACTACAAAATATTTAAAAGACTATTTCCAGTATAATGACCCGAATATCATCATTAATGTTTGACTGGCACACTTAAAAGTTTTATCACATGGCTAAATGATTGACTTTTATATTATGATAAGGTCATGCTTTTCTATAAAAAGTTGCAAGAAATTTTAATTCCCGGCCCTATTGGTTTGTTTTACTTTTTACTTAATTAGTGAAAAACAAAATGGAATGATCTAAAAGTTTACTTTCTTGTGTAAAAAGTGCTATTTAGAATTTTATGCAAATGATAATTAAAGTTTCTATGTAAATAAGTGTAACATAGCGGGAATTATATTCAATGGTAGCGGCCATCCGTATTTGCAAAGCCAGCATCATTTTCTGTACAGAAACCGGCAAATTGTTGCTCAAGGCACTATAAACAAAGCAGCTGATAAAATGTTACACTCATAACTGTTAACAAAAACTGTTTTCCCAAATGGTCTTATAGATAATAATAACTATTCCGCCGTGTTAGGTGCAGGAGCTATTATTAGAAGGAGAAGAGTTTGTTGTGTTGTTGTTTTGTCTGCAATTGAGCATAAAATAAAAAATAACCTCAGCCAAAGAGCATAACTGGCATTATACTCAGGCTCATCAATTGGTATGGAAAAAAGTAATTTTACCAGGTTTCAAAATATCAATCAAAATTCAAAAAACATAAATATTAAAATCAAAAAATGTATATATGTATGTCTATACATACATATAATGATTTATGGCCGCTTAGTAACTGACGGTGACTCACTATAACATCCTACAGTCACGCCGAAACTAAGAGGAGAGAATCACTGTAGAAAAGGTAATAATTTATTGCGGAAATTTTGTGATAAAATTAAAAAAAATATAAACTTATCCAAGTTAATCTAACTTAGTCTAATTTATCCTTATGCGTACAAAAAAAAACAAATAATAAAATAGTGAGATGGCGTCAGTTTTTAAGAAGATATAACAAAAATAAATAAAAAAATAAATTTCAATAAAGTTCAGTATTTAATTGATTATATACCGCTGACACTTAATCACGCTTTTCGAAACCACGCCAGTTGTAAACAATACTTGTGTGAAAAGACAAAATCTTCTTTTCAAATTTCCGCCGAGTTGTAAGTAGAAGGTCACGTGTCAATTTTAATTAAATATATTTTATATGAAGTGATCTTGACTACGTTTCATCAATTAACCATTGCTAAAAATTAAAACAGGAATTTTACGATTATGTTTACAAAAAACATTATTAGTTGAACCTTGCAGCTTGTTCATTATTTTTATTATAAATACCTATAAATGTATATATTATTAATAAATAGTTCCCATAATATATTGGATTATTTTTTATTTTGCCCTATCTGCAATGTTCTACGCTCTATAGAAAATGTGGCGTATGACATGACTGACAATCTTTCGAACGTTTTATCTAGGTACAAAGATGTTTTACGTTTTCGTCGCCTCCACATGATATTTTTGTCAGCATAAGATACCCTTCTATATCTGAAACTAATATAAATATTGCTACAAAGTAAAGTAATAGGCTATACAAGTCCCTCTACTGGGCACAGGACTCTTTTTTTATTTCTGAGAGGGGTTTAGGGCAAGGAAATGCCCGCCGTGCTTCCCCAATGCGTGTTGACGAAAATTGCAATTACAAATTTCATTCGTGCTGTCGGGGATCAGACCCGGGAAAATTTACAGCGAACGCTTTGACGACATATTTTTAATACGACACAAATAAATACGATTTAATATATATAATAAAAATTCTTACGTACTTGAAACTTGAACACTTGATAGCTCGTGATGCCTACCGGACAAAGCTACGGCACCACACCGTGCAATGTAATTGAAGATGCGTAACCGCGACATAATTCTCAGTGATGCGCAAGCATAACAGGCAGTATGTCACTTATATAATTGTCATCTCTGCAGTCTATTAATCTTTGCACTTTTATAAGTAATACAGAACGTAGTTGCTAGACGGTGTTGACATCGGCTAAAATCTCTGCGATCGCCGTTTCGTCAAGGTCATTCAGGCTAGTTAAAGCCTTAATATTCACATTAAAAACTTCATCCTATTTTTTTCCCAATTTATATATCATTCTTGAAGCTATTCATCTGAACTTTGAACATATTTAATAAAGAATAATTTAAAATAACATCGATACACCATTGACGAATATTTTGCGAAGCAAACATACAAAAAAAGAACATACAGTTGAATTGAGAACCTTCTCTGTTTTTGAAGTCAGCTAAATTTTGTCTCACCTAATTTTAAACGATTCTTTTAGAGATGAGGGTGCCAAATGAGAATTACGAGTATACAGTAAACACAGGTGCTCTCTCTCTTCCCGCACTCTCATAGTCCGATTGGATGGAAATCCGACACGAGGAGAGAGATCAGGCGCAGGATTAATGGTTTTACGTGCTTTCCGAGGCACTATGCAGACGACAGCACGGCTGTGGAGAGATACCAACCGAGTGCCCGGGCCAAACTTGATCAAACCCAGTCCGAAAGAGAAGCTATGGTTGAGCGTGTGAACAGGCAGTCTCCGAATGGGGCGATGCCAATCTAGTGAGATTCAACGCCTAAAAAACACAAGCGTGTCTTTTCGCCGCTAAAAGGTGCCCGCTCACCCTGGCTCCTACTTTTCGGAATGTATCCTTGGAGTACACTGACCACCTTCAGTTGTTAGGGGTTCAATTTTCTCCGAACCTCAACTATGGGCGGTTCATTGACTCCAGAGACAAAACAGCCGCAAGGAAACTTGGTGTCCTTGAAATGTTGCGGCGGTACTTCACGCCGGGGTATATTCTTACCTTATATAAAGCGAAAGTCCGGTCGTGCATGGAGTACTGCTGTTACATATGGGCTGGTGCTGCAAAATACCACCTGGCAGCGTTGGACTCAGTGGAGATACGTGCAAAGAGGCTCATTGGTGACATTGATTTTGTTGAAACCAACCTTCAGCCTCGAACACAGGCACAGAGTAGCCAGCCTCTCGGTATTCTATAGGATGCATTTCGGTGAGTGTGCGCAGGAATTACACGCTTTAACGGACGACCAGGCGGTCAGCGGGTCTTCACCCCTTTGTTGTCGATATTCCACGCACTACTACAAAACGGTTTGCTTTGAATTTTGTAATGCGTACAGCAAATGAGTGGAATAATTTTCCGGCGTCTATCTTTCCGTACGAATACAATCTGGGCGTCTTCAAGGCAAGAGTGAAAAACTTTTGTTACGCTAAGACAGTGCGATTTAACATCTACGGCTGCATCACCACTTACCATCAGGTGGGTCAAACACTGGCTTATAAGACGTAAAAAAAAATTTTTTTAGTATTTGATAGACAAGGGACAAGTGTACTATACAGCCTATATCGATTTTATACTATGTGTAATTGATTTATTTTGGTAAAAAATGTTTTCCTTGTAGGTAACACTACCTGTTAAAATAATAGAGCGCTAAATATAATACACGTAAATAATATATTTTAAAAGTCAGGAATACAACGAACCCCCCCCCCCCCCCCCCCCTTATTGTTTATTGTAATTAGAGACTTTCCACTTTGGCCTTAGGAGGCCCGACCTACGTCTGCTCGTTGAAACTCTGCTGAATGGGTCCCGGAGGATTTAACCTTCATGGGAGGAGCCGTAGGCCGTAACACATGGGATAAAAGAAAATAAATTATTCTTATGTGTAAATGACTTTAAAATTCTGACAATACTGCCAGTATGAGATATTAACTGTAATTATTGAACTGGGCTTTGAGTTAATTGTTGGTTCGCAATGCATGGGTACGTCATAGCTGCTTCTCAGACTAGTTCAATGTTTTCTGGATTCAACTCATCCTATTGACATTCTGATCTAGGAACGTCCTGAAGACTAAACACTACGTCGGAAATGTAAACTTTGCAGATTTATTTGCAATATAAAATTTGTAATCAGGAACATCACTACAAGATAGCGCGCGAGTTGAATGCCGTTGGGGCCTGAGGTGAGAGCGGGAGCATCTCCCCCCGCCGTCCGCACGCCGCGTCTCGCGCGCCTGCAGTGTAGTGCTGTGCTATCCTTGACAACTATCATACGCTTACTGTGTTATCGTGTTAATATAAAGTTGCAGCCGCGTGTCATTTTTGTTTTTAATGATGTCTGATCCGTGTACGTCAAGTTCTGTTACAAAAAAACGAGTTTTTATTCATCGCCAAGCACGGAAAATGGCAAAAAATGTTCTAGACATGTGTGTTAAAGAAAGGCAGAACAACAATTTAACATTCACATTAAATAATGCTTACGATCGCGCAAGCCGTTACACTGGACTTTCGAAGAGAACATTGTCTGTAATTCAAAATGAAGCCAAAAAAGGGCCTCTTTGTTCGCCTTCTAAAAAGAAAAGACAGTGTAACAAGAAGACAAGTTTAAACGTCGATGATTTTGATCGAGATGTTATACACATAATTATTGAAGAATTTTATTTAACTAAAAAAATTGTTCCGACCTGCATTAAACCCCTCGCAGCTATTCGAGGAAAAAATCGAGTTTCCATGGGGAGTGACGAGTTTAAGAAAATTGTTAAAAGACATGGGATATAGATGGCTTAAATGTCATAATAAACGTAGAATTTTGGTGGAGAGGCCAGCTGTCGCATATGCACGGTCAATTTATTTGCGGAAAATTCGTCAATATAGGCAAGAAGATCGAAATATTTTTTTCTCGATGAAACGTGTGTAGACAATAACCTCACATTTAAAAAATGCTGGAGAAATGAAATGATCGACGCCGTGTTGACGGATATAAGCTCCACGAACATGCTCATTCTTGTCCACGCAGGATCGAGAGCAGGGTTTTTAAATGGTGCAAAGTTACTTTTTAAGGCTGGTACTACGTCAGGTGATTATCACGGACAGATGAACATTGTTAATTTTGAGAAGTGGGCCACTAATATGTTAATCCCTAATCTACCACAAACCAGCGTTGTTGTGATGGACAACGCACCGTATCATAGTGTACAAGAAAATAAAGTCCCAACAAAGTCCAGCACCAAATCAGTAATGTTGGAATGGTTAACCAAGAACAATATCGAAGCTTCATTTACTATGAGAAAAGATCAGCTCTTTCACTTGGTTCAGTTACATAAACCTACGGAAAAATCTTTCAAAATCTATGAATTCATCAGTAATCAAGGCCATATCGTAGTAAGACTACCACCGTACATGTGCGACCTCAACCCTATTGAGTTGACTTGGGCAAAAGTAAAAATAACTGTAAGGCATCACAATGTTACTTCTGATTTCTCCCTAAAAAGGTTAAAAGAAGTTACGGAGGTGGCTCTATCTCTGGTCACAGAGGAAGATTGGCGTGGCTTCGACGATCACGTCATAATTTTAGAAGAAAATTATTGGCAAAGAGATGGATTAATGGAAGATACCATAGATCGATTCGTAATTGAGGTCAGCGATGGTGAGGATAGTGACACCGATTCAACCAAGTCTGCCATTTCAGAATCTGATGCTGCATAAATTATAATTTTGATGTGTAAAATAATAAAAAATGTGTGATAATTATTACCTTGTTTTTTCTAAACTTAAAACGTTAAACTTAAAACAATGTTGAAATTTATCGACATATTGTCATCATTAATTCTAATTAGGTCACAGCACTATCGCATTCATGAGCTCTGCATTCAACTCGCGAGCTATCTGTACTATTCAAATAATACGGAGGCTGTAATGCGGGGGATACTTCATAACTTCCTTTGATATTTATAAATAATGTATATTATGTTTTACATAGTGATGAGTTATGGATCGGAGAGTTATTAACACTACGTTTATCCTGGTATATATAATTATCCTGGCTACATCAATGCATGCACAGATGCTTGATGGCATAAACAGGTAAGAAGGTACCTGCCCAAACGGAGTTATAGGCAGGAAGGAGTCCTACCACCTACGTCTTATTATTTTAATATAACACCATACTTTTGAAGTATATACAGTTACATAATATACAGGTTTCGCTGTTTTTTCTCACTATAACAAGAATTTAGATTATGTACACTACTAAAATGTATCCTGCACATTTCACGAGTATCTTCCCTTAAAACCTTTCATCTACCAAACTGCCTTAGACTAGATGTACAAGAAATAATTTTTATTTCGCAGGAAATCAGCCATTCTAAAAAGCTGTCGAATCTGGTAACGCACATTACAGTAGTTTGACAGACTCTTTTCTGCTCCAAAAACCTCTCAAAAATAAGAGGATGTCTGTGTCCACTTCGGAACGTATACGGCGTTCTTTATTTAGCTCAAGAGCCTAGCTTTTTCTTCTTTACTACCGAGGGTACCTTGTAAATCAAATTTTGTAATGTATTATTAAAGATTTTTGGTTTCGGCGATTTTCCAACTTAGTTCCTTCGCCTACGTTAGTACTAAATAATCTTGTTTTTACCATGTTTTTACTACATTTGCAGATTTATTTTATAAATCGGCCTGTTCCGGAATATAAAAACATGACTGAACTGAACTGAATTCCCATTAAATAATACTTTTATATTAAAAATTTTAAATTAAACTACTTTAAAATTTCTAGCTTTCATTATAACCAAATTTACCATGTAGTGGCGGTGTAAGAATATCCACTACCCAATATCGTCCTGTGGGTGTCGTAAGAGGCGACAAAGGGAAACAAATCAGGAGATTGGCGAATGCATCTTCCTAATAACGACTAAAAATAAAAATAAAAACTGCGGTTGCCAACCCGCTTGCAAAGCGTGGCAACTATGGCTAGATTGCCTGATAGGGGCCCATCCCCTATGAGGCAATCTATGGGGGAGGCCTATGTTCAGCTAAATAAACTTTTTATTTGTATTACATTCCGAACGTGATTTACTTATAGAGAATTGTTACTATGTTTTAATTTATTAACGTAATAATTGTTATTTGATAAAGGGAATCTTAAAACTTGACAAAACCTGCATTTTTAACACAACTCTTATAATTTTCTTTTAAAAACTGCCGTAAGAAATTTCGTTTATATCGGACAGTCTTAAATCTGTAAAAGTATCGATAACTGTACGAAAAACATTGCTTCATCGCAATATTAAATTTAGTTGGCCGTAGATTTCATTTGTTTTTATTTCTTACTAGCTGTTACCCGCGGCTTCGCCCGCATGGTCACTGGGAAATGAACTATCCGTTGCTTTTTGAATTGAAAGAAAACTGAGTTTTATAGATTTGTCAGAGATGCAGCCATTAAAAGGAAACTGAGCAAAATTGATTCGTCAGCCTATTTAAATGTTTTGAAACGCAGCGTATAGGAAAGCATGAAAATAGCTGATGAAAAAAGAAATGGGATATTTTTTTAATATTATAATTATCCGTCAGGGATGCAGACTTTTGAAAAGAAACTAAGCTAAATTGATTCGTCAGAGATGCAGTTTTCTGAATTGAAAGGAAACTGAGCCAAATAAAAGATCCGTCAGAGATGCAGCCTTTTGAGTTGAAAGGAAACTGAGCTTAATAGGGAACTGCAATCTTTTGAATTGAAAAGGAAGATCTGTGGGAATTATAGGGATCCGTGGTATAATAACATTTTCACCTTTTCCTACGCCTGTCAAAATTGTAGCACCGATTATGTTCCATCCAAGATGTGTCACACGCAGCCTTGTCCCGTTACATAACCGAGGAGCATCTAAATTTCGCATTAGCATGACTGGGACGCCTAATTTTAATTGAAGCTTATGGGGCATAATAAGCCCTAATATTATGAGGGCACACCTGACAACTCTAGAGAATTTAGAAACTCTACGGGATATGAAGTGCTCTGTTCTGTGTCCATAACTGTGTCTACTGACAAATACTCTGTTATTTCTCCTGCTACTTCGCTTAATATATCTGAATTTATTTTCTTAACGCTCTCATTTTTTGGTGCAAGAATTGCTCTTTCACATAACCATTTGTCTTCATGCGTGTTGTTCGTTAAATCTGAATAAACGCTCACAATTAATTCGGAATGACTCTGTACTAAATTACAAAAATCTCTCGTTAATTTAACGCAGCCCTCAGCATCCGTTTCCAACCGCCCATCGCCAATTTTTAATACTGTGTCAGCATAGTTTCCAGCATTGATATCATTATACAAATGCACTCTTATATTCGTAGTTAAACTGAATTTTGTCACCTTGTTCCATAAAATTGACGACTTGAGGCATGCTTTAATTTAATCTGCAGGTGTGCCCTTTTGAATGACAGGTAAAGTGTGGCGAAAGTCACCAGCCAGTAAAACCACCATTCCTCCCATTACATCGGTATTGCTGCGCAAATCCTGGAGAGTTCGATTTAGTGCTTCTACAACTTTTTTATGCGATATTGTACTTTCGTCCCACACTAAAAGTTTGCATTGTCGTAGCATTATACCTCGTGCACTATTTTTGCTAAAGTTGCAGATCGGCGATTCTTCCTGGGCTAGATTTAGAGGGAGTTTTAAAACAGAATGTGCAGTGCGGCCCCCGCTTAGCAGCGTGGCGGCTATACCGGAGGAAGCTACGGCCACAGCAATGTTTTTATCTTTCCGTACTTGCGCTAATAATAAATTTCACAAAAATGTCTTCCCAGTTCCTCCAGGGGCATCTAAAAAGAAAAGTGCACCATTTCCAGATTCAATTTGTCCTAATACTTTGTCAAAAACTCGTTTTTGTTCGGGAAGCAAGCGGGGTACAAATTCGGCTACTTGCTGCTGCAAAGCTGGTATATCGTAGTTTGTTTCACGTATAATTTCAACACTTAGTTCATTTTCGGTTGTTCGCTGAGGGCTTATCATTCCAAAGTCGCTTAATTTTTTGCCTACCATTGCCATTACTTTATCTTCAATTTTTCCAAGTGCTTCATTATAAATGTGTTCATTGTATGTCATGTTCGCGTGTGTCTGCTGTCACGTTCGCAAAATATCTTCCGCCATGTACTCTTTATATTTGTCCCACAATTCATGTGCATTAGATAGCCCGCAAGATGATATGAGAGTTGCATAAAGATCCCTAATTTTGGCTGGTGACTGGCACTGCACAGCTTCCTGCATGGTTTCATCCCAGTGATTATCCTTTTCTAAAAGATGCAGAGCTTCACATGCTTCTCTATAAGTTGCGCATTCCTGACTGTTGACAGTTTTAAGGTCTTTATATCCTGTAGGACCCCGAACATGGTGCAGCAGCAATCGTAAACAGAAACATTCAAAATTATAGACGGTATACACACGACCAAGGGCATCTGATGACTTTACACTGGGCCAATTTGCAACAGGCGTGCCTTGAATACGGCGTTTCCACTCCTTCCTAGATGTGTTCCAAGTATAATAGCGGGGAACTTTAGAATATAACAAGGTTTTTGCAAAGGGGTCGGTTTGACAAAGTTGAAAGAAGGCTGTTAGTGTAGTTTTTGGCGGTGATGCAATTCTTTCTTGGAAATTTCTTTCGGTGAAATATACACGCTCTTCATTTTCTAAGTGCACAGCAAGGTGAGTAACTGTTGGGTGCCTTTCGTGTAAAGGGAAGCCAAGGAGACGCCACGCTGCCTCGTTACTGCTGACATAACGCCCTGCTTGAAAGGTCTGTACTTCATTAACTGGATTTGCCTCACCTTCACTCCTGAGATTAAATATTGCTTGGTCGCTTCCTTTATTTATGTACTTACAGATATAGTTGATTGCGCGAACAGAGCTACATGCTTCTACATTAATGTGGGCATTAAACATTTTACATAGAATGGGCGAATACGGGACAATCTAGTTGTTATCTAAGGTTTCGGACGCTCCAGAGTGAGATTTCATTGTAACTTTCCTGCCACCATCTTCGGGAGCTCTGCGTCTGTATAAAGGGTAGCCATTGTGATTGTGCGCTGTTTCTTTTAATAGCTGTTTAGGGAATTTCTTTGTTAATTACATACATTAATTTTTGTACTTTTAATCTAAATACTCTAGCAACTAAATCGTGTCTGTCAGTACTTTTTTGGCCCGGCATTAGCTCCTCGGTTATTTCTTTCCATGTGGAATTGCAAGTAAAAGTAACAAAAAGATCAGGTCTTCCGTAAGTTCGTACATAGGCGAATGCGTCTTGTGTCTGTGTAACGAATGATGAGGGCAGAATTACCATTTTACCTAAATCTCTGGGGGTTTACATTGGCGTTGCTAGAAACTGCATCTTGTAAATGTATATAATTCTCAACGTGCAGCTTTTTTTGATTTAAAGAAATATAACGGAGACGTTCACTTTCTACCTTCACATACATGTTTACCAAAATTGATGAAATAATTGTCTACACCGAGCTAAGAGGTTAAAATCAATTTCTCGCAACATCATATGATACGCATAAAAATCCATATTAGATACTTTTTTGTTCAGAGTAGGCTCCTTTGTGACCGGGTTAATGAGTGGAATTTGAAAATGATAACCCGTCATAAAACTTGTGTGTATCGGCTACCCGTTGCAATGTATCATCACGTGTTCGCAAGACAATGTCTCGTGAAGAAAATTGATCACCACTAATTACGGCTGCTATTTCGTTTATCAAAGGTGCATTGTAGCGCCTTTCATGCTCTGCTCGAGGGGTCCGATCTGCGTGAATGACGACTTTATAATCCTCTTCAGATAGATTTTCTAAAGCAGTTTTAAATGTTTTGACTAAAATGTTACGTTCATGCAAGAATCTTTGAATTTTGAACATTGTGTCTCTCTCAACTCCCTGGATAAATTGGCAGCGACGGTCTACCTCAATTTCTTCGTCACCCATAAAATATATTTGTAAAAATTTATGCTGTTCGTTTTCAGCTGGAAAAAGTGAACCTATTCTATGATAAATTTGCCCTTGCACCGTAAATATAGGCGAAAACCCCGGCATTATTATTTCCCGGTCAACTCCGAAGGACGTCATTTGAAAGCATGAGTTATATTTCCGGATCCTGTTTTTAAAGCGCCGTGACTCATTAGCATCATATAAAAAGAGAGTTTTCAAAGGTTCTTCTGGTTCCCCAAGTAACGGAAGAGACACTTTGCCATTGGAACAGCACATGCCTGCGGTCTCATCTTTCTATTTTAAAGCGCTGCAAAATTGACACGCCTTGTCCATCAGTCCTATAACAACAAACCTGTGATTTTTATAATCAATCAACGGATCATAATTGAATGCTGCGTCATTAAAAACCGACCAATTGTTTCTTTGAAAATTTTGTCGACGTTCAGCTTGGAGCTGTGCATTTGCAACTCTTCGCGCCTGTGTCTGTTCTGGTGTTTCAGATGCCCTTATAGTAGATTGATGTTCAGCTTGCTCAATGAGTCTGTGTTGAGTTTCATCAGGTGTTTCCGCGGCTCTTAAGGCGGCCTGACGTTCCGCTTGTTCGAATAGTCTTTGCTGACTTTGAGCAGGTGTTTCAGTAGCTCTTAAAGTAGATTGACGCTCTGGCTGTTCAAGACGCCTTCGCTGGCTTTGAGAAGGTGTTTCAGAAGCTCTTGAAGTAGCTTGACGCTCTGCCTGTTCAAGACGCCTTTCCTGACTTTGAGAAGGTGTTTCGGAAGCTCTTAAAGCAGCCTGACGCTCTGACTGTTCAAAACGCCTTTGCTGACTTTGAGAAGGTGTTTCGGAAGCTCTTAAAGCAGCCTAACGCTCTGTCTGTTCAAGACGCCTTTGCTGACGTTGAGAAGGTGTCTCAGATGCTCTAAAAGCAGTCTGACGCTCTGCTTGTTCTTGCCTTCTCAGTTCAGCATCTTCTAAAGATTCTAGCGATCGAGCTAATTTTTCGCTTGTCTTTGAGAAGATACTCTTGAAAGGCTGGACTTACGTTTGCGAGGCATTATGAAGTAACAAAAAACCTATTTATAAATAAAACGTTAAAATATCTAAAAGGAATTAAATTTCCTTTTAAATATTTTTTTAAAAGCAAATCCAAAATATCTAAAAGGAATAAATATTCCTTTTAAATATTTTTTTAAAATCAAAACAACAAAACCAATTCAAGACACAACACGAATCCGAAAACGATAGCCAAAAAAAATCGAATCAACTTAAACCAAATCAAAAAACAAATCGCAGAAAACTGAAATCGAAAGCAGTAGTCAATATAAATATAACCAACGAAAAAAGAAGTAAGTGTATAGGTACCGTATACACTATCTATACTATTAATATTCCTTTGAAATATTGTTAAACAACCTAAAACAACGAAAACCAATTCACGATTCTAAATAAACAAAATTCAAAATCAAAGCCAGAGTCTAAATATGTATAAAGGAAAGGAATACCAACCAAATCAACAAAACCGATCCAAGAAAATACACAAATCCGAAAATGAAAGTCAATATAAATCCATTCAACCTTAACCAAATCACAAAGCAAATAACAAATAACCGAAATCGAAAGCAGGTAGTCGAATAAGCTACGAAATAGAAACAATTGAAGTGTATAGGTACCGTATGCACTATAAGTTGACGCGCGGCTCAACGGCGGGAGTTGAGCACATGTCAGGAAACATTTCGTTACCGCGTTTTAAAAACCTAGTAACGATATCTAGCGAAATCAATTTAAACTATGTATACGTTAGTTAATAAGAACTCTCAAAAAATTATTTTCTTATAATTTTGCACAATTTTTCTTATTGTAATACAGTTTCATTCATAACCACATATAAGAACTGTATTCATTTCCGTTCAATAAATTTTACTAAGGCTTACTAAGAACTGTTTCTACCACAGTTAAGTAATAGTTAAGGGTGAAAGTGTGACAGGTGGTGATAGTACTTCTGACCCATACTTCTTCACGCCTGTAACCCTTGCGGGGTAGACGGAGCATCAACGGATTACTTAATATCGTCTGCGAGGTTATCGCCTATTCTGTAAATTACAATGCACCAAAACGTTTGAAGAAAATCAGCTGGTGAATTTTATGTTTTTTATCGCTCTCTTCCCGGTCCTGCGTGGAAAAATACAGATCCATACATTTTTTATCTTAATTTTGGTAAAAAGACATGATAATCCAGATATTCTGACCTTCTGTGTTCATCCATCGTGCCATCGTCCGTCTTGTAGAATCACGGTGGCGCCACTTGATTTTGCAACATATTCGATTTTCCCACGGGAATGATATGTTTTTCCGCTGAAAAAAGTAACCTATGTCACTCTACAGCCACCGAACTATCCCCATACAAAAAATCATGCCATGCCGACGCTCTGTTGCGACGTGAAAGAAGGACAAACAAACAAACAAATACACTTTCGCATTTATAATATTAGTATGACGAAGTATGGATTATTATTATAACATTTACCAACAAGTGTCGCTATTCAATTTTAATAATTATTCTCTAAATCTTAACAATGGTAATTGGCTCAAATTAGTTGTTTCTTAATATAACGTGTTAAACACAGATATTGACACCTGCTAGATGTTCGTGAGAGGGTGTTCCATGCCATGAATATGTTTAAAGCAAAATACTTACAATTTTCCAATGAAAATAAACATCGTGACTTGCAGGAGCTGATATAAAGTTTAAAGGGGGTCAAATGACACAAAAATTTTCCTCTAAAGAATAATATAAATAGACCAAAGATGACCACTTGATATTTTTATATTCACGCATGAATTACACGCAATATTGTTCAATAGAATGGACTCTTTTTGCCTTATTTAAAAATTATATTAGAAGATGAGAGACAAGTATATTTACTAAATTTATGTAGAATTGGAGGTTCTCTCTATACGTATATATGTAATTACTCTAATAGCCCATTTACACTCGTGCGAGTGGCGAGGCGAGTCGCGAGGCGATCGACGAGGTGCGAGTGTAAACGTTAGCTCGTGACTCACCTCTCAGCTCGCCTCGCCACTCGCAGCGCTCGTGTCGGAGGCGGTTATTTCTGCACGAGGCAAATTGCCTCGCGAGGGATGCGACCGTAGTGTTTACACTCGTGCTCTCGTTTCAGTTGGTTTACGGCGCCCTTCCATAGTAATATTCGAATTACTTTTGTTTTAAAATTACAATTTTAATAATTTAAAATTAAAAATTTTGTATAGCCGACTTCAATATAAGTTATTAAGAGTAACTCAAAAACTATTGGTCTGACCTTGATCAAATTCATATGGGACCACACGAGAAGTACCAGCTTTGAAATAAAAAAAGAATCATCAAAATCGGTTCACCCAGTAAAAAGTTACGAGGTAACACACATAAAAAAAACAAAAACATATAGTCGAATTGAGTACCGTTTCCTTTTCCTTTTTTTGGAAGTCGGCAGATAACAAAATAATATTATTTAATCTTGCACAATAGGTACTAGCAATTTATATAAAATTAAGGTTCTGTTTTGATGAATAAACATCATCCACCATATGCTTCTTACACGACGTATTTTTTTTATTTCCTTCCTTTTTGAAATGGTCAAGCATCGATAAATACTTATTAAGGCAAGAGTTGATGCCGATATTATTTCGACGTCTTCCATCGTTGCTGGCTCAACGGAAACTCAGAATATGAACGTATCGCGAGAGTGTAAACAGGCACTCGTTACTTCGCAACAACACGCGAGCTGCGAGGCGAGAGTCTAAACTCTAAACCCGGTAAAAGGCTTATCATAACCCGGAATAAATATCATTAATTAGTACAACTTATTTTGAGAGGAAGTTCAAATCAATTCGTCTATATTATAAAATTCATTTTTTAATTCAAAGTTTAGCAAAAGTGTGCGGTATTTTATTTCAGAACGACGAAAATAATCAAAAATAATTATCATGAAAAGCAAAGTATCGCACAGGACCGTCCTTTGCGAATGCCTGTGGAGTCCGTAAAAGTCTACCGCAAGATATAGGCCTCCCCGGCTGTAAGGGGAATTTGTGATAATTGTCACGGTTGGCAGACAGATTGACGATCGCAATACAAGACGTCTCGCACCTTTAACGTTGCTTCCCGTAGCCGGTCTGGATATTTTGTCTGGCTCTGACGTAACCGATCTGGTTATACAGCCATATATCGAAAGCCATTAGATTTTTCGTGACGTTCCTTCTATCAGCCTCAGACACCTCCGGGACTTAATTGGAATTCATTTACGCCGCCACTAAACTGCAAACGAATTATACTAGCCTCCTAATCTTTGAAGTTGGCAATGCAAGAAACCCTTTGTTTTGAGTAATTTTTAACCTCCACCTTAGTTTCTTTTCCATATTTTCTTAGTGCATATCCACGAAAATTTTTATTTAAATATAATACTGAACGGATAAGGCACCCTCGGGGTACAATTCATCTATAATATAAGTATAAAATATTAACGATTACTGTTTAAACATGTACTGTATTTTAGTTTATAAAATATAATCAACTAGACTTAAAGTAATAAAACTTCAAAATAATTAAATTACTAACAAAGATTTATGCGAACGAAGTCTCAGCATCTTCTACAATTAAGAACAAGTAGATAATATTATTTAATCTGTACAAGTAGTTTCATCATTTAATCGCGTGCCAAACATAATTAGATACATATAAAAATTGATAACAAAGATTTTCCTACGATAAATTCGAAATTCGACATTCCGACTAATCGCCTTATTATTTTAAAGAACGCTATTTCAGAATGCTTCCAATAAAATATTCCACTCAATGAAGAATACAAACTACTTGATATTTCGCCCTTCAGCAGCCCGCTTATAACTATGAAAAGGAATATTATTTTCACTCAACCCCTACTCAGAAAATATATATCCAATATAATTATAGTGTAATTTATGAATATGAGTTTATTGAAACATACAAGGATGCAAGTATCACAGAGCCCGGACGACCTACCTCGGTACTAGGAATCGAGGGCCTACTAACAAATCAGACGTCAAATAATATATTTTTTTCGCCGAATTGGTACATTGGTAATTTGTTTTGGACAAAGTCAACTATTTTTTCTTCTTTATCCACTGCTGGATATTGGCCGTCATAGGAAAAATATTTCTACAACTATTTACATGATGGAAAATTACGGCAAGTCGTAAGTAATTCATGTGAGGATATATGTATGCAAGTGCAAATCTTTTTTATGATAATAGTGACAGAATAAAAATGCTATAGATTTTTACACTGACCTCTATTATAAAAGTGTATATGGAGGTCAGTGATACCTTAATATATATATATATATATATATATATATATATATATATATATATATATATATATATATATATATATATATCTCGAGATGCTTAATAGGATGATATAACCCAATAGAGTAGTAAGCTGAAGGCAGTGGATGCAGTTAGTTCAGAAAAGCAAGCCTAGCCTTTGTTCAGCTGTTGAATTGTGATGTGGTGTAATGATGATGAAGATGATGATATTTCTAATCGAGTCTTTTACTACAAGAAAAGGCGTTCGATATTTTGGCGAACGTTATTCTGTTTTAGAATAGAGAATATTACACCTCGCCCGGACCGTTGCTAGGGCGACGCGTTCGATGCAGCTTACTCGTATCTGTGTGCTGTATGTGTCAGGTTACGGTTTACAAAGGCGCGTATGTGAGCGTTCCGCTTCGATGTAAACTTGTTGATCTAGCTATGAGGGGTTAAAATATTAATGCGTTATAACGATTAGCATAGTATATAGAGCTTCACTGAAATAAGTACAATATGATTTTAAAAGTACAGTTTTTTTTTCATTTCTTTAAACAAAGAAAATGTTAAGTTGGATCAGGCTTTCGTCCACGGTCGATCTGTTTATCTTATATTTTGTTAAGTATATTCTATTATTGAACGTCGTTCTTATTACAAAACATAGTTTATTGATAGTCTAGGTAAAGATTGTTTTAAATATTTTATATATAGAATAAAAAAGGCCACTTCTCTCATATCTACATCTCAATTAAGAATCAAAATGTAGATGCGTTATCACCCTGAGAACCAAGATGAAATGCCTCACACTCACCACACGAAACGGTTCCGTGGCGCAGTGGCTTAGCAATCAGTTGTTGCGCTGGGGGCTGCGGGTTCGAATCCCGCACGGAACAAGTATTTGTATGGCCTACAAATAATTGTTCCGGGTCTGAATGTTTGTCCTTGTGCAATTTATGTTTGTAAACTGCCTCCACGACACAGGAGAAAATCCTAGTGTGGGGGTAACGTTTTTTAAAAAAAATAAAAATAAAAAAGAAATGCAGCGGTAATACGCTACTATTTTACGCTGGTATTCAGTAAGAGCGTGGTCCTTACCCGGTCGAGCCAAACTATTCGTCTACAAACCATAACACAGCTGCAGCGTGGCTCTACCATGTATAAATATTCACTGATTTCTTAAAGCTTAAGCAATTAATACACCAGTTTTTGTATTAAGACGGAGAAGTTATGAAATCACGAAGGATATTCGTGTTGATTCACCATGGAAGTTTATAAATCGAGAAAATCTCGATTCGAATATTTTTTTACTAAACGCGACACCTAATATATTATGCATTTCGTAATAATGTAAGAAAATACTTGACAATAAGGTCCAGTGCATTAAAAACCTTGTTTTTTTTTCTATAATGACGTCTACTAGGCCAGTTTCAATGAGTGCAGCATCTGCTTGTTATACAAAAGTTGAAAACGCCGTTTACCGATAATTATTATGTATGTATACAAAATAATTATACAGACTGAGAAGCACTTAATGTCCATGCTGCAATACTGATTTGTCCTTGGACAAATTATCATACCTTTGTCCAAGGACAAATCAGACACTTGTTTTTTTCATCTCCTTTTACCTAAAAATATATCAGAATAGAATCATTTTTATTCAACATAGATTATAAATAATTCTAATTGAAAGTATTTTTTTAATTTGACTACTGGTTCGGTAAAAATCCTCTGTCCTGAGAAGAACCAGAAAGAAACCAAGTTGTTCCACTCATCTGAAACTCACGGTTGTTAAAAATATACATTTTAAAGTATGTTGTGGTTTTAAATACTACAATTAGTCGTATAATTATATGTACAGTATATATGTACTTGTAAATAACTTTAACTTTATTGTTTTTAAATTCCTTATTAAGGGATAATGCTTACAAATCTCGGAACCCTTATAAACTGTATCAAAACACGAAGCAAATTTGAATCATTTAATTGCTGCAAGTCTGTCCTCAAAGCTCTGTGAATTTAGGGGAGGAGGATTGGCGGGCGCGAGCCCTAGGCACTGGATTTCCAACTGGGGATGCAAGTAAAATACAAACGAGGAATTACCTCGTGTTCCATGTTATTTTGACTTAACTCTTTTATTTCAATTCAAAGCAAAAGCGAAGACGTTACCATAATTTGATATAAGGCTCGTCGCTGTAATATCTATGAAAATAAAACAATCATTCAATACAGTTTTAAATTTCCTTATTTTTAAAGATTTTTTTATTTTCTGTTTTGTGTGTACTCAAAATTTCTTTTCATGTTAATTTTACTTCTGTGTTGTTTTATGTATCGGACGTCTATAAAACACTTTACTTGGTATTCCAACTATTTTTATAAATCTGTTTATTTCATAATACTAAACCAAATGATACTGTTTTTATTATAAAATAAATATGACAAGCGAGCAAACAGTTCACCTGAATGAAAGTAATTGTTGCAAACAAAAGACGTCTTCATCTAACCTCGATTAAGGATCAAAATGCAGATGCGTTGTAACCCAGGGTATATGGTTCTCTACACTCACCATACGAAACACAACATTGTTCTGCTTTTTCATCCATGTTCAGATGTGGAATTTTACGGATTAATGAAGAAGAAGTAATGGATTTGTATATTAATTCATACCATGTTACCCGGTTGGTTGTAGTGCCCGAGTAAGAATATCCACTATCCCGTATCGTCCCGTGGTTGTTGCAAGAGGTGACAGAGGGAAACAAACTAGGATATGGACTAGCATCTTCTTTATAACAAAAAAAAAACTGGTTGCAACTGTGGTTGTTTTATACGAGGTAGAGCCATGCTGCAGCTATATTACTGGCATAGTTGTAGCACGAATGGGTCGGCTCGAGCGGGGAAGGACCACGCTCTCACAGACTACCAGCGTAAAATGGCAGCTTAACGTTGCTGTGTTTCGTATGATGAGTGTAGAGAACCGGAGACCCTTTTTACTGGAAACGAGGCATTCCATCTTAGTCCTCACGGGTGACAACGCATCTGCATTTTGATTCGTAATCGAGGATATATGTAGATGTCTATGGGCTACAGCAACCAATTACCATCAGGTGGACTGTGTGCTCGTTTGTCATTCTAATTCTATAAAAAAAAATATAACTCGTTTGCCAATAGACATACCCCGCCTGGCATGACAAATATTCCCCCTATGAGACCATCTAAAGGGAGGCCTATGTCCAGCGGTAGACTTCTGATTGGCTGTAACGGTAACGCCCTTCATAGAACTAAAAGTAATAAAATAACTTCACGAAGAATGAAAGCCCCGACTTAAGAACGTTATAATTTTGTTAAAAATTATTTTTTACCCTTTTGAGTGGACATTAAAAACTTCATACCCTATTTTGCCACCCTTAGGAATGAAATTTTTCTCCAAATTTATATAGAAACAACAGAAACAGAAACAGAAACTTTTTTATTCAATATAGATTATAAATAATACGTATTGAAAGTCACTCTTTTGTTTGATTACCACTGGTTCGGAAAAAACCTCTGTCCTGGGAAGAACCTGCAAGAAACCCAGCGGGACTTTTTTTAAATAACAGCTTACAATCATGATGTTACACAAATTAACAACACAACAAATTAGAAATACATTTTCATAAATATATTAATATCCTTAAATTTTTGTCGCAGCGACTCTTTAGGCTTTAAATCATAAATTGCTCTTATGGCCCTCTTCTGTAAAACAAATAGATTTTTCAGTATCAGCTGCGTGTCCCCATAGCAAAATACCATACGACATTATGCTATGGAAATAGCTAAAGTAAACTAGTCTAGCTGTTTCAACACTGGTTAGACTTCTAATCTTTTTTAGAGCATATGCTGCAGAACTAAGTCTGCTTGCTATTTTTGATAAATGGGGACTCCATTGAAGCTTCGCGTCTAGTGTGATTCCAACAAAAATGGTGGTATCTACAAGACTCAGTTTCTCCCCATTTAAAATTACATTAGTATTTAATTGTTTGACATTTGGAGTCACGAATTTCATACATTTCATTTTAGTGCCATTTAAATGCAAATTATTAACATCGAACCAATTTACTAATTTAGATATAGCATTATTTACTTCGTCATATTTTAGTAATTGTCGACTTAATTTGAAAATTAAAGAAGTGTCATCTGCAAATAATACTATATCATGGTTATCCCCTACTATGTAAGGTAAGTCATTAATGTATACAAGAAACAGAAAGGGGCCGAAAATTGAGCCTTGAGGCACGCCCATTTGTACCATCGATCCGGAAGAGCTCATATTGTTAATGACAACTTTTTGCGTTCTCTTACTTAAATATGAAATAACTAATTGAATGAACATGAAATAATAAATAAACACCGTAGTGTTGAAGTTTCCTGATTAATGTTTCATGGTGAACACAATCGAAGGCCTTGGATAGGTCACAAAATATACCCAAAGCATCCTGTGAATTCTCCCATGCATTAAAGATATATTTAATCAGCTCAACACCGGCATCAGTTGTCGAGCGACCCCTTGTGAAACCAAATTGATTTTTATGAAGTAAATTATTTATATTAAAAAAATTTAACATTTGATCAAGAACAATTTTTTCAAAAATCTTACTAAGTGTTGATAGTACAGAAATAGGTCTAAAATTGGCGGGGTCTAATGTACTACCAGATTTAAATAAAGGTATTACTTTACTATGCTTCATTAAATCAGGAAACACCAGATTCGATACTAGTATTAAAAATAATAGCTAAATGAGGCGCGATTGTATCTATTATAGACGCAATAACTTTAACGGAAATCCTCCACAGATCCGCAGTTTTCTTAACATCATTAGTTTTAAAATATTTTAGAATATCATTTGATGACACTTTATGAAATGTAAAATTCTTTGTACACACATTTACATTTTCTTTAAGTAATGATTCGGCGACGGCAGGAGAAGAATTCAGTGACTTAGTGGTCAATATCGGAATATCAGTAAAATATTTCTCAAAAACCATTGCTACGTCCTGATCTGATACAGTTAATTTGTTGTTAACACTTAACTGGTAATTTGAATTGCGAGAGTTGATCTTACCAGTTTCGCTATTAATTATACTCCATGTCATTTTAATTTTATTGGAAGCCGTCTTAATTTTGTTGCTCAAATGCAAAGACTTGGCTAAGGAGCACACACTTTTAAATATTTTTGAATATTTTCCCTAAATTAGACGCTATGATTATATGACCTTTCATGGTAAAGATCATATAACCTATGCCTGCTCTTATGGACTCCTACTGTCGCCCATTCATTGAATGACTTCCGACTGTTCAAGGAGAATGTTTTAGAAGTCAAAGTATTATTAAATTCTTTGCAAATAAGCTTAAATAATGTTTCATACAAAAAATTAGGATCATTTTGGTATGAAAGTGATGGAAGTTTTTTCACTATGTTACTTCTAAATTTCTCCAAGCGACGTACATTTACTGGAACAGACACAACTTTCTCATCTACTTGCTTTTTGTGAACATAAGGTAACGAAACTACTTGTCCACAGTGATCAGAACTTAATTTTTGAATTATACATTTATGCAACGGCTTCACATTTGTAAAAATGTTACCTATACATGTTGCACTAGATTGAGAAATACGCGTTGGCTCTATAAATAAATTAAAAAACCATATGATTTAAACAATGATCTAAATTTAATATTGATTGAGGAAGCTTCTAGGAGATTGATATTAAAGTCTCCACATATTACAACATATTTATTCTGTTTATTAAGCTTAGCAAAAACTTCCTCCATAATGTTTTCAAAAGTATCATATGTACAACATGGGGGTCTGTAGACGCTCACAGCAATGAGGTGCTCAAACTCAACACATGCCATTTCTACAGTTTGCTCAACAGAAAGGCTCACAATGTCTTTACGTTCTTTACATGATAATAATTTACTAGCTAATATTAAGGAGCCACCTCTTAAAACCGTATCTCTATTGAAAGAACTGACCACCTGGTGATTACTGAAGTTAAACATTAAATTATAAGCTTTTAACCAATGTTCAGTAATACATAAAATATGAATATTGTTGCTATTTAAGAACAAGTCAATTTCTAGCTCTTTCCCTATCATGCCTTGTATATTTTGATGCACCAGGTGTAAACAATTTTCATTATCTTTCTGTGGAGTCATACAATTAAAGATTTGTAAGCCACATTCTAAATTATTTAAGTTATTATAACTGCTAGAGATTACCTCTATTGTCTCATTTTCTAATTTAAATTACTTGGAACTGATTCCAAATTGCATATTAAGTCATTACAATGCTCAAAAGAAGCAGATGTCTGTGTAGCCAAGTCCTTGGCTGAGTTAATGTATAAATAATAAGATAGCATGTTTGCTATCTGTCTTAAATTATATTTTGATAGGTAATACCTATCTCTAGTCAAAAATTTCTTAATTAAATTATTTATATCTATTAAATTAATTCTATCATTATAATTGTAACAATTAAATGTCAAGTTTAAATTATTATTACATGAAAAGTTATTCATTAATAAATTTAAATCATGTCTTATTTTATTTTCCTGCGGCCAACCCTGTATGTAAGGCAATGTAAACAAGATAATTTTATGTACATTTAAAGTATTTAGATTATCAATATATTTTAATAATTGATTTTTGTTTACGTTGCCTCTTCTCCCAACAATAATTATTAAGTATGGACAACCCTTAAGTATGGACCGTTTTAACAAAAAAGAATCATCAAAATCAGTTAAGAATTTATTAAGATATCACTTAACATACATAAGTACAAAAAAAAAATAAAAAAATCTTACAGTCGAATTGTAAGTCTCCTAATAATGATTTCTTATATTTACGCGAAGACTACACATTAATTGAAACTAATTTTTACGGACTTTTTCGCGTTTAATTTAACTTTTTAATTCCCGATGTTTCGGGTGCTTTACAGCAGTCTGCAATGTGTGAACAGGTTCAAGATCGTCCCCACAAATCCGTAAAAATTAGTTTCAATTAATGTAAATCTCCGTTTTTGAAGTCTGATAAAAATCCTCCTTAAAAATAATAAAGCTCGAAGTGAATGTATTAAGCAGAGATTACGTATCAGGGCGTCCAAACTTCAATAGTCATTTGGCTTATGGCATCACCTCGTAAAGGATTAAATCCACCGGAGCGTCCACGTCCGAACACATCCATTTCACAAATTAACCTGCACGCCACTCCGTCGAATGAAAACAACGGACTTTACAAAACATAATTGTAATACTGTGTTGAGTAAGTGTTTATTTTATTGTATTTTTATTTTATTTTAAAGACAATATCAATTAAGAAATTTTACATATACAGCATTGGATAATAAACAGTATGCTTAATTTTATGCGTAGATTTTTTTATACCGTAATGGTGGTACACGGGCAACTTATCTAATCTGTGAAACGGAATTGTTTACGTAACTCAACGACTAAGCGCGTATTTGGCGTATAAGCAGGAATTAATGTTATTCGACCCATCCTAGCTCCTCGAGGAATGCAAACAATTTTATGATATCGTCAAATATCTCGGGTATCAAACCCGTTACTTAGCCCTGTAGCTAGCAATCGCAGACCACGTGATGATAAGTGGCTACTGCAGTCCGTGGACACCTGCAGCCAATTTCACGCTAAGGAGGTTATAGATGCGATGTGCGATGTCATCTCTAAGGACTAAAATGGAATAACTTACACCTTATAATTATATTGAATCTCTATACCCTTACCTCTTACCTTGAGCACATTATTGTTGTCAGCGATCACAGAATACAGATCCCCATGTTCAAGTTAAGATACCTTTGAATAAAATATGGAAGAAGTTTTAGTTAAGCCTTAAGAAAGCCTTTCGGGAGGGCTTCGTTATGCGACCAATAGAGTATAATATAATCACTACGTTTTAATGCGACCGACCAAGTGATTATATACTCTTTTTGATCAACTAACAGATATCCGTTATTAGTGAAAGACGTTAATCGTGCAACAGTACAATATCATTTTGTTACTCGAAATAGAACGCATAGCATTTGTATACCAATAACTGTTATTTAAATATGGTAACCAGGCGTAAGTGACAAAAAAGGAACAAGTTTTCTTTTTCTTCCATTACTTCATCATCCCGTTAAATTGCACTGGACATGGGCTTCTCCCATCGTAGTAAGCATTTGCATTTGATATACGGATTGACGATCGAGAGGCCAGACGACGGCTCTCTGGTGCAGTGGCTTAGTGTGGGAGTAAAGTTTAAAAAAACATATGCCTGGTTGTCTTGTACCAAAGACTACCTAAAAGAAATCATGGCAGTTTTTTGTTTAAATAAAATCACCCGCCACATTTATTAAGATCTGAGTTCCACGGTTTTTGTTTTCAAGAAAACAACGACAAAACTAGTCTGCGAACAAGTGCATAGATAGGGTTTCAACACCGTTTAAATTCGACGCGCAATATAAAAATACTTTACAAAAACAAAGCTGTTCTACGAGTAGTTCTAGATCATTTTTCCATCCGGAGAGGGGTTGATTTCAAAACAAACAACAATGCGACGTTAATTAATAAACAAAAGTAAAGAAAATAACAGTTGTTTTTTTTATATCGTCGTGCTTTGTTTACTTTAGTGTAGCCTTAAATATCTTGTATGTCGATTAGATTTCTATTAACGTAAGATAGATTTTTCGTGACCAAGTTGTAAGAATTATTGAACGCACCAAGTTACATATCAATGAACCATCTAAAGTCCATTAGTTCATCTCACTAAACCCACGGGACGATATGAGACAGTGGATATTCTTATACCGCCACCACACTAATTTCTTCATTAAATACCTAAAACTGGTACATATCATATCACAATTGACTGCTACGCAGTGATTTCCATTTCTATCCAGCGCGACAGGAAACTCCCAGGGTAGAACAAAGGTATCCCTCCCATGGTTGCTACGTTTGGTAAGCGGGATAGCAACCGCATTGTTTTCCCATTGAGTTGTTTTCAGGAAACTGCTGCTGCCTATTTCCTGTTTCAGCGGCCGTCTGTCGCGTCTTACTCACCCACGGGATTATATGGTGTGGTGGATTCTCTTACTTCAAGGCAATTGTTCCGTATTAGAAAGTTCTAATAAAGTATTTCCTATAATCTCTGAGATTTTCATTGAAATAATACCCTTCAAATGAGATTTAAGAAGATTGGCAATAATTGCGTAATTAATAGACGATCATTAAATAATGTCATTCCATTTCCATTGCTGGGCACTGGCACCTCTAATTTTTGAGAGGGTTTGGCTATGAGTGAAGACGGACTGCAATGCTACTTTCCTCACAATGTTTTTTTTCGCTGTCAAGAACATGATAAATTAGTACCCAAAATGGCAAGTACCAATTTCATTGGTGTCGGGGATAGAACCCTGCTTTGCGATCTATAATATTTAAGGCGGACGTCTCTTTCCTGAGATACCTGTATTATATACGAGGTAGAAATTACATGCAGGTAAGCGGACTTCATCAGAGATAGGTAGATACGAAATCTATTGTATGCCACATAATTACATCTATAATCCAATAGTCAATCTGTATTTTTATAACATAAAACGAGCTAACCGTCTACCAGATGGTAAGTGGCTACTGTAGCACAAGGACAACTGCAATCAATTTCACACAGAAAGCTACAGATGGAGGAGAAATAAAATTATACACAGCTGAGCAAAGGCCTCCTCTCATTTCTGAGTCTTAAAAGGTTGGATCAGTAATTATACTCGCTCTTTTAACCTTCAAACAGAAACCCAAGAGAGGGTGCACTGTTGCTTGGCGGCGGAAATAGCCCAGACGTTATTACTAACTTACATGGACTCCTAGGTAGAAAAAGAGCCCTTCTAGATAGACCTATACATATATCTATTCCATGGGCCGATATGGCGTGATAATATTTTCATTTTCGCCATCACATAATGGAAGACTACACCATGCGTATTGAAGGAGTCGTCAACATAAAAGTTGCAATACCTGACATGGTTTTTTTTTTTAAATTATAAAATAACTTTGATAATAATTACAATATATGATATATATACCTGTGATAGAATATATAAATATTCGCATCGATTTATACGAAACTTTCATTAACTGTGTTCATCGTGCATATAAAACAAAATTGGAATATTAAATGACTTTCTGGACTTAATTGAAAGAGGGGCGAATGCATATGCGTTCAAAACTCCACGTAATATGGTACGCATTTTGATTTTAATATCACTTTGTAGCGAGAGCAATCAATTGTGAACTGTTATTCACCTTTGAGTCATTTTACGAGTTTTTAATTACGATCGCTTTGAGTTAATTTACAGCGAGTTTTTAATTACGATGTCCATTAGCTTTGTGTGTTTGTATTTTCTACAGAATTCCAAAAAGGAGACAGTACTCAATACGACTGTATGTTTTTTTTTATGTGAGTTACCTCATAACTGGTAATATTACTCATAACTCATAATGGTGGTAGAGCCACGCAGCAGTTATTACTGTTGCACGTATGGGCCGGCTCGAGCCGGGTTGGAACCACGACCTCACAGAATACCGGCGTGAAGTAGAGGCTCTGCTTCTGCGTTTCCTCTGGTGAGTGCAGGTGGCCGGAGGCCCAATTCCCCCTCCCCCCATCAACATGGTAGCGGAATTACACGATAGACTACCCCAGGAGGGTACCCCTGGAGAATTCCTCGCTGAGCATCCACGACCATGTTATTCCAATCCTGAGCGTGGGTGCTCAGGCTGCCCCACGTATTCCATCTCGAGACGGCGAAGCCGGCCTTGCTCTTTCTGACCGAGACGCAGGTGTCCTCTCCGGCTGATATTTCGTATCTCTCCTACCCGGGGTACAAATTGGAGCACTCCTTTGTGCCTCGGGCTGGAATTTGCGTGTATGTCAGAGAGGACATCTGTTCTCGATGTCTCGGCAGTCTTGAAGGATCGGACCTGTCCATTCTTTGCCTACGCGTAGACAGCGACGACCATTCGCGCGTCTACGGGTGCCTCTATAGGTCCCATAGCGGTAATGCCGAAACAGACCGACTCATCGACCACGTCCAAATGGCTATAGATTCCTTGCTACAACAGGTCCCAACCGCAGAGATCGTGATCCTTGGCGATTTTAACGCCCACCATGCCGAATGGCTCGGTTCAACTTTAACCGATCATGCAGGGAGATCTGTTTATAACTGACACAGTCTGACACAACTGGTTACTTCGCCTACGCGGATTCCAGATGTGGAGGATCATACACCTTCCCTGTTGGACCTTCTGCTGACCTCTCATCCGGACGGATATCAGGTTTCCGTCGATTCCCCTCTCGGCTCTTCGGACCATTGTCTGATCCGGTGTGTGGTGCCACTTACGCTCCCTTCGCGGTTGCGTTCTGCAGGTTGCCGCCGTATTTGGCATTACAGGTCGGCGGATTGGGACGGAATGCGGTCTTTCTTTGCATCCTACCCATGGGGGCAGGTTTGCTTCTCGCCGGATGATCCCAGCGTTGTTGCTGACTCTGTCACTTATATGGTGCTACAGGGAATGGAACTATTTATTCCATTATCTGTGGTACCCATCGGAGGCAGATCTCAGCCTTGGTTTGGTTGCTCCTGTAAGACTGCATTACGCAGTAAGCAGGAGTGTTTTCAAGCCTGGGCTGCGGCTTCTGCGACTCGGGATGTAAACACCAGCACACTTAAAAAGAAGTATAACTTCGCCTCCAGGTCCTTCAAAAGAGTTATTGCCAAGGCAAAGTCAGAGCACATAGGCAGAATTGGCGAGAAACTAGTTCGCCTTCCTTCGGGAACCCGTGCATTCTGGTCTCTCGCCAAGGCTGTCCAAGGGAATTTCTGTAAGCCAACACTACCATCACTGCACAGGAAGGACGACTCACTGGCCCAAGACGCAAAAGACAAAGCTGACCTTTTAGGCTCCCTTTTGGCGTCCAACTGGACTCTTGATGACGGGGAGAAAACACCGCCGATTATGCCGCGGTGTGAGTGCTCCATGCCGGATGTGCTGTTCTCACAGCGCTCGGTGCGCAAAGCACTTCTCTCCCTGGACATCCAGAAGTCGAATCGGCCTGACGGAATCCCCCCAATTGTGCTGAGGACGTGTGCTCCGGAGTTGGCACCGGTCCTAACGCGTCTTTTCCGGTACTCCTACTCCAAAGGCGTAGTCCCGAATTCATGGAAGACAGCTTTTGTCCACCCGATCCCTAAAAAAGGCGACCGCTCAGACCCGTCCAACTATAGGCCTATCTCGATCACCTCCTTGTTTTCCAAAATAATGGAATCCATTATTAACTGCCAGCTCATCCGGTACCTTGAGGATCACCAGCTGATTAGTGACCGCCAATACGGTTTTCGTCGAGGTCGATCAGTTGGTGATCTTCTGGTCTACCTGACCCATAGATGGGCGGAGGCAGTAGAGTCCAAGGGGGAGGCGCTGGCCGTTAGTCTGGACATTGCGAAGGCCTTCGATCGGCTTTGGCACAAAGCGCTTCTTTCGAAGCTCCCTTCCTATGGGCTTTCCGAGAAATTGTGCAATTGGATCACCAGCTTCCTTGCAGATCGGAGCATCAAGGTCGTTGTAGACGGTGCATGTTCTGACTACAAGCCTATTAACGCTGGTGTTCCATAAGGCTGTGTGCTATCACCAACGCTGTTTCTTCTGCATATCAATGATATGTTGCTAACTGGTAACATTCATTGCTATGCGGATGACAGCACTGGTGATGCTCTATACACCGGCTGTGCCAATATTTCTCGGGAAAACGTCGCCGAGTACCGGAACAAACTTGTGTCTGAAGTCGAGTCTTTGCTGAACAAAGTCTCGGATTGGGGGCGACTAAATCTAGTCCAGTTTAATCCTCAGAAGACACAATTTTGCGCGTTTACCGCTAAAAAGAACCCCTATGTCGTGTCTCCTCAGTTTCAAGGCACTCCCCTTATTGCCTCAGCCAGTATCGGTATCCTCGGAGTCGACATATCGAGTGACGTGCAGTTTCGTGGTCACTTGGAAGAGAAGGCCAAATTGGCCTCTAAAAAGCTTGGCGTGCTCAGCAGAGCGGCGCAGTATTTCATGCCGGCACACTGCCTGCAAGGCGCAGGATTTACAAGGCGCAGGTTCGGCCTCACATGGAATACTGTTCCCATCTCTGGGCAGGGGCTCCCCAGTGCCAGCTCCTTCCACTTGACCGCGTCCAGCGCAGAGCGGCTCGAATCGTCGACGACCGAGCCCTTTCCGATCGGCTCGATTCATTGGCACTGCGAGGAGATGTTGCATCCCTTTGCATTTTCTTTCGCACCTACCATGGGGAGTGCTCTGAGGAATTGTTCGGATTAATCCCAGCCGCCAAATTTCACGAACACACATCGCGGCAGAACTTCCGATACCATCCACACCATCTGGATGATTGGCGGTCCTCCACTGTGCGATTTAGAAGATGTTTTCTTCCTCGCACGACTTCCTTGTGGAATCGATTACCATCAGCGATTTTTCCGGACCGATACGACTTAGGGACCTTCAAGAAAAGAGCGTACTCCTTTTTAAAAGGCCGGCAACGCATCTGCCTCCCTGGTGTTGCAGTTGTTCATGGGCGACGGTAGTCACTTACCATCAGGTGAGCCGCATGCTCGTTTGCCCCCTCTCATATAAAAAAAAACTTTTTACTGGGTGAACCGATTTCGATGATTCTTTTTTATATGAAAGCTGATACTTCTCGTGTGGCGTTTGGTGGTGGAATTTGATCAAGGTCAGACCAATAGTTTTTAAGTTATTCTTAATAAATTATATTGAAGTCAGCTGTACAAAATTTTAACTAATTGTACCATAACACAAACTAATTGCGTCTTTAGAACATCTTAACTTCATAAACTTTAAAATTCAATTAACTATGGAGTTAAAAGTAAACAATTCCTTTGTTTTCTTAAATGTTTTAGTCATCCAAAATCCTAACAACACCATAGGCCACACTAAGGTGTCAATAAATTAAGGTATCATTTGTGAGAATGATAGGTGAAAAAATCTCTGTTGCTATTGCAAACCTTATAAATACTCTTATACGTGTTTATACGCGGTAGAGCCATGCTGCAGCTATATTAGTAGTATAGTTGTAGCACGAATGGGTCGGCTTGATCAGGGAAGGACCACGCTCTCACAGAATACCAGCGTAAAATAGCAGCTCAAAATGCTGTGTTTCGTATGGTGAGTGTAGAGAACCGGAGACCCTTTTTACTGGAAAAATGGCATTCCATCTTAGTCCTCACGAGTGACAACGTATCTACATTTTGATTCGCAAACGAGGATAGATATAGATGTATATGGGCCACAGCAACCACTTACCATCAGGTGGACTGTGTGCTCGTTTGTCACCCTATCCTATAAAAAAAATACTAGTATAAGCAAAGGTGTTTATCCGAACGACTTAAAGAAAGGTTGTATTCGACCCGTTTTTAAAAAAGGAACGAGATGATTATCGCTCGATAACTCTACTTTCATCCATTGATAAAATGATTGAAAAGTATATCTGCGAACAAATTCATAATTTCTGCTATTTATCATAATCAGTTTGGCGTTCAAACGGGAAAAAGAACTATCGATCTTCTTGCTAAGTTTACGGATGAAGTTAATGAACATTTCAATGAATAAAAACACGTGCTAGTATTTTTCATAGACTTTTCTTGCGCATTCTAAACGCTTGACCTTAATGATCTAATAAAAAAACTAGACAATTGTGGCATACGTGGACTACTACTAATTGGGTGTCGTAATTATCTTCATAATCGCGCATATAATGTTAGCGTAAACAATTCATATAATCATTGCATAACAACCTCACAAGGAACCGCGTGGGGATCGGTACTTGGACTTTTACACTTTTTGTCGTACGTCAACGATATGCACAGTTATATCACCCATAATACAGGCTTCCAATTCGCTGATGACATGTAAGCAGATGTCATCGGCGAATTGGTAAAAAAAACTTACAAAAGGCACTTGAGTTGCTCCAGTCAGATTTTGATAATCTTTCCAAATGGTGCCATGATGCTGGCCTAGTTTAAACTCAAATAAAACTAAGCTCCTGCACATAAAGTCATCCTACACCAAATATGTTCCAATTGGAATATATTTGGTGCATAATAGCTCACGCTCACCCCTGTTTACACTCAACCTATTTAGGTAAATGTAATTGTCCTGCTATTGAAATATTTAACACATATAAATACCTAGGACTTTTCATTGATAGTGAATTCAATCGGGGACATATAATATTGAACGGGTGTATAGAAAGTTGCAACACTTCCTTATGAATATAACTATTTTGAAAGATAGAATTCCTTATAAAGTTAAACTTATATAATGCACATGTTCAGTATGATCTTAGTAGCTATATCGTATATGTCGTAGTATATATCGCACGTATGTTACTTATTTCAATAATGTATTTAAATTACAGCTAAGAATTTTAAAAACTATCGTATATATATATACTATTTAAAAACTATAACGCGGATATTTGCGAAGTAAATTTTTCTAAAAGCTTTTATAAAACTATCGTATCAAAATCATTTATAAAACCATTTAGAGATAGTGAAATGGGTCTTTTTAAGTATTGTGGGATTTGCCAGTAAATGTCCAATTTAAATATAACTTGTTAAAAAACAATTTTTCAATAGAAACTTATGCAACAAAATACACCACACTATATAATATTATATACACACGTTCCATTGCTCGCGGGTACATGTGGATGACGTGAGCAAGTAACGTGTACAGCATAGAATTATTACGTAACTGGTTAATAATTCTATGGTGTACGGCGAACAGACCTGCGACACAGTATAAATATGAACAGTACGGAAACTAAGCCTAGTTGAGGACATAATTAGCTACGCTCCATTGAAGCAATAGGGTTGTAACTTTTAATGTTTTTCATATTGTTTTTTTTTTTACATTTTTGTTCTGTAGTTAACACACAACAACTTGTAGAACTATAGATCTTTAACTTGTCATTACGGCGTAACCTTTTACAAGTTTCGGCGGAAGCGTACGCGAGCCGCGGTTGGACAAAAACGTACCTTATTCTTCATTACTACAAATTATTTACAGAAAATATTTTCGTCTGCTACGACAAGTTCGGAGTTCTTTATTATTGAATTTAATTGTGTAAAAAATTCTTTTTTGTACATAAGATCAGCTATTTTGCAGTTTATGTGTTCTTTTTTAAAGCAACAAGGAAAAATCGGTTTCAACACCCTCAAAAACCATGAAAATGACACCCATGATGAAAAAATAAATAGCCATTGCAGCCGTCATCTTGGATTTACATTTCATGTCACTATCGGTTTCAACATACTCAAAAACTATGAAAATGACACCCATGACGAAAAAAATTATACATATTGCAGCCGCCATCTTGGATTTACTTTTTGTTACCACTATTGCACTATCAGCTCTAAATAGCCTCAAAACCGCCGCATTCTGGATTTACAAATAAGTTCACGAATTCATTATGATCGCTCACACGTACTTATAATTCGATAACGATTATAACAATGACAATAAAAATCATTCTTAGGCCCGCCACATACATACGGAATTCCGTTTCGGGATTCCGTTTCGATACTCCGTTTCCATATTCCGATTCGGAATTCCGAAAGCAGCAAGTCTATATGAAATCTATGACTCGTCACACACGCACGGTAGTTTTCCGTTCGAAATTTCGCGGGCAAAACGGGATTCCCTATGTGTGTGGTCTACCCGTTTAGAATTCCGAAACCGAATCCCGAAACGGAATTCCGTATGTATGTGGCCGGCCTTACGTTTCAAAATCAGCATGAAGCTTAAAATACGATAGCTCCGGTTTTGATGAAGCCGAGTTCAAACAGCCGTATATTACGCAATACGTTCGTGGCATTTTTAAAACGTCTTGACGCGACACTCGCTACTGAGAGCACCGCGACGGGCGCTTTGAAGTCTCGTCGTTGCGCATGTTTGTGTGAGTGTGTCGTTTCGAGCGTTTGTAGGTAGTTTCCGTACTGTTCCTACTATATATTTATACTGTGCCTGCGATACCTGGTTCCTCGATTAATTAATAAATTACCTTCCACTATAAAGAATAAGTTAACTACAGATAATATTAAATCTAAACTTAAAACATATTTTCTTCTTCAAATATCTATCAATAATATCAATATTATTATTATAAACGCAAACTTGCTTAACTTATTTTTTTATTTTTGTTCGTTTCATAGTTATTATTCTATATGTTAATATAAAATACGGTTGTTTGATGTGGATTTGACACTGTCGAAAAATCTTAGTGGTTTTTCTCTGTGCCTTTTACATGATTGTATAATTTTTTTTTGTAAAGTGGTACTTAAATAAACAAAAAAATGTACAGAAAAAATACCCATTCTAACCGATTTTTAAACGGTACATTTCACCATCATACTTCACAGTTTACCACCGTGGGCATATCTTTGTTGCAGAGAGAATAAACGATCTGTAACAGCAAACATCTAGCCGCCGAGCATCAGCACAGACAAGCTACGGGTCCGCGGCTACGTCACAGTGACCGTATGAAACCGCACAAAGTTGAGCGTGTGTCACCTGTACTATCATAAGTCAGAGGATTCACAGACAAGAATGGCTACATCTTAAAGCGAGCTTCTATTAGAACATTCCACAAGCCGCCAAAGAAGATTAGTTAGTTCTTACCGTCCCTCAAGTGTAATTCCCTCTACTTGTAGATATGCATCTTGATGCAGGAGTGTAAAAGCTTGATTGTGAATGTGATTACTCTTATATAGGGCAAGATCTTATATAGAAAGATATATAAAACACTGCGTAAAAGAACGTGTAGCTGAGGTGAAACACCATTGCTCCGGGAAGTCTACAGTTTGTGATTATATCCTTTTTTTAGGATAGGGTGACAAACGTGCACACAGTTCACCTGATTGTAAGCGGATGCTGTCGTACATAGACATTTATATTTTCCCTCAATTAAGAATCAAAATACAGATTGTTGGTGTCACCCCTGAGGACTGAGAAAGAATGCCTCGTTTCCAGTAAAAATGGTCTCCGGTTCTCTACACTCACTATACGAAACACAGCAGCATTACGCTGCTATTTTACGCTGCTATTTTGTGAGAGCGTGGTCCTATCCCGGTCAAGCCGACCCACTCGTGCAACAACTATAATATAGCTGCAGCGTGACTCTGCCATGTACGTAGCTCTATAACGTACCCTAGACGGCTACCACCATTACAACATATTTTATAGACCACAAATCCTTGTATTGTATCTTTACACGTGGTAAAACCATGCTGCAGGCTGTAACGGCAACGGTAACGTTAAGATTATTCTGCGTAGATCGGATCAAAATTAATCATTAAAAGCTTAAGGTATTCCGGGTTAACTTTGACATCGGGACATCATTCACCTCAGTCCCTCCGTGACCATGGGTGCTGCAAAGCATTCGAAACGTCGAGAATTAAGAATAAAAGAAATGTAGTAAAATTAAACACGATAAATTCGTAAAAATAGTTTTATTTAATGAACAAATGTCAGATGAAACATACCGCCAAGCGATAAGACCTAGAGCAAGGGTAGAGACATTCGGTACACATATCGCTTATTACAAAACTTTAAACAAGTTTTAATAGCAGAATCTACTCCAACAGTGAACTGCTTACAAGCTGATGCTGATACGTATGGAAATCATTGTGAAACTTTACGATAAAATTCAAACAAACATAAGTACCAGGTGTAATGGCAGCGTAAGAGAACCACACCTTAAAATGCTATGGATATCGTAAGATGCGTCTGTGGTGAAATATAATAAGTGATTTTTTTTTAATTAAAAAAATTACCACAATTTTTTATCATATTCTTGCATTGTCATCCGAATTTGAGCTATATATATTGCAAGTTTCCAGCGCATCGGAAAGTAAGTTTAAAATCAATTACTAATTTCTACCCACAACGACAGACAAACAATAAAGTGACTTAACAAAAACGTGGTAAAATAGGAGAAAAGCAGTACCTTCCCAATAAATGCTCAGGATAAAAAAACTGCAGGTGCAGTATGAGGAAATCTGTAGGGGAAGCATAGGAGGTACATGTTCAGCAGTAGACTTTTATGATTATATTGAAAAAAAAATCAAATTCCAATATATTAAATCAACATAAAATAGTTATAAATCAAATGATTTGTGATGCTCGATTACTTGAGACACCGCCCTGCTTCCCTTGCTAAAACTCTTTTTAGTATTGAAAGTTATATTCTGCTTACGCTTTAAATATCACACATCACATTACATCAAGAGCCTTTTGAAGCCCACTGCTAGACATAAGGCTTTTCCTTTAGTTACTTACCACCGAGGACACTTTTAGGGGATAAATTGTCATTTAAAGAACTTGTTCAGTGCACATAACACGGCTACATCTTAAATACTATGAAACTCTGTAGAATAAAAATGATGGACGCAACTATATTCAGCATTGGAATGCAGAGAAAGAAGGCAGATTTGGACTCGATATAGATAGCTAAGAACAAAGCAAATTGAATAATTAATACACACATATTCAATTTATTAATTTCTCTACTCTTTTTCCAAAAGTCAACCGCACCTATATGCGATGTTCCCTGCCTGATGGCTCTAGAGACTCATGGTAGTAAATCGTTATAGATGGATTGACGCTGATTTTTTTAAATAGAAGAAGTCCAACTACAGGCCTATCGCCATCACCTCCTTGTTCTCCAAAATAATGGAATCCATTATTAACTGCCAGCTCATGCGGTACCTAGGGGATCACCAGTTGATTAGTGACCGCCAATACGGTTTTCTTCGGGGTCGATCAGCTGGTGGTCTTCTGGTTTACCTGACTCATAGATGGGCGGAGGCAGTAGAGTCTAAGGGGGAGGCGTTGGCCGTTAGTTTAGACATTGCAAAGGCCTTCGATCGAGTTTGGCACAAAGCGCTTCCTTCGAAGATCCCTTCCTATGGGCTTCCCGAGAAATTGTGCAATTGGATCACCAGCTTCCTTGCAGATCGGAGCATCAAGGTCGTTGTAGACGGTTCATGCTCCGACTACAAGCCTATCAACGCTCGTGTTCCACAGGGCTGTGTGTTATCACCAACGCTGTTTCTTCTGCATATCAATAATATGTTGCTAACTGCTAACATTCATTGCTATGCGGATGACAGCACTGGTGATGCTCTATACACCGGCCATGCCAATATTTCTCGGGAAAACTTCGCCGAGTACCGGAACAAACTTGTGTCTGAAGTCGAGTCTTTGCTGAACAAAGTCTCGAATTGGGGGCGACTAAATCTAGTCCAGTTTAATCCTCAGAAGACACAAGTTTGCGCGTTTACCGCTCAAAAGAACCCTTTTGTCGTATCTCCTCAGTTTCAAGGTACTCCCCACGTTGCCTCAGCCAGTATCGTAATCCTCGGCGTCGACATATCGAGTGACGTGCAGTTTCGTGGTCACTTGGAAGAGAAGGCCAAATTGGCCTCTAAAAAGCTTGGCGTGCTCAGCAGAGCGGGACAGTATTTCATGCCGGCACACCGATTGGCGGTCCACCTCTGTGCGATTTAGAAGATGTTTTTTTCCTCGCACGACTTCCTTGTGGAATCGATTACCATCAGCGATTTTTCCGGACCGATATGACTTAGGGACCTTCAAGAAAAGAGCCTACTCCTTTTTAAAAGGCCAGAAATTCATATGCAATTCCCCTGGTTGCCCTGGTGTTGCAGTTATTCATTCATTCGTTTATCATTATTCACATACCATCAGGTGAGCCGCATGCTCGTTTGCCCCCTCTACTATAAAAAAAAATAGTTAGAGACGAATGATTGACGATGATGAATAGTGACGAAATTAATTAGAGATGAGTGCAGTTTAATTTAAGAAGTAAATTTTTACGAGAAATTAAAAATACATATAACCAATCCGGACAATATTATATTCATTGATGAAATGTGGATAAACACCATTCAGACTGTGCCGCAGACATGGACAGATGACGCGTGCCCGCAGGTAACGATAAGTCCTCATAATAATTTCCATATGGGATCTGCCAGAGGAGGATTTGTAGAAAATACAAGAGATAACTGGACCAGTGATGGAGAAAACAAAGAAAATTGTTATTGATGACTATAAAAAAGACATTTGTTTGCATCATAGAAAGTCAAATAATAATTAATGTTTACAACGATGATAACGACGACAGCTCACCTAGTTATAGTAAAAGTGATTAAATAACTTTATCTGTAAGCAATAAATATGAAAAATCTGTAAAAGTTTGTGTTTTAAGTTATCTGTTTCTAATTTATTCTGGTATTAATCTAGATAAAATGTAAATGGTTACCAACTCTAAATAATCGATATCTATTTATCTTAAGAATCGAATATTGTTAGTACCGATTTTGCAGTTCAAATGCCCAGTCCAATAAATGTGATAGCTGTCAGAAGGTATTTCTTGGGTTCTTAGGTTTGGTGGAGTATAAAGGTATTCAATTTCCATGTCTGCGAAAATAAAACTATCTTTTCTTACTTGTCTGCCTTGAAATCCCCCGTGTCCATCTTACCTATGTCTGCCAACTGACAGTCAATGCTGACTGTATTTGACTAAAGTGACCGCTATTTCAGTATAATAATTAAGAAAGCTATTATCATTACGGGCTGTTTTACCAGAGATGAAAATACGTCTTTAGCATTCCTTAACTACAGTTTGTGCCGGTATAAAACAGTCTACTATCATGTAGACTGTTTTTTTCCAATATTTTATGTCAATGAAAAAGAGGTTGATTATCATTTGAGGTTAGGTCTGTGCTTGGTGTTCAAAAATAAAACAACAATTCGTACACATATAGACATGTATATAATTTTAAGACAGACTACAAACAGTAAATACATAGACAACAATTACTTTACTTGAGACGTATACCAGATAGACAATAGGAGTATGAGCACATCTTTTAAAAAGTAACAAGAATTTAGTCAGAACACAATTAACAAAATTTATTTTATGGACGTTTCACAATTTGAATAAAACAGTATATACAGACATCTATGTTACACTTACGACTAATTATATTAGGTGTCTCTGACTCTTCGAGTAATTATATACATATGTATGCATAGAGAGAACCTACAATTCTACATAATCAGGATCACTATACTTGTCTTGCTTTTTCTAATTAACACTTAACATATTTTTTATTATAATAAATCCTATTGAAATATATTGTGCATAATTAATTTATGCTGAGCTCTAACTCCGTCAGAAAAGTGTGACAAAGATAGTAAAAAAAGTGTGGACGGTTATTGTGGTTATTGTCATTCGAGCTAACGACACCAACTAATGTTAAGTAGTGGCAATTTATAGAATCAGACGTTACTTTACGAAAATTTAATAAATCAAAGCTGTTAAAAAAATCAGGTAAGATTCGCGTGAAAAATAATAATAATGTGTCTTCCCTATCTTGAACACCAACCCACTCCCTACTTGAATTATACCTGCACTATCACCGTCACCAATAACCCCACGCCAACTCCTACTCCCAATACCAAGAAAACACAAACAAATCACCATCGATTATGCACGTGTTTTGCCTCTAAGTGAGGCATCATCCTAAGAAATAGATCATCGCAAAGTCCACTTACACCTGACGGTGAAGTGTACGCAATTAAGGGAGAGAAAGAGGTGCTCCAAACTAGATAAAAATAATTTTATTTCTCGCGCAGATCTAATTTATATTAAAGCCTGTGATAGTCATACGGCGATTTATTCAGAAAACTTCGTGAGACTATATAAACCTATTTCTGTAAAGTAGATTTTTGGGCTTGACACCCGTTCACAACAACGCATCACACGTCAATGTCACATATCGGGAGTTGATCCCTTCGTAGTCGTTTTCTTCATTGTAATATTTCAAGAGGAAACAACTAATGCAAGAGATTTGCTCAACAATCAAACAAACAATGATGATTGTTGACTGAGCAAATCTCGTGGAATGGCATATGTGTAAATAATACTAACATATTAATTAAAACAAAGTGAGGTACAGTATATCACACCTATGCCGGTAGTTGTTGGGAGCACTAAGCTCGAAGTTGTTGACGAGTATGTTTACCTGGGACAAATAGTCCGACTAGGTAAGTCCAACTTCGACCGAGAGGTCAATCGACGGATTCAACTCGGCTGGGCAGCGTTCGGGAAGCTACGACACATCTTCTCGTCAGACATACCTCAAAACCTTAAAACGAAATTGTACAACCAGTGCGTGTTGCCAGTGATGACTTACGGAACTAAGACGTGGTCCTTCACTGCTGGCCGTATGAGGAAGCTCAAGGTCGCTCAGCGAGCTATGGAGAGGGCTATGCTCGGAGTTTCTCTGCGTGATAAATTTAGGAATGAGGATATCCGCAGTAGAACCAGAATAACCGACATAGCCCAACGAATTAGTAAGCTGAAGTGGCAGTGGGCCGGCCATATAGCTCGAAGAACCGACAACCGATGGGGAAGAAAGGTTCTCGAGTGGCAGCCTCGTACCGGTAGGCGAAGTGTAGGGCGTCCCCCCACGAGATGGAGTGACGACCTGGTAAGACATGCAGGAAGTCGATGGATGCAGGTGGCTCAGGACCGTGCTTTGTGGCATTCTTTGGGGGAGGCCTATGTTCAGCAGTGGACTTGTGAAGGGCTGTAATGATGATGATGAATGATGAGGTACAATATTGTTAATACAAATTTGTTCACTGTTATGGAAAAAATTACTTAAATACCGTTCAAAGCTTTGGCCATATTAAGTATTAGGTAAAATTACTGTCACGCTGACACGCGTTCTCCGTACATACAATTTAATGTCACAATCGCACTCATATTATTTTAATTTTATATCAATAAAAAGGTGAACCTGATGTGAAATAAGCTTAAAAATACAACTGATAAAAATGGACACATTTATCTTTTATTATCATTACTTAAAACAACCGATACATTTATTATGACAATCTTATCTTAAATTTCTAAACGTATTATAGATATGTCTTTCAAATTAAGCTCGATTACCATCCTGCATTCATTTAATTATTTTTACATATATAATAAATATATGAAAGCTCATATGACAGAATTACAAACAACAACACATATAATATACGTTTATTACCTACCGAGTGTACCAAGCACTTTGTACATTTTTAAGCAGTGATGAATAATACACAAAGATATTTTAAAACAAAATATACTTAGCACGCTATTTAATCTGTCTCATACCTCTCTACTCTACGATTATAAATAAAACTTCTAATGTGATGTTGTAATACTTTTGAACATCTATGTAATTATTGCAAAAAAAAAAATTATTTTTATCTAAAAAAAAAAACTAAATTGAATAGAACAGTTAAGGCGCTCGCGGAAGCCCTGTGCGTACCTTCTACGTTTGGACGTATGTTGTTTTTTCGAAAATTCTTCCCACATTAGTACTAATTTGCTCGAAAATCTCAGGGAAAGAAGTAACGTTTTCATATACCTACACATCGACCACTAGAGGGCCTTAACCCTTTTTGCACATTTAATCTTTAAATAGGAAATCAAAACCGTGCGTGAATATTTGTCTTTCAATTATTTGTAATATATAAAGTTAAAATTAATGACTTTACTTTTTTTATAGAATTGAATAGAATAATTTTATTCAATGTAGATTGTTATACATATAATATTTATTGAAAGTCATAGTTTATATTTTTATGAATTATTGTCCCACACGTTAATCGGTGAATATGCAAATACATATTAAGTACTCTTAAATGACGAGTTATTAATACATGAGTTGTATTTATTATTTCACCATAAAGCTAATACAAGACTTTAATATTCTAAAAATACATTTGAATAAGATCCACACAGGTCATTGGAATATTATTTCAACTACCCACACAATAAGCCATTGCAGGTATTATTCATTAATATGGGCCAACACCAGCTGCTACAAAACTCATACATATATATTATGTAAGAGCTAATAATACACATCTATCTATGAATGGTCAGACTACTTCTACCTAGGAGGCTGTCTGAGCAGGTATTATCCTTCTTACGTATTTCTGCCGCCAAACAGCAGAGTGTACACTGCTGTGTTCAGATATGAAGGGCATGGGGAGCCAATGTAATTACAAGTTGTGATTACATTTGAATTGTCAGAGGTGATCTGAGCTTTCATTGTTTAAAGTTAAAGTTTTATTTATAAAAATATCTGTCAAAATTTATACATGAAAATATAAAAATGCGCTCTTGAAGTGATCGAAGCCATAATATGAAAACTAAATTATTTTTAATCCTATCGAAAGTATCAGTCAAAAATAAGGATGTTTGAATTGAACTTATACACTTGCAACTATGACTTGAAGGTGCATCGGCTACTCTAATATAATATATTAAGATGTAGCAACGATTGTTAAATTTAGATTGATTACAATATTTTTAAAAACCAATAATTTTACACAAATAAATTATAAATGTCTCTATCAAAAATTATACATGAAAATATATAAAGCGCCCTATATGATTGTATCATAATACACAGGTTAAAAACCATCGAGATTTATCTTTGATGAAAACCTCAAAGCTAAATAATTATTATTCATACAGAAAATGTCAGTCAGTGTTAGAATATTTGAACATTTATTTTAATTTCTGACTTAATTACTACCTTCACAAACTACAGAATTGACTAAAGACAATATGAATTGACTAACAGTAGGAAAATTAAATCCTCAGATAAACACACGATTCACAAACATTATAAGCTTTTACTAATTTTAGTTTTAGCAAATATTCCTAAATTTTACTTACTAAGAGTATAAGTTTTATTAATAAACACCACCTTATTACATTTAGTCAAATTTGTTGGCTACTAAATATTAACATTTACTACGTGTTACAACCATGTTTGATGAGAATCGTCTTATTTCTAAGCAAAATATATATGCATATAAACGTAATCCAAAATAAGTCAGAATGAAACCTAATTTAAATCGATATCAACTTTATCCCAATAAGCAAAATTTTACGTATTTCAATTAATTACAATTTATAATTTTGATTCTTTATGATTTACTAATCAAGTTTTACAACTTCATGGTATCACTTTTTAAAAATCTTTTTACTTATATTTATTATACGTACATAACTTAACTTATCATAACTTTAGAGTGTTTTAAAGTGATAAAATATTATAATTCAAATTGAGGGTAAATAATATTTCAAATTTGACTGAATAAAATATTATCATTAATAAAAGGTCGCTAGATAAATTGTCGAATATAATGTTATGCTACTTCTGTCTTAACATATTTTAGGTAACATTTAAAGAGAAAAAGTTTTAACCTAATTTATTTTAACTTAGGCTATACAACAGTATATACATTACTACGGCTTGTAAATTCGATCTCACTTTCGACTTTTAATTTACAACTTACTGACTTTATTCTTAAGTTATAAATAATAAATATTAATTATTTATATATTACTTATTGTTATGGCTATACATATGTGTATGCTAGTTAAATAAAATTAAGAAAAAACATACAATATATAGATAATTAGTTATTTCTAATTAATATTTATAGAGATTTTAATTAGACATTAGTAACCTAGTATTATCTTTGATTACTAATTACTTTAATTATTAATAAAGTATGTGAATAATTAGACTGCGCTTTAAATTCCAAATAAAAAAAATAATTTTTAAACCTCAGAAGAAGCAAAAAAATATTTAGATATGATAACGCTAAAATCTCGAATGGTTAAGTTATGATTATCATAATATGAAACATAAATAAAACAAGAAATTAAAGCACCAACACAATTAAAAATGACTACATACAGTTTTTGATTGAAGTAAGAGCGAGAAAGAGCACATAGCCCACCTGATGATCTAGACACCATGCATTCCATCCTGATGAATCAAACTAAATAAAAGTATATAGACTAGCAAGAATTTTCTTGCTCATAACCATCTTTTTACAGCATGGCACAACTACTTAAAAATTGATAATTAAGCGAAAATTTCCCCATCAACAACTTTTATCGCAATTACCATTATTATCTTATATAATATTATTATTATTTGATGTAATGGTTTTTCAGTAAAAATACTTTAGAAAAGAGTATATTATGATCATTACATTATGATTCTATATTCGACGCGTACGTTTTTGTTCGCCTATTTCTCGGAAAAGGCTGAACCGATTTAAATATACTGATATACTTATATAAAGACAAAAGAGTTTGTTAAACTAAGTAACTTACTGGCTTAATTTCAGGGATGGTCCCATAAAAATTAAAAAAAAAAACATCCTTAAGGGAAAAATAGTGTATGAATTATTGTAACTATTTAGGTATTTAGGCAATATTCTAGTTGTTATTTGAATATGCAATATTTCTTAGACCACTCAAAAAGTTACAATAATTGAACTTTTCATAAAAATTAAAAACCAACTTCAAATCTAAAATATTTATATAATAAGAACGAAATTATTTCAGGAAAAGTATGTTAACAAATTAATTGATTGGTCAGAAAGTATGTTATACGACCGTTTTAACGAAATACCACGTTCACTTGTATCATTTCCACATACGAGTAATAACTTCTGTCGGTTGTTCAATTCTTTGAAATACTAAGTCTTAGCAACGACTTCAGCAGCCTTGTACTATTGTATGAAATCATTATAATTTATTTTTGAAATCGTTTTGTACTTTTTATTAAAAGTTTAATTTCATACTTTAGCAAATGCTATTGTGAAACATATCGATAAATAAATTTAATCATTTATTCAAAACAAAGTACCTACCTATGATTGACCTCTGTCAAATGTTTAAATTTCTTAATTGCCCAAGCTGTTACATGTTTGTTTAGTTAATGTAGATTAAAAAAGGTTAAAAAATGGATAAAAATAATTAAAAAATATAATAGGTACCTATTAGCATTTAAAATGAACAATTATCTTCATTGAAGAAAATGAAATATAACTTACAATTTTTTAACTTTAAAATTAATTTTTAAACTTATTTTTTAATAATTTATATTTAATATTTGTACTCCGGTTGGGTTATATCACCTAAAGTACTCTGGTAATGATTTCTTATATTTACGCGAACACTACACATTGAATAAAACTATTTTTTACGGATTTTATCGCGTTTAATTTACTATTTTAATTCCCGACGTTTCGGGTGCTTTACAACAACCCATGGTTACGGAGGGGGGGGGGGGGGGGGCACTGAGATGTTTGACGTCCCGATGTCACAGTTAACCCGGCTACCTTCAGTTTTTTAATACTAATTTTTTGGTTCGATTTATGCAGAATAAACTTACAGTATCTTGAAGTCTTGCAGTGGTATGCTTTTGTTTGGATTTAATTTTGTTAATTATAGGATCCCAAGCAGATGGCAGCACCCATCCATCTTCTCTATTGAAATTAGGATGTTTTTTAATTTCAATAGCCTCGCGAATCATCCTTGGTAGGAATCGGTGTTCTTTTGCGAGGATTTGTGGTCTGTCAAATCTGATGTAATGGCGGGAACGATCTTGAACATGTTCACAGACTGCAGACTTCATAGAGCGTCGGTGCTTCACATCAGCTATATGTTCTTTCACGCGGGTTTTAAAGGATCTTTTTGTTTATCCTATGTAAGAGAGACCACATTCACAATGAAGCTGGTACAGTCCTGCGTCTTGTAGAGGGATATTACACTTAAAAGTTACAACCTAAATTAGTCCTACTGCTGGGCATAGGCCTCCCCTCATTTATGAGAGGGTTTTTTAAGGCAAGGAAGTGTCCGCCGCGCTGCCCCAATGCATGTTGGCGAACTTCACATGTCTTCGAAATAGTTTTTTTTCTTATTCCTCAGACATGCAGGTTTCCTCACGATGTTTTCCTTCATCACCGAGCATGTGGTAAATCAGCACTTAAAATAGCAATTACCAATTTTATTTGTGCCGGCGGGGATCTAACCCGGGTTGCTCGCGTACTGTGAAATTTACAGTGAGCGCTAACCATCTGAGCTACCACGGCTCTATATTACATTTGACGGATGGTAAAGCATCCGAAACGTAATATAGAGATAAAATAGTATAATTAAACGTGATAAAATCCGTAAAAAATGGTTTTATTAAAGAGCTTGCAGTAAAAGCTTTTTAAATATTATTAAACAATATTTTTTACTCCCACAACCACATGAGCTTCAGCGTATTTATTAACAACTTAATTCGCGTTGATATCCGCTACTAACTTATCAGCGATCCTTACTATAACCTAAGTTTCACTTATGTATTAATTATAAGATTGAATAGACGCATAGCTACTGATAGTTGAAAAGCTCTCGAGAGCTTTATCATAACTAATAGGTACTACACTATTGCACGTTGGCCTTCCGTTTACAATAAATGTTTACATTTACAAATTTTAACAAAATTTGCATTAAAATAAAACTTGCACAAAAAGCCACTATGTAAAATGAAGAGAAAGATTGCAATCTTCAAAAAAGCTAAATTAAAAACAGAAATGATGAATGAATGATCACGATGACCTCAAAAATCTTTTTTAACTTGTATTTATCCGCGAAATATACTTTAGTAGTATAGTCGTAAATTCTGTTTTTAACACATTAACAACTCAAAACTATTTAAAAAAAAAACTGCGGTTGTCAACCCGCTAGCCAAGCGAGGCAGCTATGGTTGAATCCCCCTATGGGGCAATCTATGGGGGAGGCCTCTAGTTCAGATATGCCTATGGACTATTATAGGCTGTTAGACTATTAAAGTTGTCATTAACAATATGAGCTCTTCCGGATCGATGGTACAAATGGGCGTGCCTCAAGGATCAATTCTCGGCCCCTTTCTGTTTCTTGTATACATTAATGACTTACCTTACATAGTAGGGGATAACCATGATATAGTATTATTTGCAGATGACACTTCTTTAATTTTCAAATTAAGTCGACAGTTACTAAAATATGACGAAGTAAATAATGCTATATCTAAATTAGTAAATTGGTTCGATGTTAATAATTTGCATTTAAATGGAACTAAAACAAAATGTATGAAATTCGTGACTCCAAATGTCAAACAATTAAATACTAATGTAATTTTAAATGGGGAGAAACTGAGTCTTGTAGATACCACCATTTTTCTTGGAATCACACTAGACGCGAAGCTTCAATGGAGCCCCCATATATCAAAACTAGCATGCAGACTTAGTTCTGCAGCATATGCTGTAAAAAAGATTAGAAGTCTAACCAGTGTTGAAACAGCTAGACTAGTTTACTTCAGCTACTTCCATAGCATAATGTCGTATGGTATTTTGCTATGGGGACACGCAGCTGACACTGAAATTATATTTGTTTTGCAGAAGAGGGCCATAAGAGCAATTTGTGATTTAAAGCCTAAAGAGTCGCTGCGACAAAAATTTAAGGAAATTAATATATTAACTTTGGCCTCTCAATACATTTATGAAAATGTAATGTACGTACACAAAAATAAAAGTAGTTTTACAAAAATAAGTGATATTCATTCTGTAAATACTAGGAACAGACACAAGCTAGTAGTACCAGTAACTCGACCCCATCGAGTCAGTAATTCATTCTTGGGGCGATGTATATGCTTTTAAAACAAAATTCCAGAAAATATACAAAGTTTGGCCTGTTCAAAGTTCAAAAACTTTATTAAACTAAGTTTGTATATAAAGGGTTATTATAATATTAAAGAATTTATGGATGATAATAACCCCTGGAAATGAGGTGATCGCTACCAAGCTATTTCTAATTTGTTGTGTTGTTAATTTGTGTAACATCATGATTGTAAGCTGTTATTTAAAAAAAAGTCCCGCTGGGTTTCTTGCTGGTTCTCCCCAGGACAGAGGTTTTTTCCGAACCAGTGGTAATCAAACAAAAGAGTGACTTTCAATAAGTATTATTTATAATCTATATTGAATAAAAAAGTTTCTGTTTCTGTTTCTGTGATGGATGCATTTGTATTTGGATAAGCGCATTCTATAACTATACCCAATTTTAATCATCTACGTGAAATATTTTCACACAAAAATCTCTGTGACAGACAGACAGTCAGACAGTTACGTTCATTTGAATTTGGTACGAAATATTAAAGTGATAATTTAAGTTTTAAACTTTTAGTATCTTTTATTTTAATAATACATATTTTATATTTTAATGTTTGTCATTAGTAAGAGTCTATCAAAGTTCGATGCTGAACTTAGGCCTTCCCATAGATTGCCACATAATTGGGGCACTTGCCATAGTTGCCACGCTTGGCATGCGGCAGTCGCGGTTTTTTTATTGTCCATTGGTTATTACAAAGCCGCTACTGCTGATCTCCTGGTTTGTTTCCCTGTATCGCCTTTTACGACTTGGACGCGCCAGTAACTTGAGTTCTTCGATAAAAATTTGTGGACTGTATTTGGTACATACAACAAGCGGAGCAAGGAAAATGGATGAAAGTGGAATGCACGCACTAACCTTGTGAGGGACTGCCTCGCCTTCCTCTCGGGGCAAGTAGCACAGCAAGTCACCACGTGGGTCGGCGCACGCACTCCTAGATCAGTTCTAGGATATCACACACTCCTTAACTCTCAACTTATTGTAATCGCGGAAAGAGCTTCATATTTGTGAAATTACAAGGACTTAATGTCCGGTGATAATTAATATTGAAGCAGGGGGCGAAGAACGTAATGTCCTCGTGCGGTCTGGACGCGGGTATTATTCGAATGTAACTAAATTGCAATTGCCTGGCGCTCGTGTCGCCTTCAACGGCCGTGCGTGCATATCGAAAGGATAAAGGAAGGGAGGGGTTATAGTTATGTACCAAGTATTCTATTAGATTTATAAATTAAATTGTTAACTGGCGTTACCACGACTTTTAGCTGATTTTACTTCTTTGAGAATTAATGGCGTTTCTTTCGTTTGCTTCTGGTTCAGATGGGCAAAATTTATTGGATTTTTATGTCTTTGTGTGGAAAAAAATAAAAGAAATTGGATACTGATTTTCGCCTGTATTTTAAAAATTAAACACACATTTTAATCGCCATTAAGCTAAAAGGATCAATGTTCACCCTTTAAGATATGTTGAATCATCTATATGTACTTTGTATTATTGTTTACAATTGAAAGTATAGCACGGCAAACGAAATTGGCGGGAAGAGACGCGACAAATAAAATTGGCGGGTAACTCTAATTGGGAAACCAAATAGCCAAAACAGTTCAAGTGCTCTTAAATTTGCCATGAAACAATGTTAACGAAGAAATGTGCAAAGTTTTAGTAAATATTTACATATGAATGTATATTTAAGATGCATAGAAACGAATCGCTTTTACTTTATTTCACGAATACTATTGTTTATGTATATGATAAATAATAAATTTATAGATTAGGTAGTAGTGATGTCAAGTATTGTATTTCAAATAAGTTTTTTACTCATGTTAATAATCGAAAAGACAATGACTGTCAATGTCAAGTTAATAGTTCTTAAAAGTTTTGTTGTGATGAATATGTATCGCAGCTAGATAGTTTAATTAGCCGGATTATTAGATGGCTAGCCCTTCAGTTACACTCTGGCACATAATCGAACATCTAATATATCTAAACATAACTGTACGCAGAGCTGCTCACAATAAGTACTTGAAACGACTAATTTTAATAAAAGTTAAAAATGACGACTATTTAATCCGTAAATTAGCCTTATTTAGTTTTTATAAAATAGAATTAGGTCGCGAAACGAGCAAATAGTACACCTGATGCTAAGTGGAACCTCCCGTAACGCGACAATGACGGAAAAATCAAATTCAAATGACTTGACCATTTTTGGTATAAAAGTCTGACTATCGGTATGCCCATGTTAAATGTTTTAAGTTTCTTTGTAATTGGTCTAAACAAGGCATTTAGTATATCAACGGTGCTTAACTTATAGGTATCTAATCCACTGGCTAATTGAATGGCGCTGCGACATAAACATAGTTGAACTTCACATCAAATCAGATATTATAACGAATGTCATCGAAGATACAGCCAAAACATCTCATTTCGCTTTGCGCGATATTAATGATAGCATTGATAAGCGTACTAAATACTTCATATTTTGAGAGTTTGCCTTAAGTAAAATGTCAAAGTTATCTTAAAATCATTCGGCTATATCAAAGGAAATTGTTTAATTAATAAATATTTAATCGTTTAATATTTTCTTCGCAGTGCTTATTTTTGTAGTATTAATGTAATTTTTGATATATTTCAAATACAAATAAATAAAATTGTAATGCCTGTTTGTAATGTCAAAATAACAGTTTTTTTCTATATGCATATGAAAGTATACCTATATGGTATAACCAATTTTTAAAAAAATAATTTTGTCTTTGTGTCTGTCTGTCTGTTTACCTCGGCTTATCTCTGAAACGGCTGAACCGATTTTGTCGGTACTTTCACAAGCAGATAGTTGATGTTATTAGGAGTAACATAAGCTTTTATTTTAGAAAAAAAATAGGGCTCCACGCAAAAAATTAAAACCCATGAAATTTAATCGTAATGAATCCCACAGGGGGAGTCACGGGAAACAGCTAGTTTAAAATAAATTTAACAAGCTTAAGTTGTCTCTTCAGAAAATAATGTTACCTTATATATAATTTAAACACTTCAAATATTTTGATAAATGTTTAAAAAAGCGCAGCAAAAATATACAATGCACAGTAAACATACATTATTTTGTACAAGCAACTTTTAGAATATCTATAATATACAGTACTAATCATTATATCACATCGACTTTCTTGAATATATTTATTTTCATCTTACACGCTAAACATTACACTACTGAATAGAATAGAATATTTTTTATTCAATATACATTACATGTGTAATTTTTATTGAAAGTCATTTTTTACTTTACCACTGGTTCGAAAAAACACCCTCTGTCCTGGGAAGAACCAGCAAGAAACCCAGCGGGACTTTTTTTTTAAATAAATTTTACAATATAAATGATTACGAACTATTTACAAAATTTATTTTAGAAACTGCTTGGAAGCGACCACCTCATTCCCAGGGGTTATTATCAACCATGTATTCATTTATACTATAATAACCCTTCTTATACAGTTTCAGCTTAATAAAACATTTAAACTTGGTAATAGAGAGAACCTGTAAACTTTCCGGGGCCTTGTTGTAATAGCGTAATGGGGCAATCCCAAGAATGAATTACTGACTCTGTGGAGTCGAGAAACTGGCATCACTAGCTTGTGTTTGTTCCTAGTGTTTACAGAATGTATATCACTTTTTTACTAAAACTATCTTTGTTTTTGTGAACATACATTAAATTTTCGTAAATATACTGAGAGGCCAAAGTTAATATATTAACTTCTTTTAATTTATCTCTAAGAGACTCTCTCGGTTTTAGATTGTAAATAGCTCTAATGGCCCTCTTCTGTAAACCAAAAATAGTTTCTGAATCAGCCGCATTTCCCCATAGCAAAATCCCATAAGACATTATGCTATGGAAATAACTAAAATAAACTAATCTAGCTGTCTCGACACTAGTGAGACCTCTAATCTTTTTTACAGCATAGGCTGCAGAACTTAGTCTGCTTGCTAATTTGGATATATGGGGGCCCCACTGGAGCTTTGCGTCAAGAGTGATGCCAAGAAAAACAGTGGATACAACAGGGCTCAATTCCTCCCCATTTAAAAACACATTGGTATTCAGGTTTTTAACATTCGTTGTTGTGAATTTAACACAATTATTTTTATTTCCGTTCAAATGCAGATTATTAACATTAAACCAATGCACTAATTTTGATATAGCATTATTCACTTCGTCACATTTAAATGATTGACGTTTAAGTTTAAAAATCAAGGAAGTATCATCAGCAAATAATACTTTATCATGACTATTCCCTACAAGGTGAGGTAAGTCATTAATATACACAAAAAAATTGGGGCCGAGAATCGAGCCCTGAGGAACACCCATTAGTACAGGTGACCCGGAAGAACTTTTACCATTGATAATAACCTTCTGTTTTCTATTTCTTAAATATGAAATAATAAGTTTAAGCGCTGTGTTCTTGACACCATAGTACTGTAGCTTCCTGATTAATGTCTCATGGTGAACACAGTCGAAGGCCTTGGAAAGGTCACAAAATATACCCAAAGCATCCTCTGAATTATCCCATGCACAAAAATATGTTTAATAAGCTCAACTCCAGCGTCAGTTGTCGAGCGACCCCTTGTAAAACCGAATTGATTTTTATGTAGCAATTTATTAATATTAAAGAAACTTAACATCTGATCTAAAATAATTTTTTCAAAAATTTTACTTAATGTTGGTAGTACAGAAATTGGTCTAAAATTGGCGGGGTCTAATGTACTACCAGATTTAAACATAGGTATGATTTTACTATGTTTCATTAAATCAGGAAACACACCAGATTCGACGCTTATATTAAATATAGTGGCTGGATAAGGTGCTAATATATCTATTATAGATAAAATAACTTTAACGGAAATCCCCCATAAGTCTGCCGTTTTCTTAACGTCAATAGTTTTAAAATATTTAACGATATCTTTTGGCAGTACTCTATGGAATTTAAAAGTATTTGAACAAGCCTTTACATTTTGTTTGAGCAATGATTCGGCGACAGTAGGAGAAGAATTTAATGATTTTGTTATCAAAAAAGGAACATCAGTAAAATGTTTCTCAAAAGCTATAGCAACTTCTTGATCAGATCGCGTTAAATTATTGTTAATATTCAATTGAAAATCCGAGTTGCCCGGTTTGACCTTGCCCGTTTCACTATTTATTATTCTCCAGGTCATTTTAATTTTGTCGTATGCAGTTTTAATTTTGTTGCTTAAATGTAAAGCCTTAGCAGTGGAGCACATTTTTTTAAATATTTTAGAATATGTTTTACATAATCTCTAAATATAACACTACTATTATATGATCTTTCATCATAAAGCTCGTATAACCTTCGCCTATTTTTATAAATTCCTACTGTCGCCCATTCATTAAATGACTTACGACTGTTAAAAGAGAAAGTTTTAGAAGTAAATATTCTACTAAATTCACAACTTATAATTTCAAATAATGTAGCATACAAATAATTAGCACTATTTTTAAACGAAAGTGATGGAAGTCTTTTTATTATATTACTTCTAAACCTCTCCAAGCGATGTTCATTTATTGGAACAAACACAACTTTCTTATTTTTCTGTTTTTTGTGTATGTAAGGTAGTGACACCAACTGTCCACAGTGATCTGAACTTAAATTTTGAATAATTGATTTATGCAAGGGCTTAAAATCTGTAAAAATGTTATCTATACAGGTCGCACTAGGCCCAGCAATACGTGTTGGTTCTAAGAATAAATTTACAAGATTATACGATTTAAATAATGAACGAAACTTAATACTAATGGAAGAAGTTTCAAGGAGATTGATATTAAAGTCTCCACACATTACAACAGACTTGTTTAAAAGTTTGAGTAAAACTTCTTCCACAATCCTTTCAAAATGGTCATAAGTAGCACATGGGGGTCTGTAAACACTTACAACAATGAGGTGCTCAAGCTCGACACAAGCTATTTCTACAGTTCGTTCAACAGAGAGGCTCACAATATCCTTACGTTCTTTATATAATAATGATTTATCTGCTAATATTAAGGAGCCACCACGTAAACTTTTTTCTCTATTGAAGGAACTAACCACCTGGTTATTTCTGAAATTAAACATGAAATTATAATATTTTAGCCAATGTTCAGTAATACATAGGATGTGTATATTCTTACTATTTAAAAACAATTCAACTTCCAATTCTTTGCCCAACATGCCTTGTATATTTTGATGCACCAGGTGTAAACAATTTTTATTACTTATTTGTGGGCTGTATTCAAAATTAATTAAACTCTTATTATTGCTAGAGATTGCCTCTATTGTCACATTCACTAATTTAAATTAGTTGGAACTGATTCCAAATTAAATGTCAAATGATTATGCTCAATAAAAGCAGTCTTGGTAGCCAGAAACTTGGCTGAGTTAAAAAGTAAATAATAAGATAGCACATTTGCTATCAGTCTTAAATCATATTTGGATAGGTAATACCTATCTTTTGTCCAAAACTTTTTTATTTAATTATTTATGTCAACTATGGTTACAAGTACCTATATCTCCTTTATTTTTTAATATTTTATTGTTAAAATACCTATATATATACTGCATATTATGTGATACTGAAATGTAATCTACATACATTATTGTTACAATTAATATGTTAATATCCAAAATCGTCGTACATTTATTTAGTATTTATCTTCAATAATAAATGATACTTATAATATAATCGCTCAGTAGGTACTGCTATAGATATACAGAAAAAAAAGTTTGTGTAAGTATTTTGCCGCTAAGGCAGGTAAAATAAAATAAACAAAAACTACATTATTTTCCATACAAAACAACCAAACGCGATATCTACTAATGAGGTCAGTCGGGGCCAGTGCGTCATAATATATATTTTCAAAGTTCACTTTGCACTTGAATAGCGCTGATGCTACGTCAATTTTTAAATAAGTTTTTCAACTATGGATTTCAATCAAAAATAGCGGGAGTCACTCTTTAGATGACATGTGGTTTTTTAATCACCCACGATGATAGAGTGATGATACAATGGAATATATTTGTTTAAGAGGTTTTCAAACGTAGAAAAGTAGTCAATTGTAAGTAATAAAATTATAAAACACGCCAACAAATACATCGTAATAAGTACATAAATTCACAGAATTTATGTACCCTTGTCTGAGTTGATATTCGACAGTGTGCAATGTGTCAAACATTTCAAATGAATAATACGTAAATAATCTTAAAGCATCAATTAGACATTTAAGTACTCATTAGTGGCAACTATTATGTCAACGATAAGAGTAATAAATAAACAACTATTTCTTTACCACTTCCTTAGAACTAGGGACAGGCAATTCAGTCCCCGGACTATTAGATGCCCTTACAGGGCATTGGCCTTGCGGAGATGCGCTCATGCCCGCGCGAACATTACACTTGACGGCCATACTGTATCAGTTATTATCACAAGTGAACAATGAAATAAGTAAAAATATTATAAGAGCAACTTTTGCTGGTAGTGGTAGGTCGTAACATACCTACGTATTTTTATTTTTATTTATTCAACAAACTGATACTTAAACACACAAACATCATGAAAAAATACAGTAAGATACAGATTTACAGACTTATAATACCGAGAAGAATCTTAAGTGGAATATAAGAAGATAAAGAAGAAAAAAGAACGATTGAAATTGTACTTCGATATAATGGTATGCAATCTTTGATACTCGTATATAAGAGGCTGTGTCCTTCAGATTATAATATTAATTTTCTGATACATAAGATGCACTATCCCAAAACATACATAATGATTTGGGGTGAAGTTATTCAACATGGTAACATTAACGTATTTTAGAAATTATAAACGTATTATAAAAATCGCACTTGTCGCAATTGACCCAATTAAATATTTAATTTAAAAAAGTTACAAAATAAACCTAAATATCCCTAACCTAAAATATTTAAGTATCTAAAAAAATGTATTAAATTACATATTAAACTTTAATACGCACTAAAATCCAATTTCTACAAACAAAAGATATTATTTCAGAATGATTATGTCAAAACATGTATTTTTACTTAACTACTAGATCTTCAAACAAAAACTTTGAAGTAGATTGGCTAAGAATAATAATAAACACTATATATCCTAATTTAAATTGTTCTTTACGCACAGCAATGGTGGTGGTGCAAGAATATGAACTACCCATACCTTCCCGTCGACACCTACGGGAAGGTATGGGTAGTTCATATTCATTAGTAACAGACGACAGAGAGGAACAAACCAGGAAATGAGCAGCAGCGACTTCCTGATAACGTCTAAATAATAAGAAACTACGATTGCCAAGAGAAGCGTGGCAACTAAAGCAAATTCGAGAATTCGATACTTTGACATCAGACATAGACGATAAAATCGAATATAATTTTTGCAAATTAACATAATATTTGAAATAAAAATAAAATTGACATTTGATTGACTAAGTACATAAGAATCAAAAGGAAATATTTAAAAATATATAATGTATGGAATTAAAAATTACATTATGTAGCATAATATACTGCTTGCAGCCAGCGGCATCTTGTTGTTGCAGTTACTGTTGTGGTTGTTGTGGTTGAAGTAACGCAATCAAATTGTTGTTGGAATCGTAATGACCCTGAGCTCCTGGAGGCCTAGCTAGATCGTGATTTTGATTGCGATACGGATGTTGTCGTTGATTATTATAATTGTTGTTGTTACCTGAAAAGTCTCCAAGAGTATGTGGGCGCCTGGTTTGACCTTTTGGGCGGTGTACGGCTTGCAAAAATCCCGTATGGTGACTCTGATTAGGTGCAATTTGTTGCAGTTTGGGGACTTGTACTATTTTGCAGCCGCCACTGGATTATGACCCTACAAAATAAAATAGATTTATAAAGAAATTAATATGTAAATCAAGATTTTATCAGTTTGTATATTAACTGGTATTTTTCGTTATTTTTATTGTTTAGTGTATTAATAATGCTGAAAACAGCCTTTTTTATAGCTTTGTGTTCTTTATCATCGACACGTCTATTCAAAAGTAGATCATGTAGTGTTATGCTACTTACATATCATTTTACACTATTTTAAATTCATTTTTTCATTCTGTTTTGATTTTCTGCATTCACCTCAAAACTGGATATTTTGTATCACCTTTATTTCCATAGGATCCTGTAACGTTTTTAAACCATAAGAACACAATAACAAATCATTTTCACTTTGTGTTTTCACGCTATCAGCACTTTTTAAATCGGTGTCGATGGAGTCTACTTTTTCGATCTTTTATTTAGTTCTCCGTAACTCTGCAATTTCGGGCTTCGTGCGCGCTGGTGCGCTACCTTTTTTCATATATCAATAATATCTCATTTTTCACTTAAATCTTGCCGTTTCTTTATTACGAGCCTGAAACCAAAATTTTACATGTTTTGACATCGTTGTTTATCTGGTTGTCATGGCAATTTTTATTCAAATTCGTTATCGGTCTGTGGTTTTTACTTCAATATTTCCACATAAATACTCTATTCCTCTTGGCCATTTACAAAAAATTTGCTTTTAATTTAAATAATTTTCCGTTCTCTCTAAATAGGTATAAAAGCCGAACAATCGGCCAATAAACTCAGTCTCGCTTCAGCTTTCAAACTCGAAGCATCTCCTAAAGGCCTTATCCCGGGGCCGCACTGCCCCGGGATCCTGCAAGCCTCTGCCTCTGCCTCTGCCTTGCCTGAAGTCGCCGGATCCTGCAAGTCTCTGCCTCTGCCTTCGCCTGAAGTCGCCGGATCCTGCAAGTCTCTGCCTCTGCCTTCGCCTGAAGTCGCCGGATCCCCCAGTGCCAGCTCCTTCCACTTGACCGCATCCAACGCAGAGCGGCTCGAATTGTCGACGACCGAGCCCTTTCCGATCGGCTCGATTCATTGGCACTGCGAAGAGATGTTGCATCCCTTTGCATTTTCTTTCGCATCTACCATGGGGAGTGCTCTGAGGAATTGTTCGGATTAATCCCAGCCGCCAAATTTCACGAACGCACATCGCGGCAGAACTCCCGATACCATCCACACCATCTGGATGATTGGCGGTCCACCACTGTGCGATTTAGAAGATGTTTTCTTCCTCGCACGACCTCCTTGTGGAATCGATTACCATCAGCGATTTTTCCGGACCGATACGACTTAGGGACCTTCAAGAAAAGAGCGTACTCCTTATTAAAAGGCCGGCAACGCATCTGCGATTCCCCTGGTGTTGCAGTTGTTCATGGGCGGCGGTAGTCACTTACCATCAGGTGAGCCGCATGCTCGTTTGCCCCCTCTCCTATAAAAAAAAAATCCTGCAAGTCTCTCCCTCTGCCTTCGCCTGAAGTCGCCGGAATCCTGCAAGCCTCTGCCTCTGCCTTCACCTGAAGACGCCGGGATCATGTAAGCCTCTGCCTTCACCTGAAGTCGCCGGGATCCTGCAAGTCTCTGCCTTCACCTGAAGTCGTCGCCTAGCCACGCCCACGCCTTCACCTACGCTGTGCGTGCTTGCCCCAGGCGCTGCGAGCGCTTATTCCAGGCGCTGAGAGCGCCTACTTAAAGGCGCTGCGTGTGCCTACTCCAGGCGTTGCGTGTACCTAGACCAGGCGCTGCGCGCTTACCACAGGCACAGCCTGTGTATAATCTGTGAGCAGCGAATACCACCACCAAGCGCGGTGTGCCACTTTGATCTTCGGGCTCCGCTTCAATACTCATCATCTTTATTATCCTTTTTTTAGAAATAATTGTAATTCACGTCACCCATCCTCATCTTCATACTTCATTTTTTTATATAAAACTGTAAATATCTTTTTAAATTTTAAATAAATTATTTGTTTTTGTTCTATTTTTGTTGTTTTGTTGTTGTTAGGTTAGGTTCTTTTATTCTTAATTGTCGCTTCACGACAATCATGTGATAATTTTTAACTTAGAATTGATCTTAAATGTTTGATTTAAATTGAAAATTTCTTGATTGTGATCAAAATTAAATATAAGAACGGTTTTTCCACTATTTAAGTTAATGTTAGTGGACGGGTTGGGTCAAAAGTTTCGTCGGAATATTTTGCCTTTATATTCGCCTCTACTGCATTGCCCAATGAATTTGGTTCAAAATGTGTCTGTAATTGACTTCTATATATATACTATCTACATTATTTTTTGTTATATTATACATATTTTCAGATTTAGAAGTTGCATTAGTTATAAAAAAAATCGGAAAATATATTTGGAGTAGTTACCACTGGACCATTTAAACAATCTGTTATTTTGATGTCTTGAAATGTAGATGGTTGGGGCAAAACTTGTGACTGTATACTGTAAGACTGTACACAATTATTAATTTTATGATATCTGCAACAACAGAAAAAATATATTTTGTTGGATTTAAAATGGACTAAGAGACTCTTATACGTCACCACCATACGTCGTTTGTGGTAGAAGGCGACTATGTTCAATTCCAGTAAATATTAACGGCTTGCGATAGATGGCGGTATGACCATTTATAGAACGTCAAAATACCCCCGCCGGCGACGGACTGCAGCGTCAAAGTCGCAGTACCATAGGTATCGTCAAAAAACGGATTGACGATACGCATGGTACTGCGATCGTCAATCCGTCTGCCAAGTGTGGCGAGTCCCATGTTCACGGCGAGGGCTTTTATGAGCTGATGATGATAGAAGTCATACCCTCATCACCTTATTAATAACCATATTGCATAAGCTATTTGCACCTTTATTGCAAAACAGTGTAAATAAATAAATAAGAAATACATCAAATTATATATGTGCTATAAATTATGATGGTCATACTGCAATTTTTTGAAATTGTTCATGGATAACATTGATCACTTACCATCAGGTGAGACGTATTCTCGTTTGTCTACTCTTTCTTAAAAAAAAAATTCAAGAGTCACAAGACCTTCCTTTTAACCTTAGTCGCCTCTAATACCATCCATGTGATTCTTTATTATCATTACAACCCATTACAATTCCACTGCTGAACATGGGGACTCTTAAGGAATGCAACAAAGAAAAATCCTGAGCCACCAGCATCTATCGACTTTCTCCATCTCTTACCAGGTCCTCCATTCAGAGATAACCCCATCTTGTGGGAGCCGCCCTACACTGCGCTATATCTTCGAGACATTTTACAATACACATTCATATCCTAAACAATTATTTGGAGGCCGTACACATAGTTATTTTTACGGACACTAAGTATCATCGTCTCTAAAATGAAAAATTGTAACTTAATTGCCTTTTTCACATACCTTTTTTACCTAATATTGTTACATTTTAAGTAAAAAGTAGCTAAGTTGCAATATTCAAGAGCGAAGATCCCTAAGTTAAATGTTAATTTAGTTACTGAATTAAATATTTTGGATCTTTCGATTTATATTGACATATTAAATAATAATTTATATAAACTACTTTTATATTGGAGAAGAAAGAGTTATACGACATCCCTTAACCTGCCACACGAGAAACATTTTTCCCCATCGGTTGTCGGTTCTTCGAGCTATATGGCCGGCCCATTGCCACTTCAGCTTACTAACTCTACATCGTCTTTACTAATACAGTTATAAATAGAACATAATAATAATACATATTTTTCTATTTCTTTTTGCGATCATAGTATATTGAATTATATAAATCTGTTATATAAATTTCTTACACTAAGACAGTGGGATTGACCGTTTAGGGTTTTATCACCACTTACCAGTGGGTTTGTAAGGATTGTGGTCTAGAATAGAAGAGAACAAGTGGTAAAATTATAAATGTTGTACAACCGACTTCAATATAAATAAAATGAGAACATCATCAATGTATTCGAAGTCAATTAAATTTGCATTATTAAGGATAACTCAAAAACTACAGGTGAGATCTTGATCAAATTTATATGGGACTACATGAGAAGTACTAGTTTTGAAATAAAAAAGAATCATCAGAATCTGTTTACCTAGAAAAAAGCACATTAAAAAATACAGTCGAATTTAGAACTTTCTCTTTTGTTGAAGTCGGTTGATAAAAAATAATCATTTTTATTCAATATAGATTACAAAAATACTTATTGGAAGTCTTTTAAGCTTTACCAGTGGTTCGGAAAAAAAATCTGTACTTGGAAGAACTAGCAAGAAACACAGCGGGAAATTTTAAAAAAAACTAGCCTATATAAAAAAAGAACATAACTTACCTTATATTTTTTAAATTGCTTAAAGTTTGAACACAACATTGCAATGAATATTCCAAGTAATATAACACAAGTAGCTGACCCGGCATAATAATATGTTGTTCGGCTCTTTCCGTTAAGTGACTTAATATAAATTTTACCAATAACACTACCACAGCGCTACCTATCGGGTCCAGATTCTGTTATTACTTTTTTTGGCACTAAGCCAACGTATATTGCCAATATCTCATTTTGGTTCATTTACAAAGAATTTGTTAATAACTTGACTACGGCGCGACCTATCGAATCTTGGTTATAAACCATCGACTTAACAAAAAGAAATGTGTAAAAAATATGACCACAATCGGTCAAATTAATCATAAGTTACACATTAACTTACAGACGGACCGAAGATTATATACGAATTAAGATTAAAAAAAAGCGAAGCACAAAGACTAAATACTTTTTACATTCGGTTCGGAAAAAAGAAAATTAAGCTCTCATAATTATAACATATTTATTGATAACGCGATAGATGAGAGAAACAATACATTTTTTATTATATGCTCCTTATTTAGAATAAAAGTTTTGCTATTGAAAGAAAAAGAAAACGATCCGTTATATAAAGCTTGGGTTACTTACATTTCCACCGGAAGTGAAACTTTTATAAATGGTCGCGATGGCGCTCTACCGCTTTTGCTTATTTTTTGTGTCATTTTATTTCCCTCCAGATTCGATGATTCTGAAAGTAATGTAACAAATTTACGTTTATAATATTTATCAAAATAATTTATAACTACAATGTCAAATTATTTTCAATAAATCTCGTAATTCCAAAAATCTGTTTTTTTAACTAACATAATATTAAAAGTACTTTTAATTAAACAATAAAATATTTTGTACAGAAAAACAGATTATTTTTTAACTTTAAATCAAATAAGTAACGAATGCAACTACAGTTTAAATTACCTTTTGGATTGTGGGCTTGATTCTGTAAGGTCAGGAACCAGCAATATTTAAAATTTGCTTTTCAAAGTGTTAGCACTTAGTTTTTTCTCCGATGTTGGCAGCATGAAATAGTTAGCGCAACTGACGCGAGCTTCCGACTGAGATCTGGCTTTTATTTGAGGTAGGGCGGTGAAATAACAGACGCCCGCCCAGTGCGAGGGCAGTGCTTAAGCTTAATGAGGCCCCTACCTTTTAGCTCCGCACCTGTTTATTTCATTTTATATAATTCTATACATATGTGCGTGTGTATATCGCTCTCTCATTGCAAGACAGATATAACATAAAAATCGTCATTTTACAGGAGATCAGTTTTAAACATTGAACTTCATGTGTTTGCAAAATAAAGCAGTGTATCAATTGGTGAACTATATAAAATTGATTGTGTTGATTATTGTTTTTTAAAACGAAATGATAAAATTATGTTTTAAATGGACTGTGTTCGCGTGATTAATAAAAAAGCCATTCGGGAATCACTTACGTCGTTATTGCAGAAACCGCTTGCCCAGTAACTGTATTTCTCCATTATATGTAGTTCTTACGGAAAATAAACAGATGATAGATGATTAATATTAAATTAGAACTATATTGCTGAATAGATCGAAACCATCTTGGATATACATCGAAATGTTTATAGTTTTACCGTAATATTTTTTTTTACTATAAACCAACGCTTGACTACAATCCCACCAGACGATACGTAATTATGAAACTGTACTATTTGGTAAATCGCACTGTGTCAGCGTAACAAAAGCATTTTCACTTTTGCAGTCACCATTATAGTAATCTGGTGAAAAGACAGACTGCGGAAAATTCTCATTTATTAAAAGTACAACGACAGACTATTTATTAAAAATGTTCTAAACCATAAAGCATTTCGCCAAAATGTATGCTTGCCAATAATACAAGAAGGTTTGTGTTACTTGGATTACTTATCATTCTTACAACTCAAAGCAAGTGGGTTGGTGATGCAATGCCGTCGTCGTTACTATTGCCACCACACAGAAGAATTTTCCATCATTATTACCTCGTCTGTCAATCAACGTAGTACAACGGTGGCATATGAGGTTTGCAAGCAGAGAATAATGTTGAGCGGCACCATTAATGCCTGGTACATGGCAACACTATTTACCACTACCACTATCGAGTAGCAGAACTAGGAGAGTAACGATCCTTCTAGAATTTTCCATGGAAGAACTTTCTAGAACTACCGACACCTAGTTAGTCGGGACCGGGAGTCAGGTTCTGGAATTATCTTAGGCCCTATATAAGACCGGTATAGGCCGCGACTCAGTCAGTGCTGAGTTGGCGATACAAGCGAATACTTCGAAGCGATACAACTGCGAAATAAAGTGATCAGTGTGTTTTGTTATTAGCGTGGTTTTAAGTTCTAATTAGTGCCCGGTAATTAAAGGGTCAATTTTGGTAATTAACTGGGCAGTTTTTAATTGTCTCGAACCCCAAGCTCGTAACAATAAGATGGCATATATTCGGGTATATTCTTACTTAACATCAGGTTAAATTATAGTGCAGCATTTACACTTCTGGCACTTATAGTTGCTCCCACATAGGACTTACTTATAACAAAAAAGAATGTGCCAACTGTGTTACTTACCTAGCATATCGAAAAAACGACTACTGGGATTCGTCCCATTATTAGTCGTTTTTTTGGATATGCCTGCACTTTTGTCGATAGGAAATCGCACAGATGCCTGCGATTTGCTACAGCGGGCGAGGGCTGCTCACCCTCCGCGTCAATCGGAAGATTACGACACATCTTCTCGTCAGGCATACCTCAAAACCTCAAAGCAAGATTGTTCAACCAGTGCGTGTTGCCAGTGATGACCTACGGATCTGAGACGTGGTCCTTCACTGCTGGCCGTATGAGGAAGCTCAAAGTTGCTCAGCGAGCTATGGAGAGGGCTATGCTCGGGGATTGGTTGCATGATAGACTAAAAAACAAGGATATCCGCAGTCCGCAGTAGAACCAGCGTAACCAACATAGCCCAACGGATTAGCTGAAGTGGCAATGGGCCGGCCATATGGCTCGAAGAACCGACAACCGACAACATGCAGGAAGTCAATGGATGTAGTTGGCTAGGGTCCGTGCTTTGTGGCATTCGTTGGGGGAGGCCTATGTTCAACAGTGGACTTGTGATGGGCTGTAATGATGATAAGTGATACACTGTGGACGTCAAAATCATACTTGGAACTTTATGCCTTTATTTATTTTCTTACATTGTCATCCGATTCTGAGCTATGTTTAAAATTTCAAATCACTTGCTCATCGGAAAGTTTGTTTAAAAAATCAATTACCAAATTCGACCCGAACAGACACACACGCAAGCGAATAAATAAAAACGTGGTAAACAGACTCGAAGAAGTCTCCGGTTGTAATTATTCAGAATAGAAAGAAACAAAACAAAGCCTCATCAGTTGCTGCAGCCATAACAAAGACAACAAATAGAATAGAATGGAATCATTTTTATTCAATATAGAAGAAGATTATAAGGACACTAATTGAATGTCGTTTAATCTTTACCGCTGGTTCGGAAAAAACGTCAGAAGACAGAGGTCCTGGGAAGAACCAGCAAGAAACCTAGCGGGACATTTTTAAAGTAAGGATGTTACGGAAGTGGTTATATGGGAAGCGAAGTTTATAAATTTTGTTTGTCGGAACCGGAACCGAAATCGGAACCGGATTCGGAGGTGGAGGCAGAAGAGATGTGTTAAGGGCAGGTCCATTGCACTGTATATTTCTTTTCAGTTTCAAATTTTTTGAATTCATCGAATTCAGTGGCATGCAAAGACTTTAAATGATTTTGAAGGAAATATTCGTACATCCCTTTCATGAATATATCTTCTCACATAGTTTACACTTTGCCCTATGGCACTTGATTTTGGCTTCATTGTCCAAATAAAATACATTTGGTACACGTCAAATAAAACACTATTTAAACTAATCTAAACTCGGATAAGTATAATGAAGCGCAAAAGCACAACATGCCAATTGCCAAATACGAAACAAAACATCAAGTTAACGGTCGGGACCTCCAACTTTAACTAAATCGGATCCTAACTGTTCTAACTATGATTACACTTACCGACTTCCTAATTAGATTTCCTAAAAATTGAATAATGTAATAAGCGCTTAAAGAGTAATTGACAGAAGGCACGGAGGGAGGGAGGTTTCCGGGGGTGACAAGTATAAACTTGTTTGTACACTGATCGTAGCCGCCGCCGCCACTGTGCATCGACCTCCGACTTATATAATTTCCGATTAAAATTTAACGGAACCGAAATTGGAATCGGAGGTGCAAAATCAACTGGAAGTTCCGTTCTTTCGGAATCGGAATCGAATCTCCGTAACATCTCTATTTTAAAGCATAATTTACAATATAAAATTTTATACAATTACAAATTAAAATTAATGAAAATATTTAGAAACAGCATGGTAGCGATCACCTCATTCCTAGGATCCCAGGGTTATCAGTCATGTACTCTTTAGTATTATAATTACCCTTACTAAGCAATCTTTAAATTTTAATTTCTTGAAGTCATTTTAATTTTATTAGAGGCATTCTTAATTTTGTTTCTTAAATGTAAAGACTTAGCCGTGGAACACACTCTTTTAAATCTTCACGCACAATCCCTGACGGGGTAGCCAGAGAGAACAGATCGCCAAGTGTCACGATCCTTATAAACCTCTTTCGCTTCTTTCAGATTCATTATCTTCTTCATGCATGCTAGACGTATCCGAGTACTTTTGACCCTACCCTCTTCGAGCAATTTGCTCACATGGTCTTCGAAAGTTAGTCTCGGTCTACCTCGACACCTTTTAATATTAACTTTCGCGCTATATATTTTCTTCACCATTCGGTCTTCACTCATTCGCTCAACGTGCCCAAACCACCGAAGCACGCCCTTATTAATTTTTGTGATAAGGTCATCTTTCAAACCTGCCATATTGCGAATCTCTTCGTTTCGCTTTCGGTCGGCCATGGTAACGCCGCACATTTTACGAAGAGATCGCATCTCCACTGCATTCAACTTACTTTTATGCTTCTTCTGGCATACCCAGGTTTCGCTGCCATATAACAAAGTTGGTACCAACACTGCGTTATGTATTGCAAGGCGTGCACTCTTCGCTACGCCTTGCCTTTTGACTAACGCAGTCAGGGCACCATTGACTTTGTTCTCGGCAGCGACACGCCTGTCCACATCTAAATCACATCTTCCATCCCGGTTAAAAGCACTCCCCAAGTATACAATTTCATTTACCTGTTCTAGACATTCCTGATTTACCCATATTTCACACTTCGTTCTCTCTTCGTCCCTTTCAAATACCAGAACCTTAGTTTTATTAGCATTCAAACGGAGACCTTTAATTTCACATTCCTCTTTCATACACGTGACTAATGCCTGCAGTTCTGCCTCTGATGGTGCAATAAGCACTGCATCATCAGCATACAGCAGACAATTTACTTTAATGTCACCCAATTTCACACCCAAACAACTATCTTTCAGCTTCTGTAAACAGCTGTCGAGATACAGTATGAACAGCCAGGAAGACATGACACAACCCTGCTTTACGCCCGTTTGGACGTTAAACATGGGTGACAGGTCATGCCCTACCCGCACACAGGCTTTACAGTCACAGTAAAGAGACTGCACAGCCCTTATCAATTGACCATCCACACCATACCCCGGCCTCTTTTAAAAATTTTGGAATATTTTTTACATATTATCTACGAGTGTGTTAAAGACCCCAAACGCAAAAATTTAAAAGAAGCATATTTTTAAGAAAGCTACATAGACATTAGACATAGATATTTTAAACGTGGATTTTTTCAGGTTAGTTTCGCTTAACAATCATGTAATTATGTCTCAAGAAGAATTCGAGACATTTCAAACGCGTGGGCCCTATTTGGTGGTTGAAAATTTCATAAAATCTAACAAAAAGGGAATTTCGTTGAAAAACTGTATGGGTTTTTTTTATAGGAGAAGGTGACAAACGAGCACACAGTCCAGCTGACCACTAAGTGGTTGTTGTGGCCCATAGACATCTACATCTATCCTCAATAAAGAATCAAAATGCAGATGCGTTGTCACACATGACGACTAAGATGGAATGCATCGTTACCAGTACAAAGGTCTCCGGCTCTGTACACTGACCATATGAAACACAGCAGTGTTAAGATGTTATTTTACACTGGTATTCTGTGAGATCGTGGTCCTTCCTCGGTCGAGCCGACCCATTCATGCTACAACTATACTACTAATATAGCTGAAGCATGGCTCTACCACGTAATGTAATATAAGTAAAATATTGGAGACTGCTCATATATTGTATAGTTATGGCATCTTCTAACAATAAATTTGGTGCATGCTTATATAATCAGATCTCCACCACCCCGGAAGATGTGCCAAAAAAAGCCATTGCAACATCATTGCTCTGTTCGAGTTATTTATATGGATTTTAGACTACGCCACTCTAGTCAAATGTTTCAGAGTTTATCGGCGTTATGTTGCTTCCAATGCCTATAGTATTTAGATTTTGGTTACGGACTGTAAAACTATTTTTGTCCTGGTGCCGAATCCGTCATTCGACAAATTTTGTGGAGCACTATTAGCACCAACATTTCCATGCTTAGTAAAAGTTTACGGGAATTTACTGTTAACAGTATTGACTATATTATTTTGAAGGAAAGTCGTTTAAAAATAGGAAGAACGAAAATAAAGGAGTTATGATAATTATAGGCGTTGCTTCTCGATACCGCCCGCATCGTCCGCCGGTTTCTTTCCCTTTACCCCTAACCCTCGGCCGTTTGGTCTCCCCTGCCGAGGGCTTACAACTGGTTGGGTTTTTATTTATTTATGTAATGATCTTATTTTGTTGATATCTATGTTTGTCATTTTTATTTACAATTATATAATTATACAGCCCAACCAGATGAGAAAACTAACAACCCAACTAGATGAGAAAACTTTATAGATAACCCAAAAATAATAATAATAATAGTCATTTATTTCAAGCTTTTTGACAGACATTTCAAATATCAATAAATGTTAAAAACAAAATGAAAATATAATTATAAGAATACAATAAATAAGATAAATAAAAGACAATTCAACTGTAATTATATGTAATACTAAAAATACTAAAATTTCCCCCAAAAGGGAGTTCGTACTGTCTATTTACAGTTATTGTCGCGATGCTCTAATAACGGCGAAGTAATCGGGCACCCCGGCGTTGGCAAACATGCTCGACGCACTGCAGTATTTAGGCAATTTCATAAGAATGCGGGATGTATTCTTATACTGCACTCTAATGCTGCTACGTGCATTTTTGGTACTGTCTATACTCTAGAAGACCATGTGAGCAAATTGCTCGAAGAGGGGAGGGTCAAGAGTACTCGGATACCTAGACGTGCATGTATGAAGAAGATAATGAATCTGAAAGAAGCGAAAGAGGTATGTAAGGATCGTGACACTTGGCGATCTGTTCTCTCTGGCTACCCCGTCAGGGATTGTGCGTGAAGATAAGTAAGTAAGTAAGTAAGTAAGTCTATACTCTAAACAGGGTCAGCCTTGCGTTGGGACTGCACCGAACAGCCAGAGCCCCCCTTTCACGTTCTATATCGAGGTTATCACGCAAATCCTCAGTCAGGATATGCCGCAGGTACCTGAATAGACTCACTCTTGCAACAGCTTCACCGTCCAGAAATGCTAACGGAATCCTCTCCGGGCTTCGGCCGATGAGCAATTATGAGCAACAGTAACATTGTGCTAGCTTATAATATATGCTTCTGATCAAACAATTAATTAAAGTTAAATTAATGATGTAATAATGATGTGCTACTCCTTTGTAGTGAGGTGGCAGCGTAAGAGGGTCCATCACCCGACTATGGACAATGCCAGAAAAACCTTATGGCTTCCGGTAATTGGCGATATTACCACTCCGTTTACGCTAGGCGTAAAATATACAATAAGAGGCGTAAAGACAATAGGCAGCAATCTCAATTATGTAAAACGGTACTGCGTTCGGCAATCTACCTGCCAAGCACACAGGCTCATGTCCAGCAGCGGGTTTTTGCGAGCTAATGATAATGAAGAAGTCTAACAAAGCTATGTTTACGACGACATCTCTTTCTCTAATAAAATAATTTCTATATTTTATTTAAGGAAAATGGCTTATGGCCAAGATTCCTTGGAAGATTTCTGAGGAGTGAATTAAAATTAATTATAAACTGTAATTATAATGATACGATTTCCTTACGACGATTTCTTTTACAGCTGAGCACAAAGTAAATCATTAAGCCAATAAAATTGAGCTCTCGATGAGTTATTACGTCAAGATAAAAAAAAAATTGTACCATTGGATTTCGAAATTTCAACAGTCTGCTGTACATCGAAACGCTTTAAATCCGATCATTTAATTAAACGTTTATGACAAAGGTAGAGCACAAAGCAAAATAAAACGCTATTTTAAAATCAGCTATAACCATCAACCATATAGCATTGTGATATCCACATTGACAAAAACAGACGTACAAAGGGCGTTTTCGAGCAATGAATACTACATACAAAGGCACATAGCTATCCAAATATTAGTTCCGGAATTGTTAGTGGCTGCAACTCATGAACTGATATCAAATTCCTCTGCATAGTTTCGGAGCGGAATATTTCAGCTGCGTCAGTTATTTCACTGAATCAAAAGCGATATTCGCATAATTTGTTTCAAAAATTTTGTTTAAATAGCGATGCCTGCAACTTCTAATGAAGCAAAAAGTGCAAATATATGTAATAAGAAAGGCAAAATAAATTTTAAACTAACTTTTTACGTGGTTTGGCTTTACCACGTAAAAAGTTTGTTAGGATAAGTTAGTAAGTTAATTTAGCGAAAAAAAATAATATTGTCGATCTAACAAAAACCGGAGACCATTTTGTCTGTTAGCAACATCATGTAATTAGTACAATCAAGTGACAGTTCAGTTGTAAGAAAGAAAAATTAAACATAAATATTCACAAGAAAAAAATCAGAGAAGTGAGTGGGGGAGATATCAGCGTAAAAGAGTTATTATTTAGAAATAAGAATACATTGTATATGCGAACACAAACATACACGCATACACACACACACACACACACATATATAATACTTTTTATATTTGGCTTTTGCTTTATTTTGGCTTTTGATAATTTGTATATTGGGGATGTTTATTTAGGAGGGATGGTCAATGTGACAAGGATATAGAACGACGAGTGAACGCAGGAAATAGAGTAAATAGGGCTCTAAACGCTATTATGAAGAGTCAGAATGTGTCAAATAAGGCACGTATGGCACTTCATAATGCTGTGTTAGTCCCTGCTTTAATGTATGGTAGTGCAAGTTGGGTCTGGCAGAAGAACAGGGGTAGAGTTTGACAGTGGTAGAGCCACGCGGCAGCTTTTGCTGTCGCACGGATGGGCCGGTTCAAACCGGGGTGGTACCACGACCTCACAGAATACCAGCGTGAAGTAGAGGTTTACCTCTGCGTTTCGCTCGGTGAGTGCAGGTGGCCGGAGGCCCTTTTTACTGGAAAAGAGGCATTCCACCTTAGTCCTCACGGGTGACAACGCATCTGCATTTTGATTCGCAAACGAGGATAGATGTAGATGTCTATGGGCCATAGCTACCACTTACCATCAGGTGGACTGTGTGCTCGTTTGTCACCCTATCCTATAAAAAAAAGAAGCATGAGAGTAGAATAAATGCTGGAGAAATGCGGTCATTAAGGAGTATGCTAGGGCTGAATCGTAATGACAGGGCGAGAAATAGTGTGATCAGAGAAAAGTGTGGTTTGCAAGATGACGTTGTGACCAAGATTAAAAAAGGAATATTTCGGTGGTTTGATTATGTAGAAAGAAGAACGAGGAAAGAGCGACAAAGCAAATTTATGTTGCAAACGTGAACGGCAGAGTCGGGAAGGGACGCCCTAGACGAAGATCAGGATCGCCCAAGTCCGTAGTCTCTGCCTACCCCTCTGGGTGACAGGCGTGAGTGTGCGTGCGTGCGTGCGTGCCAAAAGCAAATGAACATGACATTTACAGGCGGAAGATGAAAAAGTAATATGTCATGCTGACGAATAATTTAAAACCCCAAACCAGCAATTAAATATTCAAAAATCATATTTCATTTGGACTATTATTGTTAATCACGTTATAGTAGCAAATGCCACTACGTATTATCTCGGAGAGAAGGGAATAACAAAAATAATGTAAATTTTCGAGATATCCCAAGATCAATCTTTAAAAATAATAATTATCCATTATAGCCATCTTCATATTTTTCTAGTGATTTTGGTGTAAATGATGATATTTTATTTGTATTGGACAATAGAAATCTTTTTACTAAGATATTTATTGCGGATTTTTTTGCAAACTAAAGTGAAGTATCTAAGTTATCAAGTATCAACATACGGAAGGGTGAAACGTTAGTGACCCACTATAGATGATTTGATTACTGAAGAAGAATATTCATGAAGTTTATCGTTGTATTCCACAAACATTGTTTCAATATTGAAAAACAAATTCAAAGCCGACGGGGATCGAACTCGGTTTGTTAACATACTTAACAATTATGAAGCGTGCACGTATCTTTTGAGATACCACGGCTCTAAATTAAATCTCAAGCTTTAATTAACTTAAGTTAAACAAAAAGTATCGTATTACAAAATTATACACTGTACTAGTGAGACTTCGAGATTGACATTTTTTGGAGTCGATATTCCACTAAATTACGAATATCTACATATTTTAACACTACTACATAGGTCACCATAACACGTGTCACCCATAAAACCGTGTACCGAAGAAACGTCGTTATCATTGTGTTAATTTTACACTAAAATAAATAGCAACATTTTTTTTAAATCTACAAAGCAAGCAATAACTCAAAAGTAGGAACGGTTACGACGCAAATGCGCAACAGTTATTTAATTCAAAAGTTTCACAAAACCTTGTCCTTATATATTTGCGGTCTTGTCGATTGGAGCCTACGCCAACGCTCACTAAGTAGGTCGAGTTCACCGACGTCAAAATCGATCCGAAATACATTGCTTTATTTATTTGGGTCATTTGAGATGCATCTTACCTTAGGAAACTTCTGATGCTTTGATGTTTAGAATGCAAATACAAATGATGAAATATGATAATAATTATCATCATCACAGCCTATCAAATGTCATGAACATAGGCCTCCTTCATAGAATGCTTTATTGTCAATGTTGTCACGCTTGACAGGCGGGATGTTACCGCAGTTTCTAATTGTTTTGAGTTGTTATAACGAACGCTGCAACCCATCTCTTATTTTATTTCCTTTTGTCGTTTGGTTTAGTGGATATTCTTCCACCGCCACTACCCTGTTATTTTAAAAACATTCAAAATTAAATATGACGATTGGCTTTTTTGTTCGGCCGTAAAAAATTTGCAATGCTACAAAATTATTAATATATTTTTTATTACTTAGTAGACGAACAAACAATGTGAACTTTTTTAAGTTGGGAGATTCTCATAAATACACCCTAATGAGATGTCGTGACGGTGTCACACCAGGCTTTTAGCCCATGTTATTCAACTCCAATCAGCTCAAAAACGTTCTGTATTGGAAATACGAAGTCATATTTGAACACACATAAGGTCCATAAGGGTTGCCATTGACGAGTTCGGTTTTTTCATAAAATACCAGACGTGAACCACTACCACATAGGGTGCCGTTATGTGAGCAACACGATCGTTCCGAAAATATGGCAATTTTAAGATGCTTTTGAAAATTGTAGTTAGTAACTAAAGAGTAAGAATATCTAATACCCACAACATCCCGTGGGTGTCGTGTCGTAAGTGGCAACAGAACGAAACTGAATAGGAAATGGGCAGCAGCACCTGCTTGATAACAACTGAAAATCAGATAAAATTGCTGTTGCCAACCCACCTGTCAAGCTAAACATGGCTACTATCATAAAATCTCCACACGAGGTAATTCTATGTGAGAGGTCTTTGTTCAGCGATGAACTTTTTACAGGTTGTATTGAATGAAAGGGAAATTAGAATTTTTTTACTATTTACCTAATACATCAAATCAAAGAACTCACTGAGTAACGCTGTTTAATTAATCGTTATTTAAATTTCACGCTGCGCTGTAAACTTCATTAAAGGTATTATATACTGGAGCCCTGTACCCGGGCCTTTATAGAAGTCACTTTATGCCCGGATCGTTGCCGTGTTGATACGATCCGTTGCAGTTTACACGATTCTCTATGTCTGTGTAGCTAGGTAGCTTAGGAGCGCGCCTGTGTGTGTATCGCTTTATATCTAAATATAATTTGCAAAAGCTGCATGATTGAAATACAAACTGCCTTTATAAATTTAACTACAAATAGATACACAAATCTCAGATGAAACGGATACAACCTAAATTGAAATAATTATTTGGTAAATAGATTTTATTATGATACTATTAAAATATTTAACTCAACATAAATATATTAGTGGTACTTTAAAATATAAAGAATTATGTAAACTAAAGGCAGAGATCGGTTTAAAAAAATAATCATAAAATAGCAAATGAATTACTGAATGGAAAGCTGAAAAATAATTACAAGATTATTGTATTTTCAATTTATTTATTAATAATATAAGTATAATTTAATTAATAACAATAAACCTTATCACCAATTTATTCAGTTTTATCAGTTTTATACCAAAGTTTACCTGTATTGTCTTTGTTTGACTATTCCTAAGTAGGTTCTTAATGTGTTTAATAAAAACCTCAATTCTTATAATATTAATTTTTCTCCAGATATAATTGATTTCCGATCTGACAACAGAGTAGTACATTATATGCGAACGCGCTTCGTTCGCCTATAATTTTAGCACCGGTAGTTTAATAATTCAATTACAATGGTTTATGAAAGCATTTCTAAACCGTTTATTTTTTATTATTGGTACTTTCGATCGTACTAAAATCTCATTAAAATGTTAAAATTTTTATATTAAAACATTTTTTTTTAATTTTTTTGATCCAATCATATTACCTTTCAAAGATTAAAAAGCCACTGAATGCACAGTTATACCTGTCTGCGAATTTAAGCGCTTCGAGGGACGGCAAAATTCAGAAATCAAAGCAACGATCCTAAAATGTCAATTTCAGTGTTGAATTTGTACCGCAGACATGTAATGAAGCCGTCTCTCCATAAAGCATTTGATCAAACAAAATACAGACTATAGAGTATGTATAAAACTGTTACCCATGTTGAAAAGCCAGGCTAGATGTTTTATTTTTATAGAATAAGGGAATAATCAGCACACAGGAGCGCCACCTAATATTAAATGGATGTTGTGGTCCATAAAAATCTCTACATCAATTCCCGATTAAGGACCAAAATGTCCATCTTTCTGTCATGACATATGTCTGAAATGCCTCGTTTCCAGTAAAAACGGTCTCCGGCTGTTTACACTCACCATACGAAACAAAGCAGCATTGCGGTGCTATTTTACGCTGGTATTCTGTGAGAGCGTGGTCCTTTCTTGATCGAGAATTTGTTGTTAGTGGTAACATATGGGTTTGAGACGTTATCCTTCGTTATTTTGCTCGTAGTTTCTCTGCGAGATAGACTTCAAAATGAGAATATCTTCAGTAGAGCCGGAGTAACCGACATAGCCCAAAGTATTAACGTATACCAATGTGTTTTTAAATAGGGAAGAACTGAGCCCTGTTGAATTCAGTTTTTCTTGGCATCACTCTCGACGCAAAGCTTCAATGGGGCCCCATATATCCAAACTAGCAAGCAGGCTAAGTTCTGCAGCCTATGCTGTAAAAAAGATTAGAAGTCTCACTAGTGTCGAGACAGCTAGATTAGTTTATTTCTGTTATTTCCATAGCATAATGTCTTATGGGATTTTGCTATGGGGAAATGCGACTGATTCAGAAACTATTTTTGTTTTACAGAAGAGGGTCATTAGAGCTATTTACAACCTAAAACCGAGAGAGTTTCTTAGAGATAAATTTTAAGAAATAAATATATTAGTTATAGCATTAATTATTACAACCATTAATGTAAAATTTGCTTTAAAAAAGTCCCGCTGGGTTTCTTGCTGGTTCTTCCCAGGACAAAAGTTTTTATTCCAACCAGTGGTAAAGTAAAAAATGACTTTTAATAAGATTTACACATGTGATCTATATTGAATAAAAAATATTCTATTCTATTCTATTATATTCTATTCTATTATATTCTATTCTATTCTATGCTATCAGTGAGCTGGAGTGTCGAGTCGCCGACCAATAGCTCTAAGAACCACACGATAGCCGATGGAGTGGCTGCTTCGTGCTGGTAAGCGAACTTGGTAAGAGAGTGCAGGACCTAGATATCGCGATAAAGCTGGAGCTCCGGGGCGCATCCAAACTGTTGCCATAGCAACGCCCGGGGCTCGCTTGCAGACCGGATGTGTAGGGTGGACTCTTGTCTGATGGTGGTCATGGTGTGATGTACGGCTCACATCACCGAGATTTACATATATTAAAATCTACATATGAAACCTTCAAGAAGGTTAAAGTAGAAAATGAAATTATGGAAATAATTATATGTTGCTTTCGATATGTAAAGTCATTAAAGCTTGTTAGTGTGATCTCTTTGTTGATTTCGACTATTATGAGAGCTTACGTTCGATGTAATTTAAATGGTTTATTTTTAACATAATTATATTTAGTTTTTTTTAACAGTGGTAGAGCCACGCGGCAGAATTGCTGTCGCACGGATGGGCCGGCTCGAACTGGGGTGGTACCACGACCACACAATACCAGCGTGAAGTAGAGGTTTACCTCTGCGTTTCGCTTGGTGGGTGCAGGTGGCCGGAGGCTCTTTTTACTGGAAATGAGGCATTCCATCTTACTCCTCACGGGTGACAACGCATCTGCATTTTGATTCGCAAACGAGGATAGATGTAGAAGTCTATGGGCCGCAGCAACCACTTACCATCAGGTGGACTGTGTGCTCGTTTGTCACCCTTATCCTATAAAAAATATATAATTATAAATACATAAATCGAACTGTTTCTATATAAAAAATTATATGAATAAGTGTGAAAAATTATGGTAAACTCTTAAAAAAACCTTACGAACAAAGATAATTACTTTTTCGCATTAATTTTATAATTATTAACATAATTTTGCGCAATGCTGTAGATAGTCCAGATATGTCCAGATGATATTTTACCACATGATTTAATGATTCTTCTTCTCTTTTACATAACCTTTAGTGGAAAACGAACAAAATCTTGTCGTCATTCATTCATTTATTTGTAAGTAAGGATCGATCGCTACTACAAATAATTTACCTGTCTCAAATACCGACACAGCACTGATGAAAGCTTTCAACACAAGTGCTTTCTCTTTTTTCCAAGGAATCTATTTCTGTCAGATCATTTGTAATTCTTTCCTAGAATTCTGCAAGGATCTCATGAACCCCACGAATGACGAAAGTATTTACCGTTTTTTCTGAAAAATACTTGATGTTTTTGAAACCTGAATTGGTAACTAGATAACACAATATAAAAGAAAAAATATTTGACCTAGTTTTATATAAGGTGAGGTAACTTAAAATATTGTTATAAATTAAATCTTAAAACGCACGTTGATATAAAATGGCATATAAAGTATTGTAGCATTCTCGACTCAGCCTTCTCCCTTCTAGCTACAGCCATCAACATCTCAAAGGAAATTCTAAGCTGAATATAAAGACTAGGGATATGCACACAAAAGGGATTTATAACGCATAGAGCGCTTGGGCAAAATATCTAAATATTAAAGATCTTTAATAATTTTTTTATTGCGTTTTTTTAAAGAATCATGTTTTTCGAATAATGTATGACCTAGATACCTCTTAGCATTGCTCTCTATCTGTTCGTCATATGTTACATCACGATCACAGACAGACAGACAAAACTTTTGAAAATTGTTATTTGTCTTACTAATATTTAAATAACTCCCAGAGCTTAATATAAGCTAATATTTTAATAATACAGGCAGACACTTCAATTTTATTTATAGGTATAGATATTGATTTACTTTTTCCATGTCAAAGCGTTAAAAAGACAAATCAAAACTGATGTCGGGAAAAATCGATCATTGCTTTTAGCGGGCGATGCTCACAGGCGGGGCTTTAGAAATGTATGGTAGCCATATATAATATTAGCATTTACGTAGTATAGAAACCATGGGGCAGCGTTTAGGTTTTTTTTTAATTTCATATTAATTTAACTCACTTCTAAAAAGGAAGAAATTATCAATTTCCTTTCCAATGTAATAAATCTTACACGATATCTATAAAGTCAGACAATCGATTTTGCCAATTTTTGTTTACCCATTGACTAAATATAGTGAAATAAAGAGAAGGTTGTGTCACTACTTTAATTACGTAAAGATAATCTAGGGGAACTTATAGTAAGGCTTATGTTAATGCAATACGATTTGAGGTAAATTTATTTTGATAAAAGATTTTGGTTTTGTTCTTCGCATCTGTAAACCATTCTCGAATATTAATACAATTAAAATGGTTTATTTTGCATATGTCAGAAGTGTTTTGGAATATGCTAGTTCAATATGGTCTCCACAGTACAATGTCTACAAAAGCCGCCTTGAGCGTATTCAAAAAATATTTGTTAATCACCTTAACTTTCGCTGTCGGAATAAAATCGATACTTACACAGACAGTTGCACTGAGCACAATCTCTTATCTCTGGAACACAGGCGCATTTTGCTTGACATGGCTTTGTTATATGATATAATAAACAGTAATATTGACTGTCCATATCTTGTCTCAAGAATCACCTTTCGTACTCCAAAATTCCGTACCCGCAATACTACATTGTTACAGACTCCCTGGCATCATTCAAACTACTGTCGAAACACTGTTCTTTCGCGGCTTGCTCGTACATATAATGAACAATTTGGACACATTGACCTCTTTGCGAAATCTAAACTTACGTTTAAAGATTACATCAAGAAAACTATTACGAAATAGAGCAGTTGAAGTTAAAATCACATACAATCATATATTCTCTCATCTATTTCTTCTATATGTATTTTTGAGGCTACTAATATAAATATAAGTACTTAAGTTATTTTATTTAATATATATTATAATTAATTATTTGTATTATGTTTATATATTTAAACATTTAATATGTATAAATATATAAACATAATATGTATAAATATATATACATAAGTAAATAATATATATGTATGTATATATATATCTTATATGTTTATATATATATATATATATATTTATATATATATATATTTATATATATATAAAGGTAACGTAATATATCATTCTACCTGACTATCTCTCCTGATCTGTAAACTTATGACCACCTTCATTACATTGAATTGCTTATAATTTTGCTTATAATTTATCTATTAGATTGTTCTTTTTTCTTTTCTTCTAACAACAATACACCTACCATCAAACAATATAAGGGAAACCTGTTATTGGCCATACTTTAAGTTTGTTACATTAATGTTAATATTTTCTATATACGCTGTTGGTTTTCTAAATAAATAAATAAATAAATAAATAAATAAAAGCTGATGGATTTCGGAATAAATAAAATTAAAAAGTAAATACTTCTACTGTTACCGCTAACGTTATATACCTTTACAGCCTATTGAAGTCCATTGTTGAACATAGGCCTCCCCCATAGAGTGCTCTTAGTGGTGTCGACAATCGCAGTTGCAACATGAACGTTTAGAAAGTTTTAAGAGTCTCAGGTTCTCTACACCTGTCATATGAATCACAGCAGCTTTGCGCTGTATTTTACGTTGGTATTCTGTAAGAGCGTGGTCCTTCACCGGTTGAGTCAACCCATCCGACTGCACCGAACCATAGCCTTGTCAAATAAATCCCTGAATTCAATTATCCCTCTTTGTGAAAAAATTAAAATGAACTCCGCGCGTATAAAACAAACCTGTTCTTCACAGTGAAACTTTTACTTCGTAAGTAAAATAACGATTCATCCAAAACTGTGTACAGCAGATTACTTCACAAATTGTTTGTGCAGACCTCCTGATGCACATACTGATCTGCTCATGTGTAAATCTCTGCTTCAGCAAACAAAGTTATGCGTAACTTTTATAAGCATACTTTGCAGCGTGAATTGAAAATGTTCATCCCGAGAACGTTTTGCCTTCAGTCGTTAACATAAAATGTATTAATGATTTAGTAGTGAATGAACACTACACGTTAAATGAAACTAATTTTACGGATTCTATCGCGTTGAACTTTTTTTTAATGCCCGACGTTTCGGGTGCTTTATAGCATCCATGGTCACGGGGGCGGGGGGGGGGGGGGGTACTGAGGTGTTTGACGCCCCGATGTCACAGTTAGCCCGGCTAACTTCAGTTTTTGAAGTCTTGGCATAATGTGCAGTCTATTTAAACCGAAGTGTAAGGTGAGACCCGAACTGAAAACCACACAACACTATGTATTTTCTGTGATGTTTGCTCTGTTAGCCTATGCGGCGCCTCACCTTGTGTTTGTCCCATTTGGTGTGGGTGTAGTGTCAGTGTTTGATATGCTTGCTGCGTTTGGGTCGACGGGGTCGAGCGAGAACACAACATTACTCCCAGCTAAAGACTGTTTGCGTGAACAGAGTAACAGAACACTGTCGTAACTACACCGCGTGTAAAAGTACGTCCAAGATCGCAACAAGAGACGTGGTAGCTCAGGGGTTAAGCGATCGCTGTAAATTTCATATAAAGCCAGGAAGGAACCCGGGCTTGATCTCTGCCGCTACCAATAAAATTATTTTTACCATTTTAAGCCTGTGCTTGGCTTTTTTATTTTTGTGTGCGTATACTTCTCCTTGCAAAAAATGACAGACAGTTCTGTATCGAATATATTATGCAATTACAAAGTTACGTATTTAAAGATATAGTAAAAGTAAAAAAATCAAAGATAAAAGTAAAAGCAGTTATAGTAAAAAAATCCAGCTGGGTTTCTCGCTGGTTCTTCCCAGGCAGAGGTATTTTCCGAACCAGTGGTAAATTAAACTTATGAGTGACATTTAATAAGTATTATTTATAATCTATATTGAATTAAAAATTTGTATTTCTAGTTGTGTATTATTGAAGCACTGCCCGTGATATAGACCAATGAAGAACATTTTATTTACTGCGAAATTACGTTTGTCTTTCAATCCGATTTATTTCGTTATAGCAAAAGTGTGTATTTCCTTGATAAATGAATATACTTAGCATTTAGGCGAGAAAAGAACCAACCATCCTGTCTCCAACGGGGATGACCAGTCGCGGGTACAGTTCCTTTAAAAATATTTAGCGCTTATTATTAAATCCAATATTGCCAGCGTGAACATGTAGTAACGGTATGTTATATGTCATAAGCAATTTGACTCCATACAAAATAAATCGTGGACAGCAATTTCTTGCTATGATGACATTCAATGTTGCTTTGTAGAAACAAAAGTATTAATTCCGACTATTTTGTTAACTATGAGGACTTGTAATGTAGGTACCAGCACTATGACGAAACAATGTAACTTAAATATTAAATGATATCCTCGATATATTATGGAGTACAGGTGTCTTCATGTAGAAATAATATTTAATCAGTTCTGTAATATCATATTATATTTATAGAAGAAGACACCATTCACGTGTTACGGGGAACACGTAACACGAACCCTGCCCCCTACCTATGCACCTACGTCATAATTACTGTATATAAGTCTCCTTCAATTTAATAAATTGTTATTCTTGTTGTTATTTCTTAACCTGCATCAGTGAGTTTAATTTCTTGCATTGCTTCCCAATTCGTCGTTTGTGCGCAAAAGTCAAATATTTTTTTTCGAAATTATGTCATATTTCGACTTCCACGCTGACGAAACCACGGGTAAAAGCTACTCGTAGTATAAAATAAATAAATAAGGGTAAAGAACATAAAAATTTTCATTAAGAACAACACAGAAAGTAGCTAAGGTTAAACAATGCATTAATACTGGCACAGATATAGCGACTGTACTTACTTCAAAACGATGTTGTTTCAAAGCTATCAAATAATCCAATGAATATGTTCTCGGGTAAACTGAATGGGGCGCACACACAAAGACAGAGGCTTAAATTAATGTAGCGGTCATCGTTGGGGGTTGATTCGGCGCCCCATAATTGTACACATACTGCATGTATACTGTTTTTTCATTCATGTATATCTATTTCAGTAGTGAAAAGCGCTTACTGCCTGTTTTACTAGATGGTAGAACTCTTGTTTTGCCTGGGAATTCGCCTGGGTACCATTCTCTTACCTCTTATTTTTGCCGCCATACTGCAGTGCATACACAGCTGCTTTCTGGTCTGAAGTGTTTTGAAGGCCAGTATAATTGCAGACTTTGGCATGCTAGAGCCTCGCTGCAGCTAAATTATGGTTGTAGCACGAACAGGTTGGCTCAATTGGGGAATAATAATATAATGTATATAAAAGTATGTAAATATATGAAGATTCTATACATATTTATGAAATATTTGTACATCATTGTATAATATAAGTGTACTTTTATATAATGTAATATTGTAAGTACCTAGTGGTAGCAGCGTGAGAGAATCTAACAACCATAAGCCATTCCATTTTAATCCTTATGGGTGGGAAAGCATCTGCATTTTAATCCTTAGTTGATGATTGATGTATTTGTCTATGGGACACAGCTTCCATTTAAAATCAGGTGGACTCTGGCTCGTTTACCACTATAACATAAAAAATAAAATGTAGTGCCAACACTATCTGCTAATTTAATCACTAGATGGCCTGTTTTCGATAAGTGTGATCCATTAGATAACAAATAAGAAATAATGATATAACTACTACAATGAATAAAAATAATGCATGGAGCTCCATTCAACATATGTTATCGGAAATGTATAAAACCTAGGAATTGTATACAATTTCGAAGATATTTAGGAAATTTATGAAATACTGTTTCAAAGATTATTTAATACACACATATCTGGATTTGGATTTAGGATTTGTAAAAAATTCCGATATCGTACTAGGAAATGTATAAAACGAATGCTTTCTGTTAACAAACATTTCGTAAAAAAATAATATATAATCGAATGGCTTCTTGCTAATTCATCATCATCATCATTACAGCCCTTCACAAGTCACAAAGCACGGTCCTGAGCCACCTGCATCCATCGACTTCCTGCATATCTTACCAGGTCGTCACTCCATCTAGTGGGGGGGCGCCCTACACCGTATATTGGGTTTTGGAGGAATGCATGGCTCTAGAAATATCCTTATACATTTCCTCCACCTCCTGATCGGGTGTGCCGAGGTTGGTGCGTAAACCTGTATGACCTTCAGCGAATACCGTTTGGTGATTCTGAGTATAAGGTACGCAACCCTCGTCGACACACTCTCAATCTTAACAACGTTGTTAACGAGAGACTTGTGGACGATATATCCCACACCTCTTTGGGACAGATGTTCGTCCTCCCGGTGATAGAGCAAGTTGCCGGAATCAAGGATTACCGTGTCCTCCCCCTCTCTTCGGACTTCGGATAATCCTATAATATGCCAGCGTAACTTGTCTATCTCTTCTTCCAGCTCCACAATCTTCTCGTCAGTCCTCAGGGTGTGTGCATTGTATGTAACCAGGTCGAGTCGTCGTTGGTGGCAACCGAACTTCCACCGGAGATTCTTAGCACCCCCTGCCCCGCCGTTACCATGGTCGCCACCGTAGCCAGGAATAGCGGGGCCGCCGGGGACTGTGGGCCGTCTCTTCGTAACTTTCATCATGGGGGGTATATTGCCATAGTTGCACCGCTTGGCGAGCGGGTTGGCAACCACAGTTTTTATTGTATTTTTGCCGTTACCAGGAAGATGCTGCTGCCCATCTCCTGCCTGTTTCCCTTTGTCGCCTTTTACGACACCCACGGGAAGATATGAGGTAGTGGATATTATTAACCGCCACTACACGGCAAAAAATCTTGCTAATTAAGCTTCAAAAATTAACTATTTATTAATTCTTAAAGCCTATCTAGCACAAAAAATACTTATATTTTTCTTATAAAGCTCAAACTTTCATTTAGTAAACAGTCTGTCAGTCAGTAATTGTACGTTACAATATAAAAATAACACTCGGTCTATTTTTATACTAAACTATATGTAAAGTAGCTATTTATTTTTGCAGGGTAAGCTGGAATGGCACTTGGAAGTTCACAATAGTTTATTTTTGTAACACAGATATCTTGCTGTACTACAACATTTCTTCTTGCAAAGGTACTTTTTGAATGCTTGACCGGTTCCAGTGGATTGAAGGTTTGCAACTGGACGTAGTGCGATTTACGTACGAGATACATTATATATATACACAAACAATCGTATATAATCATATATATATATATATATATATATATATATATATATATATATATATATATCACTTTGTTTAATATATATGAATGTACATGCGCACGCATATACACATACATACAAATACATAAATGTAAATAATTAAATTAAACATAAATAAACAATTACATAAAATTGCATCTGATCCAGATAGAACCTCATACACAGCTTTTATAAATTTGGAAGAAGTTAATCCAAAAATATCTATTCCACTAAATTTCTTGTTGTATAGTTCCATTATACGATTTAAAGGTGCACGCGCACCGGCATTTGTTCTACTTGGTTTAGGAAAGAAAATTTGATGTGAATGAAGCTCACGTATACGCTTCGAGCGACTGGGTATACGAATGTATATTTGATTGGTGAGTTCATTACAATCAAATTTGTTATGGCAGATATTGTAAAGCAAAGTTTGATCTAAGAGTATTCTTCTTGATTCTAAATAAAGAATACTAAATTTTCTTAATAAAAGTTCATAAGATTCATTAGAATTACTTTTAAAGCATTTGAACATTGTAGATTTTAAGAACATTCGTTAAACACGCTACAAATGTAAACTATATTTATTATACAATCAATCTGAGATCTTATTAGAGTTTTATATAAAGTTATAAATGTGGTGGGATGTTGGATGTAAGAACATGTCCGCATGACAAAACCATAACGCTGAAAGGCTTTATTGGTTCTATGCGTTACGTGTTCATCAAAGTGTAGTTTAGAGTCTAAGTACAATCCTAGATCCCTAATTAAAGATACCAATTCCAACGAAGCACAGTTTAGTTTATAAGTATATTTAATAATGTTTTTTTGTGAATGTAATATGTTTGCATTTTGATGTGCTTAAATTAAGTTTATTTTTTTTTTACAGTAGTTTGCCAAGCGATTTAAGTCTTGTTGTATTTTGTCATAGTCTTCCATAGTATTGACACTGCGATAAATTTTAAGGTCATCTGCGTAAAGGAGAAAGTTTGTAAAACGGAAACAATCACCGATATCGTTCACAAATAATATAAAAAGCAAAGGCTCAAGAATAGATCCTTGCGGTACGCCTGAGCTGACAATTATGATATTAGATGAGAAACCATTAATAATAAGCCGTTGAGATCTGTTTAAAACGTATGATGACAATCTTAACAATTTACCTCGTATCCCATTGAACGCCAATTTCTTTAAAAGTATGTTGTGACCAACCTTATCAAAAGCCTTGGCGTAATTAGTGTAAATTGCTTTTACTTGCAAACAGTTATCCATGACGTGAAAAAGATAATTTGTGTAGAGAACAAGGTTAGTTGTTGTTGACAGATGTTTTACAAATCCATCTTGTTCAGGTATAATTATGTTATGTAATGTAGGATAAATTTGCTTATGTAATGCAAGAACCTTTGATATAGTTGATAACAAAGATATGGGGCGGTAGTTAGAAACGTCGTTTTTGCACCCACTCTTGTAGACTGGTGTTACATTAGCGTTCTTCCAAATCTGGGGCATAGTCCCTTCATTAATACATTGGTTAAAGATAAGACACAAGGGAACACTAATAGCTGCGGCAGTGTGTTTGAGGAAAAATGGTGGAAGGCCGTCAATGCCAGGTCCTTTGTAAATATCGAGTAACATGAGCTCTTTGACTAAGCTATCCTCAGAAAAGGAGATATTTGAAATAATCTCAGAAGTGGGTTTAGTAGGCTGGTTATTAAAATTCTCCTGCTGTAATTGCTGTATATTTTCATATACAGAGCTGACAAATTCAGAAAATAATTCACAGATACCCTAGGTGTATTCGATTTTTATGTTTATAAATCATAACGTTAGGAATTTCACATATACCTCTGCGATGATTAACATAGGACCAAAATAATTTGATATACTTTTTAAGTCTCTCTTCAATGGAATTAATGTAAGTATTGAGGCAATCAGCACACAGTGTCTTAAATCTGTGTCGAAGTAATGAAAACTGGGAATGATCTGCTTTATTATTATATTTTTTCCATCGTGTCCAATATTTTTCTTTTTCTTTAAAAATATGGATGAGGGGTCGAGAAAACCAAACTGGAAAGTTATTACTTTTTGATGAACGAAGCGGTAAATGCATTCTTATAATTTCATTAATTTTTTCATAATATATATTAAATGAAATGCAGCTCACAAACACAATTATCGTCGTTAGATAAAAATAAGTCTAAAATACGGCCCAAAGGGTTTCTTATGGTGTTTAACTGTTTAAAGTTTAATGATGATATAAGGTTAAGCAGTGATTTGTCATTATTGGTAAGGTTGGGGTAAGAAGATGTAGATATTATATTTAATGCCGTTCGATCACTGCCCAGCCATTGTAGATTGGGAAGATTGAAATCACCAACAACGTAAACGTGCTGATAGTTAATCTCCATAATTTTGTTACATAAGGATGTTAAAATTTTTCATAAAATCCATTCATATTAGGTGGAATAATGGTACTATGACCCCTTTGACTATTAAGACTGAGAAATACATAATCAATACAAGGTAAAATAGGATAGTCATGTGTAACTATTAGTTCGTACCGAGCAATGGGCAACCCTCGATGCACCGCAATTAAAACCCCACCGCCGCGCCGTCCCGTTTACCGCGCTGTCAAGACTCGGTCCCGGTCGCAGCGCTATTCTATTTATCTATCATCTATAAATTCGCTGTCTCGAATATTCGGAAGCAAACACGTTTCACTTAATATAATAAGATCCTAACTTTCTGATAATATATTTGTATACAGTGTTTAGTTTGGTTATTAAGCCCTTACAGTTTTGGTAATACATTGTAAAACGATCAGTCATCATCTTTGTTATTTTTTAATACATGAACATTACCTAAATCTATTAACAAGATAAAGAAATAAAAGTAAAAAAGTAGAAAATTTACAAGTATCATTAAAGTAGCAGATATACTGGGACTGATGTATTCTATTCTTTTCTGTTCCTGAGAAAAAGGGTCTTGACAGACAGACAGACAGACAGACAGACGGACAACAAAGTGATCCTATAAGGGTTCCGTTTTTTCCTTTTGAGGTACGGAACCCTAAAAAGGTTTTGTTTGACGAAATTATTACATTTTTTGTTGGAATGCTTCTTAATTTTTTTTTTATTATTCATAATTCAAAATAATATAAAATTATTCTTATGTGTAAATGACTTTAAAATTTTGTCAATACTGCCAGTATGAGATATTAAGCTAATGTTGAACTGAGGTTTGAGTTGATTGTTGGTTCGTAACGCATGGGTATTTGACAGTAGCTTCTCAGACTAGTTCAACGTTTTCTGGATTCAACATATGCAATTGATACCCTGATCTAGGAACGTCTTCAAGGCTAAACACGCCAAGTCGAAACTGTAAACTTTGCAGATTTATTTCTATAGGAGCTGGACTTGACTTTTATTTTTCATGTCCCAAAACAAACTACAGCTAGATTGGTTTCTTTTTATCTTGTAAAGACCATCCCGTTTGAAAATCATATCTAAATAGCCACTATTTTTTATAATAACGTCAACAATACTTTTGAGGTTAGAATCAACAACTACCTTTTACCCGACTGCAACATAGCCTAAAAGTCTATTTAGTGATAAGCGAGGACGGTAATTAGCGATCTCGTTTCCATTTATTTTGATTTCTCTCAGATAAATTAATCTCTCAAAGCGCACCCCTTGTCTGTCCATCAGACTCCTACAGTCCGATGTCAAATAGGGCCGTCTATCAAAGTCGTCTCTTGGAGTCTGACCCGCTTCAACGACAGGTTTTGCTCGACAATTCATTGAAAACTACAACTACAACTACTCCCCAGAAGACACAAGTTTGCGCGTTTTATTGCATCTATCACGGGGAGTGCTCTAAGGAATTGTTCGGACTAATTCCAGCCGCTCAATTTCACCACTGCATATGGCGACAAAACTCGCGATATCATTCATACCATCTGGAAGATTGGCGGTCCACCACTGTGCGATTTAAAAGAAGTTTTCTTCCTCGCACAACATCCTTGTGATTTTTCCGGACTGACACCACTTAGGGATCTTCCAGAAAAGAGCCTACTCCTTTTTAAAAGGCCGGCAACGCATCTGCAATTCCCCTGGTGTTGCATTTGTTCATAGGCGGCGGTAGTTACTTCCACTACCATCAGGTGAGCCGCATGTTCTTTTGCCATCTCTCCTATAAAAAAAACTATATGGCTCTAACTTGCACAGCGTGTAGTGTAGAAAACAAGGATGGCATAATTATCATTACACGTAAAGTCTTTCCTGAAAGAATACAAGGCTTTTTTGTTGTTTGACCTCTTCTATTCTGGATGAAGAGAGTTAGCCGCTAGATACCTACTGTCTTTCAGTCTTCAATACTCAAGTTGCATATATAATGACAAATCGAGTAATGGTAGTTTACAGGAGTAAATGAAGTGTAATGGTAGGATTTAGGAGTACTTAAATGAAAGAAATAGACTTGACAAAAATACTTTTTATTCATCATCCTCTCTTACAACTACAGCTTCCAGGAATGCTGCTGGCGCTGAGAATGTCGGCTGATGCCTGGCCCATCCAAAGTACCACACAAGCGTCATAGCATGTGGACAGCACCCAATCGTTCTTCTACCAACTAAACAATTACAGCAATACTCTATTATAGCTTCCAGACACATTATTTTCAGTTAATATATAAACATAATATACTTTTGTCGAAATGGGTCTGAATTTGATTTTGCTTTTATAAGTGAAATATTTCCACTTCCTTTTAATCGATACTCGGTTACGTTTGTTTTATCTGCTTATTTCAATTCGATACACTCCGTGAAATCTGACATGTTCACTATAATAGAACCTGGCCTGTCAGATCTGATATGTTCCTAGGGCATATAATATAACTTCACTATATTCTAAACGGTGGAATATAATATTAGTATTGGTATGAGCTGTAATACTACTAGTATTATAGCTCATCCCAATACTAATATTACATACTAATATTGTATACATATTCATATGTTCGTCTATTCATATTCATAGTGTTTATAAAATCAAATAACTTATTATTTATTGGAAATCGTTCCCTAATCCCATTTATGATTTGCTCAGGATTATACCTATTTTTTAAACGAACACCGAATTTATTTCAAAAGCTTGCAGCTATGGAAAACATTTACATTATATGTAGAACAGTTTTGTTAAAAAAAATTGCCGGAATATTTTAAAGTCTCGTTTGAAGTACCCGTTAACGACTTCCACCAGCCAACGGCATATAGTCACACAACGACTCCTGTTAGCTTGCTCGATAATGTGCTGATGCTCACCCTAAAGCAGGACTTCCGGCATATATGTTTTATAGCTGCAAGCCTCTACCAAACTAATTGAATCTGGAAATCCCCTGTCTAGTATAAAAATATCATTATTTTTATAGTATTGTCTGAGAGGAGAGTTTTCATCTTTGAAAAGAGACTTCATTATATTTGCATCAGATGTGATAACCTTGTAAGGGTCACAGCAGTCTACAATGTAGCTGTTTAGGCAAGAATATTTATTTTTATTATTTACCTTCGAAACGTATTCTAACGCGCGCGCTTGGCCTCGATATCGAGGTCACCTCCCGCTCCCCCCGGCCGCCTGACGCGGCGGGATAGGACTTTTCGAGAATTAGTGTAGAATTTCTTGCGAGCTAGACTGACGTTTTTTCCGCTCCTACCTTGTTGAGAAAGTATCAACCCGCGTAAATCGCTGTGAGAACGAATCGTTCATCAGGAACTACTAACTCCGTTAAATTCATTGTGCAATCATAATAGTGATTTACCTCTAAAGTACTACGTGTAGCTGTCCCATTTCGTGACAACCCAGGAAGAGTGCCTCCAGAGGGGGAAAGTTCCGAAGATACCAGCGCATACCTTCTTCCGGACGGCATTGCGTCATCCAGATCAGGGCCCGTTAACATACACGCACATACAATTACACATACACTCACGACACTGTCATCAGCCGGGCCGGTCTCGGAGGATCGTCTCCGCTCCTGGAGCAGGTGAGTGCCTTATCGTACTGATATTTCCCCTCTTTGTTTCCATCAGGAATTTCCACGTGGCCACATTGAGCCCGACCTACGTCTGCTCGGGAAGTCTTCAGCTCATGGGCCCCTGAGGATCTGATCCTTTAAGGGAGCAGCCGTAGGCCGTAACAGTAGCCATCAGGTGTCGCCAGCAAAAATGGTTTTAACAAGTTTCTGTACTTATATAAGGAATACGTGTCCTTTAGGAACATATAATTGGAACTTTTGTTTATATAAATAAATGTCCCGTCACATATAATTATCGTAACTTGATTATAAATTGCATTTGGAATCATTAAATTGTGTTGCAACAATTGTTAACGGGATATGTGTTGTAGTTCCAGATTTCTAGGCACAAAATCCTGTAATAATATTTTTAGAATAGAAGAATAGAATAGAATAGAATTACTTTTATTCAATATAGAATATAGTACATAGAGTTTATAGTACATAATACTTATTGAAAGTAATTTTTTACTCGAAAATCATAAGATACAGTCTAATCTATCATACGATCATTATTAAGCATTTCTTGTACTCGCGCGATGACTTTCAAGCCTCAATTAGGACACTGAAGAAATGTGCGTGTTTAATTTTGTCGTGCGACGAAATCGCATCGTTTGCTCGTACGATCGTTGCCAACTAGGACGACGCCATAGGCCTCTCGTGGTAGTGGTAAATAAATAAATAAATGACTATCAATAAGTATTATGTAATAATCTATACTGAATAAAAATTATAGACATTAGATTTTTCGTGACGCTTCTCCCATGAAGCAAATACAAAGAGGAGAAGGCATAAGCAACTGTGCACTGTGATTCTAAGTAGGTCCTGACGTCATCATAGTGGGCGTGGCTTTAGTATACTGTCAGCATTCGTCCTGTGCGCTTATGTGTTGAAAATTGCATATCGGTGTACTTTCGCAGTATTAAGAAGAAAAGGATGAAGTGTTGTGTGTTATCGTGTAAAAACTACTCAGATAGACGCTCTGATGCTATGGATGTCATCACATTTATCATATATCATCATACGGGAGCAGCCGTAGGCCGTAACAAACTGGTAGCAGAACGCGGTTCCGGGTTCGATTCCCGGTCGATCCCGACCATAGTGTTGATAAACATTAAACAATTCTGGTGGCAGGGAGCGTTGGTTTGATTGGTTTAATTTGTACCTACAATCACGCCCGTCCGTAATACGTAAACATATTTTTTTGTACGTAATAATAGAATAATTTCCCTTTGTTGTTTGTTGCTTGCCTTTTTTTGGTTAGTAGGTAGTTTGAAAAACCGCGCCCTAGGTTGCGCAAGCGGGAGTTTATCTAGAGATATACGTCATGTAGGTAGATGGTTATTTTTACGTAATCGGTTAATTATCGTTGTCGGATAGTTGTAGTGGATTACTTATCGATTTCTGAATTTCGAAGTATCTTCGTTTATACTGTAATTTGTAATTGAACTAAAGAGTAGTAATTGTATTTGCGCAATTTGAATTTAACTTGATTTGACAGTACTAGGGTTGTTACGTGCTAATTTGATTTGTGTTTTTTCGTATTTACTTGATATTATCGTATTAGTAGTACTGTACTGTATTCGTTATTTCTTTTATTTTGTTATTAGTATTCGTTATTGTATTGTATTTAGTATGCCGTCACATAAGCTACTAATTCGTTGCTTGCGGACTGAGCTGCGCTGGGCCACCAGCGCACACGCATTGATAGGCCGACCGGACAGGGTCTATAATCTGAGGAAGAGGCTCGAGCAGGTCGATGCTCGAAGGGCTGCAGTGGAGGAGGCTTACTCTGAGCTTGAGGACTCGGAGGTGGAAAAGGGAGTCCTGGACTCCTGCCGCGCGGACTACGAGCAGTTCCTCGCGCTAACGGACGACCTGATCGAGGCGGGGGCCAAGGACGCGGAGAGGGAGCGCGAAGCTCGGCTGAGTAGCCTTCTCGAATCCCCGCGGAAGCCGCCTACTCAGCCAGAGCTGCTAGGACGACTCCCCACGCTGGACCTGCCGAGGTTCTCCGGGGTCCTCTCGGAGTGGCTGACCTTCGTCGGCATGTTTGACAGCCTGGTGGACGCCCGGAGGGACCTGACCCCCTGCCAAAAAATGGGGTACCTCCTGGCATCACTATAGGGGGAGACCGGGGCGTCGTCGGCCACCTTAAGTTGTCGGACGACGCCTACCAAAACGCCAGGGACCTCCTCGCTGGAAGGTACGCCAACGTCCGGCGGATTGCGGACAGTCATGTTCGGAGGCTCCTGAACCTCCCGCTGCTGAAAGACCGGACTAGACTACGTGAAGACATAGTGAATCCAGTCGTCGTAGCGTGCAACTCGTTGCGGCGGCTGGATTTACCTGTGGACGAGTGGTCTTTTCTGCTCCTTCATATAGTGCTGTCCCGCCTGCCCCTCGACCTCCGGCTCCATTTTGAGGAGAGGTACGGAGGGGATGGCGCTTCGTACATGCCCCCCTTTAGGGACCTGCTGCGGTTCCTGGAGGAGCAGTTTAGGCAGCTAGAGAACGCAGCAGGCGCCGTCGATGGCCCCCCGGCCGCCTCCCGAGCGGTGCCCAGGGAGAGGCGGAATCAGCCGGCCAAGGCGGCGCCCACCCCCCTGAGGCCGAGCGGAGCCCCCGCGGGAGGGCGCCCCCAGTACCCTCCTATAGTGGCCTAGCGACCCGGGAGGCGCCTCCCTGCTCCTATTGTCGAGCATCCGACCACCGGGCGGCGTCGTGCCCGAAGTTGTTGCGCAAGCCGAATACGGCGAGGCGAACCATCGCCAGGGAGCGCCGCTGGTGCTTCTCGTGCCTGGAGAGGCATTTACAACGAGACTGCCCGCACCAGCGGCCCTGCACGCACTGCCAGGGTAACCACCACGTCATATTGTGCCTGGGTGCGCGCGGCTCGTCCTCTCAAGGCCCTGACAGTCCCCCGACTCCCACGGGCGGGGGCGCCCAGCCACGCCCACTGTCGGGCAACGCCCGGCGCTCACCGGTGGAGCACAGCGCCCCTCGTTCTGAGGGGAGTCCCTCCTCCGATCGGTCTGGGAGTCGTTCCCCCAGGGGCGGGGGGGTCTTCAACCCCCCTCAGCGAGTTGATAGTGGATTCGCAGCCACTCAGCGGTCAGCTAGACCGTTCTCACCCCCGTTGGCTGAGTGGCCGCGACTGGAACGCCGCCCGCCCCCCTTTGGTCGGTGCCGGTACTACCGGGTTCCGGAGACTGCTTATCGGCCCCGGACCTTGGAGCCGAGGATCCCCGAGTTTCCCCAGGTCGGCCCGTTCGGGGAATTCCAGTCAAGGGTCATCGAGACGCCGTCGGAGTGCCGCTCTCGGGGGCCCCGGTTCGGGTGCCGGTCCAACAGAGGCAGCTCCAGATAGGAGGCTGCCGCCCTAGCTCCCGCCATGGCCGCCTCCACTGAGCCTATAAGTCGTCAGCAGTCCACCTGTCAAACTGTTCTATTGCCGACGGCCTCAGTGAAGGTTTACAACCCGAGCGGCGACCGCTTAACGGTTCGAGCTCTATTGGATTCGGGTTCCCAACGTAGTGTGGCCTCTACTCGGTTGGTGGGAAGACTGGGGCTCCCCTGGAGCTCTGAATCACGTCCGATGGTAGGTATCGGAGGTGCCGAGCCTCCTGCTCCTAGGGGACAAGCGGAGTTGGTGTTCAGCTCTGACAGCGAACACCTTCGTATTTTAGTCAAGGTAAATGTCCTCGACGACATTGTAGGGTTCCTCCCTAACGTTCGTATAAATGACAGCGCTGTGCGCTGTGCGTCGGCTTTGAGACCGGCAGACCCTCGGTGGGCCCAACCTGGGCCTATAGATTTGTTACTGGGGGCCGACACGCTGGGTGTTCTCTTGTTAGGTGAGATACGAGCTCTGCAGCCCGATGGCCTGTCAGCCATTTCCACGATATTTGGGCACAGCTTTTTTGGACCGGTTATGTGGTCTCCTCCCCCTCCGACGGCCGACCCGCTCTCCGTCGTGGGCGTGTCTCCATCGGACGCCGTCCAGCGGTTCTGGGAAATTGAGGAACCACCACATGCAGCTCGAGTCGACCCTCTGGACCGTGAGTGTGAGTTGTTCTACCAGAACAATACCGGCCGGCGGGTTGACGGTCGTTTCGTCACTCGCTTACCCTTTCTGGACTCACGCCCCTCTTTGGGTCATTCTCGTGCTCTGGCCGAGAAGAGGTTACTTTCCATGGAGCGCCGCATGCGGCGCGACCCAGCCTTTCGCGACAAATATGTCGAGTTCATGCGCGAGTATCAGGCGCTGGGTCACATGTTACCGTCCAACTTCGAATGGCGTTCACAGGAGCACTACTTCTTCCCTCACCATGCGGTCTTGAGGACCCCTGAGAGTAAGATTCGGGTAGTTTTTGACAGTTCCGCCCCCACATCAAACGGTGTGTCTCTGAACCAGTGTCTTCACTCGGGTCCTAAACTGATCAAGGACATATCCGACATCTTGACCCAATTCCGTCGACACCAAGTGGTTTTTGTCGCGGACATTCGGATGATGTTTCGCCAATCAGTGGTCCATCGTGATGACCGCCGATATCAGCTGATATTGTGGCGCGAGAAGCCCAGCGATCCTATACAGGTATTCGAGCTGAACACCACCACATATGGACTCCGGTCCAGCCCGTATATCGCCATGCGAACCCTCCTTGAACTCGCGGAGAGAGAGCGCCTGAGATACGCTCGGCGAGCTTCTATTTTGGAGACTTCGGTCTACATGGACGACATTTGTACGGGCGCTTCCACCGTCGAGGAGGCTCTGGTCTTGCGAGACGAATTAATTGCTATCCTGAAGTCTGGAGGCTATGAGTTGCGCAAGTGGTTGTCGAACTCCCCTCATATTTTGAAGGACCTCCCAGGAGAGGATCAGCAAGACCCTCATCTGTTCGAGCACCCTGAGAATCCTAATTTGTTGACTGTGCTGGTCATTCAATATCAGCCTGTTCAGGATACCTTTACGTATAGAGTAAAACTTGACCCACCGCCCAAAGCATGGACCAAACGCTTCGTGCTGTCCACCGTAGCCCGCACCTTCGACCCTAATGGGTGGATCACCCCGGTCATCTTTTTAGCTAAGTGCTTTCTTCAAAAGCTCTGGATGTCCGGGTTGGGTTGGGACGAGCCGATTGGCGGAGCCCTCTTGCGAGAGTGGCTCTCCATGCTCTCCTCCCTTCCGGATATCAACCGGGTTTCCATGCCAAGGTGCTTCCTTCCCCCCGGGAAATGTCGGGCTACCCTACATGGGTTTTGCGACGCCTCTGAGAAGGGCTATGCTGCTGTCGTATATTTGCGGACGGTGAGTTCCTCTGGTCATACTGCCGCCCATCTCGTACTCGCTAAAAGCAAGGTTGCTCCCATTAGGTCCCGCTTAACTATCCCTAAATTGGAACTGTCCGGTGCCGCTCTCCTCACGCGACTCCTCAACCACGTTCACTCTTCCTTGAAGCCTGTAATCGACATTACGGGCGTCTACGCATGGTCGGACAGTGAGATCGTACTTTGTTGGCTCCGAGCTGCACCTCACAATCTCGAGGTCTTTGTGGCGAACCGCGTTTCTCAAATCCAGAGTTCTGAGACTTCTCTCAACTGGCGACATGTCCCAGGGGAGTTGAATCCCGCGGACTGCGCTTCTCGCGGCTGTGAGGCCCCATCGCTGGTTGACCACCCACTGTGGTGGGGTCCCGATTGGTTATCTGGGTCTCAGTCATTCTGGCCCCGGGGCAATTACTCCGAACCTACCGAATTGCCGGGCCTACGAGCCCGAGTCGGAGTGGGCAAGGATAAGCCCACTCGGGATCTCTCTCTTCTGGAACGGTACAGCTGCCTCGATAAGCTCTTGGGAGTTACTGCTTGGTTGCGCCGCTTTGTCCGCAATTCGAGATACCCATCCCACCGACTCTCTGATAGCGTTTTGTCCCCTAGCGAGCGCCGGGAAGCTTTGATGCACTGGACCCGTATGGTCCAAACGGAGCAATTTGAGCCCGTCATTGAAAATTTGAAGCGTGGCTTCGTTATCAAGGGCGCCCTGGCCCGCCTGAACCTCTTTCTGGATAACGCGGGGATGCTGCGCGTTGGCGGACGTTTGAAAAATTCTCAACTGCCGTACGGGGCTCGACACCCGTTGCTGCTCCCGAAGGACGGCGCCCTGGTCCGATTGCTGGTAGCCCACCACCATGTTAAAAATGCCCACGCTGGGTGCAACGCTCTTTCGGCTATTTTACAGCGGGAGTTTTGGATTTTGTCTGGCCGACGTCTCATCCGGAGCGTCATCTTTAATTGCATATCCTGTTATAAACTGAAGGCCACCATATCGCAGCCCCTCATGGGTGACTTGCCGCCCGACCGCGTCAGGGCCGTCCGACCATTTGCTGGAGTCGGAACCGACTTTGCTGGCCCCTTCCTCGTTAAGTCCTCTAACATTCGTAACGCCCGTTCGCATAAGGCCTATCTTTGCGTCTTCGTGTGCCTTCCACTAAAGCCGTTCACTTGGAATTTGTAAGCGCCCTCAGCACGGAAGCCTTCTTGGCCACGCTTGGCCGTTTCGTATCGCGGCGCGGGTTGCCGGACTTGATCCGGTCGGATTGCGGAACGAATTATAAGGGCACGGATAGGTATCTAAAGGAGGTCGTCGAGTTTCTGTCTAGCCACCGTACCTGTTTAGGCAATGCTATGTCAAAAAGGGGCATCCAGTGGAAATTCGACCCTCCGGCGTGGCCCCACTGGGGCGGTATTTTCGAGGCGGTGGTTAAAGTGGCAAAAACGCATCTCCTTCGCGTTATTGGTGAAGCTGTTTTGACATTTGAGGAGCTCGCCACTGTATTCTGTAAAATTGAGGCGGTACTTAACTCTCGGCCCCTCTGTCCCCTCTCCTCCGACCCGAATGATTTGGAGGTTCTAACCCCGGGACACTTCCTGATTGGCCAGCCTCTTAACGCTCTGCCCGAGTACCCCTTCAGGGAAACGAGCGCTTCACGGCTTAGCAGGTTTGCCCTGCTGCAACAGATGACTCAAAGCTTTTGGCGCCAATGGTCCCTGGAGTACCTACATCTTTTGCAGCAGCGCGTTAAGTGGTCTGACAGGACGGAGCCTCCTCGGGTGGGAGACCTCGTGTTGATTAAAGAACCAAACGCTCTACCTTTGTATTGGCGCCGTGGGCGCATTGTTAAATTGTCGTATGGAGCGGATGGGGTGCCTAGGGTGGCCGAGGTTTTAGTCGGAGATTCGGTCTTCAACGTGCCGTCGCGACCTAGTCCCGTTTGCCAATCCTAATGCCTTATGTCCGGGGCGGGGGTTTGTTTAGGCAAGAATATTTATTTTTATTATTTACCTTCGAAACGTATTCTATCGCGCGCGCTTGGCCTCGATATCGAGGTCACCTCCCGCTCCCCCCGGCCGCCTGACGCGGCGGGATAGGACTTTTCGAGAATTAGTGTAGAATTTCTTGCGAGCTAGACTGACGTTTTTTCCGCTCCTACCTTGTTGAGAAAGTATCAACCCGCGTAAATCGCTGTGAGAACGAATCGTTCATCAGGAACTACTAACTCCGTTAAATTCATTGTGCAATCATAATAGTGATTTACCTCTGAAGTACTACGTGTGGCTGTCCCATTTCGTGACAACCCAGGAAGAGTGCCTCCAGAGGGGGACAGTTTTTTTTTTATAGGAGAGGGGGCAAACGAGCATGCGGCTCACCTGATGGTAAGTGACTACCGCCGCCCATGAACAACTGCAACACCAGGGGAATCGCAGATGCGTTGCCGGCCTTTTAAAAAGGAGTACGCTCTTTTCTTGAAGGTCCCTAAGTCGTATCGGTCCGGAAAAATCGCTGATGGTAATCGATTCCACAAAGAGGTCGTGCGAGGAAGAAAATATCTTCTAAATCGCACAGTGGTGGACCGCCAATCATCCAGATGGTGTGGATGGTATCGGGAGTTCTGCCGCGATGTGCGTTTGTGAAATTTGGCGGCTGGGATTAATCCGAACAATTCCTCAGAGCACTCCCCATGGTAGATGCGAAAGAAAATGCAAAGGGATGCAACATCTCTTCGCAGTGCCAATGAATCGAGCCGATCGGAAAGGGCTCGGTCGTCGACAATTCGAGCCGCTCTGCGTTGGATGCGGTCAAGTGGAAGGAGCTGGCACTGGGGAGCCCCTGCCCAGAGATGGGAACAGTATTCCATGTGAGGCCGAACTTGCGCCTTGTAAAGTAGCAGGCGGTGTGCCGGCATGAAATACTGTCCCGCTCTGCTGAGCACGCCAAGCTTTTTAGAGGCCAATTTGGCCTTCCCTTCCAAGTGACCACGAAACTGCACGTCACTCGATATGTCGACTCCGAGGATACCGATACTGGCTGAGGCAAGAAGGGGAGTGCCTTGAAACTGAGGAGATACGACAAAGGGGTTCTTTTTAGCGGTAAACGCGCAAACTTGTGTCTTCTGAGGATTAAATTGGACTAGATTTAGTCGCCCCCAATCCGAGACTTTGTTCAGCAAAGACTCGACTCCAGACACTAGTTTGTTCCGGTACTCAGCGACGTTTTTCCGAGAAATATTGGCACGGCCGGTGTATAGAGCAACACCAGTGCTGTCATCCGCATAGCAATGAATGTTACCAGTTAGCAACATATCATTGATATGCAGAAGAAACAGCGTTGGTAATAGCACACAGCCTTGTGGAACACCCGCGTTAATAGGCTTGTAGTCAGAGCATGCACCGTTTACAACGACCTTGATCTGCAAGGAAGCTGGTGATCCAATTGCACAATTTCTCGGGAAGCCCATAGGAAGGGAGCTTCGAAAGAAGCGCTTTGTGCCAAACCCGATCGAAGGCCTTCGCAATGTCCAGACTAACGGCCAACGCCTCCCCCTTGGACTCTACTGCCTCCGCCCATCTATGGGTCAGGTAGACCAGAAGATCACCAGCTGATCGACCCCAACGAAAACCGTATTGGCGGTCACTAATCAGCTGGTGATTCTCAAGGTACCGGATGAGCTGGCAGTTAATAATGGATTCCATTATTTTGGAGAACAAGTAGGTGATCGCGATAGGCCTATAGTTGGATGGGTCTGAGCGGTCGCCTTTTTTAGGGATCGGGTGGACAAAAGCTGTCTTCCATGAATTCGGGACTACGCTTTGGGAGTAGGAGTACCGGAAAAGACGCGTTAGGACCGGTGCCAACTCCGGAGCACACGTCCTCAGCACAATTGGGGGGATTCCGTCAGGCCCACTCGACTTCTGGATGTCCAGGGAGAGCAGTGCTTTGCGAACCGAGCGCTGTGAGAACAGCACATCCGGCATGGAGCACTCACACCGCGGGATGGTCGGCGGTGTTTTCCCCCGTCATCAAGAGTCGAGTTGGACGCAAAAAGGGAGCCTAAAAGGTCGGCTTTGTCTTTTGCGTCATGGGCCAGTGAGTCATCCTCCCTGTGCAGAGATGGTAGTGATGGCTTACAGAAATTCCCTTGGACAGCCTTGGCGAGAGACCAGAATGCACGGGTTCCCGAAGGAAGGCGAACTAGTTTCTCGCCAATTCTGCCTATGTGCTCTGACTTTGCCTTGGCAATAACTCTTTTGAAGGACCTGGAGGCGAAGTTATACTTCTTTTTAAGTGTGCTGGTATTTACATCCCGAGTCGCCGAAGCCGCAGCCCAGGCTTGATAACACTCCTGCTTACTGCGTAATGCAGTCTTACAGGAGCGACCAAACTAAGGCTGAGATCTGCCTCCGATGGGTACCACAGATGATGGAATAAATAGTTCCATTCCCTGTAGCACCACATCAGTGACAGAGTCAGCAACAGCGCTGGGATCGTCCGGTGAGAAGCAAACCCGCTCCCATGGGTAGGATGCAAAGAAGGACCGCATTCCGTCCCAATCCGCCGACCTGTAATGCCAAACACGGCGGCAACCTGCAGAACGCAACCGCGAAGGGAGCGTGAGTGGCACCACACTCCGGATCAGACAATGGTCCGAAGAGCCGAGAGGGGCATCGACGGAAACCTGATATCCGTCCGGATGAGAGGTCAGCAGAAGGTCCAACAGGGAAGGTGTATGATCCTCCACATCTGGAATCCGCGTAGGCGAAGTAACCAGTTGTGTCAGACTATATGCCAAGGCAAAGTCATAAACAGATCTCCCCGCATGATCGGTTAGACGTGAACCGAGCCATTCGGCATGGTGGGCGTTAAAATCGCCAAGGATCACGATCTCTGCGGATGGGACCTGTTGTAGCAAGAAATCTGTAGCCATTTGGACGTGGTCGATGAGTCGGTCTGTTTCGGCATTACCGCTATGGGACCTATAGAGGCACCCGTAGACGCGTGGATGGTCGTCGCTGTCTACAGGATGGACAGGTCCGAACCTTCAAGACTGCCGAGGCGTCGAGAACAGATGTCCTCTCTGACATACACGCAAACTCCAGCCCGAGGCACAAAGGAATGCTCCAATTTGTACCCCGGGCAGGAGAGATACGAAATATCAGCCGGAGAGGAAACCTGCGTCTCGGTCAGAAAGAGCAAGGCCGGCTTCGCCGTCTCGAGATGGTAGTGGACGGCGTTTAGGTTACAGTGAAGTCCCCTGATGTTGCAGAAATTCACGGATAGCGTGGCAGGGGTCGCCTTGGTGTTCTTGCTCAGTTTGCCCCTAGCAGTAATGCTTTTGAGCGGAATTTTGCCCCCCCCCCCCCCCCAGAATACGCGGGGCAGCCTGAGCACCCACGCTCAGGATCGGAATAACATGGTCGTGGATGCTCAGCGAGGGATTCTCCAGGGGTGCTGGTACCCTCCTGGGGTAGTTCTTCGTGTAATTCCGCTACCATGTTGATGGGGGGGGGGGGGGGGGAATTGGGCCTCCGGCCACCTGCACTCACCAGACGAAACGCAGAAGCAAAGCTTCTACTTCACGCCGGTATTCTGTGAGGTCGTGGTACCAACCCGGCTCGAGCCGGCCCATACATGCAACAGCAAAAACTGCTGCGTGGCTCTACCACCGTTGAAAAGTTCCGAAGATACCAGCGCATACCTTCTTCCGGACGGCATTGCGTCATCCAGATCAGGGCCCGTTAACATACACGCACATACAATTACACATACACTCACGACACTGTCATCAGCCGGGCCGGTCTCGGAGAATCGTCTCCGCTCCTGGAGCAGGTGATTGCCTTATCGTACTGACATTTCCCCTCTTTGTTTCCATCAGGAATTTCCACATGGCCACATTGAGCCCGACCTACGTCTGCTCAGGATGTCTTCAGCTCATGGGCCCCTGAGGATCTGATCCTTTAAGGGAGCAGCCGTAGGCCGTAACAGTAGCCATCAGGTGTCGCCAGCAAAAATGGTTTTAACAAGTTTCTGTACTTATATAAGGAATACGTGTCCTTTAGGAACATATAATTGGAACTTTTGTTTATATAAATAAATGTCCCGTCACATATAATTATCGTAACTTGATTATAAATTGCATTTGGAATCATTAAATTGTGTTGCAACAATTGTTAACGGGATATGTGTTGTAGTTCCAGATTTCTAGGCACAAAATCCTGTAATAATATTTTTAGAATAGAAGAATAGAATAGAATAGAATTACTTTTATTCAATATAGAATATAGTACATAGAGTTTATAGTACATAATACTTATTGAAAGTAATTTTTTACTCGAAAATCATAAGATACAGTCTAATCTATCATACGATCATTATTAAGCATTTCTTGTACTCGCGCGATGACTTTCAAGCCTCAATTAGGACACTGAAGAAATGTGCGTGTTTAATTTTGTCGTGCGACGAAATCGCATCGTTTGCTCGTACGATCGTTGCCAACTAGGACGACGCCATAGGCCTCTCGTGGTAGTGGTAAATAAATAAATAAATGACTATCAATAAGTATTATGTAATAATCTATATTGAATAAAAATTATAGACATTAGATTTTTCGTGACACTTCTCCCATGAAGCAAATACAAAGAGGAGAAGGCATAAGCAACTGTGCAATGTGATTCTAAGTAGGTCCTGACGTCATCATAGTGGGCGTGGCTTTAGTATACTGTCAGCATTCGTCCTGTGCGCTTATGTGTTGAAAATTGCATATCGGTGTACTTTCGCAGTATTAAGAAGAAAAGGATGAAGTGTTGTGTGTTATCGTGTTAAAACTATTCAGATAGACGCTCTGATGCTATGGATGTCATCACATTTCATTTGTAAGTAGTTTTACACCTAATTTATTAAAATAGTTCTAGAAACATCTCTTTGCGTTAGCTTTCTATATAATTCAATATATTCGACACTAGATGGTGACACTTTATGTAATGTGAACTAAAAATATAAAGGTACGTAGAGCGCAGTATTGGTAAAATAATCATACGGAGGTGTTGGAATTTGTTTTTCATTCAGACATAAAGAAATTTTAATCGCCAAAATATTACTTTTATAGTTTATAATCATTTTGTGAACAGGTCGCCATCTATCGACAAGGTAGCTAAGCATTCAACATCCATATCGATGTTGAATGATGTAGATAGTGTAAAGTGGGCGGGGCTTTACATCCCCTCACCCAGCAAATTGTCACGCGTTGTTACATAGTGAAATATAATTACAACACCTCCTCTTTGTATTTACTTCATGGTTTCTCCTAATAGCCTCAGACACCTCCGGGACTTAACTGGAATTCATTTATGCCGCCACTCCACGGCAAACGAATTATAATAGCCTCCTAATCTTTGAATTTGGCAATTCAAGCTACCCTTTGTTTTGAGTAATTTTTAATGTCCACCTTAGTTTCTTTTCCAAATTTTCTTAGTGCATATTCACGTTACTTTTTATTTAAATATGATACGGAACGAATACGGCGCTCTCGGTGTATAAGTCATCGATGCAAACCGATCAAATGGTGTTATGATGAAATTACTCCTTATAAGTATAAAATATTAACTATTACTGTTTAAACTTGTACTTTATTTTAGTTTATAAAATATAATTATCTAGTCTCAAAGTAGTAAAACTTCACAACAATTAAATTACTAACAAAGATTTATGCGAACGAAGTCGCGGGCACATCTAGTTAAATGAATAAATCTCAGCATCTTCTTCAATTAAGAACAAGTAGGTAACAATAATATGCCCAAGTAGTTTCATATGTTTGGCTCACAATTAAGATCAATTAAATACCAATTAAAATTATTTACAAAGATTTTCCCATGAAAAATTCGAAAACGACCTCCGCATGGACTTATACCTCCCCGATAATCGCCTTATTATTTTAAAGACCGCTATTTCAGAATGCTTCCTATAAAATATTCCACTCAACGAAGAAAACTGCTTGATATTTCGCCCTCAAGAGAGATTATAACAATGAAAATAAATATTATTTTCAATCAACCCCGGCGCGGAAAATATATATCCAATAAAAGTATACTGTAATTTATGAATATGACTTTATTGATACATGCAAAGATGCAAGTATCACAGAGCCCGGACGACCTACCTCGGTAGTGGGAATCGAGGGTCTACTAACAAATCAGATGTCAAATAATATATTTTTTCGCCAAATTGGTACATTGTTGGTAATTTCGTTTGGACAAAGTCAACTATTTTTTCTTCTTCACTGGGCGAAATAGACCACTGCTGGACACTGGCCGTTATAGGAAAGATATTTCTACAACTATTACATACATACATGATGGAAAATTACGAGCGACTGAATTAGTAAGTAATTCATATTAAGATTTCCGTAAGTGCAAATCTTTTTCATGACAATAGCGACAAAATAAAAATGTTATACATCTTTACACTTACCTCTATTATACAAGATTATATGAAGGTCAGTGATTCCTTAATAAATTGACGATCTGGCAAGAGATGCAGGGAGTCAATGGATGCAGTTAGCTCAGGAAAGCAAGCCTAGCCTTTGTTCAGCAGTTGAATTGTAATGGGTTGTAATGATGATGATGATGATGATGTTTCTAATTGAGTCTTTTACAACAAGAAAAGGCATTCGTTATTTTGGTGAACATTACTCGGTTTTAGATGCTATTATGGAATAGTACACCTCGCCCGGACCGTTGCTAGAGCGATGCGTTCGGCGCAGCTTACTCGTATCTGTGTGCTGTATGTGTCATGTTACAGTTTACAAAGGCGAGTATGTATGTGTTCCACTTAGTTGTATACCTGTTGATTAAGCTAGGCAGCTGGGTTAAGAAATAAATACGCTACAAAGATTAGCACAGTACTAAGAGCTTGATTGAAATGAAGTACAATATCAATTTTATAATCGATATGCATACGGTTGCTTATATACCGTTTTTTCTTCATTTCGTTAAACAGAGAAAATGTTCAGTTGGATCAGGCTTTCGTCTATGGTCGATCTGTTTATCTTACATTGTTAAATATATTTAATTATTGAACGTCTTTCTTATTTCAAATCACAATTTATTGATTGTCTAGGGTTTATCGTTATAGAATATTTTTATAATTCATATAATATAAAATAATGGTGACAAGCGAACACATAGTCCACCTCTCTCACGTCTGCATATTAATTAAGAACCAAAATGCAGATACGTAATCGCCCCTGAGAACCAAGATGAAATGCCTAATACTCACTATAGGAAACGCAACAGCTATACGCTACTATTTTACGCTGGTATTCAGTAAGAGCGTGGTCCTTCCCCGGTCGAGCCGAACTATTCGTGCTACAAACCACAATATAGCTGCAGCGTGGCTCTACCCCGTATACATATTTATTGATTTTTTAAAGCTGAAGCAATAGATACACCAGTTTTTGTAATAAGACGGATAACTTATGAAATTACGAAGGATGTTCGTTGGTGTTGTTTCACCATGGAAGTTTATATATCCAGAAATTCTCGATTCGAATATTTTTTACAAACGCGACACCTAATATATTATGCATTTCGTAAATGTAATCAAATATTTCTGGAAAAGAAGGTCCAGTATCTACATTGTGTTAAGAATTTTATGTTGTTTTTTTATAAAATAACGGCCTTGGACAAAGTTAAGGATATGACACTTGTTTTTTCATCTCTTTTACCTAAAAATGTAATAGAATAGAATAATTTTTATACAACATAGATTATAAATAATTCTTATTGAAAGTCATTTTTAACGTTCACTACTGGATCGAGGAAAATCCTCTAACCTGATAAGAACCAGCAAGAAATCCAGCGGTTCCACCTATCTAAAACACACGGTTGTTAAAAATATACATTTTAAAGCACGTTATGGTTTTACATACTACAATCAGTCGTACAGTATATATACGTGTTAAATAACTTTACCATTATTATTTTTAAATTCCTTATTAAGGATAATGCTTATAAATCTCGAAAAACTTATAAAGTGTATCATAACACGGCGCAAATTTAAATCATTTACTCATAATTGCTGCAAGTCTGTCCTCGAAACTGTGTGAATTTAGGGGAGGAGAGCGGGCGAGCGTGAGCCCTAGGCACTGGATTTGCAACGGGGAATACAAGTAAAATACAAACGAGGAATTACCTCGTGTATCCTGTTAGTTTAACTTAACCCTTTTATTTTGATGTTGTGAGCGGAAACAGCTTAAAAGCGAAGACGTTACCATAATTTGATATCCTTGCTCATCGCTGGAATATCTATGAAAATAAAATAAGCATTCGACACAGTTCTTATTCAAATTATACTGTTTTTTATAGAATAAATATGACAAGCGAGCAGACAGTTCACCTGAATTAAAGTAATTGTTGCAAACAACTACCAGAGTAAGAATATCCATTATCCCATATCGCCTCGTGATTGTTGTAAGAGGTGAAAGAGTGAGATAAACTAGCATTTGTGCAGTAGCATCTTCTTTATAACAAATAAAAAAAAACTGTAGTTGCCAACTCGCCTGCCAAGAGACATGCCCCGAATGCCATGACAAATATCCCCCTTATAAGACCATCTTTAGGGAGGCCTATTTCCAGCAGTAGACTTCTGACTGGCTGTAACAGTAACGGCCTTCATAGAACTAAAAAGAATAAAATAACTTCACGAAGAATGAAAGCCCCAACTTAAGAACGTTTTACTTTTTGTTAATAATTATTTTTTACCCTTTTGAGTGGACATTAAAAACTTTATCCACTATTTTGCCACCCTGAGGGGTGGAATATTTCTCCAAAGGTATATAGAACCAGCCGTCATATATGGACCTTTTTAACAAAAAAAGTATCATAAAAATCAGTTCAAAATTGGTAAATATATCGCGTAACATACATATTAAACAAAACTTACAGTCGAAATGTAAGTCTCCTTTTTTTGAAGTCGGGTAAAAATCCTCTTAAAAATCATAAAGCTCGAAGTAAATGTATTAAGCAGAGACTACATAGCAGAGCGTCCAAACTTCAATATTTATTTGGCTTATGCCATCACCTCGTAAAGGATTAAATCCACCCGAGCGTCCACGTCCGAACACATCCATTTCACAAATTAACCTGCACGCCACTCCATCGAATAAAAACAATGGACTTTACAAAATATGATTATAATACTGTGTCGAGTATGTGTTATTTTAGTGTATTTTTTATTTTAAAGACAATATCAATAAAGAAAATTTACATAAGCATTGGATAATAAACAGTATGTTTAATTTTATGCATATATTTTTATACGTTAATCGTGGTAGGTACACGGGCAACTTATTTCATCTGTGACACGGGATAGTTTCTGCAACTGAGTTCACGACTGAACGCGTATTTTGCTTATAAGCAGGAATTAATGTTATTCGAGCCATCTTAGTTCCTCGAGGAATCCTAACAACTTTCTGATATCGCCAAATATCTCGGGGAGCGACCCCGATACTCCGATGTAATAATCCATGTTGCCAGCGATCACAGGTCACATGATGGTAAGTGGCTACTGCAGTCCGTGGACATCTGCAGCCAAGTTCAAACAAAGGATAAGAAGAGAAGGAATAAGATGGAATATAATATAAGAATGCCCCACAGCGTATAATTATACTGGATCTCTATACCCTTACCTCTTAAACCAAAGCGAACTACTTTTGGCGACAAGCCATGATAATACAAGAAATAAGCAACAGGTCGGTACCCCTTACATTACTAGCACCTAATAATTAATAGTAAAATACCAGAGTAAAATAGCATCATGCTGCTAATTTTTTACATGGTGAGTGACCAGACATTTCATCCTATTTTTCAGGTTCCAGAGGTCCTCATTTCATTATCATTAGAGCCCTTCACAAGTCCACTGCTGAATATAGGCCTCTCCCAAGGATTGCCATTAACCACAGTCCTGAGCCACTTGCATCCATCAACTTCATGCATGCTATACCAGGTCGTCTCTATCTAGTGGGGGGGGGGGGGGGGGGGGGGCTTCTCTCTGTTAACTGGTAAGTGGCTGCCACTTGAAAATATTCGTATATTACATGTTTCCTTTTAAATTTTAATTGGGTTATATTTCCTTTTAGACTAGATCAAAACATCTTTTTTTTACTTGGCCCACCAAAGTTAAGTAACGTCGCCACACTCTGCAACGACACGTATAAAAGTGGAGATTTTAAGGGAGCATGATGCCGGGGAGCTTGCATTTATTTCTCGGATTCCATTCTTACACATCGGTAGTCGGTTGTTCGAGCCGGCCCATCACCACTTCAGCTAATTAATCCGTTCCTCATTTGCTGACATGTAAATTGATTAAACACTAAAGTAAAAAAAATTGGAAAATCCAATTGGGCATGCCTTAAGCGCATTAAAAAATTACGTATAACATGATTATTCGGAATTTTTTAAAGTAGTTTACATAAATTTCGACAGCACTATCGGCTTCAACACCCTCGAAAACCATGAAAATGACACCCATGATAAAAAAATTGGTACCTAATTCAGCTGCCATCCTGAATTTACATTTCGACAGCTCTATCGGCTTCAGCACCCTCGAAAACCATGAAAATTACACCAATGATGAAAAACTTGATATCTATTGCTGCCGCCATCTTGGATTTACATTTCGACAGCACTATCGGCTTCAACACCTTCGAAAACCATGAAAATGACACCCATGATGAAAAAGTTGGTACCTAATTCAGCCGCCATCCTGGATTTACATTTCGACAGCACTATCGGCTTCAACACCCTCGAAACCATGAAAATGACACCCATGATGAAAAAATTTATACCTATTGCAGCCGCCACCTTGGATTTACATTTCAACAGCACTATCGGCTTCAGCACCCTCGAAAACCATGAAAATGACACCCATGATGAAAAAATTGGTACTTAATTCAGCCGCCATCTTGGATTTACAATTCGACAGCACTATCGGTTTCAACAACCTCGAAACACATGAAAATGACACCCATGATGAAAAAATTGATATCTATTGCAGACTTCACCGGACGTGGACCCCACGGACCGATCTCATCTCTCAGATACTCATATTTGCGCCACTTACTCAGTATAGTTTAGTTTAGCTGCCTCTGATGCCGTCCCGGCTCTAAACGAGGTGAGAGAGAACCCCTGAGATGAGAGGCCGCCAAAGTGTCTACGCAAGTAGCATCCCACACTAAGGCTTTACCTCGCTCCCAAGGGACCAATGTTAGACCGTCGGGTCTGTTGCCATAGTCTCTAAATATTCTTAAACTGAGGGAACATTTATAGAGACAAGAGCCCTTCGGATAACATCGTTCAAATAACCGTGCTGTGAAACCCTACCAACACTTTTCTTACATGAATATCCGTGAAGCCCAAACTTGTCGACGCTGCTACCACAGGGGCACTGATTGGGTCGGATTCCTACGGCGATGCGCAAGCTTTCCCCATAAAGTAATGTACCAAGATTACTTGATGGTAAAGCGTGTAACCAGTGACTAGATTGCTTAGTTGAAACAGCTAGAAGGCATGTCTTATCTTGGTCACTATGGAGATTATGCAACAAATCTTTTTGCACGTTCTGTACCAACGGAATATCCCACTGTTTTTGTTGGTTAACTTCCAGTGGAATATTTTCGCCGAGACGTTCGAGAGCGTTCGCCATGTCTGCTCTGCCTTCGTAGCAAGGCATAGGTCTGCTTTATTATTTAAAATTATGTTACATAAATCACTGACACTATGCACGGAAGCAAGGAAAGCAGGCAATGCAACGCCAGAAAGATTTCTCGCACCAATACCACCAATTTTATAGGTAAAGTAGCTTGAGTCCAGGCTGTTGTATTTAAAGTTAAATTTAGAATTTTTCTATAGCTATTTTAAAATTATTATCAATATCTTTTAAAATATCCGAACATTTCCAGACTGGACGCGAGCGGAGTAATTATGTAAATCTAGGTACAAGAAAACAATATTTTAAAATTGTTAAAGCAATGTGGGGGTTCAATTTATACAATTTTTCAACTTGGTTTAAAAACTGATCAAGTTTTTAAAACAGGTTTAATACCATCGAAAAACAACGGGTCACCTAGCAGGTATAGTGATTCCGTACTGATAATTTTTAATTGTGGAGAAATATGATTGAAATTTTGAATTTAAGTGTCTTTGTTAGAACTAAATTATATATATATATATATATATATATATATATATATATATATATATATATATATGATATATACCTATCAAAGTATAGTTTAAGACTGGTAGCAAATACGCTATCTTATTATTTATATTTTAACTTAGCCAATGATTTGGCTACCTTCACACCTGCTTTTTTTGAGCAACAAAATAATTTTACATTTGATTTGGAACCAGTTCCAAGTAATTTAAATTAAATAATAAGACAATAGAGGTAATCTCTAGCAAAGATAATTTAAATAGTTTAGAATGCAACCTACCAATACATAATTATGCAATTTCACAAAATAGCAGTAATAAAAACTGTATTAACCTGGTGCATCAAAATATACAAGGTATGTTGGCAAAATTATTTTTAAATAGTAACAATATACTTATTTTATGTTTTACTGAACATTGGTTGAAAGATTACAATTGCATATTTAATTTCAGTAATCACCAGGTGGTCAGTTCGTTCAATAGAGATACTAAATTACGTGGTGGCTCCTTAATATTAGCTAATAAATCCTTATCATGTAAAGAACGTAAAGACTTTGTGAGCTTACCTCTTGAGCGTACTGTAGAAATGGCATGCGTTGAGCTTGAGCACCTTATTGTTGTCAGTGTTTACAGACCCCATGTTCAAATTATGATACCTTTGAAAAGGTTATGGATGAAGTTTTAGTTAATCTTAATAAACAGAATAAATCTCTTGTAGTGTGTGGAGACTTTAATATCAATCTCCTGGAAACTTCTTCCATCAGTATTAAATTTTGCTCTTTGTTCAAATCCTATAACCTTGATAATTTATTCTTTGAAGCTACACGTATTGCAGGGTGTAGTGCAACTTGTATTGATAATATTTTTACAGGGGTTGTACCAATCAACAAATCAATAATTCAAAAACTTAGTTCAGATCACTGTGGACAACTGGTTTCATTACCAAAATTATATATTATATTATATATATGCACAAAAAACAGGTAATTGAGAAAAGTGTGTTTGTTCCCATTATTTCAAAACGCCTGGAGAGATTTAGAAGTAATATGGTAAAAAGCCTTCCATCGCTTTCTTATAAGAACAATGCAGACTATTCATATGGAGAATTATTTACCCTTATAAGCAATGAATTAAAAAAAAAACATTTACTTCGAAAACATTATCCAGGAACAGTCGTAAGCCATTTAATGAGTAGGCGAAAGTAGGAATCATAAAAGCAGACGAAGGTTATATTATCTTTACCATGAAAGATCGTATAATCTTTCCGATGCTTTTAAAGAATATGTAGAATATTATTCTAAAATGTTTAAAAGAGTTTGTTCCACAGCCAAATCATTACATATTAGTAACAAAATTAAGACGGCTAAGAATAAAATTAAAATGACGTGGAGTATAATTAACAACGAAACCAATAAAGACAAACCTCGTCACTCAAATTATCAATTAAAAATTAATAATGAATTGACTAAATCAAATCAAGAAGTCGCAGCGGTGTTTGAGAAATATTTCACTGATATTCCTATCTTGACAACAGAGTAATTGAATACTTCTCCAACTGTCGCCGAGTCATTACTCAAACAGAATGTTAATACCTATTTAAAAGAATTTAGATTTGAAAAATTATTATCGCAAGATGTAAAATACTTCAAAACCATCGATGTAATAAAGACCGCAGATTTGTGGGGGATTTCCGTTACAGTTATTGCGTTCATAATAGATTTAATTGCACCTCATCTTGCTATTATTTTTAATACTTGTATCGATTCTGGTGTGTTTCCTGATTTAATGAAGTAAAGTAAAGTAATACCTTTATTTAAATCTGGTAGTACATTGTACCCCGCTAATTTTAGACCTATTTTTGTACTACCAATTCTCAGTAAAATTTTTGAAAAAATAATTTTGAATCAATTGTTAATTTTTTTAATACAAATAAATTACTTCATAAAAACCAATTTAGTTTTACAAGGGGTCGCTCGACGTCTGACGCCAGTGCTGAGCTTATGAAATATATTTTTAATACCTGGGAGAATTTACAAGATGCCTTAGGTATTTTCTATGATCTTTCCAAGGCTTTCGATTGTGTTCATCATGAGACATTAATCAGGAAACTACAACATTACTGTGTAAAAAATTTAGCACTTAGACTTATTACTTCATATTTAAGTAACAGAACTCAAAAAGTCGTGGTCAATGGTAAAGGTTCCTCCAGATCGGTAGTATAAATGGGCGTTCCTCAGGGCTCGATTCTTGGCCCATTCTATTCATTTAATCTATATTAATGACTTACCTTATCTTGTAAGGGACAATCACGAAATAGTATTATTTGCTGACGATACCCCTTTAATTTTCAAACTCAAATGGCAGCTAATTAATTATGACGATGAAAATAATGCTCTATCGGAATTGGTACATTGGTTTAACGCCATCAATATGCTCTTGAACGGCAATAAGACAAAGTGTATTAAATTTACAATACCTAATGTAAAACATTCGAATACCAATGTGCTGTTAAATGGGGTGGAGTTGAGTCTTGTAGATACCACTGTTTTCTTTGGTATTACTATTGACGTGAAACTTCAATGGGGCCCCCATATAACTAAATTAGCAAGCAGACTTAGTTCTACAGCATATTCTGTAAGAGAGATTAGAAGTCTCACAGATGTTGAGACAGCTATATTAGTGTATTTTAGTTACTTTCATAGCGTATAGTCTTATGAAATTTTGCTATGGGGTAATGCGACTGATATTGAAGCTATATTTGTTTTGCAAAAGAGAGCCGTACGGGCGATTTATGACCTAAATTGTAAAGAGTCCCTCAGAGAAAAATTTTAAGAAATAAACATATTAATGGGGTTGTTATAAACTTATTTGTTTAATTCCGCGTAAAGAAAGAAAGAAAATGATGGTAAACAAAAGGGAAAGGTATTTTCCGAACCAGTGGTAAATAAAAAATGACTGAATAAGTATTATGTAATAATCAATATTGAATAAAAATTATTCTATTCTTTTCGATTCTATTTTATTGGAAAAAATATTTCACATTTATTGGTTCAACACTTTCACTCAGTTGAAACCATGACTCCGGCGGCGGCGCTCGATTTTGACACTGTAGCGCTAATAGATTTATTGTTTGTTTTATTGAAGCAAAGGAATCCATCTAAGACACCGTAAAAAGTAGTGTAAAGTGTAAGCATGCTTACTGCAAAGAAAATAACACAGTCACGTCAACTAATTGAAACGATTAAAAATTTTAGCGAAAAGACTACTGCAATTATCTACGGATGGATGAAAAGACAAAACTGTTACCAGCGGTGACTCCTTTAATTCAAAAGCAAGATACAGTAAAGATAAAAGCTATATCGTCTCATGATAGGCTAACAATGACGTAAAGATACCTTGAAACACGGAGAACATACTGTAATGTCGGAACTCGGAAGGTGTTGAATGAAGGAGACGTGTTGCTTGTACAAGAACTTTAATTATACTGTCCTCTATTCTATACTTAATACTAATTTTATAAATGTATATTGTCGGAGGTAAAGGGGAGTCTACAGGGCACTACACCTCCCACCGACCAAAAAAAAAAAAAAATTAATGATTACATTTTTTTTTTAAACTTTAAAAATATTTTCTTATATTTTGTTTTACATTTCAAGATACTTTTATTTAATTCACTTTTTTATTAACTTTATATATTTACTTTATTCTTCGGTAACTATTATTTATTTTTCATTTTACTGCATGGCATTAAATATCATTAATAATAATATTCATCAAATAATTGTCTTTTCTTTCACGTACACAGCTCGCGTATACATCATTAAGAACATGGCCAATGTATATAGTCCTTTCTATGATTCTCATTTCAGTTAATAAAATAGTTACGTACGAGTAACTTAACTTAATCATAAAATTATATGTCATTTGAGAGAAGAATTATTTCCTTTACATATACATATTTTTAAGAATCGAGGCTCACTATTTAATCATATATCATAAATAAACTATTTAAATCCCTTAAATGCTTTCCTAAAAGAATAATTTCAATATATTATAAATCTTATAATTTACTCATTCATTCAATTTAACCAAAAATTTAATTATTTCATTTCATATTAAGATGAACAGAACAAAGAAGTCAATGTTAAGCCACGTAATCATTTTCAATAACAATAACATAATCACATAACAAAAGACAGATCAAAATACAAATTGCGATCCCAGCTGCGTAAGCGATTTGTGACACTTTTGTTTTCAATTCCAAAGTACGTTTATGGGAAAGTTTGCGATTACATCGTATGATGTTATTATTACATACATATATGGATACGTGTAAAATAATAGATTTATTTTTATGATTCTTATTTATACATAATTTTAGATAGTTACTTTAATTTTACATCCATCCAAAAAAAAATGCGTTATTTTTTTTTTAATTACAATTTCTGGGAGTATGATATTTACTATATCGTTTACAGAAAATAATTGAATAATCACTGTAACACATATCAACTTTACACAACAAAACATTAAAAATTTAAACATTCAAAAGAACAATTTTTGTTTTTAAGTAGGTTATTACATAAATTTAAGGTCCTTGCTTTTATAAAAGAAAAGAAAAGCTAACACTTATAATTAATACTTAATAGTTTTAACTCTTTTCAAATTGAATCTTACATTTAAATAAAATTTACTATAGGAAAAAAAACATGTGATATAGAGATATAAGGAAATGTGTCAATGAGAAGGACACGTTTTGCTTACTCGGTTCAATAGTTTAGCTTGATTTATTTTTTATTTTTACATTTAGTTAACTATTAGGTATTTATTTAACTTCTTTATCAGATATTCTTTATTACAAAATTTTACCCTAACTTTCAAAATGTTTTATTATGAATACACTTAAAATGTATCTGAAAATTCTGGCATTAAACACCTTTTAATTTACGTATTAAATATTTTACATTGCATTGTGTCATAATAAATTTACATACATTACCAAGTATTCATTATTATAAATGTTATTTATCATTAAAAGTCGTAAACGCATTAATACCTTTTTAAGATTACATGACTCCTAAGAAATGTGTTTATCTCATTTGAAATATAGATTTATGAAAACATAGGTTATTACACAAATATAAGTTTATATAGCAAAATATATGTTTGTATAGTATTTTTGGTATATAATAACATAATATTTGGTTTTATTGTCTATAAAAGAAAAAAATATTACATTATGAAACTTATATAAGTAATAGCGGATCGATACTGTTTCGACTTGATTTTAAAACAATATATTAACCAAATTTAATTGAAAATTGTTCAACTTTTACATAAACAAAAAAACATAATATAAAATATAAAATTCAAGGTTAAATTATTATTTTAAGGAAAAAAATCTTGTAAATTCATATAAAATATACGCGAAATATATGCGCGAAAATGTTTTTTTTTTTCATATTTAATTATTGATGTTTTTGTGTACATGCGGTTGTGTGTCTATAATTACAACATGTTTAATTTGTGAGTATTAAATAATTGTTAGTTGGCTGAAATGTGCGCCATGCACTGTACTTTATTGTATAAATATATTATTTATACTCTACTCTGATTACGTTCGTATCTCTAATTTATTTCAACATCTCCTTCCTATTTTTTTTTATTATGTTGAATTTTGAACTTTGATTAATTGATTCTATATAATACGAAACAATCTTTTATAACTATTCATTATTTTTATAACGTAATTATTATTATTACGTGTATAATATGTACCTATTGCAATAATAATTTATATTATGATTTTATTTTATTTTAAGCCCTATACTCTAAATTATTGTGATTATGGATAAAGTATATTATTTGCTATATGATTATAACACGTGTATTATATTAGGTATTTATTTAATTATACATGCAGTTATGTGGATCGATCCTATAGGTACTACATGTGCAACTAGTAGGTAGCATTTTGGGTAGCATCCTAGTAAAGAAATGCAAATAACTACCTATCTCACTTTATAGATTTGGTCGGGGATCCCCTTAATACCTTGTATGTAACACATTTTATTTTTTGTCATGTCCTTTTATGATTTAAAATTTTCTCATTTCATTGTACTTAATTTCATACCAGTACGACTACTCCTATTTACTTTGTTTAAATTATTAGGCCTTAAGTTATACATATATGTATTTATATTTTCTTTTATAATTCTCGTATGTACATACTTTCTTTCCTTTCATAATAATTTATTCCTTTAGACCTTTTAGCTAGCTTAATTTGTTTTCGTAATTCTATTCACTTATATATTTATTTATTTATTAGATATCGGGAATCGGAGTATTAATTCACTTCATTTATATTTTATTTCGTGATATTTATCACGCGGGTACTTTATAAATATGGGCCCCCCATTTACTTGGGTATTATATTACATTTTCATAACATTCATTTCATTTTATTGGTACATTAACTTTTTTTATCATACTATCTCAAGGTAGAACTGTACCTTGGGTTGTGCGCACAACCTTGAGGTCAACTTTTAAGTCATTTTAAAAGGACTCCAACAATTGTCACGGAGGAAAACTAAGTTCACACTATGATCCAATGAAGGATGTGACCCCTATGTACCATTATTAAGGGTAACAAATTTAAGACTTCTCTGGTCCCCAACAGTACTAATATGAGTAAACTCGTTCACATCTCATTTGTACTGAAGGTATTGTTCCCTAGTACCCGTTACTTCCGATTTTATCATCCAATCATGGAAACATACCCTGCTCGAGGACTATATGCTTTACCAGTGATGGACGTTCCCGTATCTCTCCATGATTTATTTATCAAGGTCATTATAATATGTTTTATTTCTATTCTCTTAATAAACCATTTTGCTTCTTTATTTATACATGACCCGTGTTTTTTTTTTTTCTTTACATCTTGATATCTGTTTGGGTGTATCGGGTATTTTTATTCACTTGCATGCTCCACTTCCATATACTAATTTGCATTATTCTCGCTCATAATGAGTTCCATACCCATAGTTTAAGCATTCATCAATATTTGGGTGATCAGTCCAATATTGAGGAAACTTAGCAACTCGATCATTCGTATTCACACTTTCGAACATTCTTTTCTTCCATTCCTCATATCTTTTAATTACATGCATTCTAATTTTGTACAAATTGGATAACATTTTTGTCAGTCTATTTTTTTTTGCCGTTTTTAACTGTTAGGGAACATTATTATTAAACCTCTTAATTATTTTTATTTTATTTTACAGTATTTCATTATTTTCATATTTATGTTACACGTTATTATTATTTATATTTATTATTATCCACGTGTTTACAGGTCATTTCTTATTTATTTTTTGATATTATTATTTTCGTCTTTATTAGAATGTTGTTATGATTTATTTTTATGCACCTGTTCATATATCGCATGTTGCTCTCTATTGTTTTAAGATAAGCTCATTGCATAACATGTCATATTTATAGATATATCATTCATAAGAAAAGTTTAGCATACTTATTATATTCACTGTGTAAAGATTGTTACATTTGAATTTTGAATTGAAATTGAATTTAACTTATCTAGATTAGTTTGTGGTCGTTAAAAGAAAAAGTGTTATTTTACTATAAAATATGAAAAAATTAATTTATGATGAACTATAGTAAATTTAAGGACATAAAAATGTAATAAATCACATTATTTCATTAATTTTTGCACGACACAGTTATAAAATAATATAAGACAATAACTGAAAAAAGTGAATATAAAATCGTCTTGTACCTTAATAAAACATGCCACAGAAGTGCATACATAACTTAATTTATAATTATTGCTTTTTAATTATTTTTTCAGATACAGTAATAAAATATTAAAAAATCAATTGAATCGTAAATTATCTGATAATTACTTTCAATTTAAACATAGGTGTATTAAATATAGAATATTTAATACTTAAATTCATAAAATATAATAGCAAAAAGAACATAAAACAATCACAAATTGATAAAGTTTTAGATGGAGATAAAATCACAAAGGTGGGAAGTATCTTCTTTGTACTTTCTGACTCAAATTTCACATTCTTCTGGGCTAAGCTTCCTAGGGTACAACTGCTGTTTCTTTCTTCATTATACTTCTCATAATTATCAATATTAAGTATTTTATTCTTCATATTACCTTTGAAATTTTCATAAAGTTTATCTTTTTAAGTTGATCTTCATTAGTTTATTAAATACTTTATGTAATTTTCTTTAAAAAAATAGTAATATCAGTCCTTTTCTTATATTCTTATTATTTTTCGTCACGTCCGGTATTGCCGTTAATATTTTTTTCATAATTTAATTTAGATTTCTTATAATATTTTTTTTTCTTTTAAGTAATAGGCCGCGGCGGTGCGCGTGCATTGTCGCAGCGCACCGCCTGGCAGGGTCGCCATGTAATGTCGGAACTCGGAAGGTGTTGAATGAAGGAGACGTGTTGCTTGTACAAGAACTTTAATTATACTGTCCTCTATTCTATACTTAATACTAATTTTATAAATGTATATTGTCGGAGGTAAAGGGGAGTCTACAGGGCACTACAATACGAATGTCTCAAATATTCTGCCATGCCACACACTCTTAATTTTGCTTGAACATTTAAACTGCACAGGTATACACATAGACAATAATTAAAAATTAAAAATTTTGTACAGCCGACTTCAATATAAGTTATTTAAGAATAACTTAAAAACTATTGGTCTGACCTTGATCAAATTCATATGGGACCACACGAGAAGTACCAGCTTTCAAATAAAAAAAGAATCATCGAAATCGGTTCACCCAGAAAAAAGTTCTGAGGTAACACACATAAAAAAAAAAAAAACGAAAAAAAAAACATACAGTCGAATTGAGTACCGGCTCCTTTTTGGAAGTCGGCAGAAAATATCATAATTCATATATTTTCCGGTTGCCTGTACAGTTGTGGAAACCTACACACTTATGCAAGATGTATATATAGATGTTCAACTGTACCATGAGATTAAAAACGAGCCAACTGTCTACCTGATGGTAAGTGGCTACTGCAGCACACGGCAATAAATTATCACAGAAAGCTATAGATAGAGGAAAAATAAATTTAAAGTTACGGCATATACGTCCCACAGCTGAGCGCAGGCCTCCTCTCATTTATGAGAGTCGAAATGATAACTTCTTAATACAGGTACAGACTATGTACTTCCCACTTCAGAGCTCTTAAAGAGTTAGTGGTGGGTTAGAGGGTTTTATGTCCAAATACTCAAATGCTGCTCAACTTTAAGATGCCGTTAAGTCTTGTGCTGTCTTTATCACTTTATGTCAAAATGACTGCGACACCACGAGAATTAACGACATTTTAAAATTGAACAGAGTTTGAGTATTTGGTCATTAAAGTGTTAGTGGTGAGTTAGATGTTGTAAAAGGTTTCTCTAATTTTCTGAGGCGGTCATAGAGCAATTAGTCCGTCCCGCTGCCCAAGTGCGTATTGGCGGAATTCATATGTCCTTAATATATTTCAAGCAATCTTTATGGGATTCCCGCCTGCACCAATGAAGTTGTAAATTGCAATTAGAAGTGCACTTACACCACAATGACAATTTAGAGGCGGTGTATATATCCACTAACCCGTATTGTCCCGTGGGTGTCAAAAGAGGCGACAAGGAGAAACAATCCAGGGGATAGGCAGTAACGTCTTTCAAGTAACAACTATATATATATATATATATATATATATATATATATATATATATAAAAGGCTACTATAGGCGAGACCTATGTTCAGTGAAGTACTTTTAATAGGCTGAAACTATAACGGTATACAATGAAAAAGTTCTCGGCGGTGAAAGAAAACATAGTGACGAATCCTGCATGTCTGAGGAATAAAATATTTTGAGAACAAGTGAAGTTCGCCAATATTTTCAGTACACTGAGTTGAGAAAATCCCTGAGGACTGACATGAATTTCTCCAAATCAGTATTCGCTCTTCGTAGGGTAACCTTCGAACCGGAACACAATTGAGAGTACATTCTAGTTAGCGACCGAAATAGCCCAGACGGTATTACTAACTTAGACGGACTTTTAAATAGAAAAGGAGCCCTATCTAGATAGATATATATCTATACCATGGGCCGATACGGCTAGATGTATTCCCTTCGCCGCCATCACATAGTGAATCACACACCATGCATAATGAAAGATAGTTGTCAACATAAATGATGGCCCTTTTTCCAATTAAATATTAAACTTTTAATAATAATTAGAAACAGAATACAAAGAATTAAAAAAAAATGTATGCAGTTCACAATCGAAAAAAGCGAAACTTTCAGAAAATTGCTCTGTAATAGCATAAAATCCACTTCATTATAGTATAGGTAAAGTCATTTTATCGGACAAAACTTGATTGACACTCTAGGTGGTAAGTAAAATAGATGCTTGATAGCCTAAACAGTCCTTTATGGACTTAACATGACTACTTTAATTTTAATTAGTAAGTTATTAAATCGTGGATTGTTATAATAAATACTTTTTTTAATAATAAATACTTTTATTTCTCAAAAATTAATCATACATGTTTTTGAGACGCCCCAGAGAGTAATTTACATACTCGTATTGTTATGAATTGCATTGATTAAGACAATCTTATTCAATATGGTTAATTTAATAAATTTGTTAATTTTTTGTAACAGTTTATTTTGACAGTAATAAGTCTTTTTTTTTAAAATAACGTTACCCCCACACTAGGATTTACTCCTGTATCGTGGAGGCAGTTTACAAACATATATTGCACAAGGACCAACATCCAGACCCGGAACAATTATTTGTAGGCCATACAAATACTTGTTCCGTGCGGGATTCGAACCCGCGGCCCCAAGCGTTGCAACTCATTGCTAAGCCACTACGCCACGGAGCCGTCTTCGTGTCATAGTCATATTATATATTATCTATAAAGCACCGCACAAAGAGGAGACCGAGATAATAGGTAATTATATATTGTATACTATCTCATTCTCTCGCAGACTAAAATTCTATAGATGTATATATTTGTCTCTTTTCAGTGCCGGTTATTCGTTTCATCGAGTTTCAAATCACAACGATTCTAAAGAAATTTTTACTTCAATAAAATAATTTTCATATAACACCTTCTGAAGTCGGTGTTAATATGTAGTGTGTAGAATTAACGAAGCCTTAGAAGAAGCGTAACTTTTGTTCATAAATTGAACACACATTCAAATTGAGAATCCCCATTTTTTAAGTCTTCTAAAAAATAGCATCGTCAAGCAAGGATGATAAGCGATCCAAATAATACTAATTTAGTACTCTTAAAGTTATGAAATATCCTTTTGACATGCAAGTATTCGCATTGCTTTAAACAGTTTGAAAACTCCATTAAATGTTTTCAATGTACATATGAAACGAAAACAAAATATTAAATGACTTTCTGGACTGTATTGAAGCAGTGGCGAATACACATGTGTTCAAAACTCTAAATAATACTAGTAATATGGTATGTATTTTGAATTTTACAACACTTTGTAGCGAGAGCAAATAGTTACAAACTGTTTAAGCTTTGAGTCTGTTTACAGCGAGTTTTTAATTACGGTGTCTATATTTTTATTTATTTAATTTAAATTCTGTTTCCTGTACTATAAAGAGAACAAATAACGTCATATTATGAACACACTTTTATTATCTTCATCACCATCGTCTTTATCATAACAGCCTATCAAAATTGTTAGAGAGCGCACGAGGGATCTGTGACGTGCAAAACCCGCTGTGTAGTACATTTTGCCTTTTGCTTACCCGCTGTGTAGTAACTGTGTAGTACACTACACAGTGTAGTATATTACACAGTTAAATCGTGTAAAACTGGCCACAGTTGAGCGCTTGCCTGCCATACTACCATAATATGTCAGGAGTCACAGAAAAGATTGACTACATCTTGAAGCTAGCTTCTATTTAAACATTATACAAGCCGCCGAAGCCTATTAGTTCAGTTATTACCATCCATCAAGTGTAATATCCCTCTACAAGATGCAAGTTTGGTAGTGAATGTGGTCTCTTTTACATACAGCAAGCAAAAGGTACTAGAGTGTAAGGTAGTAGTACTAGAGCAAGGTGCGAGACATTTTGTAAACATATGGCTTATGATAAAACTAGTCTATTGTAGGAGAGACCTAGGTGGAGCAGTAGACTGTTAATTGGTTGTTATAAAAAAGAAATCGACTCCAACAGTGAACAGGCTGGGGACGTCATTGTGAAACTTAACGATAAAATTCAATCTTTATATATAAAAATCAATTGCTGTCTCAAAAAAAAATCAAATTCAGATGAAATTTTTTTGTGTGTGTTTGAGTGGATCCGTGGATGTTTTAGATTTAGAACTGGACCCTGTAGGTGGCGCTGTTGTCGAGATCCATAAATCACCCATGCAAAGTCAGGGGGAATCGCTAGTCATACATCAATGAGCAGTTTAGAGGCTGCGTAAAGGAACCAACTACGTCATATCATGCTGTGGATATCGTAAGAAGCAACAGAGATAAAATAAAACAGGAGAAGGGCAGCATCATCTTCCCGATAAATATCAAGAATAATAAAAAAACTGAGGTTGCAGTTTGAGTAAATCTGTAGGGGATGTACAGCAGTGGACTTTTATGACTGTAATGAAAATGAATGAATATATTGAATCAACATAAGAGAGTTATAAATCCAATGATTTGTGTTGCTCGATTACTCGAGACACCGCCCTGCGTCCCTTGCTAAAACTCTTTTTAGTATTATAGTTATATTCTGCTTACGCTTTAAACATCACTCATCATATAACATCAAGAGCCTTTTGAAGCCCACTGCTAGACATAAGGCTTTTTCTTAAGTTACTTAGCACCGGGGACACTTTTAGGAGATAAATTGTCATTCAAAGAACTTGTTCAGTCCACCTAACACGGCTACGTCATAAATACTTGAAAATCTGCAGAATAAGAATGATGGGTGCAACTATATACAGCATTAGAATGCAGTGAAAGGAGGCAGATAAGGATATGATGTAGAAAGTTAAGATCAAAGCAAATTTAATAATCAATATACATATTCTTATTTCAAAAATCGCACGCGTATGCGATTTTCCCTGCCTGGTGGCTTTAGAGACTAATGCTAGTAATGCTTTATAGATGGATTGACTCTGATTTTTTTTAAATAGAAGTACAAACTAAATCGTCAGCCCCCCCCCACACACAGTCATTAAGTTGTAAGTTGTAAGTTCACCCGATGGTCTGATGCTTAGCACCTTCATACGTCCTAGAATAAGAATCAAAATGCAGGGACGTTGAACACATCTGAGAAGTAAGATGAAATGTTTCGATACTAGTTAAAGGCGTCTCTGGTTCTTATTACTCATCATACACACTCATACCAAACACGGCAGAGTAATGTTGCTTTTCCACTGGTATTCACGTGACTCTACCAAGCTTTAAGTATTTCATATTCAAAGTTTTCAATAAATATTTACTATACGTAATTTGTATTTTAAATCTATTTTTTTTATCCTATAAACAGGGGGCAAACGAGCATGCGGCTCACCTGATGGTAAGTGACTACCGACGCCCATGAACAACTGCAATACCAGGGGAACCAGGGGAATTGCAGATGCGTTGCCGGAATTTTAAAAAGGAATAGGCTCTTTTTTTGAAGGCCCCTAAGTTGTATCGGTCCGGAAAAATCGCTGATGGTAATCCATTCCACAAAGAAGTTGTGCGAGGAAGAAAACATCTTCTAAATCGCACAGTGGTGGACCGCCAATTATCCAGATTGCGGTATGTTAATTTAGTGATGCATAAAGTTTGATCCAGCTATATTAGTTTCTTGACACTTAAGCCCTTTAATAACTACGCAATACAACGGTGACGTGCTCCCTGTGCAGCTCTCCGTTCCACACCCTTGTGTAAAAGAGACAACCTGTAAATTTTCGTCCTGTATATGCATAGTTCCTTTTTACATGCTCAGTTTGAATGCTCGGTGATCGTCTTAACATGAGAGTGCCGTGTCCGTTCTAGGGCAGGTTTTAAATCCCAGTAATTAATTTTTGCGATGGCCTGTGTTCACTGGTGGACTAAGAACCTCTAATGCGATACGGTAACCAGCCAAGTAACAGGCAACAATGCTAGCGCTGTTGGAGCGCAGGATTTCTCTTATTTGTAAGATAGTAATGGAGCATAAGAATTCCACTGAAACACGCGTAACCTCGAAATATTTTTTATATTTTAACAGTCACTTATTATTATAAAAAAGAAAGGACTTACGGCAAACATCCTGTCTCTTAACAACAACATCTTAATGTACAGTGCTACTGTATCATCATTATCATTACAGCCCTTCACAAGTCAAAAAGTATGCCACAAAGCACGGTCCTAAGCCACCTACATCCATCGATATCCTGCATGTGTTACAAGGTTGTGACCCCATCGGTTGTCGGTTCTTCGAGCTATATGCCTGGCCTATTGCCACTTTAGCTTACTAATTAGGCTATGTCGTTTACTCTGTTTCTACTGCAGAAGTCTTTATTTCTAAGTTTATCACGCTGAGAAACCTCGACTATAGCCCTCTCCATAGCACGCTGAGCGACCTTGAGCTTCCTCATACGGCAACTGTATGAAACAGTGTGAAATTGATAACGGAAAATTATGCATAATAACTCGTATGTTTAACGTGTGGAAATGCCTACGCATAAAGCCTACGTATAGGTTATATCAGACTCAAACTTAAATCCCATGGTGTTCCACCTTCACCTATGCAGGGACACGGAAACACTTTCGCACACATCCGCCGCAACACCACTACCCACGGCACATTGACGACCGAGGAAGAAAAACTCCTCCCTTATTTTTATATTATTTCTGAATAAATATCATAAAAATATTTAATGAAATAGAAGTCCCCAAATTTCAAAATTTGGGGACTTCTATTAAAGGATTATACGTGGTAGAGCCGTGCAACAGATATAATAGCAGTATAGTTGTAGCACGAATGGGTCGGCTCGACCGGGGAGGGACTACGCTCTCACAGAATATCAGCGTAAAATAGCAGTTTAATGCTGCTATGTTTCGTATGGTGAATGTAGAGAATCGGAGGCCATTTGTACTGGAAAAGAGGTATTCTATCTTAGTCCTCACGGGTGGATAGATGTAGTTGTCTATGGGTCACAGCAACCACTTACCTTTAGATGGTTACTGTGTGCTCGTTTGTCACTCTATCCTATAAAAAAAAACGTTTACAACCGAAATACAATTCTAAGTTTTAAATAGCTGTAGCTCCATTAGAGTAGGTACCAACTTCTTACTTATTTCTATCACCAAATAACAGTGTTTGACCTGTTGTCTTCCGGTCAATAGGGTTTAGAGTTACACAATTAAATACCGACATTTCATCTCGTCCTTAGAGGACTTCTTTGTTTAAAGTTGGCTACAGATGTCCATTGACGACAGTAGCCAGTGCGTGTATGTTAAGAAAAGAGGTTGAAGTTGTCTGTAAAGCCATTCATATTCTTATCCTGCGCGCATAGTTCGTTATAACCTTCCAAATTTAAGTTCTTAATATTGTTTCTTTATCTTGTTTATCGCACTAAGTGAATCAGTTGCCTTAGCGTAGAGCCTAATTTCGGAATATCTAAAATTTTATATAAAGATCAATGTTGATTTATTTCGTGCTTGAAACACATGCGATGCAGAAACATTAATAAGAAAAAGTTCAGCGATTAAATGTAATCAATTTGCACGTCTGCGAGAATAAAACCATTTCGATCTTTTTCTTTACTTGCCTGCCTAGGAATCTTGCCTATTTCTGCCAACTAACAGTAAATGCAGTCACCACCGTTTCAGTATAATATTTAAAATCTAGATATATCACTACAGGCTTTTTTCCCAGAGATGAAGACACACCTTTAGCATTCCTTAACTGCAGTTTGTTGCAGGTATAACTAAGCTAAAGTAGCAGCCTACCATCACGTAGGCTATTATAAAGAAAGTTGAGGTTGATTATCATCTAAGGTTAGGTCTGCGCTTGGTGATCAAAAATAAAACAACAATTCGTACACATATAGACATGTATATAATTTTAAGACAGACTACACAAACAGTAAATATATAGACAACAATTTATTTACTTGAGACGTATACCAGATAGACAATAGGAGTATGAGCAAATCACAATAATACATCAAAAATACATTCACCATTATTAATATATCTTTTAAAAATTAACACGAATTTGGTCACAACACAATTAGCACAATTTACTTTTATGGACGTTCACAATATTAAATTTGAATAAAACAATTCCTCGTATCGCATATACACACATCAATGTTATATTTACGACTAATTATAGTTCGTGTCTCTGACTCTTAGAGTACTTATATACATATGTATGCATGGAGAGAACCTACAATTCTACACAAAGGGTTAATTTTATTTTCAAATAAGACAAAAAGAAAAACCTATTGAAAGATATTGCGTGTAATTTATGCCGAGCTCTAGCTCCGTCAGAAACGTGTGACAAATATAGTAAAAAAAAGTGTAGACGGTTATTGTGGTTATTTTAATTCGAGCTAACGACACCAACTAATTTTACGCAGTGGCAATTAATAGAATCAGACGTTACAATGTGAAAATTCTACAAATTAAAGCTGAAAAATAATAATAACTTTTCCTCCCTATCTTGAACACCAACCCACACTCTGCTTGAATTATAACTACACTATCACCTTCACCAATAACCCCTAAACCAATACCTACTCCCAATACCAAGGAAACAAAAACAAACCACTATCGATAATGCACGTGTTCTGCCTCTAAACGAGGCATCATCCGGGATAAACCATCGCAAAGTCCACATGCACCTGACGGTGCAGTGTACGTGTATTGACGGAGCAAAACGTGCTCCAAACTAGATACTAGTAAACTATAACAAGATAAAAATCATTTTATTTCTCAGACAGATCTAATTTATTTTAAAGTCTGTAGTAGTCACACATTGATTTGTTCAGAAAACTTCGTGAGATGATATAAACATTTTTCCGTAAAGTAGATTTTTGGACATGACCCCCTTTCACAACCATACATCACACGTCGATGTCACATATCGGAAGTTGACCCGTTCGTAGTCGTTTTCTTTATCAGTAAGATTTCAGAAGAAAATAACCATTACAAGAGATTTGGTCAACAATCAAACAAATAAAATAATCATGTTTGTTGATTGAGCGAATCTCGTGGAATGGCATATGTGTAATTAATACTAACATATATTTATAGTAATGGTTAAAACAAAGTGACTTACAATATTGGTGATACAAATTTGTTCACTGTTACGGTAACATGACTTATAAAACGTTCCAACCCTCGGCCATATTAAGTATTACAATTACTGTTACACTATCGCGCGTTCTCCGTACATACATTTTAATGTCACAATCGCACTTATATTATTTTAATTTTAGATCAATAAAGAAAGTGAATCTTCGAATCGAATAAAAATAAGCTTAAAAATGCAATTGATAAAGATTCACACATTTGTCTTTTATTATCCTTACTTAAAACAACCGAAACATTTATTATGACAATCTTATCTTACATTTCTAAACGTATCATAGATGTGCCTTTCAACACTTTCACACAATAAAATATTATTTCAATTACCCACACAATAAACCATTGCAGGCAATATTCATTAACATGGACCAAACACCAGCTGCTACAAAAACTTATACGTATCATTGAAGAGCTAATTAACATGTATATAGATGAACAGTCTACTTTTGCCTAGGAGCCAGTCTACTCCTCTTAGTACCCCTCTTAGATATTTATCTGCCGCCAAACAGAAGTGCGTCACTAATGTAATTACAAGTTATGAGGCATTCTATTTGGGTAGTCAGAGGTGTCTGCAACTGTCTTTGTTTAAAGTTGAAGTTTTATTTATAAAAAAAAGTAAGATGTCCGTCGAAATCCGAAATATATAAGGAGCCCTAACACCTAGTAAGTTTTAAGTTGCAGCAAAATTCTCAACCTTAAAACAGCTTTTTCTTATTGTACATTTAAAGTAATATAATATTGTAAGAATCGATTGCATTTATGTAACACTTTCTTTTTTAACTCTCGCGAACTTAACCTTTTAGGGTTTTAGTACCTATGAATACATGGTAGATTTAAAAATACTTCAAGCTATACAATTACGTTATCAATTATCAATAGCTAGTAGACCATTGACCACGCTTATTAGTATAAACATAAACGTAACACCGTATTTTTTGGTAGTTACAATATTTCTTATAAGTTAATAATATTTATAAAAAATATTTAAAATATATAAAAGCGCTCTTGAATGATCGAATCCGTAACATAAAAAATTAATTATTTTTAATCCTATCAAATGTATCAGTCAAAAATTAGAATTATTGAATTGAACTTTTACACATAAATGACTTGTGGGTTCATTGGCTACACTAACATATATTAAGAAATAACAACGTCTGTTTTTTTTTAAGTTAATTACAATATTTTTGAAATCTTATAATATTTACAAAAGTAATTAATAAATATCTGTATCAAAAATTATACAATAAAATATAAAAAAGCGCCCTTATATGATTAAATAATAATCCATAGGATGAAAACCATAGAGATTTATATATTTGCATGACTGATGAAAACCTGAAAGTTAAATCATTTTAATCATATAGAAAATTTCAGCCAAAATTAAATAGTACGAGCATTAATTTTAATTTCTAACTTAATTACGAACTTTAAAAGCTACAGAATTGACTAACAGTAGGAAAATTAAATCCTAAGATAAACACATGATTCACTAACATTATAGCTTTTACTAATTTATAGCAAATATTTCTAAATTATACTTATTATATGTTTTATAAACACCACCTTATTACATACTGTCAAATTTGTTGACTACTAAATATTTACATTTACTACGTGGTACAACCATGTTTGATGAGAATCGTCTTATTTCTAAGCAATATATATATATATATATATATGTGTGTGAGTGTGTGTGAGTGTGTGTGTGTGTATGTGTGTGTGTATGTGTGTGTGTGTGTGTGCGTGCGCGCGCGCGCGCGCGTGTGTGTGTGTGTGCATACTAATGTAATCCAAAATAAGTCAGAATGAAACCTAATTTAAATCGATAGGAACTTTACCCCAATAAGCAAAAATCTACGTATTTCAATTAATTGCAACTTATAATTTTGATTCTTTATGGTTTACTAATCTTGTTTTACAACTTCATGATATCATTTTTTTTAAATGTTTTTTTTTATAGAATAGGAGGCAAACGAGCATGCGGCTCACCTGATGCATGTGACTACCGCCGCCCATGAACAACCGCAACACCAGGGGAATTGCAGATGCGTTGCCGGCCTCTTAAAAAGGAGTACGCTCTTTTCTTGAAGGTTCCTAAGTCGTATCGGTTCGGAAAATTCGCTGGTGGTAATTGATTCCACAAAGAAGTTCTGCGAGGGAGAAAACTTCTTCTAAATCGCACAGTGGTGGACCGCCAATCATCCAGATGGTATGGATGGTAACGCGAGTTTTGTCGCGACGTGCGATGGTGAAATTGAGCGGCTGGAATTAGTCCGAACAATTCCTCAGAGCACTCCCCGTGATAGATGCGATAAAATACGCAAAGAGATGCAACATCTCTACGCAGTGCCAGTGTATCGAGCCGATCGGAAAGAACTCGGTCGTCGACGATTCGAATCGCTCTGCGCTGGATGCGGTCAAGTGGAAGGAGCTGGCACTGGGGTGCCCCGGCCCAGAGATGAGAACAGTATTCCATGTGGGGCCGAACTTGCGCTTTGTAAAGTTGCAAGCGATGTGCCGGCATGAAATACTGTCTCGCTCTGCTGAGCACGCCAAGCTTTTTAGAGGCCAATTTGGCCTTCCCTTCCAAGTGACCACGAAACTGCACGCTATTCGATATGTCGACGCCAAGGATTCCGATACTGGCTGAGGCAGCATGGGGAGTGCCTTGAAACTGAGGAGATACGACAAAGGGGTTCTTTTTAGCGGTAAACGCGCAAACTTGTGTCTTCTGGGGATTGAACTGGATTAGATTTAGTCGGCCCCAATCCGAGACTTTGTTAAGCAAAGACTCGACTTCAGACACAAGTTTGTCCCGGTACTCGGCGACGTTTTCCCGAGAAATATTGGCACGGCCGGTATATAAGGCATCCTCAGTGCTGTCATCTGCATAGCAATAAATGCTACCAGTTAGCAACATATCATTGATATGCAGGAGAAACAGCGTTGGTGATAGCACGCAGCCTTGTGGAACACCAGCGTTGATAGGCTTGTAATCAGAGCATGCACCGTCTACTACGACCTTGATGCTCCGATCAGCAAGGAAACTGGTGATCCATTTGCACAATTTCTCGGGAAGCCCATAGGAAGGAAGCTTCGAAAGAAGCGCCTTGTGCCAGACCCGATCGAAGGCCTTCGCTATGTCCAAACTAACGGCCAATGCCTCCCCCTTGGACTCTACTGCCTCCGCTCATCTATGAGTTAATTAAACTAGAAGATCACCTGCTGATCGACCCCGACGAAAACCGTACTGACGGTCACTGATCAGCTGGTGATCCTCAAGGTACCTCATGAGCTGGAAGTTTATAATGGATTCCATTATTTTGGAGAACAAGGAGGTGATGGCGATAGGCTTGTAGTTGGACGGGTCTGAGCGGTCGCCTTTTTTAGGGATCGGGTGGACCAAAGCTGTCTTCCATGAATTCGGGACTACGCCTTGGGAGTAGGAGTACGGGAAAAGACGCGTTAAAACCGGTGCCAACTCCGGAGCACACGTCTTCAGCACAATGGGAGGGTTCAGAAGTTCCCTTGGACAGCCTTGGCGAGAGACCAGAATGCACGGGTTCCCGAAGGAAGGCGAACTAGCTTCTCGCCAATTCTGCCGATGTGCTCAGACTTTGCCTTGGCAATGACGCTTTGTTGATGTTTTTACTTATATTTATTATACGTATATTACTTAACTTATCATAACTTTTAGAGTGTTTTAAAGTGATAAAATATTATAATTCAAATTAAGGGTAAATAATTATTCAAATTTGACTGAATAAAATATAACCATTAATAAAAGCTCGCTAGATAAATTGTCGACTATAATATTATGCTACTTCTGTCTTAACATATTTTAAGTTACATTTAAAGACAAAAAGTTTTAACCTAATTTATTTTAACTTAGGCTATACGACAGTATATACATTACTACGGTTTGTAAATTCGATCTGACTTTAGACGTTAATTCTTAAGTTATAAATAACAAATATTAATTATATATATATATATATATATATATATATATATATATATATATATATATATTACTTATCGTTATGGCTATACATACGTGTATATAATACAGAATAACTCGAACTTACTAGTTAAATAAAATTAAGTAAAAACATACAACGTATAGATAATTAGTAATTACTAATGAAATATTACTTATTATAAAGATTTTAATGAGGTGTTACTAATTATCTATGATTAGCATTAATTATCAATAAAGTATGTGAATATTTAAATATTAAGAACCTCAGAAGAAGAAAAAATATTTAGATAAGGTAACGCTAAAGTCTCTAATGGTTAAAATATTATTATTATATATGAAACATAAATACATCAAGAAATTAAAGCACCAACGCAATTAAAAATCACTGTATACAGTTTCTGATTAAAGTAAGAGGAAGAAAGATCACATAGTCCACTTGATGATCTAGACACCATGCTTTCCATCCTGAAGAATCAAACTAAATTTGTATTGTATATAGACAGAATGACTCTTTACAGGTAATTATGTCTACAGTTCTCGTCTGCCATAACAGGGATATACATCTATTTACGTACGATTTGAAAGAAGATTCAAGGAAGTTAACGTAATATGCCCACACTTTTACGAGTCACAAACTTCTTGTTGCAACATGGCACTACTAAGTTCTTAAAAATTGATAAGCGAATATTTCCCCATAAACAACTTTTATCGCAATAATGCTATGATATCATTATTACCTTATATAATATTATTATTATTTCAGCAATGGTTTTTCAGTAAAAATACTTTAGAAAAGGGTATATTATGATCCCGATTATGGTTCTTGAAAACGGCTAAACGATTTAAATGATATTAATTTAATGATATAATGATAAATAATTATTTTTGAATTATAAAATATATCAATACAAAAGATAAATTTGATGTTTTATTAACTATATATCTTAAGGTGGTCCCATATAAATTTGAACAAAAAATTCATAATACTGGAAAAATAGTGGATGAATTATTGTAACTATTTAGGTATTTAGGTAACATTTTAGCTGTTGTTTGAATATGCAATATTTCTTAGACCACTTAAAAATATATAATAATTGAACTTTTAACAAAAATTTAAAACTTAAAACTTACTTTACAATTGATATATATATATATACTGCAAATCTAAGATATTCTCAGACGAAATGTTTCTATATAGTACACTTCATTATTGTAACTATGAAATAATATAAATTAATACTTACTATAAGCCTGTACTTGTCTACAATCATACTTATGACGGTAAGAGGTGATGTAGCTCTGGAAATTAAGGCTTACCTTAATAAAAACCTATTAAATATCTTATCATACTCATTGTAATTGGATAGAAGGACATAAGATGGCAAATTTTTCCATTTAATTATGAACTACGAAGTTAAATGTTTAACTGGAATGCGTAGTGTCGACGGTATGGGTGGTGGAGGCCTGGCGTGTATCAGGTTGTCTGATTGTGGAAGAGGTAAATAGAAATGAAGTCATGGTATTACTGCGCACTAGTGATTATAATAATTATAATTAGTGTTTCCTATTAATTGGGCGTATTTAAAGTACTATTTCGTTCCATGGGTGTCGTACAAGTTGAAAGGAAATATTTGAGCTCTCACCAAAAGATACAAAAAAAACTGTTGTTGAAAACTTTCATTTTTCATTTTCATTAACAGTACTGCAATATTTCTCTTACTGCTGTTAATTTATAGATAGACTGCGAAATTTTCTGGTGTTTCCAAAATTAATCAATTATAAACACCAATATAGAAATATAAAAAAAAATTAAAGGGATTGAAATAATTTGCCGGTGTCTGTCAAGTCTCACAGAATAACAGCGTAATATAGCAGCTTAATGCTAAGGTGTTTCGTATGGTGGAGTGTAGAGAACCGGAGACACATTTTACTGGAGAAGAGGCATTCCATCTTAGTCCTCACGGCTGACAACACATCTACACTTTGATTCGCAAAGAGGATGGATGTAGATGTCTATGGGCCACAGCAACCACTTACCATCAGATGGACCGTGTACACGCTTGTCACCCTTATCCTATAAAAAAAAAGAATTCAGGCAAGAGCCTATTAACTCAGGCTTTGGTTACTGCTTCATAACTACTTACCAACAGGAGAGGTTTTAGTCAAGTACTGGCTTATAATAGGTAAACAAAACTATATAGAGGAGGATTATTCACGTATAAATGATGTGAAACACATCCAGCTAGATGAGCGATGATGTCCGTTTAAATAAGAACTTGCGGAAATGGTTATATTATCAGATACTCTTACATACATTTCGAAGAAAGAAATTTAATTTTCAATATAATTTTACCTCCCATTAAAACAACACTGTCATGAGATGTTCTCCAATTAAAGTGCAACGGTCACAAATATAACTTTTATGCTGGATAGGTTATTAAATTATATATAACTATGTACAATAAATTATACTTATATGTGTTAAATTATGTACATATATTATACCACAGTCGGAATTGTTTCACGGCCAAAACTATTTTCGATCGAAGTGTGCAGTCAAAAACACTTAGTTACCTGCCAAACCCGATTACCATCCAACTAATTTTTCCTAGACTACACTAGATTTTTCCCGACGAAGCCCGACAAGATTAACTGAATGTCCGCTGCTTCGTGCAGTTGCATCTCAATCTACTACCACGGATATTTCGAAAAGTAATAACAGCGACAGTGTGTTAAATGCGGCTGGGTGGCCCCCCGAGTACAATATATACATAGAAACATACATATCTACATAGATACTCTGTAGCGACTCCCTTATTTCCTCCAAAACCATTTATAAATTTATTTTATTTTATATTAATTATTTTAGTCTTAATATAATAAGATAGTATAGTTTATAAGTAATCTTTATTCTATTTTCAAATTATTATTGATATTATTACTGCTCAATAAAAATAGCTAAAGTAATTATTAATATTAGCTATTTTTATTGAGATTTATAATAGCTCTCGAGAGCTTTTCAACTATCGGTAGCTATGCGTCTATGCAATCTTAGTTATTACACTAATGCACCATGACGCTCGCCTTGCATTTACAATTAGTATCAATATGTACAAATTGTAACTAAATTTACCATCGATTACAGAAGATGCAAAATAAAGAGAACGAGCGCAATCTACGAAAAAGTTTACTAAATTTAATACAAAAATGATGAATGAATGATCACGATGACCTCAAAAAATCTTTTTTAACTTGTATTTATCCGCGAAATAAATTTTAGTATTATAGTCTATAATTCTGTTTTTAATCCATTATTTGTATTTGTAGTAGTGTAGTGTAGTGGCAGGGTAAGAATACGCACTACGCCATATCGTCCCGTGGGTGTCATAAGACGTGACAGAGGGAAACTGAAAGAGGAGATGGGCAGCAGCATCTTCCTGATAACAACTCGAAACTATTTAAAAAAGCTGCGGTTGTCAACCCGCTAGCCAAGCGAGGCGACTATGACGGCATCCCCTCTACGAGGCAATGTATGAGGGAGGCCTCTAGTTCAGATATGCCTATGGACTATTATAGACTGTGATGGATGGATTTGTATTTGGGTAAGGGTATTTTATAACTATGCCCAATTTTGATCATCTACGTGAATTATTATCAGAGAAAAATGTCGTTCAATTTGGGACGAAATATTAAAGTGATAATTTAAGTTTTAAACTTTTGGTTTCTTTTATTTTAATATTAAATATTTTATATTTTAATGTTTGTTATAAGTCTGTTACTTATAACAAACATTAAAATATAAATTATCAAAGTCCATTGCTGAACTTAGGCCTTCCCATATATTACATACTTGGAATATTTGCCATAGTTGCCACGCTTGGCCCGCGGGTTGCAAAAAACCGCGATTGCCAGTTTTTGTTATTGTTTAGCTGTTATTACAAAGACCCTGTTGCTGATCTCCTAGTTTGTTTCCCTATATCGCCTCTTACTATACCCAGGAGACTGAAATAATTTAAATTAATAGTTATTTTTTTAAATTAATATGTTGATAGTAAGGATAGCGTCAAATGATATGTTATAGAATACGTCTATCTTCTGTAAGATAAATCTGTAATTAATTTATTTATAATACAGGTACGTAAGTCCGCTTAATCTTCTACTATTGGTTAATATTAACGAAATAAAAAAAAAACTTACTTAAGAAAATACTCATTTAAAATAGTACTTTTATAAATTCTAAATGTTACAAAGAGTCATCATATTAAAAACCTTAGCTCAGGCTAAGCTCATCGCTCGTGCTACAACAAAAATATAGCTGCAGCGTGGCTTTACCACGTACTCGTAAATATAAGAAATCAAAAAATGATGGTACCTATCTGTTATAAATTTTTGTTCCTTTGCTGAATCTCGTAACCCAACTGTTTCGCCACATTGGCAGAAAAATTAATTTGAATGCCTTGGCCATTTTTGATATAAAAGTCCGACTGTTCGTAAACCCTTGTTAAATGTTTTAAGTTTCATTGTTATTCGTCTAGACAAGTCATTTAGTATATCACCGGTGCTTAACTTATAGGCTAGCCGTCTAATGAACTGGCTAATTGAATCGGGCTGCGACATGAACATAGTTAAATTCACATCAAATCAGATATTATAAGGAATGTCATTGAAGATACAACCAAAAACATCTCATTTCGCTTTGTGCGCAGTGATAGCAATGATGGTGTGAAAAATAAATAATCGTTTAAAATTTTCGTCGCAGTGCTAAAAAACCCCAGCAAAAATATACAATGCACAGTAAACATACATAATCATGTACAAACAAATTTAAGAACATCTTTAACTATAATGTACAGAACTACTCAGTATATCACATCGACTTTCTTGAATATATTTATTTTCATCTTACACGCTAAACTTTCAACTACTGTAGTAATGTCTACTTTATTTCTTAATATTTTAATGTTAAAGTACCTATATATACTGCATATTATGTGATTCTGAAATGTAGCCTACATACATTATTATTACAAGTAATACGTTAACATCGAAAGTCGTCGTACATTTATTTAGTATTTATCTTCAATAATAAATGAAACTTAAGTATAATATAATCGCTCAGTACGTACTGATAAGATACGCCTTAGAAAAAAAACATTTGTGTATGTATGTTGCCGCTAAGGCAAGTAAATAAAATAAACAAAAATACATTATGTTTCTATAAAAAACAACCAAACGCGATATTTACTAATGAGGTCAGTCGGGGCCAGTGCGTCATAATATGCATTTTCAAAGTTCACTTTGCACATGAACAGCTTTGATGCTACGTCAATTTTTAAATAGTTTTGTTAACTATGGATTCCAATTAAATAATTAATTTATTAACATAACATAATATACTAAATTTTATTGCATACAATATTAAAAAATATAATAAAAAAAAACAACTTAAACTAGTAACTTCATTATCAGACCGTCGTACTCCTCGCGGTATTGTGCCAAGAACGCTGGCTGCGTTTCCCCGCTGAATGGCTAATTTCAATCAAAAATAGCGGGAGTCACTTGTTTTTAATCACCCATGATAATAGAGTGCTGATACAATGGAATATATTTGTCTAAGAGGCTTTCAAACATAGAAAAGTAGTCAAGTGTAAGTGTTAAGATTATAACACGATATAAACACGCCAAAAAATAACTTCGTACCAGCAAAACACACCTCTACAATTAAATGTTCAATTCCTGGAGTACCGTGGTCAGTTGATATAGTTATATTCGCAAATGGTAAGTGAGAGCGAAGGTAGATGGCAACATCTCTGCCAGCCCGAGTGTATGATCATTCTTTATTACTTAAAAGCATATGATGTGGAGGACAAAGTGGTAAGCCATGATTCATAGACCAAATTGTATGTATATTTTTGTTATTAAAGGATGAAAGCAGATCTGGATAATTTGTAGCAATACTCTGGACATTAATGTGGATAATTATGAAATATCATTAAAAAAAATTCCTTAAGAGAAGGAAGACAGTCCCAAAATATACTGCTATCCTTCATAGGATGAAATTGGAAAAAAGGAGTCGTCTAGGCTTATATCTTAAAAAAGACATTATATTTAAATAATTTAAATGTAAAGTAATTAAATGAAATAAAAATAAAAACCACCCACCAGCAATAGACTATTAGTCTTTCCACTGGTTCCGTAATTACTAAAAATTTGTCAAAAAATCATGTGTACACATAAGACAAATTAAGTAGCTATACAGCTTTCTCTTAACAAAGGCGACAAACAACGAAAAGAAAAAAAAAACTAGTCTAATATAAAAAGTAACTTATACTAGGTTGGTCCAGTAGCGTGGCCAGCCGTGGAAATCTTGGCGAGAACGATACGACAGAAAGCCAGTGCGGTGCCAAAAATAATTGAGTTCGTCCCGGAAAGGTCCCGGTTGGCTTCTAAATACATCACCAGATTTGGGCTTAGAGCCCTCACGACAGTCGCAGCAGGTATGCGGGATAGTCATGGTCGATTTTCGAGAGGCAACTTCTCCCCTTTTCGTCCTAGAATACACCCGCAAAGTGTTGCTATTCATTTGGATTGTCCGTCGCATGCGGCGTAGCCCCCAGTAGCGGGTGTCAATTGCTGGGCCCGCGAAGACCCTGCGGACAGCAAGCCAGCATGATAGATGCGAGGGGCTGCTGGGTGGTCATGCAGCACCTCGCGCTCGGCTGGCGGTTCGCATGCTGTCGCGTCCAGCGCCAACTCCAGACGTGCACCGGCGACCTCCATGCAGCAGCCTTTTGCGCTTTCTTCTGATTCCCAGCATCCAGTTAAGCGTCAGTTAACGGGAAAAGTCCAGACCTGGTACCAGTTCATGGTGGAGCTAAATGTACAAGCAGGCATTTGCATCTTCAATTTTGCCGAGGCACGGCGCTTACATCTCTTGGCAAAGTGCTGACTGGCAGCAGTTTTTTCACATAACTATTATGTCAGCGGGCGGTGGGGACGTCACTTCCCTACGCCTTATTATTTATTATTATTGGGGTTATCTATAAAGTTTTCTCATCTGGTTGATGCTGTTTAAATATATAATTGTAAACGAAATATATAAACATACATAAATATCAATAAAATAAAATAAATACATAAAAAATACATAAATATATAAAAAAAACCCAACCAGATGGAAGCCCTCGGTAGGGGAGACCAAACGGCCGAGGGTTAGGGGGAAAGGGAAAGAAACCGGCGGACGATGCGAGCGGTATCGAGGAGCACCGCCTTCTGCATTTGAGCTTGGAGCGGTCCGTCACGGAGTCCCTCGGATAATAATTATTATTATTATTGGTTTTTCGTCGCCAGAGCAAATTGGTGTACCCACGTGTCATTTACGGTTACGAAACGAGTGCAAAGAGAATCTAGATCTTTTTCAATTATTGCTAAATTTAGCTTTAAAATGTCAACTCTTGCTTTCTTTTGGGCGTCTGATAACATTCGAAGAAGCCAGCGCGCGGTCATCTTTTTTATTTTAAGATTATGAGTTAAAATAAACTGAATTGTCCCAAACGATTACTTTACAATCATATATAAATTACTATCAACTTTTTTATAGGAGAGGGGGCAAACGAGCATGAGGCTCACCTGATGGTAAGTGACTACCGCCGCCCATGAACAACTGCAACACAAGGGGAATTGCAGATGCGTTGGCGGCCTTTTAAAAAGGAGTAGGCTCTTTTCTTTAAGGTCCCTAAGTCGTATCGGTCCGGAAAAATCGCTGGTCGTAATCGATTCCACAAGGAAGTTGTGCGAGGGAGAAAACTTCTAAATCACACAGTGGTGGACCGCCAATCATCCATACCATCTGGATGATTGGCGGTCCACCACTGTAACTAAATAACGGATAGTCACACGTCGATCTCCGAACGTTTAAATTCAGCGCAACAGTATACCACTGTAGAATAAGACGAAGCATTGTCTGCCAATGTAGATTGCAGCTCTCAAAATCACTATTTGTAGAAAATTTTAGGCAAAAATATTTAATGACTGAGTGAGTAAAGAATAAGTGTCTCCATTTTGCAAACCATTCAAAATCCCGCCAAATTTGAAATTTGAAAAAAAATTGGCTACAGTTTTTAATTTAGTTTTTTCTCGCCTTAGCTACTAACGAATTTAAGATTTGAAAAAAAATTAACGCATTTCTTCAACTTATTGATGTATCCCATTCCGAAAACTCATTGATCAGCCTAATAAAATATTAATAATTAAAATACAGAAATCTATAACAAAAGTATAAAATTAAAATTTATTTATAAATATTTATGATTGTCATTTCAATGACGTTGATAATTACAATTGACAGAATTAATATTCACAGAATTTATATACCCTTATCCGAGTTGATATTTGACAGTGTGAAATGTGTCAAACATTCGAAATAATCTTAAAGCATCAATTAGGCATTTAAGTACTGAGTGGTCAGTGGTATCTATTATGTCAACGATAAGAGTAAGAAATTGTAAGATAATTAAGTGCCTAAAAATTAAAATTTAACACTCGCTTAGACCTGGGGAGAGACAATTCAGTCCCCGGACTTTTAGATGCCTTTACATGGCTTTCAACATGCGATTTTAGTGTATGTGTCGACATTGGCCCAGCGGAGATGCGCTCAAGCTCGCGTTAACATTCCACTTGACGGCCATACTGTATCAGTTATTATCACAAGTGAACAATGAAATAAGTGAAAATAATATAAGAGTAACTTTTGCTGGTAGTCGTAGGTCGTAAAATACCTACGTATTTTTTATTTTTATTTATTCAACAAACTGTTACTTAAACACACAGACATAATAAAAAAAATACAACAAGATACAGATTTACAGAGTTATAATACTGAGAAGAATCTTAAGTGGAATAAAAGAAGAGAAAGAATAAAAAGAACGGTTGAAATTGCATTTAAATATAATGGCATGCAAACCTTGATACTCGTATATAAGAGGCTTTATCCTTCATCACCATCATCATCATCATTACAGCCTTTCATAAGTCCACTACTGAACATAGGCCTCCCACAAGGAATGCCACAAAGCACGGTCCTGAGCCACCTGCATCCATCGACTTCCTGCATGTCTTACCAGGTCGTCACTCCATCTAGTGTGGGTCGCCCTACACTTTGCCTACCGGTACGAGGCTGCCACTCAAGAACCTTTCCTCCCTATCGGTTGTTGGTTCTTCAAGCTATATGGACGGCCCACTGCCACTTCAGCTTACTAATCTGTTGGCCTATGTCGGTTACTCTGGTTCTACTGCGTATATCCTCATTTCTAAGTTTATCACGCAGAGAAACCCCGAACATAGCCCTCTACATAGATTCTGAGCGACCTTGAGCTTCCACATACGGCCAGCAGTGAAGGACCACGTCTCAGATCCGTAAGTCATCACTGGCAACACGCACTGATTGTACAATTTCGTTTTAAGGTTTTGAGGTATGTCAGACGAGAAGATGTGTCGTAGTTTCCCGAACGCTGCCCATCCGAGTTGAATCCGTCGATTGACCTCTCGGTCGAAGTTGGACTTACCCAGTCGGACTATTTGTCCCAGGTAAACATACTCGTCAACAACTTCGAGCTTAGTGCTCCCAACAACTACCGCAATAGGTGTGACATGGACATTAAACATGATCTTTGTTTTGTACATGTTCACCTTAAGACCTATCCGTTAGGAAACACTATTAAGGTCATAGAGCATAGTGCCATAAGGACTATATCGTCGGCAAATCGAAGGTGAGTGATGTACTCGCAATTGATTTTAATACCGCATCCTTTCCAGTCCAGAAGTTTGAAAACGTCTTCCAATGCAGCGGTGAAGAGTTTCAGGGATATAATATCACCCTGTCTTACACCTCTCTGCAATTGGATAGGTTTCGTACTCTGGTTCTGTACTCGGACAGCCATCGTAGCTCTATTGTACAAACACTTCAGCACTTCTTTATACCGACAGTCAACTTCGCACCGCCGAAGGGACTGCAGCACCGCCCAAATTTCGACGGAATCAAAGGCTTTCTCATAGTCCACATACGCCAGACATAGTGGCAAATTGTACTCTTCGGACTTCTGTACAATTTGCCGAAGGGTATGTATGTGGTCTATGGTGCTAAAGCCCTTTCGGAAACCGGCTTGTTCGGGAGGCTGGAATTCGTCAATTCTGCGCGCGAGACGATTCGTAATGACTCTCTAAAACAGCACGTAGACGCGGCTCAGAAGGGAAATCGGTTTGTAGTTCTTTAAGAGAGCATTGTCACCTTTCTTGAAGAACAAGACCACCGCACGTCTGCTCCACGCCTCCAGTGTAATGCCACCATGGAGGACGGAATTAAAGAGCTTCTGAAGGACTTCTAGTACCGGTATTCCACCCGCTTTCAGAAGCTCCGCTGTAATTCCATCCTCGCCTAGGGCCTTGCCGTTTTTAAGGTGCTGGAGAGCCATTCTAATCTCGCTCAGACTGAAGTGCGGGATATCTTCGGAATAGTATCGGATATGACTCGCTCTTGGATCGTTACTCACACTTGCGTGTGGCTCCAACGATGACGTGTACAGCTGCCCATAGAACCTCTAAATCTCACTCAAAATCTCAGGTGCCCCGGAAACGATGCTGCCACACTCGGTCTTCAGCTTTGACAGTTGGCTTTTTCTGGCAGACAGATCTCTGGCAAAGACTTTGGAGCCTTGTTTTCGCTCGATCACTTCTTCTATACAAGCTGTATTGAAGTTGCGTAAGTCCCGCCGCATGCATTTGGAGATCTGTCTGTTCAGTTGCCTGTATACTGTCAAATCTGTTGAAGAATGTAGCTTCATCTCTCGTCTAACTGTCATGAGATTGAGAGTGTGATCGGAGAGTTTTTGTATTCTTCTGCGGCGGATCTTGCAGAACTTAGCTCCGACCGCATGTACAGTTTCCACGAGCTTGTCATTCATATCGTCCACTTCATTGAAATCTTCTAGGCACTGAAAATGGTTTATCCTTCAGCTTATAATATAAATTTTCTCTTACATAAGATGCACTATCCCAAACCATACATATTGATTTGGGGTTAAGTATTCAAGTTAAGTAATCTTAACGTATTTTGCATGTTATAAACGTATTATAAAAAATAACACTTGTCAACTTCAAATCATAGATAGCCGCACTTGCCCCAATAGACCCAATGAAATATTTAATTTAAATAAAGTTACGATATAAACCTAAATATTTAAGTTTTAAAAAAATGTATTCAATGTACCTATTGAACTTTAATTCGTATTAAAATCCTATTTCTACATACAAAAGATATTATTTCAGAATTATTATATCAAAACATGTATTTTCACTTACCTACTAGATCTTCAAACAAAAACTTTAAAGTAGATTAGCTAAGAATAATACACTAAATATCCTAATTTAAATTGTTACTTTACGCACAGCAATGGTGGCGGTTCAGGAATATCCACTACCAGATATTTTCCGTAGGTGTCGTAACAGACGACACAGAGGAACAAACCTGGAGATTAGCAGCAGCGTCTTCCTGATAACATCTAAATAATAAGAAACTACGATTTCCAACACGCCTGCCAAACGTGGCAACTATAGCAAATATTTCCTTATGAGACGATGGGATAGACCAGTAGACTTTTGACAAGCTGTACTCGTAACGATAACAAGAGAAGATAACAGATAACAAGGAACCAAATAGATTGTAAATTGTAATTTAAAGTGCTGATTTACTATGTTCTCGGCGGTAAAGAAAAACAGCGTGAGGAAACCTAGATATTTCTGGAATAAAAATATTTTGAGGACATGTGGAGCAACGCGGCGGACAAATTGCGTCAAAAGTAACCCTCGCAAAATTAAGATAAGATCTGTGCCGAGCCGTGGAAAAACTTAATATATACTTTGAATAAGAAAATGAATACATTCACTCATTACAACCTATCAAAAGTCCATCGCCAAAGATTGGCTCATAAGGAAGAGTTGCCATAGCTGCCACACTTGCCAGGCAGTCGCAGGTTTTTATTATTTTGAGTTTGATACCAGAAAAAAGCTGCTGCCCATCTCGTGTTTAATTTTCTTCTTTCGTTTTTTACGATCTACGATATGGCGTATAGGATTAATATACACTGGCTCTACACCGCGTACATAAAAATTGTCTTTGAATTATTTTACCGTTAATCTTAAATTTATATACTTTTTTTTAACTAAGTATAACTTTTTTTAAAGTCTTACATTTCTATCCACCCTGACATCCGTTAAGTTAAAAGAGAAAGTTGCTTCTAACAACTACCATAAAGAAATTCGCTTATTGCCACTGCTTGTGCACCGGAGGAAGATAGGGATTCAATTAGAATCCGTGGAGGCTCTTTTCATGCACATTCTGTGTACTTTTAGTAATTTATAGCATACATTTATACCTATTGAAACATACAAAGTATTTGATTTACACTGGACAAATTTTGATAAGATTTTTAATGATGAATGAAATATGGATAAATTTAATTGTACATGTCTATGTTCCCATGTAACGTATGCGCAGGAAAGTACATTCACATTCATTTTAAATACTATAATATGTAATTCTATGACAAGGATAAAAGCTTATCACTATACACAACATCAAGAGTTTTTTTTAAATATATTTTATAATGTTTTAAATTCTTTAAAATAAACACGTACATAGGTAAATTATTACAAAATTCTATATTTTCACAACAAATATAGACATTATAATCGAATTTAAATTTTGTAAATTAACATAATATTTAAAATAAAATAGAATTGACATTTAATTAACAAAGTTTATATAAAATCAAAAGGAAATATTTAAAAATATATTTTGCATGTAATTTAGTTATGTGGCATAATATACTGACTTCATATTTTCTTCATTTTCGATTTCAGGATGTACCATTTGTTTAATAAAGGAGTTATACACAACCATGGTTATTGATTTGTTCTTTTCTGATTGTTTGAAATCTGCTTCGCAACGAAATTCATTATCAGAATTCAGAATATTTTCATTCGTTGTGTATTGCGAATAAACTGAATTAACGAAGCTGTAATTGGCATTTTTCTGTGTTACATGTGATAAAGCTTTCATGATATTATTTCTGATCATAATTTTAAAAACATTGTATTCCTCCAGAGAAATAATCGAGATTTCATCAGTTTGTATATTAACTGATTTTTTTTCGTTCTTTTTGTTGCTTATTGTATTAATGATGCTGAAAACAGCCTTTTTTATGGCATTATGTTCTTCCTTATCGACACGTCTATTCAAAAGTAGCTCACGTGTGATAATTTTTAACTTAGAAAATTGTTCTTAAATGTTTGATTCAAACTGATTTCAAACAAAATTTCTTGATTGTCTTCAAAATTAAATATAAGCACTGTCTTTTCACTGTTTGAATTATTGGAAGGACGAGTTTGGTCAAAAGTTTCATCGGAATATTCGATCTTTATGTTCGCCTCTACTGCATTGCCAAATGAATTTGCTTTTAAATTTGACTGTGATTGTGGTGTGATTGTCTTTATATTGTACATGTTTTTAGATTTAGATAGAAGTTGCATTAGTTTTGAAAAAAAATCAGTAGATATATTTGGAGTTGTTACCACTGGATCATTTAAACAATACAATACTCTTTATTGTACACCAAGAAAAGATAAAAACATCAAAAATAAAAAAATAACAACTATTGAGGGAAATACAAAGGGCGGTCTTATTGCTACATAGCAATCTCTTCCAGACAACCCAGAAGAAGAAATAAATACAAAATAATAAAAAGAACAATGGGTAGGGTGCACTGAAATAAAAAATAATAAAGACTAATAAAAATAAAATACAGATACAAACTTATGCATTAAAAAGACAACATTCTTCAGGTAGATCAATGACCATAATTGAGCGGAGGAAGTGAGAGGGGTTAGAGAGACAAATAGTATTCTTTAATCTGTTTCTGGAACACATTTAAGGATTGAGTACTTCTAATTGACTGGGGTAAGGAGTTCCAAAGTCTTACTCCAAGAACAGAGAATGATTTGTCATAATAAGTCGAGGAGTGCACAGGACATTGGAGGGAAAGATTTTCTTTGGATCGTAAGGAAACATTATGACAGGAGCTGAGAAATCTAAAACGTTCATATAGATAGGAAGGACTAGCTATATTAAATAAGACGCAGTAGAGAGCAGAAAGTATATGAGTATTCCGACGAAGACGGATTGGGAGCCACTTGAGTTTAGTGCGGTATTCTGAGACATGGTCATATTTGCGAAGTCCAAATATGAACCGAATACAGAGATTTTGGAGGCGCTCAAGCTTGTTAAGTTGCTCCTCGGTGATATCAAGGTAACAAATGTCAGCATAGTCGAGGATAGGGAGTAGTAACGATTGTGCAAGCGTAATTTTGGTGGCAATGGGTAAAAAGTAATTAAACCTCCGGAGTGAAGCATAAGCTGCAAACATTTTACGGCTCACTGCATTAATTTGGGGTGCCCAAGGAAGACTTGAATCCAAGAGGATACCTAAATTTTTGACAACGTCATTATAAGGGATGAGAACTCCATTATATACAACGGGTTGTAGTTGACATTTTTTTATTTTGCAAATCATTCTTGAACTCTCAATGATTTTGGCTTGGGATTTTAAAGGGTTCACTGTTAACCCATAAGAACGACTCCAGTCGAGAATACATGTCAGATCCTTATTGATACATTCCACTGCTTTGGGAAGATCTTCAATGGTTGTTTGTAAGTATATTTGGAGATCATCTGCATACAAGTGGTAGAGAGAAGATATTTGGGATGTAATTGTATTAATAAAGATTGCGAATAAAAGAGGAGATAAGACGCCACCCTGTGGAACGCCAGCTACTGTATCAAGCCACGAAGAAAGTCTATCTTGGACACGAATACGTTGCCGCGCCCATACAAATAACTATGAAACCAGGTAATTGCAGTTGGAGATATGTTAAGAGAACGCAGAATCCCTAACAGGATGTCATGATCAAGAGTATTAAAGGCATTGCTGAAATCCAGCAACACCAATAATGTGACTTGATGATTTTCCATACCGTGGCGAATTTCGTCCGTGATTTTCAATAACGCCGTAGTCGTACTATGACCAGATCTAAAGCCAGATTGGAAAGGGTTGAGGATGTTATTTCTTAAACAAAAGGAATTAATTTGTTGTTGCACTAGTCGTTCTAAGACTTTGGAAAGAAAAGGAAGAATCGAAATAGGACGATATTCAGAAAAACTTGAAGGATTTGCTTTTTTAGGTATAGGTATAATTTGGGCATCCTTCCATTGATTAGGGAAAGAAGATGAGGATATGGAAAAGTTTAAGATAAAGGTTATAATAGGTGTTAAAAAATCTAACAAGGGAATGATCATTTTACGACTGACATTATCACTTCCGACAGCGTCAGAATGGATAGAGAGAATGTGTTTCCTAACATCACAATCTGCAAATTGCTGAAATACAAATGGGGAAAAGTCAGGAGTGGGAAACGATGAAAGTTGAGTAAGTTTTGTTGATTTTGCCATATTATCCAAGCAAGAAACAGAAGAAAAATGCTGATTAAGCAAACTTAAATCGACGTTAATTGGTATAGGGCATGGACGTGTTTTCCCAACTCCTATGGATCTTAAAAAGTTCCAAACACGACATGGATCTTCGTTTTGTACTGATTTATGGATAAGGCGGCGTCGTAAATCTCTACACAACTTGTTGCATTGATTCCGCAGGAGTCTGTACTTTTCCCGAATCCTGTCATTCTTTGGATCTGACCTGTAATTCGACTTTGCGTTATTCTTCCTAACTATCAATCTTTTAAGACCTTCAGTCAACCATGGGGCTGGAGGATGACGTATTCGCACTGGTCGGACAGGAGCATTTGTGTCATAGAGCTGAACAAGAAATGAATTAAACAATGCTACCTGTTCGTCCACTGAGCAAGCCTTAGTTATAACACTCCAGTCCATATTAGCAGCATCTTTTTGTAGCTTTTCCAAATCCATTTCCTCAAAATTACGCTGCAGAAGTATCCTTGATTTGGATTTCGGTGGTCTTATTTTATAAGATAGAAACAGGAGCTCATGATAGGAAAAGGCGTTGGCAGCACATTGACCAAATTTATCAACATGGTCGAGACAAGAAACGATAACCAAATCAAGGAGGGATGGAACACAGTTAGGAAAAAAAAATGAGTTTCAGAAAGAGGAAGGATATTTAAATTGGCTGCTTCTATAAGGGACTTAAGACGAAGAGATCGGGCATCATTCTTAAGAAGGCAAGTATTAAAATTGCCCATTAGCACTGTATGTTTATATAAAGGAGCTAGCTCTTCAAGAAGGTTATCCAATGTGGTAAAATAGTCAACTGTGGAAGAAGGACTATAAAAAACTCCGAGAAGTAATTTGTTGTGCGAAAGAAGCACTTCAATAAATAAGTATTCCGCTTCGTTCTCAGCTGGAAATTGAGATGATAAACGAACAATGGAAAAAGGTATATGCGCACGAAGGTAAATGGCAACACCACCACCACCCCGTGCATTTCGGTCGTTGCGTATTAACTGGAATCCTGGAATGGAATAGGATATGGATGGAAGACATGGCTTTAACCATGACTCTGAAACAAGAATTGCATGAACATTATCACTTACAAAGCTAGCTAACATATCAGGATAATGAGCCGGAATACTCTGTGCATTTATGTGAACTATATTGAAGTTTCTTAGAGCTTGAGAAAAATGGAAGTCAAGAGTATCTTTTAATGGAGGAATGCTCTCAAAACTTTCGTCATTACTTAGTACATCGGATGCTGAAATGAAAGAAGAGGAGCTTTGATTATGATCACTTTCACCAAAAGACATGTTATCTTTTACAAAAAGGAAAAAAAAACAATAACTACAAACTAAAAAAAAGTATACTAATAACTACAAACAAATAAAAATTATAAACTACAAAGATTTACTTTTAATTACATCTATTACCTACCAGCATTAACAGAATAGAAAATAGTGCAAATATTTAAAAAAAAAAATTAATACTACACATAGATGATTCATATCATAATTGATTGAATAAAGAAAGAAATATACATATAACACATGGTACTCAATGATAAAAAAAACTGAAATTACCGAAACAGACATCAAATAGTTTTTATGTTTTAATATATATATATATATATATATATATTAAAACATAAAAACTTAGTCAAAACTACTGTTATGCTCTTAGTATTGGAAACAAAATACACGTCCGACAGGGTATCATGAGCATGGATTCATTTACAAAAACACTTAAGACTCCCAAGAGAGATCAAATCTATAGATTTAGAATATACTGGAATATTTATAGTCTGTGATAGATTCACCATGATAGTACCAAAGACTATATTATACTCTGAATCGAGAAGATATTACTCTAAGGCAATAAACATAGCGATTATATACTCTTTGCTCAATGTGTTAAAACGAAATTTTATAATCTGTGATAAAAACTCTCAATTCAATGTTTATAATCTGTGATCAAAACATTATTATTTATTACCTACCTATATATATATATATATATATATATATATATATATATATATATATATATAGGTAGATAATATAATATTATTATTAACATAGATTAGCATCTAACTTAAAACAATAAAATCAAAACAAAAACACAAAGTCGAATTTCAAAGTGGCGTAGATAGATATCAAATAGTACTGGTTTAGCTTTCCATTGACGTCAGTGGAGTTTGGTGTTGATACGTATTTTTACAGAAAGATTACACTATTATAAGCACACACACAAAGTCTCAATATACGGAAACGCGTAATTTTTGAGAAAAGAATAATTGAAAATCAATTATTCTTGCAATGTTTATGTCTAATCTGCTAATAAACTGGCGCCATTTTGTAATGTCATTGTCGACGTCAATAAGGATGTCGATTATTTCCGAAAAAGGTCGATTTTTAAATCGATTCAAATCGTAAGCTGATGTATCGGTTCACAAAAAATCGATTTCTAAAATATCTATATTTTTTTAATGTTTCTATTTATAATGTAAATATAAACCCATTTTATGAAAAACAAGAAAGATACCATGATAAATGATCTCTTATTGAAATTTGTTTTATTTAACATTACCTATTAGGGCAGATAACAAATAAAATTGGTTAGGCTCAACTTATGTCAAAGAACCGAATTGATTAACCCCGACTCCACCTGGTACGAGTCTGTTCTACCCCTAGAGTTGTTTTATAGAGCCGGAGGCGCGTAGGGGGAGCAGCCTCCGCCTTCCCGCAGCGCCGGAGACCTAGCAGTCTCAAAATAGATACAGAAATCCTTATGAATCAGTCCCCTTATTTTTTTATGATGAAGGGGATTTTTTTCTCATAAAATGGATTTATATTTACATTATAAATGCAAACATGAAAAAAATATCGATATTTTAGAAATCGATTTTTTGGGAATCGATACATCAGCTTACAATTCGAATCTATTTAAAAATCGATCTTTTTCGGAAAGAATCGACCATATTGACGTCGACAATGACATTACAAAATGGCGCCAGTTTATTAGCAGATTAGACATAAACATTGCAAGAATAATTGATTTTCAATTATTCTCTTCTCAAAAATTACGCGTTTCCGTATATTGAGACTTTGTGTGTGTGTGCTTATAATAGTGTAATCTTTCTGTAAAAATACGTATCAACACCAAACTCCACTGACGTCAATGGAAAGTCGTACCATAGTACTTTTATAAAATGGAGATACATTGTACCGACTAATTTACTAATTAACTCTTAAATCTTATTTAACACTTAAGATTAGAGTCATAAACAGATACGAAAGGAAAAGAAATCAGGTTAGCAAAAGTACAATGCAGAGACACTAAAATATAGATGGAAAGCATAATGTGATATACATACGGTTTATTAAAGAGAACTAAAGTTTATAGACCAAATCACCATGATTTCTTCACTGCCCTCTTAGAGCGTTGAACTACCTTGTCAGGAGATCTACTTCTTCCAGCGACTGCCGTCTGTGCTTGGGAAGCATCAGCTGGTGCTACTGGGATGACTTCAAGCTCAGACAGCGATTCAACTTGATGGCGCAAGCCGTCACAAGCGATAATATAAATATAACCATCCCTAGTCCAGCAGTTACTTATGCCAAATTTCTGCCTGGCCACCATGAACACCTTGTGACGATCTTTTGTTAAGAATTCAGACATAGTGACACCCGTGCCTTTCAGTTTTGTTTTTAAGAACCAAACTTGATCACGAACTGGGACATCCCGGAACTTTACAAGAACTGGTCTTGGCTTCTTTTCTTTTGGACGTCCAAGGCGATGACAGCTGATAAAAGAAGTGTTGGACATATTGGATATCTTGAGCTTGTCCATTATAAGATTAGCAGCCATTGAAGATGTATCCTCGGACTTGTCCTCGGGAATACCATGAAGCAGCAGAATCTTACGGCGCCGTCTCATCTCCAAGCGGTCGATCTCTCTCCCAAGAAATTCAACCTGTCTTTGAACAGTTTCAAGAGCGGACAAGATGAAGTTTCTGAATGTTGCAAACTCCGTTGAAAGTACTGATGTATTTGGGGCCATAGTTGGACTAGTCTTTTGTAAGTCCTGCTGAAACTCATTCATGCGAGTATTGAAGAGTTCTGACATGGCTGACAGGGATCCCTTGAGGGCTTCCATAGTTTAGTGCAGTGTTAAAAAAACAACAAGTTAGAGATAATATATATCAAGGAATCAAGGCTGGTAAGCAGATGATTATTACATATATGTGTAACACATTAAGATATCCTAATTTCTATTTTTAAAATATAAATTGCACAAGACAAATCAAAACGTGTGTTACTTATTTCACTCCTACCCACGAAAAAACAATCTGGTTTTTTTTTCAATGTCTTGAAATGTAGATGGTTGAAGTAATACTTGTGCATGTATACTGTAAGAATGTATACGATTTTTAATTTTGTGATATCTGCAACAACAGAAGAAATTTATTTTATTGGATTTAAAATGGGTCGACGGACTCTTTTACGTCACCACTGTACTACAGTGTTTGTGGTAGGGGGCGACTATGTTCAATTCCAGTAAATATTAATGGCTTGTGATAGATGGCAGTATAACCATTTGGAGAACGTCAAAATACCCCCGCCGGAGACGGGCAGCAGCGTCAGAAGTACGATACACATGGTACTGTGATCGTCAATCCGCCTGCTAAGTGTGGCGAGTCTCATGTTCACGGCGAGGGCTTTTATGAATTGATGATGAAGAAGTTCATGATGATAGAAGTCATACCCTCATCTCCATTAATAACCATATTGCATAAGCTATTTGCACCTTTATTGAAAATAGTGTAAATAAATAAATAGTTGTATGTTATGTTATATGATATACATCATATTATATAGCAGTTTTTGGAAATTGTTCATGGATAACGTTGATTACTTACCATCAGGTGAGTCGTGTTCTCATTTTTCTACTCTTTCAAAAAAAAATTCAATAGTCACAAGACCTTACTTTCAACCTTAGTCGCCTCTAATACCATCCATGTGATTCTTTATTACCATTACCCGTTACAAATCCACTGCTGAACATAGGTAAGGAATGCACAAAACAAAATCCTAATAAAAAAACACACTCGGTCAAACTAATCTTAAGTTACACGATCACTTACAAATGGAACCACAATTATATACGAATTAAGATTTTTGTTCAAAAAGCAAAGCAATAAATCTAACTACTTTTTACATACTAATGAAAATTAAACTCTCATAATTATAACATATTTATTGATAACGCGATGGATGGGACATATAATACAATTTTTATATTATATACTCCTTAATTAGAATAAAAATTTTATTATTAAAAGAAAAAGAAAACGATACATTATATAAATCATAAGTTACTTACATTTCCACCGGAAGTGAAACTTTTATAGATGGTCGCGATGGCGCTGTTCCGCCTTTGCTTATTTTTTGTGTCATTTTATTTCGCTTCAGCTTTCGATAATTATTCGATTATTAAATAACGTAATGTAACAAATTTACGTTTATAATATTTATCGAAATAATTTATAACTACAATGTCAAGTTATTTTCAATAAATCTCGTAATTATAAAAATCTATTTCTTTAGCGTACATAATTTTAAAATATTTTTAATTAAACAGTTGAATATTTTGCACATAAACACTAAAATATTTTGTACAGAAAAGATACTTAATTACAAATTTAAAATAAAAAAAAACTAACAATTGATTCGTTTTTTTTTATTTAAAAATTACCTTTTGGGATTGTGGGCTTGATTTTGAAGTAGTCAGAACACTGAGTCACTCACTCAGACACACTCGGAACACTGAGTTTGCACTTCGATGTTGCCAGCATGCGATAGTTGGCGTGACTGACGCAAGCTTCTGACTAATATCTCGCTTTTATTTGAGGCAGGGCGGTGAAATAACAGACGCCCGCCCAGTGCGAGGGCAGTGCTTAAGCGTAATGAGACTCCCACCTTTTCGCACTGCAATACCAATATATAGATACCTGTTTATTTTATTTTAATATAATTATGTACATATGTACGCGTCTATATCTTGGGTATACATCAAAATGTTTATAGTTTTAACAGTAACGTTGCCACTATCGAAAAGAGGTTTCCGTCATTAGAACCTCGTCTGTCTGTAGATTGCTGCTTTAGAGCACTCTGCCTACCCTCTGGACAGGCTTTTAAACGTCCACTGCTAAACACTTAGATTACCTCATATCGAAATATTTGCCAAATTATTTTTAGATGTTATCAGGTAGATGTAGCCCATCTTCCGTTTCATTTTCCTCTGTCGCCTCATACACTATACGGTATGATCATTTGGTATAGTGATGATGGATTACACACACGACAAACTGACTTATTATAATTAAACAATATTCCACCTCACATTCACAAAATCCCTAAAATAATATATAACCAATGAGAACAAAAATGAAATATTATTGCTTATTTAGCACACAGGAAAAGCTTCAGTCATAGGCTCAGTCATGTAGCCACAGTTCTACCACAGACTCACGATGAGTCATAGTGACATTTTTATAAGTTAGTGAAGTTTCGGTTCGTTTCGGTTTCAGCGGTTTGCTAATTAGATTAAAAACTAAAAACAAACTTCAAATACCTATTAAAAATAATGAAATAATATTCACGATATAACTTCTGAAGTCGGTGCTCGGACGTACTCGTAGTGCATCGGAGAATTAGAGCTCCGGCTTCAGAAACTATTATGTGAAAATTGTTTTATACTTTTTAGTTTTTCAAGTGGGTTTTCTGAAGTTTATTTATTTTGGAAGTGGATTTCCAACGAGAATGTCGTCTAAATAGCTACATTAAAAACTTCGTCTCCAGTTATTGCCACTAAATTAAAAAAAAACTTAAAGTTATATTTTTAAAACCTATTTTTAAAATAAATAACGTTAAAATCAGTACATAAATATAAATATATATATATATATATATATATATATATATATATATATATATATATATATATAAAACCGAAACCAATTCTCAATACTACAATAGGTAAAAAACGGTCATTACGCGTAAACACAATTGTATTACGTGCTTACCTATGGAAATACTGATTCCTATGAAAAATTAAAAATAATCATATTTAAAAAAATATATAAATCAGGTAAAGGAAATAATAATATTGTATTTTGAGCCGTGGTGACTCAGGGAATAATCGTTCGCCTTAAAACTTCATAGGCTACAAGCAATCCGTCTTCGAACACCGTCAGAACCAATAAGCCCGTTAGGGCGCGTTCCCACTATGTCGTAACGACTAATTTATCGTTCGACGACTGTCGTCTCTACCTGTTCCCATTATAACGATTGTTTGTCGTCAACATTTTTTATCGTTTAGCGACTGTCGTATCTAGCTGTTCCCATTGGATCGCTCAGATCGCTCGCATCATCAGCAAGCTACAAATCTAGTCGCCTCTGCGTTCGCTTGGTGATTACTAGTGCGTTTACTCTCCTGAGTTCAATGGACGAAGATGAAATTTTAATAATGTATTACTTTTTGAAAAGAAGGAAAATGAAGCAAGAAATGAAAAGAAAGTACTGGGTACATCCAATGTTAATGAAAAGAATTCCATTAGGATTATGTCAGAGTTATATAGAAGAATTAAAAAGTGATGATGGAAAGTTTTATGACTATTAAAGAATGACTGTCTCCACCTTTGATAGCCTACTGGCACGACTTGCAAACAATCTTAGAAGAGAAAACACACATTTCAGAAATTGTATAAGTGCCGAAGAAAGACTAGTGATAACTTTAAGGTAAGTAAATAAAATGAAAATTCTTTATTAATGTATACATTTATTTATTTAGAGATTTATTTTAGAGTTACACGTTTTATAAGTAAAGATATCTTTAAATTATATATTGTCAAAATTAAAAGAATCTTGTGTGCTATCAGACAAATTAGTATAGACTGAATTTGGTGATGCAGCCGGTTCCATAACTTGATTGCTAGTCGAAGTTGATGCACCTGGATCTTGTGTAAAATATCCTGTCGGTTGTGATAAATGGTTTTGGTAGTCACCATAGTTTGCATAAGTATCATATAAATTATTACGAAGGCGTTTCTTTTTAATTTTTTCAATCAGTTGCATAATACCCGTTTGGAATTCAAAATTGTCATCATTGTCGAATGATGCCAAAGATGGTAAAATTCCTTTAATAAAGGACACATGTGGGTGTTCTTGATTATTTAATTTATAATCTAGATATTGTGACATTTTATCATCTAATGTGTCAGTCTTAGTTTTCTTTTGAGTAGAAGGTGCTGCATCACTTATTGTATCAGAGATAGAATTATTAGGCTCATTAGATGAATCAGAGGTCATACGGGGCTCAGTAACTTTTAATAAAAAAGACAGCTGATTCTTATAAACATACGGCCTAGTAGTTTTTGCGCCTGCACCAGATCGCTTTTTTTCTTTTTAATTTTTCAGGGATCTCATAAATGCATCTCGAATATGTGTCCACTTTGTAGATATCTGTGTAGCTGTAAAAGTAAAATAGACTTAAAATTAAACAACTGCATTATAATTTTAGAGTGGGAATGTCAACCATCAGCAAAATAATCAAAGAAACGTGTTCTGTTATTTGGAGCGTATTAAGTGCAGAATATTTAAAGTTGCCCAATACCGAAGAAGAATGGAAAGCGATCGCTGAAGCTTTTAAAACGAAAGCAAATTTTCCTCATTGCCTCGGTGCGCTGGACGGCAAGCACATAAGGATTACAAAGCCAATAAATAGTGGTTCTATGTTTTTTAACTATAAGGATTATTTTTCTTTTATTTTATTTGCAATTGTTGATTCAGAATACCGTTTCATTTACGTTAGTATTGGTTCATACGGAAAAGAGTGTGATTCATCTATCCTAAAACAATCCAATTTTTGGAAGAAACTAAATGATGGTACTTTAAATATACCAAGAACCACGCCATTACACGAAAATATGCAAGAAGAAATACCATATGTATTTGTTGGAGACGAAGCCTTTACATTGTCACAAAATTTATTGCGACCTTATGGCGGTACTCATTTAGACAATAAGAAAAAGATATTTAATTACCGTCTAAGCCGCGCGAGAAGATATGTTGAATACACTTTTGGTATCTTATCCAATAAATGGAGGATCTTGCATAGACCATTGGATGTATGTGCAGAAACAGCTATTGAAGTTGTAAAGGCTTGTACGGTATTACATAATTTTTTAATAAAAAAAGACGCTATATACTTGGAGAATACCCCAACCGTTATGCCCCTGGTAAACATGCCTGCAACACAGCTGCGTTCAAACGAAGGTGGTGGAAACGCAGTGCGCTTACAATTTTCCGACTATTTTGTATCTGAAATAGGCTCCGTACCTTGGCAAAACATTACAGCACATGTATCATAATAAATAAAAAGTTTCAGAAACTTACCGAAATCTTTTCTTTCCTTTTCCTCCAACTTGTCAAAATTAGGTTCAAAAACGCAACAAATTTCTCTCCACACGGCTAATTTCAAACCTTTGTCTTTATAAATGTCTAAAGTTTTGTCCCAAAGGACAGCCCTTTGTTCCACAAGTGGAATTAAAACTTTCGGTGTTATATTATTAGCCATTGTTATACGTCCACCATGCGCAGGAGTCTGACAAGTTCTAACACGCACAAAGCAAACCGAGTACAGACGCGAGGGGCGCGCGGGTGTGAGAGGGAAGGGAAAACACGTGTTCGTCTACATAGAGTTGCCGTCCACGATTTTATCGTTTTACGACTGTCGTGCTTGCCGTTCCCACTGTCACGACAAAGTGTCGTCACTGCAAAAACTGTCGTAGACGACAGTAAATTGTGTCGTTCTAAATGGGAACACCTCCATTTAAACATATAAGCCACGACATTTAAAACTACACGATTATTTGTCGTCACGACACGGTGGGAACGCGCCCTTAGTTTAAAAATATCTTGAGGAACCTTTATGACTAAACAAAGAAAAAAATTTATTCGTAACCACGATAGAATATAGTACAATAAATTCAAGACTAAAAGGAAACAAGGGAAAATTTTTAAATTAGATTCCAGCAGTTTATGAATGACTTAGTTAAAACTACAACAAAATTGCCGCAGCACTGTTTAATCTAAGTAATTTTTACTATTGTGAATGATGTAAATTAAGCCAATTTTCGTTAAAGCAGTGGAGCAGACTTTTCCATAATCCTCTTAAAACCAGAGGAGGCCTGTGCCTAACAAGACGACTCTTACGACACTCACGGGATGAAATGGGGAGATGATGGCTTCTCGCACCGCCACCACACAGCAATTTCATGACGTAAACAAATTGCCGGCATTTTTTTTAATAATTTAATAAATTATTTGTAAATTAATGGGCGCGTTTCAACATATCAAGTCTGTGTATGACAGATGTCATCTCTAACGTATACGCAAACTCCAACCCGTTTTAATTTGTACCCCGGGTAGGAAAGATAAGAAGTATCTGCCGAAGAGGACACGTGTCCCGGTTAGAAAGAGCAAGGCCGGCTTCGCCGTCTCCAGATGGTAGTAGACGGCGTTAAGGTTCAAATGAAGTCCTCTGATATTGTAAAAACTCACGGATAGCGTGGCGGGGGTCGCCTTTGTCTTATTGCTTTGCTTGTCCCGAGCAGTTTGACGAATGAGGGAATTGTTCGAAAAGGCGAAGTATTGGGTGACGCATTTTATGAATAAAAAAGTAATAAGTATGAAAGTTATGTATGTAGTATGAGGCGTATGTGGGCTGTAACTTTTATTTATAGAAGAGGGGGCAAACGAGCCTGCGTCTCACCTGATGATAAGTATCAACCACCGCTCATGAACAATTGCTACACCAGGGGAATTGTAGGTGGATTGTCATCCGTCACTGGAGGACCTAAGCACTATGCTCAATGACCTCAATAGTGTCTCCCAACGGATAGGTCTTAAGATGAACATGGACAAAACAAAAATCATGATTAACGTCCATGTCACACCCATGCCGGTAGTTGTTGGGAGCACTAAGCTCGAAGTTGTTGACGAGTATGTTAACCTGGGACAAATAGTCCGACTAGGTAAGCCCAACTTCGACCGAGAGGTCAATCGACGGATTCAACTCGGCTGGGCAGCGTTCGGGAAACTACAACACATCTCGTTAGACATACCTCAAAAATACCAAAACAAAACAAAAATACACTGGCAACAAAACACGTGTTGCCAGTGATGACTTACGGATCTGAGACGTGGTCCTTCACTGCTGGCCGTATGAGGATGCTCAAGGTCGCTCAAAAGCTATGGAGAGGGCTATGCTCGGGGTTTCTCTGCGTGATAAACTTAGAAATGAGGATATCCACAGTAGAACTAGAGTAACCGACATAGGCCAACGGATTAATAAGCAGAAGTGGCAGTGGGCCGTCCATATAGCTCGAAGAACGGACAACCGATGGGGAGGAAAGGTTCTTGAGTGGCAGCCTCGTACCGGTAGGCGAAGTGTAGGGCGACCCCCCATGAGATGGAGTGACCACCTGGTAAGACATGCAGGAAGTCGATGGATGCAGGTGGCTCAGGACCGTGCTTTGTGCCATTCCTTGGGGGAGGCCTATGTACAGCAGTGGACTTATGAAAGGCTGTAATGATTATGATGATGATGTCATCCGTTAATACTATTTGCGAGTAAAATATGTTCACACGCCTGTCGTTTTACGAGCAGTTTATTAATGTCACTCCTATAATATAAGTCTAGGAGAATAAAAGTAATTTTACGAATATTATAGCGTTTAGCTTAAAGCTTTAACATCCCCCACATATCGGGCGCTTTACAGCACCCATGGTCACGGCTGTTTGTGCTGCAACCATAATATAGCTGCAGCGTGGCTTTACCACGCTTGTGTTTTTTATGTTCCTTAAAATTATTTTCTGGGTTTCTTATAACCACGATAATGCTAGGCAGTTTTAGTTATTTTACAAGATTCCTCGTTTTTGAAATAGTTAATGTAATAAAGAAATAAGAACATGGTAGAGGTAGTTGTAGATTGTATCGTGTCAAAATATTTCCTCTATTATCATTATCCCATGATAAAACAAAGGAATACGTTGTTAGGGACTAAACGTCACCCAGATATTGCATATTTTTTCATCGCTACTACACGACCAGTACTCGTGTACTCTTACTTGTGTAAAAAAAGTTACCCGTAGATTTCTTTGCTTAGAGATTACATTATCTATCGCTTGCAGTAGTCGTCTGCCATCAGGTGATCAACACTTTTGCCACCCTAATTTTATACAAAATTATATTCATCACCATGAACGATGCATCATCAGAAATAATTTTATTATAGTATTAGGTTGACACACGGGCACACTATCCACATAATAGTAAGTGGATATCTAAGTATAAATATAAGTGATGAAAAAGTTAAAAGTTAATGTTAAAGTTACAGTCTATATACGTCCCACTGCTGGGCACAGGCGTCCCTTTATATCTGAGAGAGTTTTTGGGGATCGATTGCCCACCGCGCTGCCCCAATACGTGTTGGCAAACTTCACGTGTTTTCGAAATATAATTTTTCTTATTTCTTAGACATGCAGGTTTCCTCAGGATGTGCCCAGAGCACGTGGTAAATCTGCACTTAAAATTGATATTAACAGTTTCATTGGTGCCGGCGGGGATCAAATCTGGTTTGAACCAGTATTGTAAAATTTACAGCTAGCACTTAGCCCCTGAGCTACCACGGCTTCCCCAGAAGTAACTAAAATAGTTTTTAAAACGGCTTGTTATTTTTTTGTCTAAATAATCATCATCATCATAATAATCACAGGCTGTCGATAGCCTGTGATTATGATAGCTGGTCTCCTGACATAATGCTTCAAAGCACGCTCTTGAGCCATGTGTCTTAAATGAAATACAGAAACTTATTTGTGAACGAGTTACACTTTGGACATCGAAATCATAGCACATAGGACTTTGGACATAGAATTTAAAAAAGGGAAATTTTTAAGAAAGCTACATAGACATTAGACATAGACCCAGATATTTTGTCAACAAAATTCCCTTTTTGTTAGATTTTATGAAATTTTCAATCACCAAGCAGTGCCCGCGCATCTGAAATGTCTCGAATTCTTCTTGAGACATCATTACCTGCTTGTTAAGAGTAGATCAATAACATAAATAGCGGAAAATAAGCCTCGTTTAAAATGTACATTATATATTTTTTCATTATATTGGAATTATATTTAATAGCGTAGTGTGCACAATGATGTTTGTAGGTATTTTTACGTTGCCTATTTTACTTTGCTGTACTGTATATATAATCTTAACGCATCACGTAAGATTCTGTGCAATTTTAAATATAACAAGATATTAATTTAAATTCAAAATCATAAATTTATGCAACCCGTGGTTCAAAGCGAAGAGTTTCTTTTTCACAGGCTTCTAGCGTAACTTAGGGATATTAAGTGTCGACTGCAGAAAGACAACCACTATTACACAGAAAATCAGCATCTGTAATTAACAAACCGCCGTAACTGTGATCTTTATCACCATTTATTTTCAAATAATAAAATTAAATGAAAGCAACAAAGAAATTAAACGATTTATTTGTAGAGACAATACAGTGTACTTGAGAAAAAAATCAAGTTGAAAAAAAAGCTTTAAACATTTTACTGTGTTGTAAGGTTACATTACTCTAGCTACGAAATCGCTACGAAAATAACAGCCTAATTCTTTTATAAAATATTCAATCGTTTTTCTTTATTTCTTGTCTTATCTCTCGTTATTTAACGTTGATCTGTCATTTCAGATTTAACGAGCTAAAACATGAATACAAGTCTCGACTCTTAGATAATTTTCTATAAGAGAGGTTAAAATATTATAATCGTAGATTTTAAATCTATCGTTACTTTGAAGTAGCTTGTACCTGTCAAATGTCTTATTTTTTACACTTTTGAGTGGTCGAAAAAATGCCACAAGCTCAAATTTCGTTTCTTAACTTTCCATCTTTAGGGGTAGGTTTTTTGAAGTAAAAACTTTTTTAGGCACGTTGCGCACTTCAGGGATGGGGAAAAAGCATTGAACCGTCACGATCAGATACAAATAAACGGATGTGTATTTATAAATTTGTTTGCATTATGTGGATAGTAATCATTCTTTTACATATAAGATACCACAATAAATGACAAAATTATTACTATTTTAATACTTTTATAAAAATAATTTCAAATAGAACATCTTCCTAAAAAAATGTCAAAAATCTGGGGGCACGGCAGCGTCCCTACCAATTCGAGCCAAAAAGCGGCACGGCCATACCATCCTTTTCTCGGATGATGATTCTCGGAACTTTATTGTGGATAACACTAGAAGCCTGAATTTTCAGTAACCAAGTAGGCATTGTATAAACACGGTATTTCAAATTTTATTCAATTTGAACGAGTAATTTAAGAAATTTAACTAGTCAAAGTTTCTTAATTTTGTCACTCACTGACTGACTGATCATTAAAACTCTAAGGCACTTCTAGCACACCCCGAGGAGAATCCAGAAGTTTCATATTTAGAATACAATTAGCGTTTAGTTTATAAATCAAAGAAAACTTAAATATTATGTAATTTCGGTCCAGTTTTCTAGACACAACAACTGTATAGATAACTTTGTAATCCTATGTAAATATATAGGATTACAAAGTTACATTTGCAGTGAATGAATCAGTGTACCTGTATATGTATAATGCCATCAAAAACATAAAATAACAAAGCAAAATAAATTGGCTCCAGAACTTCTCAAAATCTCTTTGCTCTAGTCGTTCATCCACGTCTAAAAGCCAACCATGCTCTTTCACAGATGCTACAAATGTCGCAATTGGAGCAGTTATGCAGCAGTAAGTGAATGGCGCTCAGGAACTCTACACTCACCATACGAAACAAAACAGCATTATGCTGCTATTTTACGCTGATATTTTGTGAGAGCGTGGTTCTTCCGCGGTCGAGCCGACCCATTCATGCTACAACTACACAATTAATATAGTTGGAGCATGGCTCTACCACGTATAAAATGTTGTTTTAGACATCTCGTATGATTGCAGGTTATAATGAATTTTAATTGACTTCAATCTCAAAACATCGTAAAAGAATCTTCTAAGAAATGTCACAAAGCACGACTCGGAGACATTTCGCCGTCGTAAACATAGCTTTTTTTAATTTCTTAAAAGTGTCTCCGGTTAGAGAACCGGTCCTCTTTTACTGGAAAAGGGACATTTCATCTTAGTTCCCACGCCTGACAACGCATCTGTGCTTTGATTCGTAGTTGGTGATAGATGTAGATGTCTATGTACCACAGAAACCACTTACCATCAGGTGGACTGTGTTCCCGCTTGCCACCCTTATCCTATAAAAAAAACGCCCTCCCAGAGGAGCGTAAACTTCGTGTAGTCGTCCGCGGTCTCCTCAAAGAGCTCGAGACTTGCACATATTAAAAGACCTCAAAGTCCAAAATCTCCTGGTCCAGGAGGTGCATAGAATGCACCACCAGATCGACAATAAACGCTTTTTAGATTTATGCCTGGTCATTCTGGACTTTTCTCTGGAAGGCAAGGGAATATTTAACGTTCAGCACATCTGCATCCTAATGGGAATTGCAGTTGAAGCCCCCGACATAGGGGCATCCTTGGCCTGTGCAACCGATGCCAATTATACCACCACTTGGCCAAAAATTGTTACGTCAGGCCTATGTGCGTCAAGTGTCTAGGTGACCCACGGCACCAATGACTGCCCCGTGGTGCGTCAACGCGAGGAGGGACACCCAGCCAATTATCGCGGGTGTTTCAAAGCGCCGCGAAGGAAGCAGCGCGGAGGTAGAAGCCGTCCCGAATACGCGGGTCAAGTCTGTGTGTCTCGCTCTCGGCTGCCTTCCCCCAAATCCGCACCACCTTCAGTGCCAACTACCGAACCTCAAGTCGCCACCAAACCTGCCCCAGTCGCCGGGGCGACCGAGCAAGGTGTTAGCATTCCCGCGCCTTCCGCGCCAAAACCCAACACTTGGGTTAAACCGCCGGCACTAGTCGCCTCACTGCCAGTGTCGACTCTCCAGGCCCCACAATCGAAGCTCGTCCCACAAGGCTCATCCTCCTTCGCCGCTGACATCTCGCTAGTCTGTGGCTTCATCAGTAGCATTAACGTTGATGAATTATCCTCTTAGACACGCAAACTACGCGGAGCCACTACTCCACAGGATAAGCTCAATGCCACGACTGAGCACATAGGGCTAATCGACGTAATCTGGTCTTTCCAGTGCGCCTAAAAACCTCAATTAAAAGTCAAAATGGCAGTACAATATTAAGGTAGAACTAAACCATGCTCCTGTCGCGTTCTTTAACGTGAACGGCCTCAGAGACTCTTTCTGCGCAACCACGATATAGACGTGATATTAGTGCAAGATACCGGCTCCGTGGCGCAGTGACTTAGCAATGAGTTGCTGCGCTGGGGGGTGCGGGTTTGAATCCCGCACGGAACAAGTATTTGTATGGCCTACAAATGATTGTTCCGGGTCTGGATGTTTGTCCTTGTGAAATTTGTGTTTGTAAACTGCCTCCACGATACAGGAGAAAATCCTAGTGTGGGGGTAACGTTTTTTAAATAAAATAAGCAAAAAAAAAATAAGCAAAAACTACCTTTTTGAAACCTAGCCACCGCAACCCTAAGTTCGCAAACTACACCTTAGAAAGAAATAACAGGTTGATCAGCCCTAGAGGAGGCACCTTGATCTACTACAAAAGGTCCTCGTACTGCGTACCAATAGAGCTAGTGCTAGCAGAGCATTTCTCCTGAAATTCTCTTACAAGCAACCCCAATGTCAAGCATTGTTTGATCTCACGGAGCGAATAAACTTCGATGTTATCGCGCCTGAGACTCCAACCCGCTACCCATTCGCTGCCAGGCACCAAACGGACGACCTTGACGTAGCGATACTCAAAGACGTCCGTTTGTCGATACCATCAATTGAAACAAAATTAAAGCTCGACTCGGACCACAGGCCAGTTCTAATGCAGCTGGGCCAGTCCGCAGGTGAGGTCTTTCAGATCAAAACCATCGTGGACAGGCGTAACTTCGAGGTCAATCTCGAATCTACGACCGCCCAACACTTAAACAAAATCCCAGACAAGATAGACTCGCCGGAGGAGGCCAATGAGGCGATTAACGCTCTCCTTACCTCTAGAGTTGAGACGTTCTCTCATTTCCGATAGTATTTTGGACTGTGAAGTCTGTAAAGACCTAGAAATATTTTTAATGTCTCAAATATGCAGGTTACCTACCATGTATTTTTTCACCGCCAAGCACGTACCGTAATTGCTGATCATGAGGCTTCGAGTTCGAATCCCGGGTAGAGCCGAAGTCAGTTATTTGGTTTTCTTCTAGGAATTTGGCGGTGTTTTAAACCCTTGCATCGGAAAGAACGTCATCATCTTCATCATCATTATAGCTTTTCATAAGTCCACTGCTGAAAATAGGCCTCCCCCAAGGAATGCCACAAAGCACGGTCCTGAGCTACCTGCATCCATCGATTTCCTGCATGTCTTACCAGGTCGTCACTCCATCTCGTGGGGGGTCGCCCTACACTTCGCCTACCGGTACGAGGCTGCCACTCAAGAACCTTTCCTCCCCATCGGTTGTCGGTTCTTCGAGCTATATGGACGGCCCACTGCCACTTCAGCTTACTAATCCGTTGGCCTATGTCGGTTACTCTGGTTCTACTGCGGATATCCTCATTTCTAAGTTTATCACGCATAAAAACCCCGAGAATAGCTCTCTCCGTAGCTCGCTGAGCGACCTTGAGCTTCCTCATACGGCCAGCAGTGAAGGACCACGTCTCAGATCCGTAAGTCATCACTGGTAACACGCACTGGTTGTACAATTTCGTTTTAAGGATTTGAGGTATGTCTGACGAGAACAGTTGTCATGATCTTTGTTTTGTCCATGTTCATCTTAAGAACTATCCGTTGGGAGACACTATTGAGGTCATTGATCATGGTGCTTAGTTCCTCCAGCGATTCTGCCATAAGGACTATATCGTCGGCAAATCGAAGGTGAGTGATGTACTCGCCGTTGATGTTAATACCGTATCCGTTCCAGTCCAGAAGCTTGAAAACGTCTTCCAATGCAGCGGTGAAGAGTTTCACTGGATAGGTTTCGTACTCTGGTTCTGAACTCGCATAGCCATCGTAGCCCTACTGTACAAGCAATTCAGCACTTCGATATACCGACAGTCAACTTGGCACCGCTGAAGGGACTGCAGCACCGTCCAAATTTCGACGGAATCAAAGGTTTTCTCATAGTCCACATACGCCAGACATAGTGGCAAATTGTACTCCTCGGACTTCTGTACAACTTGCCGATGTATGTGGGTATGTATGTGGATCATGGTGCTAAAGCCCTTTCGGAAAACGGCTTGTTCGGGAAGGTGGAAGTCATCATGTCTGCGCGCGAGACGATTCGTTATTACTCTCGAAAACAGCACGTAGACGCGGCTCAGAAGGGAAATCGGTCCGTAGTTCTTCAAGAGAGCGTTGTCACCTTTCTTGAAGAACAAGACCACTGCACTTCCGCTCTACGCCTCCGGTGTAATGCCGCCATGGAGGACGGAATTAAAGAGCTTCTGAAGGACTTCAAGTACCGGTTTGCGACCCGCTTTCAGAAGCTCCGCTGTAATTTCATCCTCGCCTGGGGCCTTGCCGTTTTTAAGGTGCCGGAGAGCCATTCTTATCTTGCTGCTTGATATCTTTTGAATAGTGTCAGATAAGATTCGCTCTTGGGTCGTTACTCACACTTGCTTGTGGCTCCAACGAAGACACTCGGTCTTCAGCCTTGACAGTTGGCTCTTTCTGGCAGACAGATCTCTGGCAAAGACTTTGGAGTCAAGGCTCTAAAGTGGTGCGATTACCATGGTCGCCACCGTAGCCAGGAATAGCGGGCCCGCCGGGGACTGGGGGCCGTCACTTTGTTACATTTATAGGGGGGTATTTGCTATAGTTGCCAAGCTTGGCGAGCTGGATGGCAACCGCAGTTTTTTTTATTGTATTTTTGCTGTTATCAGGAAGATGCTGCTGCCCATCTCCTGCTTGTTTCCCTTTTACGACACCCACGGAAAGATATGGGGTAGTGGATATTCTTAACCGCCACTATACGGCAGAAGAACGTAAACGCCGTTAATCCTGCGCCTGATCTCTCTCTGATCGTGTTGGATTACCGTCCCATAAGACTATGAGAGTGAGAAAATAAAAAGTGCAATTGTACCTGCGCATACACTCGGGTACTATATTTTCCGTTAAGACTGGGCACCGTGACCAAATTCGGTCTGGAGTATGTCATTATATCGGCACTAAAATTGTACATTTCCTTTGAAATGGAACTCGGCTTACTCGCGTTCTATGAATTTTAAAGCAAGTGCTTATTATTTTACTATTATTGTATTATCCTGCGGCTTCACTTGCGTGGATTACGATAAAGAAACATTATCAGTCAATTTCTGAGCCCACATTATCAAAGTGAAACATTTTTGGAATCACCTTGGTATCTGTAACACGTTTTTTGCAGATACTATAATTATAAAACACTATGCTCGGAGTTTCTTTGCATGATAGGATTAGAAGTAAAGATATCTGCTATAGAATCAGAGTAGCAATGAGCCGGCTATAATATAATTCAAAGAACCGACATCTTATGGGGAGAACGCTTTTCGAGCGGCTGTCTCATAGCGGTAAACGAAGTAAAGAGCCCTTCACTAGATGCAGTGACGAACTGGTAAGTCATGCAGGCACCGTGTTTTGTGATGTTCCTTGGTTTACCTAAATTCAGCAGTGGACTTGTAAAGAGCTGTAATGATGATTGTGGCATAATATGTGATTAATGTGAGAAAATGATTAATAAATTATCATCATCATCATCATCATTACAGCCCTTCACAAGTCCACTGCTGAACATAGGCCTCCCCCAAAGAATGCCACAAAACACGGTCCTGAGCCACCTGCATCCATCGACTTCCTGCATGTCTTACCAGGTCGTCACTCCATCTCGTGGGGGGACGCCCTACACTTCGCCTACCGGTACGAGGCTGCCACTCGAGAACCTTTCTTCCCCATCGGTTGTCGGTTCCCCGAGCTATATGGCCGGCCCACTGCCACTTCAGCTTACTAATCCGTTGGGCTATGTCGGTCACTCTGGTTCTACTGCGGATATCCTCATTCCTAAGTTTATCACGCAGAGAAACTCCGAGCATAGACCTCTCCATAGCTCGCTGAGCGACCTTGAGCCTCCTCATACGGCCAGCAGTGAAGGACCACGTCTCAGTTCCGTAAGTCATCACTGGCAACACGCACTGGTTGTACAATTTCGTTTTAAGGTTTTGAGGTATGTCTGACGAGAAGATGTGTCGTAGCTTCCCGAACGCTGCCCAGCCGAGTTGAATCCGTCGATTGACCTCTCGGTCGAAGTTGGACTTACCCAGTCGGACTATTTGTCCCAGGTAAACATACTCGTCAACAACTTCGAGCTTAGTGTTCCCAACAACTATCGGCATAGGTGTGACATGGACATTAAACATGATCTTAGTTTTGTCCATGTTCATCTTAAGACCTATCCGTTGGGAAACACTATTGAGGTCATTGAGCATAGTGCTTAGGTCCTCCAGCGATTCTGCCATAAGGACTATATCGTCGGCAAATCGAAGGTGAGTGATGTACTCGCCATTGATGTTGATACCGTATCCTTTCCAGTCCAGAAGCTTGAAAACGTCTTCCAATGCAGCGGTGAAGAGTTTCGGGGATATGACGTCACCCTGTCTTACACCTCTCTGCAATTGGATAGGTTTCGTACTCTGGTTCTGTACTCGGATAGCCATCGTAGCCCTACTGTACAAGCGCTTCAACACTTCGATATACCGACAGTCAACTTGGCACCGCTGAAGGGACTGCAGCACCGCCCAAATTTCGACGGAATCAAAGGCTTTCTCATAGTCCACATACGCCAGACATAGTGGCAAATTGTACTCTTCGGACTTCTGTACAACTTGCCGAAGGGTATGTATGTGGTCTATGGTGCTAAAGCCTTTTCGGAAACCGGCTTGTTCGGGAGGCTGGAAGTCGTCAAATCTGCGCGCGAGACGATTCGTAATGACTCTCGAAAACAGCACGTAGACGCGGCTCAGAAGGGAAATCGGTCTGTAGTTCTTCAAGAGAGCGTTGTCACCTTTCTTGAAGAACAAGACCACCGCACTTCTGCTCCACGCCTCCGGTGTAATGCCACCATGGAGGACGGAATTAAAGAGCTTCTGAAGGACTTCAAGTACCGGTCTTCCACCCGCTTTCAGAAGCTCCGCTGTAATTCCATCCTCGCCTGGGGCCTTACCGTTTTTAAGGTGCTGGAGAGCCATCCTAATCTCGCTCAGACTGACATCCGGGATATCTTCGGAATAGTGTCGGATGAGACTCGCTCTTGGATCGTTACTCACACTTGCGTGTGGCTCCAACGATGATGTGTACAGCTGCCCATAGAACCTCTCAATCTCACTCAAAATCTCAGGTTTCCCGGAAACGATGCTGCCACATTCTGTCTTCAGCTTTGACAGTTGGCTCTTTCTGGCAGACAGATCTCTGGCAAAGACTTTGGAGCCTTGGTTCCGCTCGATCGCTTCTTCAATACGAGCTGTATTGAAGTTGCGTAAGTCCCGCCGCATGCATTTGGAGATCTGACTGTTCAGATGCCTGTATGCTGTCAAGTCTGTTGAAGAATGTAGCTTCATCTCCCGTCTAACAGCCATGAGATTAAGAGTGTGATCGGAGAGTTTTTGTGTTCTTCTGCGGCGGGTCGGCTTGCAGAACTTAGCTCCAACCGCATGGACAGTTTCCACGAGCTTGTCATTTATATCGTCCACTTCATTGCAGTCTTCTAGGCACTGAAAACGGTTTTGTAACTCGAGCTGAAAGGTTTCGGGACTTTGAAACAGAGCACGAGGGGGACGGGGCGTTGACTTCATTAGACGAGACCTCTCCAACTTAACGTTTAGGTTCAGTGTGCCTCTAACCATTCGGTGATCGCTACCAGTTTTCACCCTCGCGATCACGGAGACATCACTGAACAGTTGTCGTCTGGTCGTCATAATGAAGTCAATCTCATTTTTTGTGGAACCGTCGGGGCTCGACCAGGTCCACTTCCTGTGGGGCCGCTTCTGGAAGAAAGAGTTCATCATAAAGAGTCCCTCTTTCTCCATGAAGTCGGCCAGCTGCTGGCCCCTTGGGTTCCGTTGCCCTATTCCAAATTTCCCTACTTTCAGCTCACCGTTCTCTCTTGTGCCTAGTTTTGCATTGAAGTCTCCCATTAACACCGTATATTGGGTTTTGGAGGAATGCATGGCTCTAGAGATATCCTCATACATTTCCTCCACCTCCTCATCGGGGTGTGCCGAGGTTGGTGCGTAAACCTGTATGACCTTCAGCGAATACCGTTTGGTGATTCTGAGTATAAGGTACGCAACCCTCGTCGACACACTCCCGATTTTTACAACGTTGTTAACGAGAGACTTGTGGACGATAAATCCGACACCTCCTTGGGACAGATGGTCGCCCTCCCGGTGATAGAGCAAGTTGCCGGATTCGAGGATTACCGTGTCCTCCCCCTCTCTTCGGACTTCAGATAATCCTATAATATGCCAGCGCAACTTGTCTATCTCTTCTTCCAGCTCCACGATCTTCTCGTCAGTCCTCAGGGTGCGTGCGTTGTACGTTGCCAGGTCGAGTCGTCTAAGGTGGCAACCGAACCTCCACCGGAGATTCTTAGCACCCCCTGCCCCGCCGTTACCATGGTCGCCACCGTAGCCAGGAATAGCGGGGCCGCCGGGGACTGGGGGCCGTCTCTTTGTTACTCTCTTCATAGGGGGGTATTTGCCATAGTTGCCACGCTTGGCGAGCGGGTTGGCAACCGCAGTTTTTTTATTGTCATTTGGCTATTATCAGGAAGATGCTGCTGCCCATCTCCTGGCTGTTTCCCTTTGTCGCCTTTTACGACACCCACGGGAGGATATGGGGTAGTGGATATACTTGACCGCCCCTAAACGGCAATAAATTATGTATTACCTAAATGTAGATTTCGGAAAAAATATTTTGTCATGGTAATTGTATATGGTGTCATGTTCCTTTGCTATTAGCTATCAAAAATTAAGAAAAAAAAGCACATATCTTAGTGACGCCATCTAGGAATTGCTGACTTAGTTTTTTATAATCAAAATTACCCGTAATAAAAGTTTAAAAAAAACGGAAATTGATAAATTCTCGTAATAAAAGTTTGCCTGTTTCCATCTTGGCCTGTTGACAGCCTCCCGTTGCATAATTGTAGCTTGACGACTCTGCAATGAGTTGCAGCACTGAGCGGGTTCGAACCTGGTATGCAACAAGTTTTTTATGGCTTATAAATAATTGTTCCGGGTCTGGATGTTTATGTTTGTGAAATGTATGTAAACGGCCCAAATATACATACATATATATTATATGTATTATTACAGGGTGGCAAAAACGAACGGGACATGGAGGGAAAGTACATTAAATATTGAAGATACGAGTATCAAATTTCTTCTAAAAGAAAACATTCCTTTGTTTTCCAAAATAGGAATAACCACATCCAAACATATTTTAAAGGTTACCTGAGCTGGGAATCGAACCAACAATCTATAGGTTCAATAAAAAAGACTGTCGCTTTTTTATTGAACCTATAGATAGGGTCCATGATAAGGATAAAATCTTTCGAATAAACACTGTATCTTACAATTATAGAAGACCACTAAACCTAACAATTAGTACACACTAACATCTAGTACTCCTATATACCTAAATAAAAGTACCTAAACAGAAGAAAGTAAAAGTACCTAAATAAAAGAAAAAATGTATGTATGAACTTAATTTATAAAATACAGACAATTACAAATATTATTTATTATTTAAGTATAGTCATTTTTAGACGGAGTTTAAAAATAGAACATTTTAATTTGTGAACTATATATATTTTTTTGCATTTTTAGTTGGTTAGATTCCCAGCTCAGGTAAGCTTTCAAAAAAATGGTTATATGTGGTTTATCCTATTTTGAAAAACAAAGGAATGTTTCCTTTGAGGCAAATTTTATATCCTCAATGTTTAATGTACTTTCCATCCATGTCCCGTTCCTTTTTACCAATTAAAATTTAAAATTTACAGGAACGCAAAGAAAAGTATGTATAACACAAAACATCATGGATATTTGTGACACTTAAGATTATTAATTTGGATTTTGCTTATTATTCGTTAATTTAAAATTGCAAACGTCGAAAAAAGCAAAAGAACGAAAATTATACCCAATAAAGAAAAAAAGGAAATTTTTACAGGAAATAAACATTTTTGTACTTAATATTTTATTGATTTCTTTCATAAATACTTAAGAAAGACTATAATGTGGGCTGTAATCAGTACTTAACTACTTCTAGTCTCCTTGGCATACTTCTAATCAAGTTATCAATAAAATCTTGAGAGATTGCATTCCATTATTCCTGTAATGCGTTTTAAATATCTCTCAAATTATCGGGTCAGGATTTATTTTCTTAATTTGACTTCCAAGCTAATCCTATACATGCTCTATGGGGATTAAATCAGGCGACCTCGCTGGCCAAACTATAGCATTGATTTCAACGTCTCGGAGGTATTCCACATCTACGGCCGCAATATGGTGGCGTGCATTACTGTGCATAAAAACTAATATATCTTCTATAAGAAGAAGAGAGTGAATATTTGTGCTTACTGTAAACCCCCGAACCTATTTGAGCTTTGTTCTTACCTCAGAAGAAGTTTAGGTCCAGTTTCTGAACACGCTGGCAATGATGAACCGATCATTTCTGGCCACATTTTTTCGTTTACGTCGGTCCAGTCTGCCGATACTCCTTGACATCTCGGTGGCTTACAAATTTTGATACTCGTAATGTTCGAGTCACATGTTTGTAAGTGTGCCCAGCTTCAATTAATGTAAGCGTCCTAGTAACTTAAGTGGCGTTTAGATCTGGCATTCTCAGTTTATTTGCTACTGCAAATAAATACAACAGTTCACACAATAAACAAGGCAGTCAAGGCAAAAATTTAAACAAAACCTAAATTGAAACTCAAATTCAAAGGTACACAATAATTACATAAAAACAAATGAAATTCGAAAAAATTAAACTTTGTTTTTTCTTAATTAGCATTTACAAAAGTTTGTTGCCAGTATGCACGAGAATTATAACACGAGAAATTAAAACTTTTTAGGCGTCCCTCTAAATTTTTCTAAGAGTATATACCTTTATATGAGTGTATCTATATAAAAGAAAGACAAACAAACAAAAAATACACTTCCCCATTAATTTGTTAATATTTAGGATTAGACATTATGGCTGGCTATAATTAATTTTGAACATATAAATGATTACTCTAACATCCGTTGTCGTGTGGTGAGGTCTCCCCTATTTGTCTCGGCGGTATCGCAAGGTTGACGATTGAAGATTTCATTCTATGAAGCTATGTTTGTTTCCTTCTGTCGCTTCTTACGACACTCATGGGATGAGGTAGTGGATATTATTACAACGCCACTACATGTTCACGAACGCTGGCAATATTGAATTTAACAATAATCGCCAAATATTTCTAAAGGAACTGTATCCGCGACCGGTCGTCCCCGTTCTTTTCTCGCCCAAAAGCTAAGTATGGTCTAACGAAATAGTAAAACGGATCGAAGAACAAATATAATTTTGCAGTAAATAAAATGTTCTCCCATACATTGGTCTATGTCACGGGCAATGCTTCAAAAATACAGAACTAGAAGTATAAACATTTTTATTCCATATAAATTATAAATAATACTTATTGAAAGTCACTAATAAGTATAATTTACCACTGGTTCGGAAAATTCCTCTGTCCTGGGAAGAACCTGCGAGAATCCTAGCGGGAATTTTTTTACTAAAACTGCTATATTATTTTGCAATTACAAAGTTACATATATGCTTCATATATGTAACTTTGTAATTGCAAAATAATATTTATAAATTCGATACAGAACTGTCTGTCATTTTTGCAAAAGCAAATATACGCATACAAAAATTAAAAAATATAGCATCCAAGCACAGGCTTAAAATGATAAAAATAATTTTATTGGTGCCGGCAGAGATCAAATCGCTTTATGTGAAATTTACAGCGATCGTTTAACCCCTGAGCTATCACGTCTCTTGTTGCGATCTTGGACATACTTTTACACGCGGTGTAGTTGCGACAGTGTTCCAAACAGTCTTCAGCTAGGAGTAATAGTGTTGTGTAGTTTTCAGTTCGGGCCCCACCTAATACTACGTTTTAAGTAGACTGCACAATATCCCAAGACTTGTCGTGGAGCGACAATTAAATACAAAAGAGTCTTACCTAACAGCAACAAAACAACAAAAATAGAACAAAACAAATAATATATTTAAAATTTAAAAGATATTTACAATTTTATATAACAAAATGGAGTATGAAGATGAGGATGGATGTCGTGATTTACAATTATTTTAAAAAAAAAAAAGATAATAAAAAAAAGGATTAGTGTTGAAGTTGAGCCCGACGATCCACGGTGTACAGTAAGTGCTCTCAACGCCTGGAACGAGCACGCGCAGCGTAGGTGAAGGTGTGGGCGTCTCTAGGCGACGACCTCGGGTGAATGCGGAGGTTTGCAAGATCCGGCGACTTCAGGCAAGACAGGGGCTTGCAGGATCTTCAGCGACTTCAGGCAGGACAGAGGCCTGCAGGGTCCGGCGACTTCAGGCGGGACAGAGGCTTGCAGGATCCCGCGACTTCAGGCAGGACAGAGGCTTGCAGGATCCGGCGGCTTCAAGCAGAGCAGAGCCGTGCAGGATTCGGTGATTTCAGGCAGAGCAGAGGCTTGTAGGATCCAGCGGCTTCAGGCAGGACAGAGGCTTGCAAGATCCCGGGGCAGTGCGGCCCCGGGATAAGGCCTTTAGGAGATGCTTCGAATTTGAGAACTGAAGCGAGACTGACTTTCTTGACCGATTGTTCGGCTTTTATACCTTTTTAGAGAGAACGGAAAAATTATTTAAATTAAACGCAAATTTTTTGTAAATGGCTAAGAGGAAAGAGTATTTATGTGGAATTATCGAAGTAGAAACGTAGAAACAACAGACCGGTAGCGAATTTGAATATAATTGTCATGACAACCAGATAAACAACGATGTCAAAACATGTCAAATTTTGGTTTTAGGCTCGTAATAGAAAAACGGCAAGATTTAAGTGAAAAATGAGATATTATTGATATAGGAAAAAAGGCAGCGCACCTGCGCGCACAAAGCCCGAAATTGCAGAGTTACGGAAAACTAAATAAAAGATCGAAAAAGGTAGACTCCATTGACACCAGTTTAAAAGTGCTGATAGTGTGAAAATACGAAGTAAAAATGATTTGTTATTGTGTTCTTATGGTTTAAAATCGTTACAGGATCCTATTCAACGAATGTTCAAAATCTGAATACCGATGTGTTTTAAATGGGGAGGAATTGAGCCCTGTTGTATCCACTGTTTGTCTTGGCATCACTCTTGACGCAAAGCTCCAGTGGGGCCCCCATATATCCAAATTAGCAAGCAGACTAAGTTCTGCAGCCTATGCTGTAAAAAAGATTAGAGTACTCACTAGTGTCGAGACAGCTAGATTAGTTTATTTTAGTTATTTTCATAGCATAATGTCTTATGGGATTTTGCTATGGGGAAATGCGGCTGATTCAGAAACTATTTTTGTTTTACAGAAGAGGGCCATTAGAGCTATTTACAATCTAAAACCGAGAGAGTCTCTTAGAGATAAATTTAAAGAAATTAATATATTAACTTTGGCCTCTCAGTATATTTACGAAAATTTAATGTATGTTCACAAAAACAAAGATAGTTTTAGTAAAAAAGTGATATACATTCTGTAAACACTAGGAACAAACACAAGCTAGTGATACCAGTTTCTCGACTCCACATAGTCAGTAATTCATTCTTGGGGCAATGTATACGCTATTACAACAAGGTCCCGGAAAGTGTACAGGTTCTCTCTATTACCAAGTTTAAATGTTTTATTAAGCTGAAACTGTATAAAAAGGGTTATTATAGTATAAATGAATACATGGTTGATAATAACCCCTGGGAATGAGGTGATCGCTTCCAAGCAGTTTCTAAAATAAATTTTGTAAATAGTTCGTAATCATTTATATTGTAAAATTTATTTTAAAAAAAAGTCCCGCTGGGTTTCTTGCTGGTTCTTCCCAGGACAGAGGGTTTTTTTCGAACCAGTGGTAAAGTAAAAAATGACTTTCAATAAGAATTACACATGTAATGTATATTGAATAAAAATTATTCTATTCTATTATATTCTATTCTATGGAAATAAAGGTGATGTAAAATATCCAGTTTTGAGGTGAATGCAGAAAATCGAAACAGAATGGAAAAATGAATTTAAAATAATGTAAAATGATATGTAAGTAACATAACACTACATTTTCCCCCCGACCCTGGAAAATTTTTGGCTCAGCAAAAATTTTGATATGTACATTCTAAAATAAACCGTAAAAACACAGCTTTGCAGAAACAGACATCACCAGGCAAAATCAGATATACTAACTCTTACATTCATCATCTGCCATTCAGGTAAGGGTGGGGTTCACATTCAATGACTACCACTCTAAAAGTGTGTTTTCGAAAGGACATTTAGGCTTATTTAAGGAGTAGTCCACTCCTGCGTGAAAAAAAATATTAAGGGAGTAGTCAGCCGCTCCTAAGTGGAGATACAGATAAAGAAATATCTTAAGTAAGCTTTAGTCGCTATGACTTAAGTAAAGATTAAGAACGGCCAGAGCGGTAGGGCTCAAAGCCAGAGATCAGCAACATCACCAACGAGATGTGTCTGAAATAAAAATAAAAAGTAAAGATTAACCAACGAAAATTCGAGGTCCTAAAGCAAGATGTGTTGAAGAACACTGGGTCACCAAACAAACAACCAAATTAAAAGAAATAAAAATAATAAGGTGAGAATGATGGTGATATTTATACATATATACAAATTAACAGTTAAGAAAATTTATGATTTTACATCTTTGATGTGCCACTTGCCTCTAACTCCATTAGGATCTTCAAGCACATAGACTAGTGGTGACAGTTTAGCTATCACTTTGCGCTTGATGAACTTAGGGGCAAGTTTAGCATTAAAGTATGCGCCAGCATTGCTTAAAACATGGTTTTTACGCCAAACAGTATCTCCCACATTAAATTCTTTAAAAGCCCGGCGAAGATCATAGCGAGCGCTATTTTTAGCGTGCGCTATGTGAAGTTTAGTTTGAACTTTGTGAAAGATAGATGAGAGGAGACCAGCATTAGACGCGTAAATATCACGAGGCATAAATATCAATTCCTCGAGGTTCTGAGTTGGAGTATAGAAGGAACCACAAGGTATTGTTTCCCTACCAAAGACTAAAAAATTTGGAGTAAAGCCAGTAGCTATATTTGTAGCGCTGTTCATTGCGTACTGAATCTTAGTAAGATGGTTGTTCCAGGATCTATGATCGTCTCCTACTAGAGATGCTAGAGCTGTAATAATTGTACTATTAAACTTCTCCGTAGGATTAACCTGAGGACAATATAAAGCTGTGTGAAAAATAAAAGGAACGTTATAAGAATTTAAGAATGAGTGGAATTCTCGCGACTGAAATTGACCAGCGTTGTCCATTATAATAGTTTGGGGAATGCCATGAATTAGGAAAACTGAATTTTCTAAAACATTAATAATATTAGCTGAAGTAGCACGTTTAAGGGGGAAAATCATAGTATATTTAGTAAAATTGCAGTTAATTACTAGAATATACTGATTTCGTCTTCGAGTCATAGGCAATGGACCCATAAGATCTAAGGATATAGTTTGAAAAGGTCTGGAGCAAAGTTTACGTTTACCCATAAGACCATAGGGAGAATGATTAGGGTGTTTGTAGGTTAAGCAGGTTTCACAAGTCGAGATTAAATTGGCAATGTCCTTAAACATACCAGGCCAATAGTATTTTAAAGATATTTTCTTGAATGTCTTGAAGATACCAAGATGGAGTTCTGAAGGGGAACCATGGTTAACTTCAATAAGTGCATGTCTATCTTAAGGTAGTGGAACTTCTTTCCAAATAAAGTCATCGTTTAGACGATCGGGAGAATGGATGCAGCGGTATAGATTGTTATCCCTGATAGTGTAGTTGGGATATGCGTCTGGGTTGTTGGAGCATCCGAGAAAAATCTTGTTGTAGTGCTCAAGTTTACGATCAGGTGGTTCTTCAATCGTAATAGGATGTACGCCTTGAGGCGAAATTTCTCGTGTATCAGGACGTTCTTGATTCTTATGTCTTGATAATAAATCTGGAACAACGTTATCTTTTCCTTTTTTATGTTTCAGGACAAAGTTAAAACATGATAAGCGTATAGTCCAGCGAGCAAGTCTTCCTGATGGATTCGATAAGTTCTGAAACCATTTAAGTGCACCATGGTCAGTATATATTGTAAATTCTTTACCATTGTCTAGGTAATATCGCCAATGTTCTAACGCAGTTATTACAGCCAATGTTTCTCTTTCAGTAGTTGAGTAGTTCTGTTGATTTTTGTTTAGTGCTTTACTCATGTAAGCAATCACGACTTCTTTGTCATCTTGATGTTGAGTAAGCATTGCTCCTATGCCATAGTTTGATGCATCACAATGTACAGAGAAGGGTAGTTCGAAGTTAGGGCAAGCAAGGACAGGAGCAGTTACCAAAGCTTCTTTAAGTTTCTGGAAAGCAGCTGCAGCTTGTAAATTCCATAAAAATTTAGGAGCGTTCTTCCCGGAACAGGTTACTTGGTTGAGTGGAGAGGCAATAGTGCTAAAGTTTGGAATGAATCTTCTGAACCAGCTGCAGGTGCCTATGAATCTTCGTACTTCTTTTCTGCAAATAGGTACGGGATATTCTAAAATAGCTTTTATGTTATCTGGATCAGTACGTTGACCATACTCGTCCACTAGAAAACCAAGGTATTTCAGTTCTTTCCTGAAGAATTGACTCTTCTCAAAGTTAATAGTCAGATTAGCATATGAAAGTTTTTCATGAACTTTCATGAGAAGTGATATGTGTTCATCAAAAGTCTCGCTAATAATAACGATGTCATCCAGATAGCAAAATACCTTGTTCTCAAATTCAGGAGTAAAAAGCATATCCATTAATCTTTGTAGAGTTGCAGGTGAGTTAGTAAGACCAAAAGGCATTACCTTGAATCTAAACATACCTTTTCCAGGTACATAAAATGCAGTTTTATCTTTATCAGCAGGATTCAAGGGAATTTCCCAAAATGCTTTCGCAATGTCGATGCTTGATAAGTATTTGGCATTCCTCAAGTTGTCCAAAATTTCGCTTATTAGTGGCAGACTATAAGCATCACGACGTGTAACTGAGTTAAGCTTCCTGCTGTCTACGCAGAAACGCCATTCACCATTCTTCTTCGGAGTGATGAGAACTGGAGATAACCAAGGACTTTCGCATTGTTCAATGACGTTCCATCCTAGCATCTTGTCAACTTCATTAATTAACGCCTTTTGTTTTTCAGGAGACAGTCTGTGACATCTTTGTTTGATTGGAAGAGAATCACCAGTATCAATCTTGTGGGTGATTAAGTGTGTGCTTCCCAGGATACCTTTTTCTTCAAAAGAAATTGTCTTGAAGCGTTGGATGATGTCATTAGCGATGTTCTTTTGATTAGGAGTTAAATGCTCATAAGGTAAAACTTTAATATCTTTAGTTTCGATAGCAGAGCATTTAGATTCTGTAAAGTTAAGAGAAGATAAAACACTAGGTAAAAGATTAAATTTTCTCCAAAAGTCAATACCTAGTATTAGCGAAGGAAATATTTCAGGGAAAACATAAGCTTTAATCAAATGAGTTTGATTATTGAAATGAACAGGTAAGTCAAAATAACCCAAGGAATTAACTTTTTGATTATTAGCAGTAGAGACAGTAATAAGATCTGACTTGAGAAGTTTGCAGCCCAGTTTAAGAATTTCCAAATGAGAATTATTACCCAGAATAGTTACTGAGCTGCCAGAATCTAGTAAACCAGATAAAGTTAAGTCATACATTTTGACATTAACGAATGGACGATTAAGATCTTGTTCTTTGGAGTAGAGTGTAGAAGAGATTTTGTAACAAGAAAAGAAGTTTTGAATTGTTTTAATCCAATTAGTCCAATCGTCATTATCAAAGTTTAAGTTACTTTTCAAGTCAGCAGTTATTTTTTTTGAACTAGTATTAGTAGGCAATCTGTAGTTTTAAAACCCTTAAGACCACATTTGAAACAAATCACGAATCGTGGTTGAGTACAAGTGTTCAAAGAATGACCTTGTTTACGACAGCGAACACAAAAAGAGCTTTGTTGAGGAGCTTTAGTTTGAGAGAGACTATTAACTTGTCTAGAAGGGTATTTGTAGGATGAAGTGAATTTATTCATGAAGGGAGGAGAAGGTCGTGAGTTATTAGAAGAATTTGGAGAGTCAACTGAACTTGAAGTGGAATGCTTGTAGTTGAATTCAGAAATAAGAGGACTTTGTTGTACATTTGGTTCTTTAAATTGTTTGTCTCTGTCTAGGAATTTTTCATAGTTTTGGCAAGTAGCCAGAAGAGAGTTGATAGAGTCAATGTCTTTTAGAGCTACGAAGACTGAATAACATGGGCGAATATTCCTCAAAATAATCTCCAATTGTTCTGTTCCAGAAAGTTTCTTCGAAAGACGAGAAAACATTCCAGACATGATGGAAATATAGATGACGATAGGTTCATCTCGACCTTGAGTTCGATTCCTAATCGCTTCTTAAAGTTTATGATCATAATCAAAACCACCAAAGTCTTTGATTAATAAGGAAGAAAGTTCGTTCCAAGTTAAGTTTGGATTCTGATTATATTTAAATCTGAACCAATGAAGAGCGTTGTCAGTGAAAATTTCGAACGCTTGTGAAATCAACAAGTCTTTGGACAAGCCACGAGCTAAGCAGTATTCTTCAAGTTTTTGAAGAAAGGATCTTGGACAGCTTTTACCATTGAAGGTGTGTCTTTTCAAATCTTTGAAGACGTTATTTGGAGAAAAAGATTGAGGTGGTTGTTGGTGAGGTGGAGGATACGGGGTATATACCTGAATAGAAGTTTGAGAAACAAGAGGGAGTTCCGTGACAGTCGGGTCAACAGGACGGTCAAGTGATGGAGGGTCATTTTCAGTTGAAGCTGGAGTCAAGGATTCAAATTGTTTAGTAATATCGTCAAATTTCATCTTCAAAGTATCGAAAATAGCTTTAAAGTCTGGATATAAGTCAGTATCTATTCGTTCCAATCTGTAAAAGACATGATTAATAAAAGTTTCTATTAGTCGCAAGTATTTGGTTTCACCTTGTGAAAATTTTTTAATTTTACAGTCCAGGTAGGTTAAAGTAGAATCAATTTGAGACAAGTCATCTTCTATCGGAATTGGAGAAGTCAGAATATCTTCAGGATGAGAATTCGCAACTAAACGCAAAACCTGTTTTTTTAAAAGCAAAACAGTATTAGCTGGTTCCTCACATCTAATCTTCACTTCGTATTCGAGTTCGGCCTTGTTAAGGAATTCGTAGTTAATAACCCTTTTCATTGTTATAATTAAGTGTAAAGTTAAGTTTAAGAAATAAAAATTTAATTAAAAATTATACCTCTTTAAGTTATCTAGAATAAAAATATTAAAGTGATGAATGTAAGTGAAGTGTTAAATGTAGGTCTAAATATAATCTAGATAAGTTGAAACACTAGATGAAGTGTTGTTTTAGAATTTGAAAGTTATGAAAAGGATGAATAAATAAAGAGTTAAGAACGAAAAAGAAAGCAATTAAATCAAAAGGGAATGGACAAGGCGCAGTAAAGGTGAAGAAAAGAGAAAGAGAACTTTTACGTTGGGCGCCAAAATGTTGTGAAGCGACAATTAAATACAAAAGAGTCTTACCTAACAGCAACAAAACACCAAAAATAGAACAAAAACAAATAATATATTTAAAATTTAAAAGATATTTACAATTTTATATAACAAAATAGAGTATGAAGAAGAGGATAGATGTCGTGATTTACAATTATTTAAAAAAAAAAAAGATAATAAAAAAAAGGATTTGTGTTGAAGTTGAGCCCGAAGATCCACGGTGTACAGTAAGTGCTCTCAGCGCCTGGAACGAGCACGCGCAGCGTAGGTGAAGGTGTGGGCGTCTCTAGGCGACGACCTCGGGTGAATGCGGAGGTTTGCAAGATCCGGCGACTTCAGGCAAGACAGGGGCTTGCAGGATCTTCAGCGACTTCAGGCAGGACAGAGGCCTGCAGGGTCCGGCGACTTCAGGCGGGACAGAGGCTTGCAGGATCCGGCGACTTCAGGCAGGACAGAGGCTTGCAGGATCCAGTGGCTTCAGGCAGGACAGAGGCTTGCAGGATCCCGGGGCAGTGCGGCCCCGGGATAAGGCCTTTAGGAGATGCTTCGAATTTGAGAACTGAAGCGAGACTGACTTTCTTGACCGATTGTTCGGCTTTTATACCTTTTTAGAGAGAACGAAAAAATTATTTAAATTAAACGCAAATTTTTTGTAAATGGCTAAGAGGAAAGAGTATTTATGTGGAATTATCGAAGTAAAAACGTAGAAACAACAGACCGGTAGTGAATTTGAATATAATTGTCAAGACAACCAGATAAACAACGATGTCAAAACATGTCAAATTTTGGTTTTAGGCTCGTAATAGAAAAACGGCAAGATTTAAGTGAAAAATGAGATATTATTGATATAGGAAAAAAGGTAGCGCACCTGCGCGCACAAAGCCCGAAATTGCAGAGTTACGGAAAACTAAATAAAAGATCGAAAAAGGTAGACTCCATTGACACCAATTTAAAAGTGCTGATAGTGTGAAAATACGAAGTAAAAATGATTTCTTATTGTGTTCTTATGGTTTAAAATCGTTACAGGATCCTATGGAAATAAAGGTGATTTAAAATATCCAGTTTTGAGGTGAATGCAGAAAATCGAAACAGAATGGAAAAATGAATTTAAAATAATGTAAAATGATATGTAAATAACATAACACTACAGACTTCAAAATACTGTAAGCTCATTCTGCGTATATTGGACCAAAAATTAATATTCAAACCTGAAGGTAGCCGGGCTAACTATGACATCGGGACGTCAAACACCTTAGTCCCCCCCCCCGTGACCATGGGTGCTGTAAAGCACCCGAAACGTCGAAACGTGGGGAATTAAAAAGTTAAATTAAACGCGATAAAATTCGTAAAATTAGTTTGATTAATTTAACGTGTAGTGTTCATTCACTACTACATCATTAATACATAATATGTTAACGACTGAAGCCAAAGCGTTCTCGGGATGAACATTTTCGATTATCGCTGCAAAGTACGCTTATAAAAGTTACGCATAACTTTGTTTGCTGAAGCAGAGATTTACACATGAGCAGATCCGTATGTGCACTAGGAGTTCTGCACAAACAATTTGTTAAGTAAGCTGCTGTACAAAATTTTGGATGAATCGTTCTTTAATTTACAAACTAAAAGTTTCACTGTGAAGAACATGCTTGTTTTATACGCGCGGGTATCATTTTAATTTTTTCACAAAGAAACATAATTGAATTCAGGGATTTATTTCACAAGGCTATGGTTCGTTGCATGTTTGTATTATCTTTGACGTTGCAGTCTAATGGGTTGGCTCGCCCGGGGAAGGACCACACTCTTACAGAATACCAACGTAAAATAACAGCTTAAAGCTGCTGTTTCGTATGATAAGTGTTGAGAACATGAGACTCTTTTTACTGGTTTTAGGTGCTGTCAAAGAAGCACCTAAAACCAATAAACGTTCATATTGCATCTGCGGTTGCCAACACCCCTATGCAGCATTCTATAGGGGAGGCCTATGTTCAGCAGTGGGCTTTAATGGGCTCTAAAGTTATATAATGTTAACGGTGACAGTGAAATTATTAACTTTTTAATTTTATTTATTCAGAAATCCAACAGCTTTTATCAAAATATACTTACCTCAATTCGTATTGCATTTACATAAGCCTTACTATAAGTTTCCCTAGATTATCTTTACGTAATTAAAATAGAGACACTTCCTTCTCTTTATTTCATTATATTGTTTTTTTGCTTTTTTTAAAACGTTACATCCACACAAGAATTTGCTCCTGTATTGGGGGGGCAGTTAACATACATAAATTTTACAAGGACAAACATCCAGATCCGGAACAATTATTTGTAGGCCATACAAATACTTGTTCCGTGCGGGATTAGAACCCGCGGCTCTTGGCGCTGCAATTTATTGCTAAGCCACTGCGCTACGGAGCCGTCAGTATTTAGTCAATGGGTAAACAAAAATTGGCGAAATCGATTGTCTGACTTTATAGATATCGTGTAACATATAATACATTGGAAATGAAATTGATAATTTCTTCCTTTATAGAAGCGAGTTAAATTAATATGAAATTTAAAAAAAAACCTAAACGCTGCCCCATGGTTTCTATTCTACGTAAATGCTAATATTATATATGCCTACCATACATTTATAAAGCCCCGCCTGTGGGCATCGCCCGCTAAAAGCAATAATCGATTTTTCCCGATATCAGTTTTGATTTATCTTTTTAACGCTTTGGTATGGAAAAAGTAAATCTATATCAATACCTATAAATAAAATTGAAGTGTCTGCCTGTATTATTAAAATATTAGCTTATAATAAGCTCTGGGGGTTATTTAAATGTTATTAAGACAAATAACAATTTTTAAAATTTTTGTCTGTCTGTCTGTCTGTGTCCAGGCTGATGTTCGGATTGACTGAACCGATTGTGATGAAACATATGACGAACAGATAGAGAGCAATGCTAGGAGGGATCTAGGTCATATATTATTAGAAAAGCACGATTCTTTAAAAAAAGCCGCAATAAAAAATTCTTAAGTTTAAAAAAAAATATTTTGTCAAAGCGCTCTATGCATTATAAATCCGTTTTGTGTGCATATCCCTAGTCATTATAATTAGCTTAGAATTTTCTTTGAGATGTTGATGGCTGTAGCTAGAAGGGAGAAGGGTGATTCGAGAATGCTACAATACTTTACATGCCATTTTTTATCACCGTCATTTTATTATAGCAATATTTTATATTACCTTATTAAAATGTATAAACTAGGCAACACAATTTTTTATATTGTCTTATCTAGTTACAATTTCAGGTTTCAAAATCGTCAAGTATTTTTCAGAAAAAACGATAAATACTTTCGTCATTCGTAGGGTTCATGTGATCCTTGCAGTGTTCTAGGAAATAATTACAAACGATCTGACAGAAATAGATTCCTTGGAAAAAAGAGAAAGCATTTGTGTCAAAAGCTTTCGTCAGTGCCGTGTCGGTATTGGAGGCAGGTATATATTTTAGCCAAGTAGTGGCGGTCAAAAATATCTACTACCCCATATCTTCCCGTGGGTGTCGTAAAAGGCGACAAAGGGAAACAGACAGGAGATGGGCAGCAGCATCTTCCTGATAGTAGCCGAAATTACAATTAAAAAAAAACTGCGGTTGCCAACCCGCTCGCCAAGCGTGGCAACTATGGCAAATACCCCCGTATGAAGAGAGTAAAAAAGAGACGGCCCCCAGTCCCCGGCGGCCCCGCTATTCCTGGCTACGGTGGCGACCATGGTAACGGCGGGGCAGGGGGTGCTAAGAATCTCCGGTGGAGGTTCGGTTGCCACCTTAGACGACTCGACCTGGTAACATACAACGCACGCACCCTGAGGACTGACGAGATGATTGTGGAGCTGGTAGAAGAGATAGACAAGTTGCGCTGGCATATTATAGGATTATCCGAAGTCCGAAGAGAGGGGGAGGACACGGTAATCCTCGAATCCCGCAACTTGCTCTATCACCGGGAGGGCGACCATCTGTCCCAAGGAGTTGTCGGATTTATCGTCCACAAGTCTCTCGTTAACAACGTTGTAAAGATCGAGAGTGTGTCGACGAAGGTTGCGTACCTTATACTCAGAATCACCATACGATATTCGCTGAAGGTCATACAGGTTTACGCACCAACATCGGCACACCCCAATGAGGAGGTGGAGGAAATGTATGAGGATATCTCTAGAGCCATGCATTCCCCAAAAACCCAATATACGGTGTTAATGGGAGACTTCAATGCAACACTATGCACAAGAGAGAACGGTGAGCTGAAAGTAGGGAAATTTGGAATGGGGCAATGGAACCCAAGGGGCCAGCAGCTGGCCGACTTCATGGAGAAAGAGGGACTCTTTATGATGAACTCTTTCTTCCAGAAGCGGCCCCACAGGAAGTGGATCTGGTCGAGCCCCGACGGTTCGAGAAAAATTGAGATTGACTTCATTATGACGACCAGACGACAACTTTTCGGTGATGTCTCCGTATTCGCGAGGGTGAAAACTGGTAGCAATCACCGAATGGATAGAAGCACACTGAACCTAAAAGTTAAGTTGGAGAGGTCTCGTCTAATGAAGTCAACGCTCCGTCCCCCTCGTGCTCTGTTCCAAAGTCCTGAAACCTTTCAGCTCGAGTTGCAAAACCGTTTTCAGTGCCTAGAAAACTACTATGAAGTGGACGATATGAATGACAAGCTCGTGGAAACTGTCCATGCAGTCGGAGCTAAGTTCTGCAAGACCCGCCGCAGAAGAACACAAAAACTCTCCGATCACATTCTTAATCTCATGGCTGTTAGACGGGAGATGAAGCTACATTCTTCAACAGATTTGACAGCATACAGGCAACTGAACAGACAGATCTCCAATGCATGCGGCGGGACTTAGGCCACTTCAATACAGCTTGTATTGATGAAGCGATCGAACGGAACCAAGGCTCCAAAGTCTTTGCCAGAGATCTGTCTGCCAGAAAGAGGCAACTGTCAAAGCTGAGGACCGAGTGTGGCAGCATCGTTTCCGGGGCACCTGAGATTTTGAGTGAGATTGAGAGGTTCTATGGGCAGCTGTACACGTCATCGTTGGAGCCACACTAAAGTGTTAGTAACGATCCAAGAGCGAGTCTTATCCGACACTATTCCGAAAATATCCCGGACGTCAGTCTGAGCGAGATTAGAATGGCTCTCCAGCATCTTAAAAACGGCAAAGCCCCAGGCGAGGATGGAATTACAGCGGAGCTTCTGAAAGTGAGTGGAAAACCGGTACTTGAAGTCCTCCATGGTGGCATTACACCGGAGGTGTGGAGCAGAAGTACGGTGGTCTTATTGTTCAAGAAAGGTGACAACGCTCTCTTGAAGAACTGCAGACCGATTTTCCTTCTGAGCCGCGTTTACGTGCTGTTTTCGAGAGTCATAACGAATCGTCTAGAGCACAGACTTGACGACTTCCAGCCTCCCGAACAAGCCGGTTTCCGAAAGGGCTTTAGCACCATAGACCACAAACATACCCTTCAGCAAGTTGTACAGAAGTCCGAGGAGTACAATTTGCCACTATGCCTGGCGTATGTGGACTATGAGAAAGCCTTTGATTCGTCGAAATTTGGGCGATGCTGCAGTCCCTTCAGCGGTGCCAAGTTGACTGTCGATATATGGAAGTGCTGAAGTGCTTGTACAGTAGGGCTCCGATGGCTATCCGAGTACGGAACCAGAGTACGAAACCTATCCAATTGCAGAGAGGTGTAAGACAGGGTGACGTTATATCCCCGACACTCTTCACCGCTGCATTGGAAGACGTTTTCAAGCTTCTGGACTGGAAAGGATACGGTAATAACATCAATGGCGAGTACATAACTCACTTTCGATTTGCCGTCGATATGATCCTTATGGTAGAACCGCTGGAGGAACTAAGCACCATGCTCAATAATCTCAATAGTGTCTCCCAACGGATAGGTCTTAAGATGAACATGGACAAAACAAAGATCATGTTTAATATCCATGTAACACCTATGCCGGTAGTTGTTGGGAGCACTAAGCTCGAAGTTGTTGACAAGTATGTTTACCTGGGACAAATAGTCCGACTAGGTAAGTCCAACTTCGACCGAGAGGTCAATCGATGGATTCAATTCGGTTGGGCAGCGTTCGGGAAACTACGACACATCTTCTCGTCAGACATACCTCAAATCCTTAAAACGAAATTTTACAACCAGTGCGTGTTACCAGTGATGACTTACGGATCTGAGACGTGGTCCTTCACTGCTGGCCATATGAGGAAGCTCAAGGTTGCTCAGCGAGCTATGTAGAGGGCTATGCTGGGGGTTTCTCTGCGTGATAAACTTGGAAATGAGGATATCCGCAGTAGTACCAGAGTAACCGACATAGCCCAACGGATTAGTAAGCTGAAGTGGCAGTGGGCTGGCCATATGGCTCGAAGAACCGACAACCAATGGGGAAGAAAGGCTCTCGAGTGGCAGCTTCGTACCGGTAGGCGAAGTGTAGGGCGATCCCCCACGAGATGGAGTGACGACCTGGTAAGACATGCAGGAAGTCGATGGATGCAGGTGGCTCAGGACCGTGCTTTGTGCCATTCCTTGGGGGAGGCCTATGTTCAGCAGTGGATTTATGAAAGGCTGTAATGATGATGATGATGATGAAATATTTGTAGTAGCGATCGATCCTTACGCAATTGCAAAGGAAAGACAAGAGTTTGTTCGTTTTCCACTAAAGGTTATGTTAAAGGGAAGAAGTAATCACATAGTAAAATATCATCCCTAATATATCTACAGCATTGTGCCAAATCAATGTGAATAATTATAAAATTAATGCAAAAGTGTAATAATCTTTGTTCGTAAGGTCATACCTTACGTTTTTTAAGAGTTTATTATAATGTTGTACAATTATTCATATATTTTTTTTCTAGAGACAGCTTGATTTAAATATTTATAACTAGCTGTTCCCCGCGACTTCGCCCGCGTGTAATTTAGATTTTTAATTTTTTCCGTGAAACCCTAATTCTTTTTCTAAAACAAAATTAGCCTAAGTTACTCCTTATAACATTAGCTGTCTGCCAGTGAAAGTCCTATGAAAATCGGTCGAGCCGTTTCGGAGATTATCCGGAACAAACAGACAGGCGGACAGACAGACAGACAGACAAAATTTTTCACATTTTATAATTATTCACATTGATTTGGCACAATGCTGTAGATATATTAGGGATGATATTTTACTATGTGATTACTTCTTCCCTTTAACATAACCTTTAGTGGAAAACGAACAAACTCTTGTCTTTCCTTTGCAATTGCGTAAGGATCGATCGCTACTACAAATATTTCATCATCATCATCATCATTACAGCCTTTCATAAATCCACTGCTGAACATAGGCCTCCCCCAAGGAATGGCACAAAGCACGGTCCTGAGCCACCTGCATCCATCGACTTCCTGCATGTCTTACCAGGTCGTCACTCCATCTAGTGGGGGATCGCCCTACACTTCGCCTACCGGTACGAAGCTGCCACTCGAGAGCCTTTCTTCCCCATTGGTTGTCGGTTCTTCGAGCCATATGGCTTTTATAATTAGATAATAACAAGCCAAATGCTTTTGTGATATTGTTGATTCTATTTTTAATGTTGATCATATTTTTATATTTATTTAATAACACGCATATTTTGTGATGTCGTTGATTATATTTTAATATTGTTGATCATATTTTTATACGTAGCTAATAAACAAGCCAAGTGCTTTTGAGAATAATTATATAATTTAAATTTTTTGACTTTGATTATTATTTGGTGAAACATGCTTTTATACTTTTGAGATGTTGCTCTGTGAAATATATTTAAAATTATGATATAATAATATTTTGTTTTATTAAAGTCCAACCATAATGTACTAAACGTTTTTAAAAAGGATTTTTGTATGTGACTGTACTAAGTTACCTCACATTTTTATGGTTGGGCGAGTAAAATTTAATACAATGTCGTTTTATTTGGAGTCGTTTTTAAAATTTAGTTAAATTTTTTTTCCTGGCTGTACTTTGTACGAGCGTGCGAGTTGACGACATAAATATTAGGTAAATTCGAAAGGTGTCAAGTCGCCCGAACGGGCGAGTTTTTGTCGGGCGAGATGACGAATAACCCATGACGTTTCTTCGGTACACGGTCATATTCAGGTGTTGCGGTGACCACTGTGGTAGTGTTAAAATTTCTATATATTTCGTCGTTTAGTGGAATATCGACTCCAAAAAGTCTCACTGGTATGATGTATAATTTTGTTATACGATACTTTTTGTTTTGCTATTGTTAATTAAATTTGCTTGAGATTTATTTTAAAGTATGTATGAACAAACCGAGTTCAATCCCGTCGCTACTGAATTTGTTGATTGCAATTTTAAGTATTGATTGACTACGTGGTCGGTCCTAAAGAATAATTTCGTAAAGCTTGCAGGTTGTTCTTATAAAAATGAAAAACATTGGGGCAAGCAACACCGATTTCGAGGACTTTTTTATTTGAAAGCTGATGCTTCTCATGTGGTCCTATATAAATTTGATCTAGGTCTGACCAATAGTTTTAGAGTTATTCTTAATAATTTAAACTGAAGTTGGTTGTACAAATTTTTTAATTTTTATTTATTTATATTGTAGTCGGTTGTACAAAATTTATAATTTTACCACTTGTTCTATTCTATTCTTAACAACAATCACAGCAGTCATGTTGATTATTGTTCAGTCGTATGGTACCCGTCTTATCAAAACAATATTCAGCGTATAAAAAGAATCCAAAAAAGATTTTTAAATAAAATATCTTATGTAAGTGGCGTTCATCGTACAATTCGCAGATACTCTGAAAGATTAGCGCATTTCGAAATTTTATCATTGGAACAGCGAAAGAATTTGCTATCTATAAGCCTTTTACATAAATTACTTAATAATAAAGTGGATTGTCCATCCCTCCTATCACAAATTAACTTGAAGGTGCCCAAAATTTCAGGAAGGTTGTGTAATTTTAGTCCCTTTAGTGTAAATTTCAATAGCAAAAATTATGGTAACAACTCTCCTCTATGTTCTATGATGAGAAAATACAATGATATATTCGGTAAATGTAATATAGATCTCTTTAGTGATAGTCTGGGTTCCTTAAAAAAGAAAATATTTCTATACTACACTCAAACTGAAAATTAAAACTTTAAATTATAGAACTTTAAATTATACAATGTTAAGCTCTCTACCAAATTATAATTTTACCTGTTTTAATTGCATAGAATAGTCTTTGTGTTTATATCATATTTTATTATCTGTTAATTTCATAACTAATTTTAAGTTTCATGTTGAAATGTTGTGCATACCTTTAAGTTAAATACATATATAGTATAATTTTGTTTATAACTGCAAATGTTTAATAATAATGTTTTGTATGTGTTTAGTTGGTAAGCCTAAATAAATAAATAAATAAATCACTACTATCCCACTGGTAAGTGGTGATGAAACCCTGAACGGTAAATTAAACTGTCTTAGTTGAACAAAAGTTTTAATATGTACTTATTATGTTTATGTGGGATTTATATAATTCAATATAATGTGATTGCAAAAAGAAATTAAAAAATATGTATTATTATTATGTTATGTTTATAACTGTATTAGCAAGGACGATGTAGGGATTAGTAAGCAGAAGTGGCAATGGGCCAGCCATATAGCTCGAAGAACCGACAACCGATGGGGAAGAAAGGTTCTGGTGTGGCAGATAAAAGGATGTCATGATGATAACTGTATATTCCAATATAAAAGTAGTTTGTATACATTATTATTTGTATTTGTATATATTATTAAATATGTCAATATAAATACATTTACATTTAACTTAGGAGTCTTCGCTCTATGTACGGCCTCCAAATAATTATTTAGGATACGAATGTGTATTGTAAAATGCCACGACGATTTAGCACAGTGTAGGGCGGCTCCCTACAAGATGGGATTATCTCTGGTTGGGGGACCTGGTAAGAGATGGAGAAAGTCGATGGATGCTGCTGGCTAAGGATTTTGGTTTGTTGCATTCCTTAGGGGACCTATGTTCAACAGTGGACTTGTATTGGGTTGTAATGATAATAAAGAATCACATTAATGGTATTAAAGGTGACTAAGGTTAAAAGGAAGGTCTTGTGGCTTTTGAATTTTTTTTTGAAAGAGTATAAAAACGAGAATACGACTCACCTGATGGTAAGTGATCAACGTTATCCATGAACAATTTCCAAAAATTGCGGTATGGCCATCACGTATTTATAGCATATATATAACTTGATGTATTTCTGAACGTTTTCTTATATTTACGCAAAGACTACACATAAAATGAAAATATTTTTTTACGGATTACGTCACGTTTAATTTTAACTTTTTTAATACTTTCACTGTCCAAGCAGTTATTACAAATTTCCCGCAACGTCCAAGCAATTATATATAGTATGTGCTGGGTACCGCATGTGGATCCCTGAACTCCCTGGGCTGATTGGGACGAATAATTAGCATCAGGAATCCGAGGTCCCACATGTGACCCATTTTTAATTTTAATCTCTGAGGTTATTTTTAATCTATAGTACATTTTGTTATTAATCTATAGCAATGTAGTATCTACCTAATATATATACGTATGTTTGGGTATAATTTAATATATAAACTTAACAATAACGTAATTACAGACAGTCTTACGTCAACACTCAAGTGTTTCATTTCCCTCGTCCTTACATGGCGACGCTGCCAGGCGGTGCGCTGCGGCAATGCAAGCGCACCGCCGGGCCTATTAAAAAAAATGGGAATAAATATTGCTAAATTAAATAAAGAAGACCTGAGTAAAATAATTGACAATAAAGTAATATTACAACGCAATGAATACAACACCGGACGTGACGAAACATAAATAAATATAAATTCGAGAAGAAGTCACAATAACACAATAAGAATTTTATAGAAGCTGACTGAAAATTTAAAATATATAATATATAGTACTATGAAGACAACTAACGAAGAATGAGGAAATAAAATGGCGATTTTTTTAATATGATGACCAAAGTTCAAAATTCAAGAAACGGGAGATTAGTTTTAAAAGGAAAGTGACAGTTGTACTTTTGCAAGCTTCATCTAGAAGAATATGAAATATGAGCCAAAAAGAACAAAGAAGAAAATTTGAGGTAACATCGCATTAGTCTACTTTTGTCATTTCTTTATAAGATTTCTTTAAAAAGTTTTAAATATTATAAAAAAAAAGTTATGTACTAAATATTACATACATACATACATATAATCACGCCTCTTTCCCGTAGGGGTAGGCAGAGATCAGTTCTTTCCACTTGCTACGATCCTTACATACTTGTTTTGCTTCGTCCACTTTCATTATTCCCTTCATACATGCTCTACGGTTTAGGGTACTCTTGACCTGGCCTTTTTTCAAGACGTCCCTGATTTGGTCTAGAAATGTCCGCCTAGGTCTACCCCTTCCAACACTTTCATTCACACTCGCCTTATACACTTTTTTCGTCAATCGTTCTTCATTCATTCTCTCGACATGGCCAAACCATCTCAGCATACCTTTCTCAATTTTTGTCACTACATCTTCTTTCAGACCACAACGTTTTACTAAATATTCTGTATAACATATATGTTTAAGTTGAAATTAATTATTAGATATTTTATATATCTAATAATTAACGATTTATTTCTTATTTTATTATTGTTTTAAAAAACTCATATTACAATAATTATAAATTAAGTTACGTAAGTGCTTCAGTGGCATTTGTATTAAAGCAATAGACGATTTTATATTTACTTTTATTCAGTAATTGTTTTGCAAAGAAAATAATGAAATAATATGAAAGATAAAATTTTTACGCACTTAATTTCACCAAATTTATTGTTAAAATAACAATGTGATACATTTCGTTGTTTTTTTTTCTGTAGTCTTTTAATATAAAATTATACAATTCATTCAACAAATTAATTCTACACATTCAACACCATATTTTTTTATTATGTTTTAGACTATATAAAATAAAAAAGTACATAATGCATTTAGCATGGCTAGATTTACTAGCAACCAAGGCTAGTAATTCTAGCAGTATGAATGATGATATTGAAAGAAAAAAGGCAGTTTTTAGACACCTAAATAAGAGAGTAAAAGAAGTAGTTGAAAGGAAAAAGCAAGAAAGAACGGATAAGAATGATAGAAGAATATCGGATAACTTCCAGGCAAACATTAAAATGTTCTGGAAACTCGTAAGAACTACCAGGGGACATTCACAACAGCCTAGAATGAATGCTATACGAGACCAGAATGGCTGTATTCTAAATGACGAAGTTTTGAGTTTAAGGAGATGGAAGGAATACTTTGAAAGCGTGTTTATGAGTGATGAGACGCTTGAATTAAATGAAATAGAAATTCCGAAAGAAGAGGAAATAGATAGAGATATAAGTATAGATGAAATAATGGAAGCAATGAAAAGTATGAAAGCAGGTAAGGCAGCCGGTTATGATAGAGTATCTCTCGAAATGCTAAGGGCTGGAGAAGGAGTGGTGGCAGACCTGCTGTACACCTTGTTTAATTTATGTTGGGAACTTAAGCGGGTACCGGGAGACTGGTGCAAAGCCGTGATAGTCCCAATATATAAGGGAAAAGGATCACAGCAGGACTGTAAAAACTACCGTGGTATCAGCCTTCTTAGCATTGTGGGAAAACTGTATGCTAAGGTACTAATTGAAAGAGTTATGAAAGAAGACGGAAAAATTTGGATTGTGCAAGCGGGATTTAGAAAGGGAATGGGATGTACGGATCAGGCTTCCCCGTGGTTGTTCAACCTATTTATGGACAGTTGTTTGGAAAATTTGAACGTAGAAGAATGCGGGTTAAGAATGGGTGAGTTAACCGTCAAATGCCTTTTGTACGCCGATGATCAAGTCATACTTGCGTCGTCGGCAGCCGAGTTGCAAATGATGGTTACATTAATGAACAGGACATTAAAAAAAAAGGGAATGAAAGTGAACGCAAGTAAGACGAAAGTTATGGTTTTTGAAAGAGAAGAAAGTAAAACGATATGTGAAATAAGAATAGAAGGGGAGTTGTTAGAGCAAGTAGATGAGTTTGTATATTTGGGATGTGTGTTTAGCAGGGATGGTAGATATGATAAGGATATAGAACGATGAGTGAATGTAGGAAATAGAGTGAATGGGGCTCTACACTCTATTGTGAAAAGTCAGAATGTGTCCAAAAAGGCACGTATGGCAATTCACAATGCTGTGTTAGTACCTACTTTAATGTATGGTAGTGAAAGTTGGGTGTGGCAGAAGAAGCATGAGAGTAGAATAAATGCTGTAGAAATGCGGTCATTAAGGAGTATGTTAGGGATGAAGCTGAATGACAGAGTGAGAAATTGTTTAATAAGAGAAGAGTGTGGTTTGCAAGATGATATTGTGACCAGGATTAAGAAAGGAATGCTTCGGTGGTTTGGCCATGTAGAAAGAATGAATGAGGAAAGAGTGACAAAGCAAATTTATGTTGCACAGGTGAACGGCATAGTCGGGAAGGGTCGCCCTAGGCGAAAGTTTATCGACCAAATTGGCGATATATTAAAAAAGGGCCAAATCAAGAGTACGTTTAACCGACGAGCGTGTATGCGTCGGTATATGGATGTGGAGGAAGCGAGAGAGGTGTATCAGGATCGTGCCAAATGGAAGTCCATAATCTCTGCCTACCCCTCTGGGTGACAGGCGTGAGTGTTTATGTTTATGTTTTATGTTTATGTTTATAATGCATTTAATATTATATGTACGTTATTTACAAGTAACTTGAAAATATTTGCCACATTTTAACATTTTGTAATATTTCTAGTAGGTATTGTATTCTATAAAAAATTCAATATATTAAGCTACATTTTACGATGATCTGGTTCGGATTAAAGCAAATTTATTTTTAAATTTAACCCAAATTTATTTCTGTAGTAATTTTTATTTAAATGTATATAATTTTGAAGGATTTAAAAAAAATCGCTATTAAAAAAGTCATAATTATTTTTCTTCTTTTCTAAAGGTACCTTGAAACAATTTTAAAGTTATAAATAAATAAATATATATTCTTTAATAAATAACCTTAAAGTTAATATAACCTACTTAAAAATGAAAATTGTTCTTCTCAATGATTAAATAAATTAATGTTTTGTTTATATAAACTTGGTAGCCGCTATAGTGATGACGACTTAAGTTCCCATTATTATTTCTTTGTTTAATTTGAATATGAAATGGAATATTTTTGAATTTCGATTTTATATTTATTGAACTTTTAAATCAAAAACTTTTAATTTTTATAATTCATTATTTCCTGGGAAAGTGATAAAGTTTGGATTATTTAACTTATTTGTATACATGAGAAAATAATTTCTTCAATTTATTTACTTAAATTTTGCTGTGATCATTGTGAGCCTCATTCCCTGACTGAAAATGATGTACATAACTAAATACTACCAGAGACCATATAAGAGACTCATTTAATAAATTTGTAAAGACGTGAGTTAATTTATGGCTACTATATTAAAGGCTAATATAATATAACTAAGAAATACGGAATTATTAATGAAAAATATTAATAGAGTGTAGTTGTGAGAGTAAGGCAAGTAAAGAAAATTATCGGAGATTAGCATATACACGTACAATCGGCCTGATCAGCTGAGAGTTTGGAAAACCTAATAACCGAGTAATTTTTTTAAGGTTGTTCGGATGCGATTAACGACGTAATGAGTTTTAATGAAGCAATGATAATTTATTATGTATTGTATAGGAATAGTGTCCATATTCATTATCATGTATGTACTCGACCATGTAGATGAAAGTATATTATGGTACAATTAAATAATGATTAATAAAATATTATAAAAGTAAAGAAATAAATCAAAATTAAACAAAAGTTGACCTTGACAAACAAATAATGGAGAGATACGGGAACGTCTATCACTGGTATACCATATAGTCCTCGAGTAGGGTATGTTTCCATGATTGGATGAAAAAATCGGAAGTATCGGGTACTAGGGAACAATACCTTCAGTACAAGTAAGATGTGAACAAGTTTACTCATATTAGTACTGTTGGGGACAAGAGAAGTCTTAAATTTGTTACCCTTGATAATGGTACATAGAGGTCACATCCTTCATCGGATCATAGTGTGAACTTAGTTTTCCTCCGTGACAATTGTTGGAGTCCTTTTAAAATTACTTAAACGTAGACCTCAAGGTTGTGCGCACAACTCAAGGTACAGTTTTACCTTGATATAGTATGATAAAAAAGTTTATGTACCAATAAAATGAAATGAATGTTATGAAAAAGTTATATAATACCTTTTGGTAAATGTTCCTCCGGATCGGTAGTATCAATGGGCGTTCCTCAGGGCTCGATTCTTGGCCCATTCCTGTTCTTAATCTATATTAATGACTTACCTTATCTTGTAGGGGACAATCACGATATAGTATTATTTGCTGACGATACCTCTTTAATTTTCAAACTGAAACGGCAGTCAATTAAATATGACGATGTAAATAATGCTCTATCGAAACCAAAACCAATGTACTATGGTTTAACGCCAACAATTTGCTCTTAAACGGCAATAAGACAAAATGTATTAAATTTACAATACCTAATGTAAAACATTCGAAAACCAATGTGCTCTTAAATGGGGAGGAGTTGAGTCTTGTGGATACCACTGTTTTTCTCGGTATTACTATTGACGCGAAACTTCAATGGGGCCCCCATATATCTAAATTAGCAAGCAGACTTAGTTCTGCAGCATATGCTGTAAGAAAGATTAGAAGTCTCACAGATGTTGAGACAGCTAGGTTAGTGTATTTTAGTTACTTTCATAGCGTAATGTCTTATGGAATTTTGCTATGGGGTAATGCGACTGATATTGAAGCTATATTTGTTTTGCAAAAGAGAGCCGTACGGGCGATTTATAATCTAAATTGTAAAGAAATTGTTAGAGAAAAATTTAAAGAAATAAACATATTAACTTTGGCATCGCAATATATTTATGAAAATGTAATGTATGTACATAAAAACATAAATAGCTTTAATAAGAATAAGGATGTTCATACCTTAAACACTAGGAACAAACATAAGCTTGTAATGCCACTTACAAGACTCCACAGAATTAGTAATTCATTTATGGGGCAATGTATACGCTTTTACAACAGAATCCCAGAACATGTTCAAAGTTTGTCAATAAACAAGTTTAAAAGTTTTATTAAAGAAAAACTGTACAAAAAGGGTTATTATAATATCAAGGAATACATGAGTGAAAATAACCCCTGGGAATAAGGTGATCGCCACCATGCTGGTTCTATGAAAATTCATTTAAAATTGTATAATCAAAATTATTGTTAAGTGAAATTATGTTTAAAAAAAAAGTCCCGCTGGGTTTCTTGCTGGTTCTTCCCAGGACAGAGGTATTTTCCGAACCAGTGGTAAATAAAATAATGACTTTCAATAAGTATTATGTAATAATCCATATTGAATAAAAATCATTCTATTCTATTCTATTCTATTCTACCCAAGTAAATGGGGGGGGGCATATTTATAAAGTACCCGCGTGATAAATATCACGAAATAAAATATAAATGAAGTGAATTAATACTCCGATTCCCGGTATCTAATTAATAAATAAAGAAGGGAAGAGAATATTCAAAGAAATAAAGCTAGCTAAAGGTCAAAAATATTAAGAAAGAAAAGAAAGTACGTACAAGAATTAGGAAATAAATAAATAAGGCTGACAACCGAAAACACAGGAAACGAGATAAGTATAAACATAAAAAGAACTAACATGCAAGGAAATGAGAATAATTAAAATGAGGTAATATAAGGATCCCCGACCAAACCTAAAAGTGAGATATGTAGTTATTTTGCATTTCTGTATTAGAGCTATTAATGCTACCCAAAATCCTACTCACAAGTTACACATGTACCGAGTAACTATATTATCGATCCACATAACCACACGTAAACAAAAAATATTAATCAAAAATAATAAACACATTTTCACGTACATACTTAATTATTTTACCATATTTTATATGAATTTACAAGATTTTTTCATATTTAAATTGATTTATATTTATAATAACCATTAGTTTTACATTAAAAAAAAATGTTTATTTATGTAAAATTTGTACAATTTTAAACTAAAATTCGGTAATCCAAAGTGTATTAATTTGCTATTTATTATAAGTTTTTTTTATTTTCTACAATGAAACTAAAAATTATATGATTATATACTTAAAAAACTTTTCTTTTCTAATGTTAATAACATTTTATTAACACACAACATATATTTTTAATACAGACTTATATATGTGTAATAGCCTATCTTTTTTACAAATTTGTGTTTCAAATAAGATAAACATGTTCCTTAGAAGTCATTAAATCTTAAAAAAAAACATAATATGTAATACGTTGCCGACTATTAATGATAAAAATAACACATATTACTTGATAATGTAAAAGTATTACAACAATGCAATGTAATCTTAACTATGTAAATGAAAACGTGTTTAATACTATAAATTTTAGACATTTTTAAGACTTTATTTACAATTTTACATAATACTTAATTTTATCTACAATATTAAAAACTATGATAATAAAAAAAAAACTAAAACTAGAAACTTAATTATCATATAGTCCTACTCCCCGCGGTATCGTGCCAAGAACGCTGGCTGCGTTTCCCCGCTGAATGGCTATACTTAGCCTTTGAGCGAGGAAAGAACCAGCCCTCTTATCACCAGCAGCAACGACCAGCCGCGGATGGAGTTCCTTTAGGAACTTCACCGCACATGGACCCCACGGACCGATAGTCTCTACAGCAAATGGCACAAATATGTAGTCATCTCTCAGAGACTCATATTTGCGCCACTTACTCAGCTCAGCTGCCTCTGATGCCGCCCCGGCTTTAAACGAGATACCCCTGAGATGAGAGGCCGCCAGAGTGTCTACGCAAGTAGCATCCCACACTAGGGCTTTACCTCTCTCCCAAGGGACCAATGTCATATCGTCGGGTCTCTTGCCATCGTCTCTAAATATTCCACAAGGCTCTAAAACCGAGGGAACATTTATAGAGGCAAGAGCCCTTCGGATGACATCGTTCAAAGAACTGTGTCGTGAAAACCTACCAGCGCTTTTCTTACATGAAAGTCCGTGGAGCCCAAATTTGTCGACGCTGCTACCACAGGGGCACTGATGGGGTTGACAAATCGCCGCTCCTAGTCGGATTCCTACGGCAATACGCAAGCTTTCCCTATCAAGTAATGTGCCGAGATTACTTGATGGTAAAGCGTGTAACCAGTGACTAGATTCCTTAGTCGAAACAGCTAGAAGGCGTGCCTTATCTTGGTCACTATGGAAATTATGAAACAAATCCTTCTGCACGCCCTGTACCAACGGAATATCCCACTGTTTTTGTTGGTTAACTTCCAGTGGAATATTTTCACCAGGACAGAGCGTTTGCCATGTCTGCCCTGCCTCCGTAGCAAAGCATAGGTCTACTTTATTATTTAAAATTATGTTACATAAGTCACTGACACTATGCACGGAAGCAAGGAAAGCAGGCAATGCAACGCTAGAAAGATTTCTCACACCAATGCCACCAAATTTTATAGGTAAAGTAGCTTGAGTCCAGCCTGTTGTATTTAAAGTTAAATTTAGAATTTTTTCTATAGCAATTTTAAGATTATTATCAATATCTTGTAAAATATCCGAACATTTCCAGACTGGACTCGAGCGGAGTAAGTATGTAAATCTAGGTACAAGAAGACAATATTTTAAAATAGTAAGAGCTATGTGGGGGTTTAATTTATACAATTTATCAACGTGGTTTAAAAACTGATCAAATTTTGTTTTTAAAACAGGTTTAATACTATCGAAAAACAACAGGGCACCTAGCAGGTATAGTGATTCCGTATTGACAGTTTTTATTCCTGGACAAATATGATTAAAATTTTGAATTAAGGTGTCTCTATGAGACGTAGATAAATTATTGGAAAAAATATTTCACATTTATTGCTATTTGGTTCAAGGCCAATATTTTTAAAATTTCGAAAAATATGAGTAAGATCGCTGAGGACGTCATCTGCTCTACCTCCCAGTGTACCGTCGTCTAGGTACCAGACATTCAGCTTGGATTTCAAATTTGAAATAATGGGTTGAATTCCCAAACTGAAAAGTACTGGACCCAGAGGGTCACCCTGCTGAACACCAACAGCAGAATCGATAACATGGTTTTCGTAAAACAAGTTCGTATTTTGACTATAACATTGCCAAACGTAATGATAAATTTCGGGGGTATTGTTAGTCACTTCTTTCAGCAAGGTTACCCTATCGATAGAGTTAAAAGCATTCCTTAGGTCAACCTTCACAAGAACATCTGCATCAGAGTTTGTTAAAAATGTACGCACTGAATGTACCGCCGCCTCACAGCCACCTCTAGAGCCAAAACCTAGTTGAGTAGGCTGAAATTTGGTCTTAAGGTTAGAGATTATGTACCTGCAAGCTAATTTTGAAGTTAAGCGTCGAAATGTGGAACCAACGGCAATAGGACGGATACCGTTATCCTTTTTTTTGAAGGCACATAATCTTGCCCCATATAAGAATGGAATGAAATTTGGATTAACGTTACCAGAAAGCATAAAGTTACATAATTTTGTAATGTCTTTAAGAAGTACTCCGCCGGCGTCACCGGCAGAAGCGCTTACAAGATCTTTAAGATGTTGAGGCGTAATTCCGTCAATGCCGCCAGCAGAGCCATTCGAAAATGACATAATTGCTTCTAAAGTGTCTTTTTCCGAAATTTGTAAAGGTTGCATAGAAGTCTTGGGAGGCAGCAGTAAACCCTGAGACGGTTTGACCGAAGGATGCTTTTGACGAAGGCTTTCAAGAGTTTCGACATTACGAGGAGCCAGGATGTCGTCTGAGAATAAAATACGGGATGCATTTTTTAAGTTGCCATCCATTACTTTCGACTCAACTACTTTTTTTAAATCAAATTTAGGACGTGGTCGAGATAAATGAGTATTAATTGGGTAATCTAAATTTTGAAAAGATGTCTCTTTTAGTTGAGACGTAATTGATTTATTTATTGTTTTATCAAAATGAAAATGGGAATACGCGAAAGTAAATAATTTTGCCAACTATTTTCACTATTAGTGAAACAATTTTGAATAGTGCATGACAATGCTTTAGCAAGCTGCATCCTCGCACCTCTAGGAATTCTTTTAACCACTGGTACATTACGATAATAATTGTAAATTTGCTCCGAAAAAAGGGAAACATTTGTGTCAATAGAGGAATTGCTAAAAAAGTTATGAATTTCTACGGCAGGCTGTGAAGCCGAAATAATTTTACTATGGCATCGTTTAATATGTATATTTAATCCCCTTTTACCTTTAAACAGCCTACCGTCAGCACAATTTTGACACTGTAGGAAATCCGGCTGTGAATGTAGAGGAGCAGAGATATTCATTAAAAAATCTAAACAGATCTCTACAACACTCAAAAGTCTTTATATTACATATTCATATTAACTTGAAATGTGCTGTACCCCGCATATTTCCCTGAAACAATCATTTACGGCCTAAATAAAAGCACTTTACTCTATAAATGAAATATTATTACATTACTTCCCTGGATTTATTCCATATTGATAAACATTGTATGTATAGTCGTTACGCTTTGACAGTTGTCAACGGCGCAGCAGAAATATTTTTCTTTATTAATTAGTATTATGTCTGAAATCAAAAAATTATTATTATAACAACTCTCTTATATATTTTCTGATCTTTTTGTTGAAATTTGTAAGCCAGAATTGGCCTCCAAATAACAAAATGAAATAATATAAATATACGTAGCTTTTGACAGTGAAAAATTTTGACATTTTTACATTTTTAAGTGTATTTATAATAAAACATTTTGTAAGTTATGTTGAAATTAGGTATCATCATACGATGTAATCGCAAACTTTCCCATAAACGAACTTTGGAATTGAAAACAAAAGTGTCACAAATCGCTGACGCGACTGGGATTGTAATTTGTATTTTGATCTGGTAGTTGTTATGATAATGAAAATGATTACATTGCCTAACATAGACTCCTTTGTTATGTGTATTTTAAAATGAAATGTAATATTGTCGGTTTTATATTTATTGAACCTTCAAATCATATGTTTGTATCTTTATAAGGCATTATTTAAAAAAAAAAAAGTAAAGTATTAATATCTAAATAATTTGTATGGATCATGAAAGAAATGTTTCATTAAATATAAAGGTATAAATAAATGAAATATATAACTATAAAATTATAAGTATAAATGTGAATAAATATATAAAGGAAGGGTACTATTTAATGTGAATGTCTACATAAATGACTTCATAAGTAACTGAATAATTCAGTATCAAAGTGTGTTACAGTGATGTGTCGACCAAAATAATATACGTTCGCGAATGTACACCTGATTTTGTCAAACATAATGCATCAACAATGCAACAATGCAATAATGTGATTACGGAATTATTATGTACATAGGGGGTTTAGCCAGTCACGCTACCCAAGCCAAGACAAATATTATATATACATAATTATAAAATAAGACTTTATTTAACATTAACTATTTACTATATAAAAAATATGTTCTTTTTTATATTTTTTTTCGGTATTTTTCATATAATACTTCCGTTCACCACGAAACTAAGTACCAGTACCATTCGAGTTAGTTTGTGGCAAAAAATGTAATTTACCCAGTAATTTAACTAAAACCGTAGAACCCCTATATAATTAAAGATTATCCGTTAGACTTAAAATATCGCCTACTAACCTCCCAAAAGGAAGCAAGAGAAAATTTAATAAATAGTAAATTTGTTAGGAAATCCAAGTATGATTGTAAAATGAACGCTAAATTTATAAAATTAATGATTTGATATTAGTTAAAGAAGAAACTGGTAACAAATTCAGCGCCATTTATGCAGGTCCATATTTAGTAATTAGAGATTGTTCATCGAATGTTGAAATACTAAGAGATGGCAAAAATTACATTATTCTTTTTCTCATTTATTGTGAACACATTAAGTCACTTATAAAAATTGGATGTTACTACCGTTAATAGTTTGTGCACGTGGTATTTACCTAAATTAATTGTGCATTTGGCTGTAAACACATGTTATTTTTAAATACTCATTGATGTATTATTATTACAATTACTGGTAAACCTAATAAATAAATAAAAACCGAACTAAATTGCATTATCCTTAAAATAAATGTAATAAATTTATTATAATATTATCTCCCGGTGATAGAGCAAGTTGCAGGAATCGAGGATTACAGTGTCCTCCCCCTCTCTTCGGATCTCGGATAATCCTATAATATGCCAGCGTAACTTGTCTATCTCTTCTTCCAGCTCCACGATCTTCTCGTCAGTCCTCAGGGTGCGAGCGTTGTATGTTGCCAGGTCGAGTCGTCTTAGGTGGCAACCGAACCTCCACCGGAGATTCTTAGCACCCCCTGCCCCGCCGTTACCATGGTCGCCACCGTAGCCAGGAATAGCGGGGCCGCCGGGGACTGGGGGCCGTCTCTTTGTTACTCTCTTCATAGGGGGGTATTAGCCATAGTTGTCACGCTTGGCGAGCGGGTTGGCAACCGCAGTTTTTTTATTGTAATTTTGCTGTTATCAGGAAGATAATGCTGCCCATCTCCTGCCTGTTTCCTTTTGTCGCCTTTTACGACACCCACGGGAAGATATGGGGTAGTGGATATTCTTAACCGCCACTACCCGGCTAAATAAATATTATAATATTAATAAATATTATGTCATAATCTACATCGAATAAAATTATTCTATTCGATTCTATAAAAATAGTAAAGTCATTGGGTTTAATTTTATATATTACAAATAATGGAAAGACAAATATATTTACGCACGGTTTTGATTTCCTATTTAAAGCTTAAATGTTCAAAAAGGGTTAAGCCCCTCTTGTGGTCGGTGTGTAGGTATATGAAAATTTTACTTCTTTCCCTGAAAATTTCGAGCGAATTAGTACTAAAGCGGGAATAATTTTGGAAAAAAACAACATACGTCCAAACGTAGAACATACGCACAGGGCTTCCGCGAGCGCCTTAACTGTTCGATTCGATTTAGTTTTGTTTTAAGATAAAAATAAAAATAATTTCGTTTTTTTGAAATAATTGCATAGATGTTCAAAAGTATTGCAACATCACATTAGAAGCTTTATTTATGATCGTAGAGTAGAGAGGTATGAGACAGATTAATTAGCATGCTAAGTATATTTTGTTATAAAATATCTTTGTGTATTATTCATCACTGCTTAAAAATGTATAAAGTGCTTGGTACGCTTGGTAGCTAGTAAACGTATATTATATATCATCTATGTTACCATTTTACGTGATATACGTTGTTTGTAATTCTGTCATATGAGGTTTTATTAATTATATATGTAAAAATAATTAAATGAGTGCAGGATGGTAATCGAGCTTTATTTGAAAGGCATATCTATAATACGTTTAGAAATTTAAGATAAGATTGTCATAATAAATGTTTTGGTTGTTTTAAGTAAGGATAATAAAAGATAAATGTGTCCATTGTTATTAGTTGTATTTTTAAGCTTATTTCATATCAGGTTCATCTTTTTATTGCTCTATACTTAAAATAATATTAGTGCGATTGTGACATTAAATTGTATATTAGAGAAATTAAATTGTATAACAGAGGACGCGTGTTAGTGTGACAGTAATTTTACCTAATTCTTAATATGGCCAAAGGTTTGAACGGTATTTAAGTAATTTTTCCGTAACAGTGAACAAATTTTATACGTGGTAGAGCCATGCTGCAGCTATATTAGTAGTATAGTTGTAGCACGAATGGGTCTGCTCGTTCGGGGAAGGACCACGCTCTCACAGAATACCCGCGTAAAATAGCAGCTTACACTGCTTTGTTTCGTATGGTGAGTGTAGAGAACCGAAGACCCTTTTTACTGGAAAAGAGGCATTCCATCTTAGTCCTCACGGGTGACAATGTATCTGCATTTTCATTCGCAAACGAGAATAAATGTAGATGTCTATGGGCCACAGTAACCGCTTACAATCAGGTGGACTGTGTGCTCGTTTGTCACCCTATCCTATAAAAAAAAATATCTGCCTTCTTTTTCTGCATTTCAAGGTGTCCCCGGTGCTAAATAACTAAAGGAAAAGGCTTATGTATAGCATATGGGCTTTACAAGGCACTTGATGTAATGTGATAGGTGATGTTTAAAGCGTAAGCAGAATATAACTATAATACTATAATTAGTTTTAGCAAGGGATGCAGGGCGGTGTTTCAAGTAATGAAGCAACTCAAATAAATGGATTGAAATAATTGGATGTCTTATGTTGATTTAATATATTGGAATTTGATAATTAATTTTCAATATAGTCATAAAACTCCACTGCTGAACATGCTTCCCCTACAGATTTCCTCAAACTGCAACTGCAGTTTTTTTTTATCCTGAGCATTGATCGGGAAGATGCTACTGCCTTTCTCCTATTTTACCACATATTTATTAAGTCACTTTATTGTTTGTCTGTCTGTGTGTCTGTCATTTTGGGTGTAATTTAGTAATTGATTTTAAACTTACTTCCCGATGAGCTGAAAACTTAAAATTTTGAATATAGCTCAAATTCGGATGACAATGCAAGAATATAATAAAAAATCGTGGTAATTTTTTTTAATTAAAAAAGTTACTTTTATTTCACCCCTGACGCATCTTACGATATCCATAGCATTTTAAAGTGTGGTTCTCTACGCCGCCACTATACTGCGTACTTACGTCTGTTTGAATTTCATCGTTAAGTTTCACAATGACTTCGATACGTATCAGGATCAGCCTGTAAGCAGTCCACTGTTGGAGTAGATTTCTTTTTATAACTACCAATTAACATTTTATAGCTAGACCTAGGTCTTTTCTATAGCAGACAAGTTTTGTAATAAGCGATATGTGTACCGAATATCTCAAACTTTGCTCTAATTCTCATCGCTTGGCGGTAAGTTACATCTGACATTTGTTCGTTAAATAAAACTATTTTTACGAATTGATCGTGTTTAATTTTACTAAATTTCTTTTATTCTTAACTCTCGACGTTTCGGATGCTTTGCAGCACCCATAGTCACGGAGGGACTGAGATGAATGATGTCCTGATGTAAAAGTTAACCCGGAGTACCTTTAGATTTTAATGATTAATTTTTATCCGAACTACTAAGCTTACCGTTACCGTTACAGCCTGCAGCATGGCTCTACCGCGTGGAAAGATACAATACTAGGATTTGTGGTCTATAAAATCTGTTATAATGGCGGTGGCCGTCTAGGATACGTTGTAGAGCTACGTACATAGCAGAATCACGCTGCAGCTATATTATGGTTGTAGCACGAGGGGTCGGCTCGACCGGGGTAGGACCACGCTCTCACAAAATAGCAGCGTAATGCTGCTGTGTTTCGTATAGTGAGTGTAGAGAAATGGAGACCCTTTTACTGAAACGAGGCATTCCATCTCGGTCCTCAGGGGTGAGACCAACAATCTTCATTTTGATTCTTAATTGAGGAAAAATGTAGGTCTATGGACCACAGCATCCTCTTACAATCAGCTGAACTGTGTGCTCGTTTGTCACGCTTATTCTATAAAAAATGATATAATCACAAACTGCAGACTTCCCGGATCAAGATCTATAAGTAGAGGGAATTATACTTGAGGGGCGGTAAGAACTAACTAATCTTTTTTGGCGGCTTGTGGAATGTTCTAATAAAAGCTTGCTTTAAGATGTAGCCAATATTGTCTGTGCCTCCTCTCACATATTATAGTAGTACTGTGACTTGGGCGCGGACCCGTAGTTTGTCGTCGTGCGAAACCACCTTGAAGTGCTGATGCTCGGCGGCTAGATGTTTGCTGTTACAGGTCGTTTATTCTCTCTGCAACGAAGATTTGCCCACGGTGGTAAACTATGAAGTATGATGGTGTGATGTGCCGTTTAAATTTCGGTTAGAATAGGTCTTTTTTCTTTACATTTATTTGGTTTATTTATCACTTTACAAAAAAATTGATACAAACATATAAATGGCACAGATAAAACCACTGAGTTTTTTCGATAGTGTCAAGTCGACATCAAACAACCATATTTTATATTAACATAAAAAATAATAATTATAGAACGAACATAACACAACAAAAATAAATTAAGTAAGTTTGCGTTTATAATAATAATATTGATCATAATCAGCACTCATATTTGAAGAAGAAAATATGTTTTAAGTTTAGATTTAATATTATCTGTAGTTTACTTATTCTTTAGAGTGGAGGGCAATTTATTAAATAATCGAGAGGAACCAGGTATCGCAGGTCCGTTCGCTTTATACGTTATTTGCTCACGTCGTCCACATGCACTCGCGAGCAATGGAACGTGTGTATACATGTATATGTAACTGTATAGTTGAAGATCGATAGTGCTTTTACCCATTTGAAAGCCAATATGATTATGACAAATAATATCAGTTTGATCAAAGATATTATGAATTTGTTTGCAGATATAGTTTTCAATCATTTTCTGCCGACTTCCAAAAAGGAGCCGGTACTCAATTCGACTGTATGTTTTTTTTTTTCGTTTTTTTTTTTATGTGTGTTACCTCAGAACTTTTTTCTGGGTGAACCGATTTCGATGATTCTTTTTTTATTTGAAAGCTGGTACTTCTCGTGTGGTCCCATATGAATTTGATCAAGGTCAGACCAATAGTTTTTAAGTTATTCTTAAATAACTTATATTGAAGTCGGCTGTACAAAATTTTTAATTTTAAATTATATCAATGGATGAAAGTAGAGTTATCGGGCGATAATTGGTATAATCATCTCGTTTTCCTTTTTTAAAAATGAGTCGAATACAACCTTTCTTTAAGTCGTTCGGATAAACACATTTACTTATACTAGTATTTATAAGGTTTGTAATAGCAACAGAGATGTCTTTCACCTATCATTTTCACATCTGCCACCTTAATTTATTGACACCTTAGTGTGGCCTATGGTGTTGTTAGAATTTTGGATGACTAAAACATTTAGGAAAGCTAAGGAATTATTTATTTCTAACTCCATAGTTAATTGAATTTTAAAGTTTATGAAGTTAAGGTGTTCTAAAAATGCAATTAGTTTGTGTTATGGTACAAGTAGTAAAATTAAAAATTTTGTACAAACGACTTCAGTATAAGCTATTAAGGATAACTCAAAAACTATTGGTCAAACCTTGATCAAATTTATATGTAACCGCATTAGAAGCACTAACTTTCAAATAAAAAAATCATCGAAATCTGTTAATTTAAAAGTTATTAGGTGAGACACAAAAAACATATAGTCAAATTGAGTACCTTTTCCGTTTTGAAGTTGGTAGATAATCGCGAAAGTATCGTCTACATACCGCTTGTAGAACCTTGAATTTACAATTGAGATGAAATAATAATATGAGATGGACATGAGTATATTGGCGAACATGAGCGATACAGGTGAGCCCATCGCCACACCATCTATCTGCTTGTAGAACTCTACCTTCCACAATAGATAGCCAGATTTAAGGCAGTGTCTGAGTAATTCTACATATTCTGCAGGCATGTTGATTTCCTCTGGTTTCCTAGTTAAAATTGTGATGGAGTCTGCAACAGGCGGGCGTGTAAATAGAGACTGAAGATCAAAATTGATTATAGTTTCATTATCAGTAAGACCTAGGTTTTTATTTCACCGTAGGAAAATAAAATAAATAAAATTAAATGATATAAAATACGTAAAAATAGTTTTATTCAATGTGTAACTTCGAGTAAATATAAGGAATCATTTTTTGAATTTGTGTTATATAAACGAGGCGGCGTTTGAGAATCCACCACACTATATCCTGTGGGTATTGTAAGAAACGATAGAGGGGAAAAAACAGGAGATAGACATTAGCATCATTCTGTTAATAACTCAAAATAATAAAAAATGTGGCTGCCAGTCTGCCTACCAAGCGTGGCAGCTATGACAAATGAGGCAAGCTATGGAGGAGGCCTATGACCAGCAGAAGACTTTTGATGTTTTTGACTTGGGATGTTATGATAAAGACGATGAAGATGAAGTTAATAAAAATTGTGTTCATAAGACGTTATTTAGCTTTAATTATATTCTAGAAAACAGTATTTAAAGTAAAAGATACAAACACACAAAGGTAATGGACATCGTTATTAAAAACTCGCTGTAAATTGACTCAAAGCAATCGTAATTAAAAACTCTTTGTAAATTGACCAGTTCATAATTGATTGCCCTCGCTACAAATTGATATAAAAATCAAAATGCGTACCATATTACACGGAGTTTTGAACGCATGTGCATTCGCCACTGTTTCAATTAAGTCCAGAAAGTCATTTAATTATATGCACGTTGATAACAGTTAATGGAAGTTTCAAACCGTATAAATCAATGCCAATATTTATATATTCTATCATAGGTTGCCTCATAGATTATTATTATTATCAAAGTTTATTTTTTTAATTTGAAAAAGAACCATGTCAAGTATTGCAACTCCTTCATTATGCATGGTGTAGTCTTCAACTATGTGATGGCGAAAATGAATATTAGCACGCCATATCGGCCCACGAAATAGATGTAGGTCTATCTAGAAGAGCTCTTTTTCTATCTAGGAGTCCATGTAAATCAGTAATAACTACTAAGGGCTAATTCCACCGCCAAGCAACAGTGCACCCTCTCTTGGGTTTTTGCTTGAAGGTTAAAAGAGCGAGTATAGTTACTGATCCAACCTTTTAAGACTCAGAAATGAGAGGAGGCCTTTGCTCAGCTGTGTATAATTTTATTTCTCCTCCATCTGTAGTTTTCTGTGTGAAGTTGGTTGCAGTTGTCCATATACTGCAGTAGCCACTTACCATCAGGTAGACAGTTGGCTCGTTTTATGTTATAAAAATACAGATTGACTATTGGACTATAGACGTACTTATCTGGCATTCAATAGATCTCGTATCTACCTATCTCTGATGAAGTCCGCTTACCCGCATGTAATTTCTACCTCATATATAAGTATCTCAGGAGAGAGAGGCGGTTACCTTAAATTTTATAGATCGTGAAGCAGGGTTCTATCCTCCACATCAATGAGATTGTTACTTGCAATGTTGGTTACTAATTTATCATGTGCTTGACGGCGAAGAAAAACATTGTGAGGAAAGTATTCACTCATTGAGGCATTATGGTGGTTTCATTCCTGGACATAAACCGTCTCAAAAATTAGAGGTGCCAGTGCCCAGCAATAGAAATGAAATGACATTATTTAATGATCGTCTATTAATTACGCAATTATTGAAAATCTTCTTAAATCTCATTTGAAGGGTATTATTTCAATGAAAATCTCAGAGATTATAGGTAATACTTTATTAGAACTTTATAATACGGGACAATTGTCTTGAAGTGAGTAAGAGAATCCACCACACCGTATAATCCCGTGGGTGGATAGGACGCGACAGCGGGCCGCTGAAACAGGAAATAGGAAAACAAACTGCGCATGCCAACCCGCTTACCAAGCGTAGTAACCATGGGGGGAGACTTTTATTCTGCACTGGGAGTTTCCTGTCGCGCTGGTGAGAAATGGAAATCAGTGCGTAGCAGGCAATTATGATATTATATGTATCAGTGTTAGGTATTTCATGGAATATAATGAAGAAACAGTGTGGTGGCGGTATAAGAATATCCACTGCATCATATCGTTTCTTTTTTTATAGAATAGTGTGACAAACGAGCAAACAGTCTACCTGATGGTAAGTGGTTGCTGTGGCCCATAGACATCTACATCTATCTTCGTTTGCGAATCAAAATGCAGATGCGTTGTCACTCATGAGGACTAAGATGGAATGCCTCATTTCCAGTAAAATGGGTCACCGGTTCTCTAAACTCACCATACGAAACACAGCAGTATTAAGCTGCTATTTTACGCTGGAATTCTGTGAGAGCGTGGTCCTTCCCCGGTCGAGCCGACCCATTCGTGCTACAACTATACTATAACTATAGCTGCAGCATGCTCTACCACGTAAAAACATGAGTAATATACCTTTTAACCACTCCTTAAATGCCTGTTTTAACCCACGACCGTTAAAGTTCGCGTTCCGCATCCTGCCATTACTCGTAGGCTACTGTCACTTCCCTATATAGTTCATCTCTATATAGACCATTCCCTATATGTATCATCATCTATATTGAAAAACGTTTTCGTCACTTGTCATGCTTACAGTAAAGGAATAGAATAAGTTGCGAGTATCTGTCTTTCCATCCGATTCCAATGTGGGTGTCTTCAAAACAAGAGTGAATATGCTTTCGTAAAGCTTACCATCGGGTGGGCTGGTAGTCAATTACTGGCTTAGAATAGTTATAAAAATTATAAAAATGTCCAATGTGGAAGATATGTATAGCGGAACATCTATACGGCAAATCATTTAATGAAAGTATGTTGTTGGTATGCAAGGTACACTCATGAAAAATGTTTGTCCTAAAAAACCTAATGGACCTTAATCGTAAAGATTTGTATTTCAAAGTAATTAGGTGCTTAATTTATACAATTCAGTAGAAATCATTTGCAAACTTCATTAATTTGAAATTAAACAAGTAAATTTAAAAAAATTTTGTACAACCGACTTCAATAAATAAAATGCGAACATCATCAATGTCGAAGTCAATTAAGTACGCATTATTAAGGATAATTCAAAAACTACTGATCAGATCTTAATCAAATTTATATGGGACATGAGAAGTACCAGTTTTCTAATAAAAAAATAATCATCAAATTCGGTTCCCTTAGAAAAAAGTTCTGAGATAAAAGAACACATAATATAAAAAAAAACAGTCTTATTGAGTACCTCGTCCTTTTTTGTTAAAAAATCAATAACAAAGCACCGTATCTTAACAATTTTTTCAATGTGGGCATTTAAAAAATTATTATCGTTCGCTCCGATAAAATCGATTTCATAAAGTTGTGGAATAATAATAATTTAAAATTAAAAATTTTGTACAGCCGACTTCAATATAAGTTATTAAGAATAACTCAAAAACTATTGGCTTGACCGTGATTAAATTCATATGGGATCACACGAAAAGTACCAGGTTTCAAATAAAAAAAGAATCATCGAAATCGGTTCACCCAGTAAAAAGTTATGAGGTAACACATAAAAAAACAAAAAAAAAACATACAGTCGAATTGAGTAGGTACCGTCTCCTTTTTGGAAGTCGGCAGAAAAGGAGGCAATTTAATCTATGAAAATTTTTTTGCTTATTATAACCCAGTGCTTGACCACAATCCCACCTGTTGTTAAGTGGTGATGCAGCCCTAGATGTTATATCACATTGTCTTAGCGTAACAATGCGTATTCACTCTTTCCTCGAAGACACTTATATTGTATTCGGACATAAAAATTGACACCAGATAGATGTACCCATTACAAAAGACGTAGCAAACCATTTGGTTCCAATGCATAGAATATACACAACAAATTGTTTTTTTTTAGCCACCAATGCGTGCAGCCGGAATTTCTGTATAGCCGAGCACCTTGTCCTCTTTTTTTAATTTTGGCCATTGAACTTAAGAACATAAAAAAATACTTTTAATGAAAACTAAAAACTGCTTTCAAAAACTAAAAAGAATACATTAATTTCCACATAAAGCTTCTAAATTTGGCGCTAAACATGGTGTAGTAATAAGAATTGAGGAGTAAAAGAATACTTTATATGCACAGCAAACGAAATAGTTACGCTATGATGTTAATCGAATAACATTTATGACAATAAGTTACAATAAGATATATATAATACGACCATGTATGTTTTTTCCCGTCAATTCATCTAATTAGCGAAACATAGATATTTCGTTAATTAGACATATTGCTCATTAGACGTTTCGCATTGTTAGACGTTTCCTTTTTAGACCTTTTGATAGTGAAAAACAGCCCTCAGCTTTATTTGTGTTGCTATGCTACTAGACTAAATCTTGCTGAGCTGCTAAATTATTGAGGGTTATGCTAGGCACGTTTTGCTGATACAATCGGACATTATCAGCTACATTTTAACGCTGTTCCTGCTGGGTATTTTAAATCTGTTGGAAACGAGGTTGCCATGTATCTAAAGCTATGAGATATTTCTAGAGTCTTTCATCAGATCTTTGTAGGTTTTCCCATAGTTAGTACACGCGGGGAGCGAAATGGGATGATGGATACTCAAACACCGCCACCATCTTCTTTATCAACCCGAAAATGTCAACTTCTGGATTTTGGGTCGGCCTTTTGTAAGATTCGCTTAAATTATCACGCTTTGCAGGCGGATTGAGAAATTCAGTACCAGACGTCTCACATCTTTTTATAGAATAATGAGATCCATCCTCAATTAAGAATCAAAATGTAGATACGTTTTTATCTCTGAAAACCTGTATAGAATGCCGTTACCGGTAAAAAGTGTCTCTGGATCTCTACACTCAATATACGAAACACAACAGCATTAAACTGCTATTAAACGCTAGTATTCTGTGAGAGTGTGTCCTTCCCCGGTCGATCCGGTCGATTTATGCTACAACAATAATCAAGCCACTGAGTAGCTCTACCAGCTTTGATGCTGCTACACGTCACTAGTCTGGGTATTTTACCTCTGGCGTAAAGGATATGGTTATATCGTACAGCCAATTCATTAAAGGTTATTGTCAGACCAAAGATCGGACATTGGCAGCATTATTGTGACCTATAACTTAATTTTACTTTTGACAGCTCAAGTACTAAACAATTAGTGACGTCCTAATACGATACCGATTCGACTTCTAATAACACATTAATATTTTATTTTTGCTTAACATTTTGTATTGTTTTATAAACATACCTAGGCATTTAAATAATTATACTTTATGTATTAAAGCCGTGTAGTGGCGGTTAAGAATATCCACTACCCCATATCTTCCCTTGGGTGTCGTAAAAGGCGACAAAGGGAAATAGGCAGGAGATGGGCAGCAGCATCTTCCGTTAACAACGTTGTAAAGATTGAGAGTGTGTCGACGAGGGTTGCGTACCTTATACTCAGAATCACCAAACGGTATTCGTTGAAGGTCATATAGGTTTACGCACCAACCTCGGCACACCCCGATGAGGAGGTGGAGTAAATGTATGAGGATATCTCTAGAGCCATGCATTTCTCCAAAATCCAATATACGGTGTTAACGGAAGACTTCAATGCAAAACTAGGCACAAGAGAGAACAGTGAGCTGAAAGTAGGTAAATTTGGAATAGGGCAACGGAACCCAAGGGGCCAGCAGCTGACCGACTTCATGGAGAAAGAGGGACACTTTATGATGAACTCTTTCTTCCAGAAGCGGCCCCACAGGACGTGGACCTGGTCGAGCCCCGACGGTTCGACAAAAAATGAGATTGACTTCATTATGACGACCAGACGACAACTGTTCAGTGATGTCTCCGTGATCGCGAGTGTGAAAACTGGTAGCGATCACCGAAAGGTCAGGGGCACACTGAACGTAAACGTTAAGTTGGAGAGGCCTCGTCTAATGAAGTCAACGCTCCGTCCCCCTCGTGCTCTGTTCCAAAGTCCCGAAACCTTTCAACTCGAGTTACAAAACCGTTTTCAGTGCCTAGAAGACTGCAATAAAGTGGAAGATATGAATGACAAGCTCGTGGAAACTGTCCATGCAGTCGGAGCTAAGTTCTGCAAGACCCGCCCCAGAAGAACACAAAAACTCTCCGAACCACACTATTAATGTCATGGCTGTTATTTGGGAGATGAAGCTACATTCTTCAACAGATTCGACAGCATAGAGGCAACTGAACAGACAGATCTCCAAATGCATGCAAATGTTGTTTTCAGAGATGAAACTTGGCTCAATGCGAATCATACGCTGTCAAAAACTTGAAGTGATGACACTGCCTCCTCCATTTCCGCAGTAAAAATGAGGGAAAGTGAACTCCTCATCATTTGCCATTCGGAAACAGGAAGAGGATTTGTAAGCTGATTGAGATGCGGGAAAGAGACTTGTAAGCTGTATTAGCTTTCAAATCCCAAAAAACAGGATACTATCATGTAGAGTTAAATGCCGACATGTATGAAAAGTGGTTCACAGAAATTCTTACATCATTCAAAGAGTCACTTTCGTCAATTGGCTGGCCAACAGGCAAACACGAAATCATAAACTGGCTTCGTGACAATGGGTAGGATGCGGATGAATCCTTACTAAAACTCGAGTTACAAAAACTATTAAAATCAAAGAAGAAGCCAAACCTTACGTGATCGACAAAATAGCAGCGGAACATGGGCACATCCTCCTCAGAATAACCCCTTACCACTGTCAATACAATATCATTGATCTCATCTGGGCACAAGGCAAAGGACACGCCGCTAGAACCAACGCCTCTTTACATCGCAAAGAAAATGATAAATGTACTATAAAATGCGTGTGCTTATGTTGTGCCTGAAAACTGGGTGAGTGTCATCAAAAGAACAAAAATAAGATATTGTCTGATTATAGCAATATTGCTTCTGACAATTTGTGTACGTTATATCCAATAAAACACTGTAATTTAGGTAAATACGTGTATTGTGCTAGGTAACAGAAGTAATGACAAACTGGTTGACTAAACTAACATTATTTCTTAACAACGTAATGCAAGTATCCACCTTCATAACTATTTATGACAATCTATGAGATAACAGTGTATTCGATAATATTCGTTTCATAATGTGTTGGCTCACTCATTTTTATAAGATAATTGTAACAAACGAGAACACAATCCACCTGAATGTAAGTGTTTGCTGTGGCTCTTAGACATCTACACCTATCCTCGATTACGAATCAAAATGCAGATGAGTTGTCACCAGTGAGGACAAAGATGAAATACCTCGTTCCAGTAAAACGGTCTCCAGTCTCTACACTCACCATACGAAACACAGCAGCATTAAGCTGCACTTTTACGCTGGTATTCTGTGAGAGCGTGGTCCTTCCCCGGTCGAGCCGACCCATTCGTGCTACAACTGTACTACTAATATAGCTGCAGCATGGCTCTATCACGTAAAAACATGAGTAATATACCCTTTAACCACTCCTTAAATGCTTGTTTTAGCCCACGACCGTTAAAGTTCTCGTTCCGCACCCTGCCATTAGGCTACTGTCACTTCCCTATATAGATCATCTCTATATAGACCATTCGTTAGAACTTTAATGTCAAGTGGTCATCTTTGGTCTCTTTATACTATGCCAAATATGAGAGTAAGTAGACTTGCATCTTCTGATTTGCGTCTTTAATCTATAGTGATTTCGTTCGTAATGTAAGCGAAAATCTACATGATATACTAGTTTTTGTTTTATGTATTATTATTGCTTTATTATATATCTTAAGGCCTTAACAGTGGTTGAAATGCCTAAATCTAGGATATTTAAGTAAAAAAATCTCAATAACTGTTTATTTAATCCACAAAGAAAAAATACAGGGTAACAGAAGAAGATTTGGTAAATGTTTTTAATTTAACAAAATTGTATTTTTGTCAACCCCTTATTAGAAAAAAAATCCCCAAAGAGTACCTATCGTTGTCATATTTTGCAAAATTTCTCCAAACCGGCACAAGCTTTTTGAATAGTTCTTACACTAAAAAAAAGGTCTTAAAAATATTAATATTTTTAATTGAGAGTTTTATTTTTATTCCCCGTTTTATAAGAAAATATATAATTTTTCCCTGAAATTGAATATATTTACGCGAGCGCGCATGCTCCGTCGCCATGTAAGCTCTGTCACAGTCCGTTTTCGGACATCGTCGAGGGTGGACCGCACGTCGGTGTTGGAGCGACTTCGTTCAAATATATATTAGTTTTTTAAAAGTTTATACTCAATTATAAATATCTTTATGACTAGAAATACTTAATTTAGTTAATATCTGTACACTGGTAACTGTAAATATTATTTTCTAAATAAATGAATTTTTAAAGTGCCCAAAGAAGAAGAAATTTTTGCGGCGACGTTGATTAGTAAAATTGAAAAATGCATTTTTATATAATTTAGATGTGGAACGACGAACATGCTCTCGTTACTTAGATTGCGATAGTTTTTAATACCTATGTAATTTTATTGTTGCATATTTTTATTAATTAGTTGATAATGAATTTTATAATTATGTATTACAATAAAACGCTGTTTTTATAAGTATGACTTAATAAAATATTATTGGAGAGAGAAATAAAGTTACAGATACTTACATTTGGGTACACTGTTATCAAATTAAATCAAACAATTTAAATAAATAAAAGAATGGTGCTGTTTCTTCTGCATATCAATGATATGTTGCTAACTGGTAACATTCATTGCTATGCGGATGACAGCACTGGTGATGCTCTATACACCGGCCGGGCCAATATTTCTCGGGAAAACGTCGCCGAGTACCGGAACAAACTTGTGTCTGAAGTCGAGTCTTTGCTGGACAAAGTCTCGGATTGGGGGCGACTAAATTTAGTCCAGTTTAATCCTCAGAAGGCACAAGTTTGCGCGTTTACCGCTAAAAAGAACCCCTTTGTCGTATCTCCTCAGTTTCAAGGCACTCCCCTTCTTGCCTCAGCCAGTATCGGTATCCTCGGAGTCGACATATCGAGTGACGTGCAGTTTCGTGGTCACTTGGAAGAGAAGGCCAAATTGGCCTCTAAAAAGCTTGGCGTGCTCAGCAGAGCGGGACAGTATTTCATGCCGGCACACCGCCTGCAACTTTACAAGGCGCAGGTTCGGCCTCACATGGAATACTGTTCCCATCTCTGGGCAGGGGCTCCCCAGTGCCAGCTCCTTCCACTTGACCGCATCCAGCGCAGAGCGGCTCGAATCGTCGACGACCGAGCCCTTTCCGATCGGCTCGATTCATTGGCACTGCGAAGAGATGTTGCATCTCTTTGCATTTTCTTTCGCATCTACCATGGGGAGTGCTCTGAGGAATTGTTCGGATTAATCCCAGCCGCCAAATTTCACGAACGCACATCGCGGCAGAACTCCCGATACCATCCACACCATCTGGATGATTGGCGGTCCACCACTGTGCGATTTAGAAGATGTTTTCTTCCTCGCACAACTTCCTTGTGGAATAGTTTACCACCAGGGATTTTTCCGGACCGATACGACTTAGGGACCTTCAAGAAAAGAGCCTACTCCTTTTTAAAAGGCCGGCAACGCATCTGCAATTCCCCTGGTGTTGCGGTTGTTCATGGGCGGCGGTAGTCACTTACCATCAGGTGAGCCGCATGCTCGTTTGCCCCCTCTCTTATATAAAAAAAATATATATATATATATAAAAACCTAAGTATAAATAACTATATAAAAACATTCTTGGGTTTATGGTTTTTTTTTTGTTAGACAAACTATCATCTAAAAAATGTAAAAATTTTAAATTGGAGAGGGGTTTCTCTACGTGATAAAGTTAGAAATGAAGGAATTTGCATTATAACCAGAGTAACTGACATAGCTCAACGGAATATTACAGTGAAATGGCAATGGGCTAGCTATATAACTTGGAAATCATATAAAAAATAGGAAGAAAGGTTCTCGAGTGGCAACCTCGTACAGGTAAGCGAATTAGTACTCAACCTTTATTCCTCTTCACGTATTCTCATACGCTTTTCTTCACACATACACACACACATACACACACGCACACGCACGCACACACACACACACACACACACACACACACACACACACACACATAGGTCGCAAATAATACTTACCTAGTACTATTAGGCAAGAGTGAATAGGTTTTTGTTAAGTCAGTGCAATTCACCATCTTAGACTACATAACCACTTACCGATGGGATTGTAGTTGCTTTACTACTTGCTGGGTAAAAATAGTAAAAAAAAAAATTACCCTGTGAAAGTTTGCATTTAGATATAATTTTTCTAACCAACCATAAAAATATGATGAGAATATGTATATAAGTATAAAGGTTGCCTCACACGGAACAGTAATAATATAATATTATATCTTCCATTATCTCTGAAATCCGACGTATGTTCATATTAAGAGGCTGAATAGAGCCACATTGAAATGCATGGGGATGGTTTTGTAATTTCACGTCATTATCGAAAAAAAATTGTACGTATTTCAGGTGGCGGTTTGCAAAACACGATTCCACAAAAATTAACTCAATAGAAAATAATTGCAAAGTTGCTTCCAAAAATACATAAATTTTCAACGTCAATTTTTTTTTACGTGGTAGAGCCATGCTACAGCTATATTTATTAGGTATAGTTGTAGCACGAATGGGTCGGCTTGACCGGGGAAGGGCCACGCTCTCACGGAATAACATGTAAAATAGCAGTTTAACCCTGCTGTGTTTCGTATGGTGAGTGTAGATAACCGGAGGACCTTTTTACTGGAAACGAGGCATTACATCTTAGTCCTCACGGGTGACAACGCATCTACATTTTGATACGTAATCGAGGATAGATGTAGCAACCAGTTACCATCAGGTGGACTGTGTGCTCGTTCGTCACCCTTATTCTATTTAAAAAAAACTTTCTGAGATTTCAATAAAATAATGTTAAGTATTGTAAGCACTCCTACAATTATGTCTCATGTTAATAAAGCTAATGGGCTATTTTGATTTGTAATAAAGTGATTTTACTTTATAGGTTAAATAATTTATTTACCTGTCTATATCAAGAACTGTTTTTCTGTCACTCCTATTGAATTTGACAGTGCTTGCTGAAATTTAGCATCTTTAGATGGATCAGAATCGCCCGCTGATCCGGCTGTTAGATATTGCAAAAATAATCGAAAATATTTACTTTCATGCCCAAGACTACCTTGTTTTATTTTATTACGGTCAAATAATATTTATAAGGTTATAAAGCAAGTATTTCTGTAAATGTTTTGTATGTAAATGTAAATGTTTTCATTATTTTGTTATTCTATTGTTTACAGTTATTATCACGTCTTAGCTTTATACCAAGAATTACATTGCAAATTCTTGATGGGATGCGATGTAACGCGCATACATTATTTTCATCAAGAACTATTATATACATATATATATATTTGTTTTTTTTACCAGTGGAGTTTTAACAAAAACTTAAAAAAGTTCAATGAATTAAAAAAATGCCATTAATTATATAATTTCAAGTCAGTGTTTTACATTTAAAGGTCAGTTATAAAAAGCCAATGTTATTATTTTCATTTTGATTAATTTAATTCGAGACTAAAATAAATGTGAAAGGGCTTTTATCTGCAATAATAATTTTCATCAAAAATAACATAGACTTATAAAAGTCATATACACGGTCAATCATACTGAAGATTATCAATTGTACTACAAAATATTTAAAAGACTATTTCCAGTATAATGACCCGAATATCATCATTAATGTTTGACTGGCACACTTAAAAGTTTTGTCACATGGCTAAATGATTGACTTTTATATTATGATAAGGTCATGCTTTTCTATAAAAAGTTGCAAGAAATTTTAATTCCCGGCCCTATTGGTTTGTTTTACTTTTTACTTAATTAGTGAAAAACAAAATGGACTGATCTAAAAGTTTACTTTCTTGTGTAAAAAGTGCTATTTAGAATTTTATGCAAATGATAATTAAAGTTTCTATGTAAATAAGTGTAACATAGCGGGAATTATATTCAATGGTAGCGGCCATCCGTATTTGCAAAGCCAGCATCATTTTCTGTACAGAAACCGGCAAAGTCTTGCTCAAGGCACTAAAAACAAAGCAGCTGATAAAATGTTACACTCATAACTGTTAACAAAAATTGTTTTCCCAAATGGTCTTATAGATAATAATAACTATTCCGCCGTGTTAGGTGCAGGAGCTATTATTAGAAGGAGAAGAGGTAAAATTTTGTTTTAGAAATGCGCAATCAATATTGTTTTGTCTACAATTGAGCATAAAATAAAAAATAACTTCAGCCAAAGAGCATAACTGGCATTATACTCAGGCCCATTAATTGGTATGGAAAAAAGTAATTTTACCAGGTTTCAAAATATCAATCAAAATTCAAAAAACATTAATATTAAAATCAAAAAATGTATCTATGTATGTCTATACATACATATAATGATTTATGGCCGCTTAGTAACTGACGGTGACTCATTATAACATCCTACAGTCACGCCGAAACTAAGAGGAGAGAATCACTGTAGAAAAGGTAATAATTTATTGCGGAAATTTTGTGATAAAATTAAAAAAAATATAAACTTATCCAAGTTAATCTAACTTAGTCTAATTTATCCTTATGCGTACAAAAAAAAAAACAAATAATAAAATAGTGAGATGGCGTCAGTTTTTAAGAAGATATAACAAAAATAAATTTCAATAAAGTTCAGTATTTAATTGATTATATACCGCTGACACTTAATCACGCTTTTCGAAACCACGCTAGTTGTAAACAATATTTGTGTGAAAAGACAAAATCTTCTTTTCAAATTTCCGCCGAGTTGTAAGTAGAAGGCCAAATAGGTCACGTGTCAATTTTAATTAAATATATTTTATATGAAGTGATCTTAACTACGTTTCATCAATTAACCATTGGTAAAAATTCATCATCATTCATCATCATTACAGCCCTTCACAAGTCCACTGCTGAACATAGGCCTCCCCCAAAGAATGCCACAAAGCACGGTCCTGAGCCACCTGCATCCATCGACTTCCTGCATGTCTTACCAGGTCGTCACTCCATGTCGTGGGGGGACGCCCTACACTTCGCCTACCGGTACGAGGCTGCCACTCGAGAACCTTTCTTCCCCATCGGTTGTCGGTTCTTCGAGCTATATGGCCGGCCCACTGCCACTTCAGCTTACTAATTCGTTGGGCTATGTCGGTTATTCTGGTTCTACTGCGGATATCCTCATTCCTAAGTTTATCACGCAGAGAAACTCCGAGCATAGCCCTCTCCATAGCTCGCTGAGCGACCTTGAGCTTCCTCATACGGCCAGCAGTGAAGGACCACGTCTCAGTTCCGTAAGTCATCACTGGCAACACGCACTGGTTGTACAATTTCGTTTTAAGGTTTTGAGGTATGTCTGACGAGAAGATGTGTCGTAGCTTCCCGAACGCTGCCCAGCCGAGTTGAATCCGTCGATTGACCTCTCGGTCGAAGTTGGACTTACCTAGTCGGACTATTTGTCCCAGGTAAACATACTCGTCAACAACTTCGAGCTTAGTGCTCCCAACAACTACCGGCATAGGTGTGACATGGACATTAAACATAATCTTTGTTTTGTCCATGTTCATCTTAAGACCTATCCGTTGGGAAACACTATTGAGGTCATTGAGCATAGTGCTTAGGCCCTCCAGCGATTCTGCCATAAGGACTATATCGTCGGCAAATCGAAGGTGAGTGATGTACTCGCCATTGATGTTTATACCGTACCCTTTCCAGTCCAGAAACTTGAAAACGTCTTCCAATGCAGCGGTGAAGAGTTTCGGGGATATGACGTCACCCTGTCTTACACCTCTCTGCAATTGGATAGGTTTCGTACTCTGGTTCTGTACTCGGATAGCCATCGTAGCCCTACTGTACAAGCACTTCAACACTTCGATATACCGACAGTCAACTTGGCACCGCTGAAGGGACTGCAGCACCGCCCAAATTTCGACGGAATCAAAGGCTTTCTCATAGTCCACATACGCCAGACATAGTGGCAAATTGTACTCTTCGGACTTCTGTACAACTTGCCGAAGGGTATGTATGTGGTCTATGGTGCTAAAGCCCTTTCGGAAACCGGCTTGTTCGGGAGGCTGGAAGTCGTCAAGTCTGCGCGCGAGACGATTCGTAATGACTCTCGAAAACAGCACGTAGACGCGGCTCAGAAGGGAAATCGGTCTGTAGTTCTTCAAGAGAGCGTTGTCACCTTTCTTGAAGAACAAGACCACCGCACTTCTGCTCCACGCCTCCGGTGTAATGCCACCATGGAGGACGGAATTAAAGAGCTTCTGAAGGACTTCAAGTACCGGTCTTCCACCCGCTTTCAGAAGCTCCGCTGTAATTCCATCCTCGCCTGGGGCCTTACCGCTTTTAAGGTGCTGGAGAGCCATTCTAATCTCGCTCAGACTGACGTCCAAGATATCTTCGGAATAGTGTCGGATGAGACTCGCTCTTGGATCGTTACTCACACTTGTGTGTGGCTCCAACGATGACGTGTACAGCTGCCCATAGAACCTCTCAATCTCACTCAAAATCTCAGGTGTCCCGGATACGATGCTGCCACATTCTGTCTTCAGCTTTGACAGTTGGCTCTTTCTGGCAGACAGATCTCTGGCAAGGACTTTGGAGCCTTGGTTCCGCTCGATCGCTTCTTCAATACGAGCTGTATTGAAGTTGCGTAAGTCCCGCCGCATGCATTTGGAGATCTGTCTGTTCAGATGCCTGTATGCTGTCAAGTCTGTTGAAGAATGTAGCTTCATCTCCCGTCTAACAGCCATGAGATTAAGAGTGTGATCGGAGAGTTTTTGTGTTCTTCTGCGGCGGGTCTTGCAGAACTTAGCTCCGACCGCATGGACAGTTTCCACGAGCTTGTCATTCATATCGTCCACTTCTTTTCAGTCTTCTAGGCACTGAAAACGGTTTGGTAAAAATTAAAACAGGAATTTTACGATTGTGTTTACAAAAAACATTATTAGTTGAACCTTGCAGCTTGTTCATTATTTTTATTATAAATACCTATAAATGTATATATTATTAATAAATAGTTCCCATAATATATTGGATTATTTTTTATTTTGCCCTATCTGCAATGTTCTACGCTCTATAGAAAATGTGGCGTATGACATGACTGACAATCTTTCGAACGTTTTATCTAGGTACAAAGATGTTTTACGTTTTCGTCGCCTCCACATGATATTTTTGTCAGCATAAGGTACCCTTCTATATCTGAAACGAATATAAATATTGCTACAAAGTAAAGTAATAGGCTATACAAGTCCCTCTACTGGGCACAGGACTCTTTTTTTATTTCTGAGAGGGTTTTAGGGCAAGGAAATGCCCGCCGTGCTTCCCCAATGCGTGTTGACGAAAATTGCAATTACAAATTTCATTCGTGCTGTCGGGGATCTAACCCGGGAAAATTTACAGCGAACGCTTTGACGACATATTTTTAATACGACACAAATAAATACGATTTAATACGAGTATATATAATAAAAATTCTTACGTACTTGAAACTTGAACACTTGATAGCTCGTGATGCCTACCGGACAAAGCTACAGCACCACACCGTGCAATGTAATTGAAGATGCGTAACCGCGACATAATTCTCAGTGATGCGCAAGCATAACAGGCAGTATGTCACTTATATAATTGTCATCTCTGCAGTCTATTAATCTTTGCACTTTTATAAGTAATACAGAACGTAGTTGCTAGACGGTGTTGACATCGGCTAAAATCTCTGCGATCGCCGTTTCGTCAAGGTCATTCAGGCTAGTTAAAGTCTTAAACTAGCTGGCCAGGCAGACGTTGTTCTGCCCCTTTCGACGACTCTTCATATAAAAAATTCTTAAATTCGTAATAAATAAATATTGAGTGTCACTTATCAGGATAAAAACTATCCTATCTCTCAAGTTGGACCAAACTGCACAGAGTGTGCAAAATTTCATTCAGTTCAGTAGTTTAGGAGTTCATCGCGGACAAACAATGTGACACGTAATTTGCATATTTTTTTTTATAGGATCGGGTGACAAACGAGCACACAGTCCACCTGATGGTAAGTGGTCAATGTGACCCATAGACATCTACATCTATCCTCAATAAAGACTCAAGATGCAGATGCGTTGTCACCCGTGAGGACTAAGATGTAATGCCTCTTTGCCAGTAAAAAGGGTCTCCGGTTCTCTACACTCACCATACGAAACACAGCAGCGTTAAGCTGCTATTTTACGCTGGTTTTCTGTGAGAGCGTGGTCCCTCCCCGGTCGAGCCGACCCATTCGTGCTACAACCACAATATAGCTGCAGCATGGCTCTACCACGTAAATATTAGTACGAAATTTGTATATATAAAGGTATAAAGAAAATAGGACTAGACTTATTATTGTTCGAGCGATAAATCAAATGGTATGATGACTATATTACATTGCAAATATTTGTGCAACCTTTAAAACTGAACAGTTCGTGAGGTATGAACACTAAGTCTTTACATTCACAAGTTACATAGGCGAGTTAGACCCCAATAGGAATCCCAATTTTATATGCTGAAGTGGTAACACTTGCTCTGGGGAAAAATCATCAAAAAAGCTATATCTGCTTGGATGAAAATATTTCGAAATCATGCAGTGAATGCCGTGTAACGGCGGCTTAAGAGAATTTGCTCCTTCCTACCAAAGAACATATAATTACTTAAAAATTCTAAGACCCCATACCATCCCGTGAGTATCGTAAAAGGCGACTGAGGGAAATAAAACAGGAGACAGGCAGCAGTGTCTTAATAATAAAAAAAATTGCGTTTGCCAACCCACTTGCCAAGAGAGGGAACTGTGGCAAATATTTTCCCTATGATTTATTTATTTATGTGTAACCGGATTAATCAAAATCCTTAATTTTACTAAGTCATGCACTAAATTAATTTATCGACATAGTTTTTTATTTGAACACATCAATAAAGGTGTCTATGGAATTGAAAAACAGCAACAACCTTGTAAGAGAAAGTATATGAGAATAATATAATTATCTTAATTTGTACCACGTATAACGTTATACGAGTATGCATAAAGAGTTCAACTACAAAAATTTTGTTCTTATTTTAGGATTCTCTCTGTGCTACTAATTACTTTGAGGCTTGAACTTTGAAATACCTTTTACGACACACAGGTTTTAAAAGAATAACGGTAAAGTTATTTTATAGGCGCTCAGAGATAGTATCTTCAGTTGACGGGCACTTGATAAAATCTACCTAACTACTAAGATTAAGACAATCTTGATGTAACTTTTATTTGAGAAAATCTTTATTTATATCTTGGGCACGGCAGTGCCCTCACCAAGTCGAGCAAAAAAGTGACACGGCCGTATCATCCTTTGATCGAAGCAGTTGAGGCCAAATTTGACACCCTATAACTTAGTTGTGGATAAAATTAGAAGCCTGAATTGTCAGTAACCAAGTAGGCATTGTATATATACTGTATGTTTAAAATTTTATTCAATTTGAATCAGTAGTTTAAGATTTATAACTAGTCAAAGAGTTTTGATGATCGGTCAGATCATCAAAACTCTGAGGCACTTCTAGCAGACATAGAAGCTTCAAATTTAGAATAGTATTATTGTTTAGTGTAAAAATCAAGGAAAAACTAAAATATTTTGCAATTTCCGTCCAGTTTTCTAGATATATTAACTGCATAAATAACTTTGTAATCTATACAAATAAATAAAATTGAAGTGTCTGTTTGTAATGTCAAAATTACAGTTTTTTACTAAATGCATATGAAAGTAAATACGATACCTATAACTAAAATACAATTTTTTAAATTTTTGTCTGTCTGTCTGTCTGTCTGTCTGTTTGTTCCGGGTAATCTCCGAAACGGCTGGACCGATTTTGACGGGACTTTCACTGGCAGATAGCTGATTTCATAAGGAGTAACTTAGGCTACTTTGATTTTAGAAAAAGAATTAGGGTTCCGCGCAAAAACATAAAAACCCTAACACGCGAACGAAGTCGCGGGGAACAGCTAGTCCCATATAAATATATAGGATTACAAACTTACATTTGCAGCGAATGAATCAGTGTACCTGTCTATGTATAGTAATGGAATGATAGGTGTAGAATGTGGTACCTAGATATTACTAGCTACAAAATGAAATGATATGCCATCAAAAAAATAACTTGAAAAAAAAAAACAAGTCTCGCAACTTAGTTCTTCTACCGTAAAAAATTGTGAGATCCAGGTATTTTTTTTTTATAGGAGAGGGGGCAAACGAGCATGCGGCTCACCTGATGGTAAGTGACTACCGCCGCCCATGAACAACTGCAACACCAGGGGAATCGCAGATGCGTTGCCGGCCTTTTAAAAAGGAGTACGCTCTTTTCTTGAAGGTCCCTAAGTCGTATCGGTCCGGAAAAATCGCTGATGGTAATCGATTCCACAAGGAGGTCGTGCGAGGAAGAAAACATCTTCTAAATCGCACAGTGGTGGACCGCCAATCATCCAGATGGTGTGGATGGTATCGGGAGTTCTGCCGCGATGTGCGTTCGTGAAATTTGGCGGCTGGGATTAATCCGAACAATTCCTCAGAGCACTCCCCATGGTAGATGCGAAAGAAAATGCAAAGGGATGCAACATCTCTTCGCAGTGCCAATGAATCGAGCCGATCGGAAAGGGCTCGATCGTCGACAATTCGAGCCGCTCTGCGTTGGATGCGGTCAAGTGGAAGGAGCTGGCACTGGGGAGCCCCTGCCCAGAGATGGGAACAGTATTCCATGTGAGGCCGAACTTGCGCCTTGTAAAGTAGCAGGCGGTATGCCGGCATGAAATACTGTCCCGCTCTGCTGAGCACGCCAAGCTTTTTAGAGGCCAATTTGGCCTTCCTTTCCAAGTGACCACGAAACTGCACGTCACTCGATATGTCGACTCCGAGGATACCGATACTGGCTGAGGCAAGAAGGGGAGTGCCTTGAAACTGAGGAGATACGACAAAGGGGTTCTTTTTAGCGGTAAACGCGCAAACTTGTGTCTTCTGAGGATTAAATTGGACTAGATTTAGTCGCCCCCAATCCGAGACTTTGTTCAGCAAAGACTCGACTTCAGACACAAGTTTGTTCCGGTACTCAGCGACGTTTTCCCGAGAAATATTGGCACGGCCGGTGTATAGAGCATCACCAGTGCTGTCATCCGCATAGCAATGAATGTTACCAGTTAGCAACATATCATTGATATGCAGAAGAAACAGCGTTGGTGATAGCACACAGCCTTGTAGAACACCAGCGTTAATAGGCTTGTAGTCAGAGCATGCACCGTCTACAACGACCTTGATGCTCCGATCTGCAAGGAAGCTGGTGATCCAATTGCACAATTTCTCGGGAAGCCCATAGGAAGGCAGCTTCGAAAGAAGCGCTTTGTGCCAAACCCGATCGAAGGCCTTCGCAATGTCCAGACTAACGGCCAACGCCTCCCCCTTGGACTCTACTGCCTCCGCCCATCTATGGGTCAGGTAGACCAAAAGATCACCAGCTGATCGACCCCGACGAAAAACGTATTGGCGGTCACTAATCAGCTGGTGATCCTCAAGGTACCGGATGAGCTGGCAGTTAATAATGGATTTTATTATTTTGGAGAACAAGGAGGTGATCGCGATAGGCCTATAGTTGGATGGGTCTGAGCGGTCGCCTTTTTTAGGGATCGGGTGGACAAAAGCTGTCTTCCATGAATTCGGGACTACGCCTTGGGAGTAGTAGTACCGGAAAAGACGCGTTAGGACCGGTGCCAACTCCGGAGCACACGTCCTCAGCACAATTGGGGGGATTCCGTCAGGCCCACTCGACTTCTGGATGTCCAGGGAGAGCAGTGCTTTGCAAACCGAGCGCTGTGAGAACAGCACATCCGGCATGGAGCACTCACACCGCGGGATGGTCGGCGGTGTTTTCCCCCCGTCATCAAGAGTCGAGTTGGACGCAAAAAGGGAGCCTAAAAGGTCGGCTTTGTCTTTTGCGTCATGGACCAGTGAGTCATCCTCCCTGTGCAGAGATGGTAGTGATGGCTTACAGAAATTCCCTTGGACAGCCTTAGCGAGAGACCAGAATGCACGGGTTCCCGAAGGAAGGCGAACTAGTTTCTCGCCAATTCTGCCTATGTGCTCTGACTTTGCCTTGGCAATAACTCTTTTGAAGGACCTGGAGGCGAAGTTATACTTCTTTTTAAGTATGCTGGTATTTACATCCCGAGTCGCCGAAGCCGCAGCCCAGGCTTGATAACACTCCTGCTTACTGCGTAATGCAGTCTTACAGGAGCGACCAAACCAAGGCTGAGATCTGCCTCCGATGGGTACCACAGATGATGGAATAAATAGTTCCATTCCCTGTAGCACCACATCAGTGACAGAGTCAGCAACAGCGCTGGGATCATCCGGCGAGAAGCAAACCCGCCCCCATGGGTAGGATGCAAAGAAGGACCGCATTTCGTCCCAATCCGCCGACCTGTAATGCCAAACACGGCGGCAACCTGCAGAACGCAACCGCGAAGGGAGCGTGAGTGGCACCACACTCCGGATCAGACAATGGTCCGAAGAGCCGAGAGGGGCATCGACGGAAACCTGATATCCGTCCGGATGAGAGGTCAGCAGAAGGTCCAACAGGGAAGGTGTATGATCCTCCACATCTGGAATCCGCGTAGGCGAAGTAACCAGTTGTGTCAGACCATATGCCAAGGCAAAGTCATAAACAGATCTCCCCGCATGATCGGTTAGACGTGAACCGAGCCATTCGGCATGGTGGGCGTTAAAATCGCCAAGGATCACGATCTCTGCGGATGGGACCTGTTGTAGCAAGAAATCTGTAGCCATTTGGCCGTGGTCGATGAGTCGGTCTGTTTCGGCATTACCGCTATGGGACCTATAGAGGCACCCGTAGACGCGCGGATGGTCGTCGCTGTCTACGCGTAGCCAAAGGATGGACAGGTCCGAACCTTCAAGACTGCCGAGGCGTCGAGAACAGATGTCCTCTCTGACATACACGCAAACTCCAGCCCGAGGCACAAAGGAATGCTCCAATTTGTACCCCGGGTAGGAGAGATACGAAATATCAGCCGGAGAGGAAACCTGCGTCTCGGTCAGAAAGAGCAAGGCCGGCTTCGCCGTCTCGCAGGCAGGGGTCGCCTTAGTGTTCTTGCTCAGTTTGCCCCTAGCAGTAATGCTTTTGAGCGGAATTTTGCCCCCCCCAGAATACGCGGGGCAGCCTGAGCACCCACGCTCAGGATCGGAATAACATGGTCGTGGATGCTCAGCGAGGGATTCTCCAGGGGTGCTGGTACCCACCCACCTGGGTTAGTTCTTCGTGTAATTCCGCTACCATGTTGATGGGGGGGGGGGGAATTGGGCCTCCAGCCACCTGCACTCACCAGACGAAACGCAGAAGCAAAGCTTCTACTTCATTCCGGTATTCTGTGAGGTCGTGGTACCAACCCGGCTCGAGCCGGCCCATACATGCAACAGCAAAAACTGCTGCGTGGCTCTACCACCGTTTAAAGTTAGTTAAGGTAGTACCGAGTCGGATAAATTATTCAGTCCCTACTTAAGGGACTTCTGTCTTTAGTTATTCCGTAATTAGCTAACCTACCAACATCTTATAACCATATTAATATTAAAAATCTTTTATGTTTTAAATACATACATTGACTTGGCAATCGCACTATACAATCTAATTTAATATAATAAGTATTACTTGTGAGATACATAATTGTGTTTTCATGCGATGATTGGTTGCGAAGCTTTAAGCTGCGGCTTCGTTCGCGTAGAACTTAAACAAGAAAAATTTTTAAATCTTGAGTAGTAATATTTGTGTAAGTTGTTCAATTATCGAAAAACTGCTTTAAATTTTTGTTATTATTTTGAACAAATTAAGATATATGCGATAATATTTGGAAAAAAAATTAAATCCTCAATCATTTAAAGTATTGTTGTAAAATTATATTGAAGTAAAAAATGTTAAAAACGATTTTGCATCAAACTTAAGAAATAGACGATAAAGTGTTATCTATTTTGTGTAAAATTGCAAACAAGAGAAGTTTTGTTCGAAAATTGTTTATAACTCCAAGAGTTTATAAAATTATTATCAAGAACCATTTATTTTATCAGTTTTTCGATTTTACAAGAATAGTTCTGCATGTTTTTCGGATAAAATAGAGCCTCGCTCACTGGTGAAACTACTCACTCTACATTCCGAAACATTAGATCCGAAACTACATCCGGCAGACAAATCATCATCATTACAGCCCTTCACAATTCCACTGCTGAACATAGGCCTCCCCCAAGGAATACCACAAAGCACGGTCGTGAGCCACCTGCATCCATCGACTTCCTGTATATCTTACCAGGTCATCACTCCATCTAGTGGGGGACGCCCTACACTTTGTCGGCCGGTTCGAGGCCGCCACTAGAGAACCTTTTTTCCCCATTGGTTCTTAGAGCTATATGCCCGGCCCATTGCCACTACAGCTTACTAATCCGTTGGGCTATGTCGGTCACTCTGGTTCTACTGCGGATATCCTCATTTTTAAGTTTATAACGCAGAGAAACTCCGAGCATAGACCTGTCCATAGCTCGCTGAGCGACCTTGAGCTTCCTCATCCGGCCAGCAGTGAAGGATTACGTCATCATTCCGGCAGACAGAGAGACAAAAATTTTAAAATAGTTACGTATATCTTCATCATCATCATCATCATCATCATTACAGCCCTTCACAAGTCCACTGCTGAACATAGGCCTCCCCCAAAGAATGCCACAAAGCACGGTCCTGAGCCACCTGCATCCATCGACTTCCTGCATGTCTTACCAGGTCGTCACTCCATCTTGTGGGGGGACGCCCTACACTTCGCCTACCGGTACGAGGTTGCCACTCGAGAACCTTTCTTCTTATGTATATCTTAAAAGCATGCAAATAGCCTTCCGAGCTTAATAGAAACCAATTATTTCGATATTACTGACACTTTGATTTTATGTGTATGTTTGTATATATCGAATTTTATTCATTGTAGGCGGTATACCATTTTTTCTTTTTTATTATCTAATGGATCCCTTTTCTCGAAAACAGGCCATCTAATGATGAGTGTTTGACAGCGCGGGATAAATAACAAACGTAACACATTTTATTTTTTGTGTTATAATGGTAAACGACCACGTGATGTTAAATGGATGCTGTGGCCTATAGACATCAAATATCAATTAAGAATTAAAAGGTGATGGTGAAGGAGATGCTTTGTCATCCCTAAGGATTAAAATGGAATGGCTTATGGTTGGTAGATTCTCTCACGCTGCTACCAATAGGTACTTACAATATTACACAAAATAAAAGTACATATATATTTTTTTTTTAATATAAGTAATTACTAGTAATGTTATTAAACATTACTAATATTCCCTTTAACCACTTCTGGTAAGCTTAAAATGCTTATGTTAGAAGTGGTTCACGACAGTAGTCGAATGGCGGATTCGAACCCACGACCTTTCGAGTTCGCGGTCCGCGCCCTGCCATTAGGCTACTGTCGTTTTATTGATATGAAAATTACAATCCAACCATGAACGTTACATTAATTTAAGCCTGTCTTTGTGTCTGCGCCCCATTCAGTTTACCCGAGAGCATATTCATTGGATTATTTGATAGCTTTGAAACGACATCGTTTTGAAATAGTCACTATGTCTTTGCCAGTATTAATTCATTGTTGAGCCCTAGCTTCTGCCTGTGTAGTTCTGATTGAAAATTGTTATTGCATACCTTAAGCGCAAAGCGCGTAGCTATGTTCTACTAGCGTCTAAAAATCAAGATTCCAACGTTTTGTCGCATAAAATCGTATCTAACGTAATCGTAAAGAGTATAATTAACAGCGAAACCTTATTAATAATGAATTAACCAAATCAAATCAAGAAGTCGATATGGTGTTTGAGAAATATTTCACTGATATTCCTATATTGACAACAGAGTCATAGAATACTTCTCCAACTGTCGCCGAGTCATTACTTAAACAGAATGTTAATACCTGATTAAAATAATTTAGATTTGAAAAAGTATTATCGCAAGATGTTGTAAAATACTTCAACACTATTGATGTAAAGAAGACCACAGATTTGTGGGGGATTTCCGTTACAGTTATTGCGTCCATAATAAATTTAATTGCACCTCATCTTGCTATTATTTTTAATACTTGTATCGATTCTGGTGTGTTTCCTGATTTAATGAAATATAGTAAAGTAATACCTTTATTTAAATCTGGTAGTACATTGGACTCCGCTAATTTTTGACCTTTTTCTGACCTACCAACTCTCAGTTAAATTTTTGAAAAAATAATTTTGGATCAATTGTTATTTTTTTTTTACTTACTTAGAGAGGACGTCATTGGTTCTCTAAAGCACTTTGTTCATTCTTAAGGCCGTCGCACCACTTCGGGTCCTTCCAACCTCTTCCCAGAAGTGTTTGGAGTTCTCCTTAAAGTTGTGCGACAACCTTTCGTCCGCTTCCATTCTACACCTTTCACGCACTTCCTCAATCAATGTTTTCGTATGAACTTTCTGCAGCTTATATCTTTCTTTCATCTTCTCTCTCATATCCTTATCATTACTCTCTTATATCGACAATCGCTCGCAGGCTGTAGTTGTTAACAATTACATATCAGGTTGGGTGTCAATACCGAGCGGTGTGCCATAGGGGTCCTTGATGGGGCCATTGCTATTTCTTATATTTGTCAACGATATTGAAACCTGTTTTAAATCATCACACCTACTGCGTTTTGCTGATGATATAAAATATTTTCCACAATCTCATCTCAGGATTATGCTGAATTACTGCAGCGAGATCTACTAAGATTGGAAGAATACGGTAATATTAATAAACTTGATCTAAACCCATCAAAATGTACCCTTATTACATATTAATGCAATCGAAACTTAACTAATTTTGGCTATCTTCTTAAAGGTCAGAAGTTACAAAAAGAATCAGGTGTACGTAATCTAGGGATTCTCCACGACTCTAAATTATTATTCAACACCCATGTTGACAATATAATATCTGAGGGTATCTAAGGCGTTAGGTTTTGTCATGCGTACTGCAAAGGAGTTTAATAATATTAAAACAATTAAAATCTTGTACTGTACTTACGTCCGCAGTACGCTTGAATATGCTTCACAGATTTGGAACCCGATGTATCATACATACATTTCACGGATTGAAAATATCCAACGTAAATTTTTACGATATCTTTTCTATCGTACCAATAGAAACTACCGATCAAAAGACTACTTATCCTTATGCAAACACCATCATCTGCTACCTCTGATAAAGCGTCGGGAGATTGCTGACATTGTATTTTTATTGAAAATCTGTTCTGGCAATGTTGACTGTTCTGATTTGCTATCACAAATATCACTGAGAACGCCTATAGTGAACCTTAGAACGAATGCATTACTCTACTTACCAGCTTCATCAACTAATTATGGAAGAAATACTTTCATGTATTGGTCTATTAATAATTTTAATAATTTATGCAAAAAGCATGATTTTGATTTGTTTAATACTAGCTATATATCGGCAAGGCGGGCATTAAGTCGAGAGTCTTTTACGTCATAATTTAATTTATTTTAAGAAAAATTATATTGTGTGTTTAGTCCTGCTTTTTCTTTTCTTTTGTGGCTACTATTGTTAGTTTCACTTATTAAATTTATGCATGTTGTACATTTATATGATATTTGTCCCTAGTATTCGCTTCCTGAAGCTTCCAGCTTCGGATGCGACAGACCGACTGTAGTTCTGTCACTGCCTTCCGGTAGCGCCAACCCGCGAACAGACCTCTAAATCTAGTAATCACTAGATAGTGATCCGTTCCCAGGTGAGCACCTCTGAACACTCGCGTATCCATCACCTGTTTTCGCAGTCGGTCATCCACCAGGAATAAATCGATCATACTTCTCTCATTCTTTCTTTCTCTAATATACATATGGATTTTCTTGCATTAAGCCAGTAAGCCAGTAAGCTTGCCAGCATCATTAACCCTTTTATCGCCAAACTTTCCAATCACCGACTCGTACCCTGGTTGAGCGGTACCAACCCATCCATTCAAATCACCACATTATTTCGTTTCCCCTAACTAAATCTAGAACTTCTCTTACATTCTCCTTAAACTCCTCCAGCTCAGCCCTGGACGACGAAGCTACCGGTGCATAAACAGCCAAAAGGAATAACTTCATCAGTCCCAATTTTAAGCGAACCCAGAGAAGTCTTGAGTTCACAACCTTATATTCAGTCATAACATCGACCAACCGAGACGACAGCAGCACCCCCACTCCTTAGCAGGCGCTTTCGCTCTCCGGGACTCCGGACCATAGAGCTAACGTCCCGCCAGGGAGCTTTTCAGCACCACTGCCCTTCCGTTTGGTCTCCGACATACACATGACTTCTAATTCTCTTTCTTTCATTATTTCGATCAGCTCATTCGTCTTATCTCTCATGCCTCCTCTAACATTCCACGTGCCAACTCTGCACTCTGTCCTCCACCTTCCGCCGTGTTGGGCTGTGCGCGACGGGTGGCGGTCCCCATCGCCGCTTTGCGCGCTGCATTCCACACCTACGGGGACGAGCTGGTGTGCGTCGCCTTGGGGGGACGCCCTAACCCTCGTTGACATGGGTGCGCAGCTGTGTAAAATTGCAGCCCTGAAAAGGGCTGGCAGGGGTCGCGACGAGCAGGATTGTACAATGACTCCCTACCCTCTAATTTTTTTAATACAAATAAATTACTTAATAAAAACCAATTTGGTTTTGCAAGGGGTCGCTCTACGTCTGACGCCGGTATTGATCTTATGAAATATATTTTTAATGCCTGGGAGAATTCACAAGATGCCTTAGGTATTTTCTGTGATCTTACCAAGGCTTTCGATTGTGTTTATCATGAGACATTAATCAGGAAACTACAACATTACGGTGTAAAAAATTTAGCGCTTAGACTTATTACTTCATATTTAAGTAACAGAACTCAAAAAGTCGTGATCGTCGTCGATCGTGATAAAGGTTCCTCCGGATCTGTAGTATGAATGGGAGTTCCTCAGGGCTCGATTCTTGGCCCGTTCTATTCCTTTAATCTATATTAATGACTTAAATTATCTTTTAAGGGACAATCACGAAATAGTATTATTTCCTGACGATAACTTTGTAATTTTCAAACTCAAACGGCAGTTAATTAATTATGACGATGTAAATAATGCTCTATCGAAATTGGTACATTGGTTTAACGCGATCAATATGCTTTTAAACGGCAATAAGACAAAGTGTATTAAATATACTATACCTAATGTAAAACATTCGAATACCAATGTGCTGTTAAATGGAGAGGAGTTGAGTCTTATGGATACCACTGTTTTTCTTGGTATTACTATTGACGCGAAACTTCAATGGGGCCCCTATATATCTAAATTAGCAATCAGACTTAGTTCTGCAGCATATGCTGCAAGAAAGATTAGAAGTCTCACAGATATTGAGACAGCTAGATTAGTGTATTTTAGTTACTTTCATAGCGTAATATCTTATGGCATTTTGCTATATTTGTTTTGTAAAAGAGAAAAATTTAAAGAAATAAACATATTAACTTTGGCATCGCAATATATTTATGAGAATGTAATGTATGTGCATAAAAAGGAAGACTTGAGTGGATGAAGGTCGCAAAATTCTTATTTCGAGAAAATTGAGTTCAAAGTTTCGCATAAACATTTTAATATATTTCAAAACGCTTTCAGTGTATTTATGCACAAATGGTGTCAAGCGGCGTAAGCTGCTCAGTATTTTTGTAATAGGAAAGAAATTAAAAAATAAAAAGTATTTTTAGTACTTTATTAAAAAAAACTGAACATAACTCCTTCTTCTAATAAATAAAATGTATACAAATTGACAAAATTGAGTCTGAAGGAGACAAGTTCATTGAGAAATTAGGAAAATAAACTTAAAACAAACGAAAAACGATTAATGCAGCGAAAACTGAACAATTTGGCATTTTTGTGGGAGGTCACTCAGTCACGCAACTAAGTTTAGTCTAGTGAGCAGCACGGTAGCAACTAGTTATATTGTAAACATAGAGCCGCTGTGCCATATATGAACTTATACTTTGACATAGGGAAACACCTGCGTATAGCTACTTCCGTCCGGTACGTCGGCAGCCCGTGTTGCTTTATGGTTATACCACATAACTTCAGACGTCGGAATGTATATACCACATTACATTATACATATATTGGTTCGTCTATCGAATGTCTATAGACTACTATATTGCTCTTACTCTGTGATTGCTCTATTTGTGTTCATGACAGTGCAAGCAAATGGACTCACGAATTCAAACGGCTACCCTTACATTTATATATTTTATTGGTTTGAAAGCGAGTGTTTGAGCGAAATTAGACCTTTGATAGATTTTTGTTCAATGCATATGCATGTGAAGCATTAAATTGTTCATATGTGTACATACATAAGTAATATTTTAGGCCACTGAATAAAAGAAGTTTCTCGTTTCGACTGTATTTTAGTTTTATTTTGTTTCATTATTTTTGTTTGTATATTACGCGATATCTTCGTCTATTGTGAACCAATATTAATGATTTTTTAAATAAAATACATAATATGTTATACTTCACGAGTGGTCCAATATAAATTTGGAGAAAAAATTTCACCCATAAGAGAAAATAAGGGGATGAAGTTTTCCCTTTTCCGTTATAATCTATCAAAAGTCCACTGCTAAACAAAGGCCTTCCTTGTGATTGCCTCATAGGGAGGATATTTGCCATAGATACCCCGCTTGGCAGGCGGGTTGGTAACCGCAGCCCCTTTTTAATATATAAAAAAATATTATTAGGAACACGCTGGTGCCCATCTCCTGACTTGTTTCCCTCTGTTGCCTCTTGTGGCACCCACGGGACGATATGTGGTTATTCTTACACCGCTATTACACAGTGAAGTTTTAAATGTAACTATTTTGACATCATCCTATTTGTTGATCCCTTGAGATTGTATCAATACTATATCCATCTATCCACGCAAATATTCAATAAATAAAACTTTTAATAAAAAAGGAAAAGCCGACATCAAACAACTAAAAAAAACCGTATAATAGTTTCAAGTCGGGATATTAATTTTTCGTACACAATTTTTAGCACCTGTCAGCTTTTATTTCTTATCAAAAGTTTTTTCATTGTGAAAAATGATTAGTATTTTTTAAAAGTTTTCTAAATCCTATAAAAATTCCACTGCTAAACATCAACCTCTCCTATACTCGAAGTTAGATCACAATTTCTGTTTGTCAAGAATTATCTTGGCTATGAAAGTGTATGAATATAAGAGTAGAGGGAAGGGTAAGAAAAGATGAAAGGACTACATTGGTGTTGATATGCTTAAGATAGGAGTGAGTAAACAGGTGACGGCTAATACATGAGAATGGATGAGCTTCCTCTTGCTATGCCGACAACAAATAATTTTGGATGAGGGCAGGAAGAAGAGAGCTCAATTTATCAAGTCGGTTGGCAATAGCGGCGTTAAGACGCTGTTTCTTGACGCAGATTTTGATAGAGGGTTCTTAATTTTTAAAAAGTATTTTAATTGACTAGTCACTGAATAATAAAACCTAGCTAGAGTGCCGAATACCCGACAATTAACACAATTATACAGAAGCGTGCCTGCTAGAGCCATGCTGCAGCTGTATTGTGGTTGCAGCACGAATAGGTCGGCTCGAAAGGGGAAGGACCACGCTCTCAAAGAAAACCAGCGTAAAATAGCAACTTAACGCTGCTGTGTTTCGTATGGTGAGTGTAGAGAACCGGAGACCCTTTTTACTGGCAAAGAAGCATTCCATCTTAGTCCTCACGTGTGACAACGCATCTGCATCTTGAGTCTTTATTGAGGATAGATGTAGATGTCTATGGGTCACAGTAACCACTTACCATCAGTTGGACTGTGTGCTCGTTTGTCACCCGATCCTATAAAAAAAAAGGCTTGCTCTTGGATCGTTACTCACACTTGCGTTTGTCTCCCACGATGACGTCTACAGCTGCCCATAGAACCTCTCAATCTCACTCAAAATCTCAAGTGTCACGGAAAGGATGCTGCCACATTTGATCTTCACCTTCAACAGTTAGCACTTCCTGGCAGACAGATCTCTGGCTAAGACTTTGGAACTCTGGTTCAAGCAAGTAGTATTAATGTTGCGTAAGTCCCGCCGCATACATATTTTTTATTGGAGAGGGGGCAAACGAGCATGCGGCTCACCTGATGGTAAGTGACTACCGCCGCCCATGAACAACTGCAATACCAGGGAATTGCAGATGCGTTGCCGTCCTTTTAAAAAGGAGTACGCTCTTTTCTTGAAGGTCCCTAAGTCGTATCGGTCCGGAAAAATCGCTGATGGTAATTGATTCCACAAGGAAGTCGTGCGAGGAAGAAAAGATCTTCTAAAGCGCACAGTGATGGACCGCCAATCATCCAGATCGTGTGGATGGTATCGGGAGTTCTACCGCGATGTGCGTTTGTGAAATTTGGCGGCTGGGATTAATCCAAACAATTCCTCAGAGCACTCCCCATGGTAGATGCAAAAGAAAATGCAAAGGGATACAACATCTCTTCGCAGTGCCAATGAATCGAGCCGATCGGAAAGGACTCGGTCGTCGACGATTCGAACAGCTCTGCGCTGGATGCGGTCAAGTGGAAGGAGCTGGCACTGGGCCCTGCACAAAGATAGGAACAGTATTCCATGTGAGACCAAACCTGCGCCTTTTAAAGTTGCAGGCGGTGTGCCGGCATGAAATACTGTCCCGCTCTGCTGAGCACGCTAAGCTTTTTAGAGGCCAATTTGGTCTTAAATAATAAATAAATTTTATTTCGTTTTTAAAAAGTAAATGCCTTAAAAACTAGTAGATTGGAACCTCCATTTAAGCAAATAATGCCTGTGTTTGGAGGGTCCGCCCTTCCATTACTATATCCATGGTACAAGGCAGTATGGATAAACATATTCTATATCCATATTAATGTTATATATTACTTAAATTCTATATTAATTCTATTACTTGTGTGTGTGTGTGTGTGTGTGTGTGTGTGTGTGTGTGTGTGTGTGTGTGTGTGTGTGTGTGTGTGTGTGTGTGTGTGTGTGTGTGTGTGTGTGTGTGTGTGTGTGTGTGTATGTTTGTGTCTATGCTTGCATGAGTTAAAAAGAGTATGTGTGATTACAGTGTCTGAATCTGAACAAATCATGCTACACAATCCAGTAGCTTCTCAATTTCGTCATATGTCTTATGATGAATCCATTCTAACAAAAGTTTTTTACAGTTGTGATATGTTTTGTCGTATATATAAATATCTTTGTTTATTTTATTATAAAGAAAGGCAGAACGCAATATAAATTGTCTGCTCGCAAATGTAGTTTTAGTTCTGTATGTCTGGGCAACCATGTTTCTACGTCGTTTATTTAAATGGCATGGATCATAAGACAATGATTTGTGAGTTTTGAGGGTTGTCCAGAATATATATATAATATCTTCTATTCCAAGTGACCACGAAATTGCACGTCACTCGATATGTCGACTCCGAGGATTCCGATACTGGCTGAGGCAAGAAGGGGAGTGCCTTGAAACTGAGGAGATACGACAAAGGGGTTCTTTTTAGCGGTAAACGCGCAAACTTGTGTCTTCTGAGGATTAAACTGGACTACATTTAGTCGCCCCCAATCCGAGACTTTGTTTAGCAAAGACTCGACTTCAGATACAAGTTTGTTCCGGTACTCGGCGACGTTTTCCCAAGAAATATTGGCACGGCCGGTGTATAGAGCGGGGTGGTACCACGACCTCACAGAATACCAGCGTGAAGTAGAGATTTACCTCTGCGTTTCGCTTGGTGAGTGCAGGTGGCCGGAGGCCCTTTTTACTGGAAATGAGGCATTCCATCTTAGTCCTCACGGGTGACAATGCATCTGCATTTTGATTTGTAACAGAGGATAGATGTAGATGTCTATGGGCCGCAGCAACCACTTACCATCAGGTGGACTGTGTGCTTGTTTGTCACCCTTATCCTATAAAAAAAAAATAGAGCATCACCAGTGCTGTCATCCGCATAGCAATGAATGTTACCAGTTAGCAACATATCATTGATATGCAGAAGAAACAGCGTTGCAGCTTTATGGAACACCAGCGTTAATAGGCTTGTAGTCGGAGCATGCACCATATACAACGACCTTGATTCTCCGATCCGCAAGGAAGCTGGTGTTCCAATTGCACAATTTCTCGGGAAGCCCATAGGAAGGAAGCTTCGAAAGAAGCGCTTTGTTTCACACCCGATCGAAGGCCTTCACAATGTCCAAACTAACGGCCAACGCCTCTCCCTTGGACTCAACTGCCTCCGCCCATCTATGGGTAACCGCCCGACAAAAACCGTATTGGCGGTCACTAATCAGCTGGTGATCCTCAAGGTACCGCATGAGCTGGCAGTTAATAATTGATTCCATTATTTTGGAGAACAAGGAGGTGATCGCAATGGGCCTCTAGTTGGACGGGTCTGAGCGGTCGCCTTTTTTAGGGATAGGGTGGACAAAAGCTGTCTTCCATGAAAATAAATATCTTCGACAATGACAACAAAAATGTGAAAACAAAGAGAGGATTGATTTTAATTTTTTTCGGCACAAATTGTTACTCAATCTCAATTTTCTTTTCAACAAAGCAAACATAATGATCAAATATATTTACAAAAACATATGTACACGTAATCAAAGAGTATATTAAATTCACTTTTTTACTCACAACCACTACGCTTTTTCATACTAATCGGCAGCCGCGCCATCGAATGTAATGCGAACAGGAGCGGGGACCGGTGACCTTGGTAACATCGGGTGCACGAGTCGAGCGCGCGTCGTGTATGCAAATTTTTACAGTATTAATTATTTGGCCTAAACATAATGATTATAATCATTTTAATATTGCTGTGTGAAGGAAGCGTTAAAGAATCTATCGACACATTTTTTCTCGTTTCGTGTGTTGAAAGAGGTGATAATTGGAATTTCCAGAAAGCCTGAAAGATGGCCCCGCAAACATTTCTTTTCTGTCAATCGTAAATTTGACCGGAATTAAAAGTTAGTATATATTATTTAACTAGCTGAAACCCGCGACTTCGTCCGCGTTGCTTTCACACATCACTGAACTTATAAAAATAGTTGTTTCTTAAAACTTTAGTAACTTTATATTAAACTAGCTGTGCCCGCGGCGTAGCTCGCGTATATAGATTTTACTTAAAGCATTTGACGTTTACGGTAAGAGAATATTAAACGATTTATATCATTACTGTATCAATAAGTGGTAACAAAATAAATCGATATGCTCAAACTTTTAAGTCGTTTATAATAGAGCTTCTGTGTAAACGACGTTAGAAGTAGACATAGCCGGGACGTACAGAAAAAGCAATATATAGTTGTCCATGTGCAAATCAATCAGTACAGAGGTCCACTCCTGCAACGCGTAAAATTTGACCTCGCACTTTATTTACGATCATCGCATAACACACGCTGAGTGGGAAACACTCTTAAAATACATACCTTTTTTAAGCGTGTTTCCCACTCAGCTATTCGATGATCATCGATGCTAAAAATTAAACATGACACATGTCAAACATGGAAACAACGATGTCAATGAACCCATAATCGATAATTGGGAACTTGCAAACAATGCGAACCCGCGAAATCAATATCAACTAAATCTTACATCTGCTCTGAAGATTAAAAATGTTTTCTTATATTTACGCGTTTTATTTAAAAAAGATTAAAAATGTTGAATAATTCAGAATTCCTGAACGCATCGCTTTATTTTGTAGTGTCGTTTTCGGTTGTTGCATAATAACTATTTTACGTAAATTGATATCTAAGTTAATTGTTACTGTTTGCGCCAAAAGCTAAAATTTAAAATTACTAAAACGGAGACGCGTTAGCGCGCTTCTTCGATTTAGCACCGGCGGGCACGCGGCTCGCAGAGAGAAATTGGGTATATTTTGTCGTCAAGCGGCAGCCGGGCAGTGCTTGCTGTGAGTCCAATCGAGCCGCGTGGTTGCCTCTAATAGCGCCGATTTTGTTAACGGATTTGAGCAGCGACGAATAATTGTGTAGTCTAGAACATTACACGCCAGGTTGGCTAATTATTGAGAAGTTAATGTTTAATTGTACCGTTGCGTTAAGCGCCTTAAAAGATCGCGTTCGGTTTTCGAAATAATTTGTTGCGGAGTGAACGAAATTGAACTTTGACCGACAGGTCATCTGTGAGTTTATGTTTTTTTATTATAATTAACGGGATTTAGTTGCGTCTTGAAGTTGGTTAAATGTACGATAAAGTTGAAAGACCAACATAATGAATTGAAGAAAAAATATTCCATTGCTGCCGCCGCTGGAGAATACCACGCCGAGGGGCGGTGCCGGAGTCAGGGTGGCTGTTGATTAAAAAGGCTAATTCAGGTTACACAGATATACACTTCTCACACACTACTCACATTCACGACAATTACGCCTGAACGAGCCCTGGGAGCCTTCTTCGCCTTTGAACAGGTACATACTATTTATTCACCTAGCCTTCTCCCTATTGTGTAGAAGGATAGGACATTTTCCATAAGGCCAGTTGGGTCCCGTCCTTAGTTGTCCGTCGAACGTAACAGCTGTATGGGCCCCTGAATGGTAGACCGTTGTAGGGACAGCTGAACAGTTACTTATCCCTTGCTGTGTATACCCACATAGTTTTGAAACAATATGTAAGTATCTAAACATATACAAAAAACATCGATAATGGTCAACATCGATGTTTTGAGTAGGCTAAACATCGATGTTGACCATTATCGATGCCAACATCGATGTTTCTGCAACATCGATGTTGGTTGTTTCTGCATTTGCAACATCGATCATCCCTATCTTAAAACTAAAAGGAAAGTTATTTGTTATTAGAGGGATCCTGGGTATAAAACAATATCACCACATTTTATTGCAATTTTGCTACTTTTAGTCGGGTTTTGTTGCATAACTTAGGCGTACGTAGTATTTTTTCTTTCTGATTTTTGTTTCTGTTGATGTTTGAGATGTTAGCCTACACGGCTCTTACAGCTTTATCGGACTCATGGACATAAATTTCTTAATTGAGTCTCAATACGATTCACCGGCGAAAAATCTTAACACCGCAATTCAGAAAAGGTTACAATTTGTAGCCTAGCTAGTACGTTCTTTGTGAGAAAACATTCTTTTTTTAATTTAAGCAAAACATATTTCTTTTTACTGTGTTTTAAGTATAAATATATTATAATAGAACGTTTTTACACGAATCTTTTTATTACTATTTCTGAGATTTTATGGCGCCATTAAACAATTCGAACCTACATTTCAAAATAATAATCATAACTTTCGATAGAATTAACCAATTTTAATAAAACAAAGATTAAATGAAATTAATGAGACGCTTTATGACTTTCTTAAGGATTTCATTGAAAATAACTTAGAATAATAACACCTAGAAGCCGAGTCCGCGTCCATAATGTGAGGCAACTCAAACTAAGCCAGTATGGCTTAGTTCAATACTCGGCCCGTTAGTGTTCAAAGTCATGTCGTGTTGACAACAGCTCCCAAAATTTTAATTAAAAATGACGTTTTATGCAGTGAACGGATGTCAGTATATCAGAGAAACACAAGAAACATAGTAATATTATATTTCACGAGTAACTAATGCTTTTGAACTTATATTTTTACGTAAAACATTCATCAAAAATAAAAATGAATTTTTAAAAACTGACATATGACATTATATGGAAATGTTGCCATAGAGAATGAAAAATTCTCCCACCTTTTTTTTAATCTATACAAATAAATAAAATTGAAGTGTCTGTTTGTAATATCAAAATAACAGCTTTTTACTAAATGCATATGAAAGTATACACAGTACTTACAACAAAAACATAATTTTTAAAATTTTTGTCTGTCTGTCCGTCTGTTTGTTTCGATTAATCTCCGAAACGGCTGGACAGATTATGACGGGAATTCCACTGGCAGATAGCTGATGTTATAAGGACTAACATAGGCTACTTATATTTTAGAAAAAAAAATTAAGGTTCCGCGCAACATAATAAAAACCCTAGATTACACGCGGGCGAAGTCGCGGGGTACAGCTAGTTAAAACTAAAACATGACGTGTTTAAAATATTATCCCTATATATTTTAAATAATATTATTATTTCAAATATATAGGGATTAAATAGAGTGCGTAACGCAACTTGACAACTTATTACTACGAGGGCTTAATTATCCCTTCTTCTGTCTTGAAAACCTTTGAAAGTAAGTCAAACGTGTCGCTGCTGTATATTCTCGTATACTGTTTAATGACGGCTCCGTGGCGTAGTGGCTTAGCAAACAGTTGTTGCGCTGGGGCCGCGGGTTCGAATCCCGCAGGGAACAAGTATTTGTATGGCCTACAAATCATTGTTCCGGGTCTGGATGTTTGTCCTCGTGCAATTTATGTTTGCAAGCTGCCCTCACGATACAGAAGAAAATCCTAGTGAGGGGGTAACGTTTTTAAAAAAAAATTAAAAAAATTTGGATGATGAATTTTAAGGAAACTTTTTATATGATCTGATAATAGATGCATGTTTTCGTTTTATGTTTATTTCTGATCCGATCACCCGCAGCCCCCAGCGCAACAACTGTTTGCTAAGCCACTGCGCCACGGAGCCGTCATTAAACAGTATACGAGAATATACAGGAGCGACACGTTTGACTTACTTTCAAAGGTTTTCAAGACAGAAGAAGGGATTACTTGTTTGGGCTACCAGAACTCGATAGACGTATTGTGAGCATGCTTAATTTTTGCAAGCTGTTTATGTACAAAGCTCGCTGAGTTATTTGCTTGCTGAACCAAAGGTACCAATAACAAACCAAAATAAATCGGCTCCAGAACTTTTAAAAGTATCTTTGCTCTACTTGTTCATCCACGTCCAAAAGCCAACCATGCTCTTTTCACGGATGCTACGAATGTCGCAATTGGAGCAGTTATGCAGCAGTAAGTGAATGGTGCTCAGGAAATCTACACTCAACATAAGAAAGACAACAGCGTTAAGCTGCTATTTTATGCTGGTATTCTGTGAGAGCGTGGTCCTACCGCGGTTGAGCCGACCCATTCGTGTTACAATTATACAATTATAATAATAATAATAATAACAAGTACCATATACAAGACACTAACATCCATTTTGAGCGCGAGAATCACTCGTAACCTGAACTCAAATCAGGTGATGTCGCGCGCTCAAAATGGATGTCGGGGAGGTGGTCGTGGAACCAAGGAACCACTCCTCATTGACGCGGTCATTGGCAAGGTGGGTAAACGCAACCGTCGGAACCTCTCCGCCGCCTGGATAGACTACAAAAAGGCATTCGACTCGGTGCTTCATACATGGCTTAAGAGGGTCCTCGAGCTGTACAAGGTTGACTGTACGGTTTGAGACTTCCTCGGGCAGTGTATAGGGCAGTGGAGTACGATACTTTGTCATCCAGGCCAGCGGATGACGGCTGCGGAGAACCACATAAGGATAAGAAGGGGTATCTTCCAGGGCGATTGTTTGAGTCCAATCTGGTTTTGCCTCTCTCTGAACCCTCTCAGTACCTTACTGGAGGGTTCCGGGAGGGGATTTCAGCTTCGGAAAGGAGGTACAAAAGTGACCCACCTTTTCTATATGGATGATCTCAAGTTATTCGCCTCCAGTCGCTCCCATCTTGTGGAATTGCTAAACATCACTTGTGATTTTAGCAATTCTATTGGAATGGAGCTGGGGACGGATAAGTGTGCGATCCTCCATGTCGAAAGGGGAAGGGTTGCTAACTCTGAGGGCATGGACTTATCTATGCCCATCAGCATAAGGACCCTATCCGAGGCTGAAACATACCGATACCTGGGTATGTCACAGAACATCGGTGTCGATGAGGCGGGTATGAAGCAGTCAGTTTGCGATGTGTTTTATGCACGCTTGACAAAAATGCTTAACAGTCTTTTGTCGGGCGTTAATAAGACACACGCTTATAACGGCTGGATTATGCCTGTTCTCATGTATACCTTTGGCATACTCAGGTGGACTCAGACCAAACTGAACGCTCTGGACAGAAAAGTCCGCACTATAATGACGTCCCACAGAGTGCATCATCCGAGATCGTCGGTAATGAGGCTGTACTTGCCGCAGAAGCATGGTGGGCGCGGCTTTTTAAGCGCGCTTACCCTGCATAATCGCGAAGTGTGCAGCCTCCGTAATTATTTTCTGTCGAGAGCGGATGATCCATTCTATAGGGACGTTATTTTTTGTGATAAAGGACTTACCCCTCTATCCTTAGCCAACGAGCAATGGCAAGACCCGGCAGTACAGAGCATTTCCGACCAGGAGACCGTATGGAAGGAGAAGGAGCTCCACGGGAGGTTCTACAAGGCTCTACATGAGCCTTTCGTAGATACAGTTGCCTACCTCCACTGGCTACGTTTTGGTGACCTCTTCGGGGAAACCGAGGGTTTTGTCTGTGCAATACAGGATCAGGTTATTAAGACCAACAACTATCGGAGATACAACCTAAGGGATGGCACCGTCGACATTTGTCGAGCTTGTCGCCATCCTGGTGAATCACTTACGCATGTCATCTCCGGTTGTTCGGCGCTTTCTAACTCTGAGTACTTGCATAGGCACAACCTAGTAGCCAGGATTCTACACCAGGAGCTCGCTCTGAAATACGGTCTCGTGGATCGGAAACTGCCTTATTATAAGTACATGCCGGAAGCCGTGCTCGAAAATGACCGCGCCAGGCTCTACTGGGACCGGGCCATCATCACAGATAGGACCATTCTTGCGAATAAGCCTGATATTGTGCTGATGGACCGGGCACAGTCAAGGATATTTTTGGTCGACATTACCATTCCGTATGACGAGAACCTCGTGAAAGTCGAAACAGATAAGCGAACAAAATATCTGGACCTGGCTCACGAGGTGACCGACATGTGGGGCGGACTGCCGGCCGAAATTATACCTGTAGTCGTTTCTGCGAACGGGTTAATCCCAGTCAGCCTCTCGGGTCAGGACCGCTCCAAGCTCAAATGCAGAAGGCGGTGCTCCTCGATACCGCCCGCATCGTCCGCCGGTTTCTTTCCCTTTCCCCCTAACCCTCGGCCGTTTGGTCTCCCCTGCCGAGGGCTTCCATCTGGTTGGGTTTTTATTTATTTATGTATTTTTATGCATTTATTTTATTTTGTTGATATTTATGTATGTTTATCATTTTCATTTACAATTATATATTTATACAGCCCAACCAGATAAGTAAACTATATAGATGCCCCAAATAATAATAATAATGTCCTCCAGACCGAATTTCGGTCACGGCGGCCAGTCTCAACGGTGACTAGCCATCGGCGCAGAACAGGATTATAGTGCCCGAGTGTATGCGCAAGCACAGGTGCACTCTCTATTCCCTCATTCTCATATTCCAATGGGACGGTCAACCGACACGACCGGAGAGAGACCAGGCACAGGAACAACGGCTTAACGTGCTTTCCGAGGCACGTGGGTGAGACACTGCCAACTTCCTGACTCCGGACAGTTACTGAGAATTTCTTGATTGAAAAGCTCAATAATTGATTTTTTGGTCCGACCCGGGATTCGAACCCGGGACCTCGTGATCAGCAGTCGTACTACTACAACTACCAGACCGACGAGGCAGTCACACAATACAATTAATATAGTTGCAGCATGGCTCTACCAATTATAAATGTTGTTATAGGCATCTCGTATGATTGCAGGTTATAATGACTTTTAATTCACTTCAATCTCAAAACATCACAAAATAATCTACCAAGTAACGTCACACAGCACGACTCGGAGACATTTCTTAAATGAAATAAAAAAAAACATTTCATTTGAGAGCGAGTTGTCGTCGTAAACATAGCTTTATTAATTTCTTAAAAGGGTCTCCGGTTCTCTAACTGCAAACCTTTTTTACTCGAAACGCGACATTTCATCTTAGTCCTCACGGCTGACAATGCATCTGCATTTTATCGTAGTTGAGGATAGATGTAGATGTCTATTGAACACAGCAATCACTTACCATAAGGTGGACTGTGTTCCCGCTTGCCACCCTTGTCTAGTAGGCAACTATATTACATCTGTCCTTGTTTAAGTATTAAAATACAACAAATTCTTTGTCACCCTTGAGGAGTAAGATGGAATGAATCATTACCAGTAAAAAGTATTTCCGGATCTAGTCATTTAGCATATGAAACACAGCACTAATATGACTGGCCTGTTCGTCTAGTGGTTAGTGACACTGACTGCTACGCCGGAGTTCGTGGGTTCGATTCCCACCCAGGACAAATGTTTGTGTGATGAGCACGATCATTTGTTCTGTGTCTGGGTGTAATTTATCTATAATATTTATGTATTTAGAAATATATAAGTATGTTTATCAGTTGTCTAGTACCCATAACACAAGCTCTGCTTAGCTTGGGACTAGATGGCGTTGTTTGATAGTTGTGGAATATTATTATTATATTATTATTATTATAATATATTATTTTAGCGTTGTGTCAGGGACAACTGTAGCACAGCTGCGGCATGGCTGCAGCTGGAACGCCATTCTTCAGACTCAGATATCCATTAAGTAAATTTCATTTCTCAGATTTTGCTCACAATATCTTCCTTTAAAGCTGAGCTCAAAGTAAATCAGTAAGCCAATAAAATTGAACTACCGGCGAGTTATTCCGTCAATATATAAAAAATATTGTTTTATTAATTTCGTAATTTCAATAGCAGATAAACGACGGAATGCTTAAATTCCGATCATTTAATTAAACGTTTATGACAAAGGTAGAGCTCAAAGCAAAATCAAATGCTGTTGTCAAATCAGCTATAGTCATGCACTGTGAATGTCAACATTGACAAAAGAGACGTATAAAGGGCGTTTTCGCGCAATGAACACTAGATACAAAGGCCTACTCTACTATCCAAATATTGGTTCCGGGATTATTAGTGACTGCAGGTTTCTACTAATAAACTGATATCAAATTCTTATGTATAGTTTCAGAGCGGAGTATTTCAGCTACGTCAGTTATTTTACTGAATCAAAAGTGATATTCGCGTAATTTGTTATAAGCCTTTTGTTTAAATAGCGATGCCTGCAATTTTTAATAAAGTGAAAAGAGTTAACGAAACTGTTATGCAAAAATACATAATGGAAAATACAAAATAAATTTTAAACTGACTTTTTACCCGGTTTGGATGTACCAAGTAAGAGGTTAGTTTAGAAAAGTTAGTTCCTAAGTTAATTTAGCTGCCGGGTGTTGTCTGCAATACGAATAGGTTGACTCGGCCGGAAAAAAATATTGACGATGTAACAAAACCCGGAGACAATTTCTACTCGTAAGGTGGCATTCTATTTTATTCCTCAGTCAGCTCGAATACGCACCTGAATATTGTCTGTTAGCGACATCATCTATTTAGTACAATTAAGTAGACCGTGTAAAAAGGAAGAAAAAAAAACTTTATTTGACAACAAAAAATAGAATATTAAAAAAATACCAGAAAATGTGTGTAAAGTCATATTAAGTCCTTATTATATTTTCAATTTCCTATTAGATTTTCAAATAGAGCCTAATATTGACTTCACGGACGGACATACATTACCTAAAATTTAAAATTAAAAAAAAACATTCATAGAAGTGAGCGGGGGAGAAATTAACATAATAAGTGTTATTATTTGGAAATAAGAAAACATTGTATATTAAAACACAAACATACACATACATATATACATGATGAAGTAGCAGCGACATGAAGTATATCGTCTAATCCTAATAAAATAAAATAAATATTAAAATTTAATTTTTTTTAATGTTTAAAAAAATTGTTGTTGATTTAACCACCATCAACAAACAAAATAAAACAGTGAGTGATCTGAAAATTGGTGAGGAGATAAAAAAATGTGAGAATTATTTTGCAATCTTTTCAGCATTAACTGGAGGCCCCTTATATTGTGCACGTAAAGAAAACAAGGAAAATTTTAAAATTACGATGGATTTTGGTACGATGTACTTATTCGTTGCTCTAACGTGTATGTATAAATGCGTCATTAATTACTTGTTTTAGTTCATCATCATCATTACAGCTCTACACAAGTCCACTGCTGAACATAGGCCTCTCCCAAGGAATTCCACAAAACACGGTCCTAAGCCACTTGCATTCATCGACTTAGTGGGTCAACCCAGTCTGTCCAGCATGTCTTACCAGATCGTCACTCTATCTAGTGGGGGTTCATCCTACATTAAGCCTACCGGTACGAGGCTGCCACTCAAGAACTTTGTTCCCCATTAGTTGTCGGTTCTTCGTGCTATATGGCCGGCCCATTGTCACTTCTGCTTACTAATCCGTTGGGCTTTTTCGGTCACTCTGGTTCTATTGCGGATATCCTCATTTCTAAGTTTATCACGCAGAGAAACTCTGAGCATAGCCCTCTCCATAGCTCACTGAGCGACCTTAAGCGTCCTCATACGGCCAGCAGTGAAGGACCACGTCTCAGAAACAGAAACAGAAACAGAAACTTTTTTATTCAATATAGATTATAAATAATACTTATTGAAAGTCACTCTTTTGTTTGATTACCACCGGTTCGGAAAAAACCTCTGTCCTGGGAAGAACCAGCAAGAAACCCAGCGGGACTTTTTTTTAAATAACAGCTTACAATCATGATGTTACACAAATTAACAACACAACAAATTAGAAATAGCTTGGTAGCGATCACCTCATTTCCAGGGGTTATTATCATCCATAAATTCCTTAATATTATAGTAACCCTTTTTATACAAACTTAGTTTAATAAAGTTTTTGAACTTTGAACAGGTCAAACTTTGTACATTTTCTGGAATTTTATTGTAAAAGCGTATACTTCGCCCCAAGAATGAATTACTGACTCGATAGAGTCGAGTAACTAGTACTACTAGATTGTGTCTGTTCCTAGTATTTACAGAATGAATATCACTTATTTTTGTAAAACTAATTTTATTTTTGTGTACGTACATTACATTTTCATAAATGTATTGAGAGGCCAAAGTTAATATATTAATTTCCTTAAATTTTTGTCGCAGCGACTCTTTAGGCTTTAAATCATAAATTGCTCTTATGGCCCTCTTCTGCAAAACAAATATAATTTCAATGTCAGCTGCGTGTCCCCATAGCAAAATACCATACGACATTATGCTATGGAAGTAGCTAAAGTAAACTGGTCTAGCTGTTTCAACACTAGTTAGAATTCTAATCTTTTTTCGGCATATGCTGCAGAACTAAGTCTGCTTGCTAGTTTTGATATATGGGGGCTCCATTGAAGCTTCGCGTCTAGTGTGATTCCAAGAAAAATGGTGGTGTTACGGACAGCGAGAGACCCGCCGCCCGTCGCCCCTTCGTTCCCCGTTACGTCCCGCGCACCCCGCACGCCGGCGCTGATCACGCGATATCGGGCAACCAATCAGCGCGCGTGCGGCGAAAATTGCCATCGGGCGGATAACCCCACGGAATGAAGCGCTCTCCTCGGGAATATAAGAAGGGCGATTTAGGCCGTGGGCGTTCATTCGGAAGCGGCACTCGAGAAGACAACAAGGAAGAATCAAGACAGAAAACCTGGAAGAAGACTCCATACTGAAGACCTCCATCTTTGAATAGTGATTTAGTTAATAGTGCCGAACCCTTTGTAAATAGTGAATATAGTATAGTTAAAAGTACCATCTTTTCTTCGAGCAGTCCCCTAGTATAGCTAACCTCACACCGCCAGTTAAAGTATAAATACAGTCCACTACTCTCCATCCACTTTATCTTGGTCCATCGTCGCCGGATAGCAGCCAGAAGAAGGAAGAAAGAAGAAAGAAGTAAGAAGAAACAAGAAAGAAGGCAGTTATAGAAGAAAGAACATAATTACAGAAGAGAGAAGATTATTGTAGAAGATCTTCAAGGAAGAAAGAAGTTCGTCGACGAAGAGAGAAGGTCGTCGGTACTAATTTCTTCCCTGTTTCTTGTTACGCCTACGTCATACACGTCTATTGTCTGTTTCCAGACAATTTCTTGTTTCTTAACCGCGTTTACGCGGCCAGTGGTCACTCCCTAACGGTGCCAAACTGTGACCATCTGGTAACGCCCTTGTGGCGGGAACGACATCCATACGTGTGTCTTTTTAAAGACTGTACGTACGTCTTTTTGAAGACGACCGGAGGTCGCAACGTGAGACCATGAGGAAGACACGAAGCCAGAAGACACGGAACGATGATGACACGCCGGTAGGAATGCGCATATTCGAAGAAGCACCCGCGTCCCCGTCCGATTATCTCGCGATGGCACAAGCGCCCTCCGCCTCGCCCGCGCTCCAGGCCCCGCCCGCGCCCGCATCTACGCCCGCGCCCGCGCCCCCGCCGCCGCGCCCCGCTATGTCCGTGTCCACGACCGATCGTTTGGGAGAGGTTAGCATTTCCGCGCCGCGTACAGAGACACTCGCCGCGATTATAGAAGATCTTCCGTCTACAGAGATTAGTTCGATAGTACGTACCGTCGCGCCTGTAACAGACGTACATAGGCCCGCGCCCCGCGCCCCGTTGGTTCGCTCCGTTCGTTCAGCCCGGTCGACGGCTAGTGCGATAGCTAAATTAAAGCAAATTGAATATAACGCCGCGGAGGAACTAGCTGCAATTAGGAGGAAGCAATTGCAGTTGGAAGAAGATCTTATTAGGAAGAAGTACGCTAGGGACGTCGCGCAACTGCAAGAAGAAACAGATAGGGAAAGTGTCAACGAAGACGAGTTAGTTGAAAATAGGGTACGCGTTGATAGGTGGTTAGAGAACGTAGAGACTGTGCGGGGGGAGTCGCCTTCCCGCCCCTCTCAGCCCGCGCCCCGCATCGAGTTAGAGCAGACCCTACCGAACAGGGTAACCGGTTACGACCACAGTGAAGATGCCCAGGGGAGGACGGAAGCGAATAACGTTCAACCGCGCCGCATAGATTCGGTACAGAGGGAAGATGGAGTCGCCGTAGGAATGAACCAGGTGGATCGTCGTGTACGGGTTACGTCGCCGTCGCGCGTCCAACGCCGCACTCTATCGCCTACACATAGATCGCCACATCGCCACGCGGATCGTAGATCACCGTCGCCGCATAGGGATGTAGGTGTACGTAGATCGCCATCGCCACATCGCCGCACGGATCGTAGATTATCGTCGCCGTATAGGGATGTAGGTGCGCATAGGACGCCAGCGCCACAGCGTAGGCTAGAGAGAGATAGGGATAGAGATAGGTCGCTTACTCCGCGAGGAAAGGATAGGGGTATAGAGCGACTAGCGGAAGCTCTGGAGAATATGGTCAGAGTTAGGCCCGCTGCCGCGAAGCAGACGCAGGACTTGCCTATTTTTAACGGTTCGGCCGCGGAATGGTTAGCGTTCAAAGCCGCGATGAAAGAATCCACGCGTCTATATGGATTCACAGATACGGAAAATATGGCAAGGTTAAGAAATTGCTTACGCGGTGAAGCTAGGGAAGTAGTATCGGCACTGCTGTTTACCGCGAAGGATCCAGCAGATATTATGCGAACATTAGAGCAGTGTTTCGGCCGCCCAGAAGTAATTATCGATCGCGCGTTAGAAGAATTGAAACGCCTTCCGCGCCCGGGTCAAACCGCACAGGAATTAAATGTGTTCACAATAAAGTTGCAAAATATCGTGTGCATTTTGCAAAACGTCGACGGCAAGGGATATCTGCAAAATCCAATGCTTACTAGGGAGGTAACGAGTAAGTTAAGCCCTCACTTACGGTCGCGTTGGTGTGATTATGCGGAGCACTACGGGAGTGCAGACGAGCCGGACATCGTTACACTGTCCAGGTTCATGATGAGAGAGGCTGATCGTGCGTTGAGTCATGCCTATATGTCCGTAGAGCCGACTAAGGAATCGCCCGTAAGACGAGAGGCGCTGCCGTCGAAAAGGATAGTGACACGCCGCGTAAAGAATAGGGCTCGCGACGTAAAAACGTTCACCGCACAGGAGGACACCGGTAGTGCCTCTTGTATGTGCTGCGGAGGTGAACACGCGATCGCCAAGTGTAGGAAGTTAGCGCAAATGGGTGTGGACGACCGGTGGAATTGGGTAAAAGAAGACGGGGTATGTTTTCTATGTTTAAATAGTAAACACCGACGGTTTAAATGTAAAGCAAAGAAATGCGGCATCGACGGCTGCAACGCCCCCCACCACGCCCTCCTTCACACCCGCAAGACCCGCGCACCTGAGACATCGGCCAAACCAGATGAGACCGTACTCGTCGCGTCTAACGTCGGTAGGAATGCATCCGTATTGTTAAAAGTGTGTCCCATTACGTTACGTGGACCACACGGTAAGGAAATAGACACGTACGCGTTGCTCGACGAAGGTTCGACTATTTCGTTGATCGATGACGACTTAGCGCGTGAGTTAGGAGCGGAAGGACCGGTAAAGCCGCTGAATATTAGGGGAATAAGCAATAGTCAGCGCGAGGCCGATAGCAGGCTAGTTAACATAGGCATACGTGGAAAATCGCGCAGCGAGATGTATAGAATAAATGCGCGTACAGTAACAAATTTACAGATAGGTTCGCAGTCGGTAAATAAAGAGTGTTTACGTCTAAAGCATTTACGCGACCTACCGAGCTCGGTTTGCTATGAGGACGCCAAACCGAGATTATTATTAGGAGCCGACAATTGGCATTTAATAATCACCCGTAATTTGAGGATAGGGCGTCGAAGGCAGCCTATAGCTGCACGTACGTTATTAGGATGGGTGATACAGGGAACCGTGCCGCGATTCACGTGTAGGGAGGACGGTGAAACCGTGTTACACGTCGTAAGCAGTAGCGGACGGATAGATAGGGACATCCGAACGTTCGCGAGTCAAGACGAGGAGATAACGGAACTCCTCAAACGGCAGTACGAGATCGATTCCATCGGTATCTCGCTAAGGAATATGCCGCGACGGGAAGAGGAGCGCGCTGTCGAGATATTCCAGCGCACCGTCAAGAAGGTCGGCGATCAATACCAGGTGGGACTGCCATGGAAGGACGACGACGTGCGGATGCCTCCTAGCTACGAGATGGCTGCTAGAAGACTGCGGACGATCGAGAGGAAGATGGACAAATCGCCGGAATTTCGAGACGCCTATACCGCACAAATAGATAACCTCCTGGCGAAAGGATACGCAAGGGAAGCCGAGGGGACGGAGAGAGAGGACCCTAGGAGCTGGTACCTGCCCCACTTCGCAGTACGAAACCCGAACAAGCCTGGGAAGACGAGAGTGGTTTTCGACGCGGCAGCGCGTGCGTCCGGTAAATGTTTGAACGATTATTTGCTTGACGGCCCCGACTTGTTACGGAACCTACCGGGCATACTGTTCAGATTTAGGGAGAACGAAATAGCCGTGTCAGCGGATATTAGGGAAATGTTCTTACGCGTTAAGATTGACCGTCGCGACCAACCCGCGCAATTATTTCTGTGGCGAGGTAACGAGCGATCCAGCCCACCGCGAGAATACGTTATGACTTCAATGATTTTCGGTGCGAGGAGCTCGCCGTTTCTCGCACATAGCGTTAGGGATCATAACGCGCGCGCACACGCTGAGACACATCCGTTGGCACTTAACGCTATCGTACGTAGTCACTACATGGATGACTACCTAGACAGTTATGCTACGGTAGAGGAAGCGGTAAACACTGCGAGGCAGGTTACGGAAGTCCACCAGCAGGCCGGCTTCACCTTAGCGGGCTGGAATTCGAACCATGCAGCCCTACTAGAAGACAAGCCGGAGGAATTATTAGCGAGCAAGCCTAAGGAGGTAGGCTTGAGACAAGACAGCCCAGGCAGAACCCTAGGGCTATTATGGATGGCCAATGAAGACGCCTTAACGTTTAACACATCCATAAACCGGGTACCGAACGAGGTGAAGACGCTGCAGAGGCCACCGACCAAGAGAGAGGCGTTGAGTGCAGTCATGTCGGACTTCGACCCGCTTGGACTGCTGAGCTACCTCACCATCACCGCCAAGATCCTGCTGCAAGACCTGTGGCGGATGAAGAAGGTCGGATGGGACGACGAACTACCCGAGGAGGCAGCTGAGGAATTCCAGAGGTGGCTGCGACTCGTCGAGGAAGTATCACGACTGCGGCTGCCTAGGTGCTATGCTCCTACGGGGGGAGTGGTAGAGCGTCAGCTCCACGTATTCAGCGACGCAAGCGAACGTGCGTACGCATCCGCGGCGTATTGGCGATTACGATACCGCGACGGAACGGTTAAGGTACGATTAGTGGCGGCCAAGGCGAAAGTCGCCCCGATAAAGGCGCAAAGCATACCACGGTTAGAATTACAGGCGAATCTGATAATTTACTCGCGGAATTCGTGCAAGGCGAGCACAGAGTGGTAGCCGATAGGGTAGTTTATTGGACAGACTCCACTACGGCGCTCCATTGGATTCAAAACGATACGGCGCGTTACACCCCATACGTAGCACATAGATTAGGGGAGATATCGGAGAAGACGTCACCCGAGCAATGGAGGTGGATACCGACCGCAGACAACATCGCGGATCAGGCAACGCGCATTAATTATACGTACAAGGAAGAGAGCGACAAATGGTTTACGGGACCGCCATTCCTGTACGAAGAGGAAGATCGATGGCCTCGACGACGGGAAGAGAAGGCAGGGGATGAAGATGACGAGCTGGAGGAAGTCGTGGCGCACCAGAGCGACACCAGGGGCGCTCCACACCTGCCAGACATCGAGAGGTTCTCTTCTTACGAGAGATTGGTCAGGGCCACCGCTCGGATATTACAGTTCGTCGATGCCATGAGAGGAAAGGCGCACGGACTAACATTGGACCACATCCAGAAAGCAGAGCGGATGTGGATAGAGCGAAGTCAACAAGAGAGTTTTGCTGAAGACATCAGTCGACTGTAGAAAGGAAGGAACTTGGCAACCGGCAGCGCGTTAAGGAAGCTCGACCCCATATTCGAAGATGGCGTACTGCGAGCTAGAGGACGGATTGACGCAGCCGATGTGGACAGCCAAATGAAGAGGCCCATCATCCTGAACGGACGCCACCAGTTTGTAAAGCTGCTTGTGGAGAAGGTGCATAAGGAAGCAAGCCACGCCAACAGGGAACGGGTAGTGAACGACCTACGCACGAGATATCACATACTTCGACTACGACCGACCGTACGAGAAGTGGAGCGGAGATGTCTGCGGTGCAGGGTACGCAAGGCGACACCACGGCCAGCGGTTATCGGAGATCTACCACCTGAACGGTTAGGGGCATTCGCGCGACCATTCACCTACACCGGAATCGACTATTTCGGGTCTATAACGGTAACAATAGGACGTAGGCATGAAAAACGGTGGATAGCGTTATTCACTTGTTTGACGACGCGCGGTACATCTAGAGATAGTTTATTCCCTAACGACGGACTCGGCGATATCGGCATTGCGGCGCATGGCGGCTAGGCGTGGGTGGCCACGGGTCATCTACTCGGATAACGGGACAAACTTTCATGGGGCGGACACTGAATTGCGACGGGCGATGGAAGAGTGGGCACCCCTGCTGAAGGACTGCACCGGGTGCGCCGAACCAGGGAGGCGCATGGGAGCGTCTCGTGCGCTCGGTGAAGACCGCGCTCGAAGCCACACTCAATCAGAAGAGCCCACGGGAGGAGACATTAGCGACGCTCCTCACAGAAGCCGAAAACACCGTTAACTCTCGACCGTTGACGCACGTACCGGTCGACATCGACGAAGAAGAGGCATTGACACCCAACCACTTCTTGCTGCTGGGACCATCGAGCCTTCCAGTGACCGCGCCGTGCACGCCTAATGATCGTCGGGCGTGGAGAGCGGCGCAGGGACTTGCCGACGAGTACTGGAAGCGCTGGGTGAAGGAGTACCTGCCGACGCTGGTTGCGCGCGGAGACTCAAGGGACGTGCAGCAGCGCCCGGTACAAGAAGGAGACCTCGTCGTGGTGGCAGACGGGACCATGCCGCGGAACGTGTGGCCAAGAGGAGTTATAACGAGGACCTTTCCCGGACCAGACGGCGTGGTACGGAACGTCGAAGTGAGGACCAGGGGCGGATTGCTGCGGCGGCCGGTCAAGAGGATCGCCGTCCTCCCGAGTGCAGCCTAGGCTCGCAAGGCTACGCCGGGGGGAGAATGATACGGACAGCGAGAGACCCGCCGCCCCGTCGCCCCTTCGTTCCCCGTTACGTCCCGCGCACCCCGTACGCCGGCGCTGATCACGCGATATCGGGCAACCAATCAGCGCGCGTGCGGCGAAAATTGCCATCGGGCGGATAACCCCACGGAATGAAGCGCTCTCCTCGGGAATATAAGAAGGGCGATTTAGGCCGTGGGCGTTCATTCGGAAGCGGCACTCGAGAAGACAACAAGGAAGAATCAAGACAGAAAACCTGGAAGAAGACTCCATACTGAAGACCTCCCTCTTTGAATAGTGATTTAGTTAATAGTGCCGAACCCTTTGTAAATAGTGAATATAGTATAGTTAAAAGTACCATCTTTTCTTCGAGCAGTCCCCTAGTATAGCTAACCTCACACCGCCAGTTAAAGTAAAAATACAGTCCACTACTCTCCATCCACTTTAGGTGGTATCTACAAGACTCAGTTTCCCCCCATTTAAAATTACATTAGTATTTAATTGTTTGATATTTGGAGTCACGAATTTCATACATTTTGTTTTAGTGCCATTTAAATGCAAATTATTAACATCGAACCAATTTACTAATTTAGATATAGCATTATTTACTTCGTCATATTTTAGTAACTGTCGACTTAATTTGAAAATTAAAGAAGTGTCATCTGCAAATAATACTATATCATGGTTATCCCCTACTATGTAAGGTAAGTCATTAATGTATACAAGAAACAGAAAGGGGCCGAGAATTGAGCCTTGAGGCACGCCCATTTGTACCATCGATCCGGAAGAGCTCATATTGTTAATGACAACTTTTTGCGTTCTCTTACTTAAATATGAAATAATTAATTTAAGGGCATCACTTCTTACACCGTAGTGTTGAAGTTTCCTGATTAATGTTTCATGGTGAACACAATCGAAGGCCTTGGATAGGTCACAAAATATACCCAAAGCATCCTGTGAATTCTCCCATGCATCAAAGATATATTTAATCAGCTCAACACCGGCATCAGTTGTCGAGCGACCCCTTGTGAAACCAAATTGATTTTTATGAAGTAAATTATTCATATTAAAAAAAATTAACATTTGATCAAGAACAATTTTTTTAAAATCTTACTAAGTGTTGGTAGTACAGAAATAGGTCTAATATTGGCGGGGTCTAATGTACTACCAGATTTAAATAAAGGTATTACTTTACTATGCTTCAATAAATCAGGAAACACACCAGATTCGATACTAGTATTAAAAAGAATAGCTAAATGAGGCGCGATTGTATCTATTATAGACGCAATAACTTTAACGGAAATCCCCCACAGATCCGCAGTTTTCTTAACATCAATAGTTTTAAAATATTATACAATATCTTTTGATGACACTTTATGAAATGTAAAATTCTTTGTACACACATTTACATTTTGTTTAAGTAATGATTCGGCGACGGCAGGAGAAGAATTCAGTGACTTAGTGGTCAAGATCGGAATATCAGTAAAATATTTTTTAAAAACCGTTGCTACGTCCTGATCTGATACAGTTAATTTGTTGTTAACACTTAACTGGTAATTTGAATTGCGAGAGTTGATCTTACCAGTTTCGCTATTAATTATACTCCATGTCATTTTAATTTTATTGGAAGCCGTCTTAATTTTGTTGCTCAAATGCAAAGACTTGGCTATGGAGCACACTCTTTTAAATATTTTTGAATATTTTTTTACATATTCCCTAAATTCGACGCTATGATTATATGACCTTTCATTGTAAAGATCATATAACCTATGCCTGCTCTTATGGACTCCTACTGTCGCCCATTCATTGAATGGCTTCTGACTGTTCAAGGAGAATGTTTTAGAAGTAAAAGTATTATTAAATTCATTGCAAATAAGCTTAAATAATGTTCCATACAAAAAATTGGGATCATTTTGGTATGAAAGTGATGGAAGTTATTTCACTATGTTACTTCTAAATCTCATATCCGTAAGTCATCACTGGTAACTTAACGCACTTGTTGTACAATCTCGGTTTCAGGTTTTGAGGTATACCTGACGAGAAGATAATAATAATAATAATATAAGGCATAGGGAAGTGACGAACCCATCGCCCGCTGACGTAACAGTTAAGTGACAAAACTGCTATGTCAGCGCAGTCAGTCAGTGCCTTGCCAAGAGGTGTGAGCGCCGTGCCTCGGCAGTATTGAGGGTGCAAAGGCCCGTTTGTGTATACGGCCACACTATTAAACGGCACCGGGTCTGGGCGTCTCCCGTTAATTGACGCCCAATTTAATGGATGATGGATAAAAATAGAACGCGCATAGGGACGCTACCTGGGGGTCGCCGGGGCGCGTCTGGAGCTGGCACTGGACGTGACAGCATGCGAGCCGCCAGCCGAGCGCGAGGTGCTGCACGACCACCTAGCAGCCCCTCGCGTCCATCATCCCCACCAGACGGCTTGGTGTCGGCGGGGTCCTCTCGGACTCGGCAAGCGGCACCCGCCGCTGGTGGAGTACGCCGCATGCGTTGGACAAAAAATATGAACATAAACGCATTGCGGGTGTACTATAGGGCGAAAGGGGCAGAAACTGGAGGGATAGCGTATCGGGCTCGGATGCATCGCTTTTTTGCTGAGCTTGAGCCGTCAGTTCCCGTCACGGAGCAAAACCTGGCAGAGCGAATTCGGTACATCATACGCTCGAAAATATTTGATGATGCCGAACTCGAACGACTACGACGTGAGTCTATTCCCTCATCGAATGAACCGGCTATAGCTGGGAATGCGGCTCCTCAGGCCACAGACCAGCAGCCACATATAGAGGGCACCATGGATCTCTCCGCTCTGGTTGATTCAGGCGATGATGGAATGGTCACCCAAGAACTAGAGCAGATGAGGAGTAAATTGGAGGAAGCGATTGTGGAAACGCGCAGTACGCCTCTCGAAAATCGACCGCGACTCCCGCGCATACCCCTAAGCAAGCGGAATCGGGCTATCGTGAGGGCTCTCAACTCAATGCTGGTGACCTATTTGGAAGCCAGCCGGGACCTTTGCGAGACGGACTCAATTCTTTTTGGCGCCGCACTGGCAGTTTGCCGTATTGTTGGTGCCAAACTTCCCACGGCTGGACGCGCTACTAGACAAAGTAGCGTCATCCCAGCCTGGAGAAGAAGTATTGAGGACCGTATCGTAAAGGCAAGGGCCCTCATCGGCAGGCTGATAAGCTTCAGGTCGGGCAATAATAGGCCGAGAATTGTGCGCACCGTCAGAATGGCGTTTGCTGGGACAAATATCAGTTTGTCCCAGCCGGATATAACGCAAAAACTGACGGAGCGCATAGACGACCTGAAGCAGAGAATCGCTGCTTGGGGGAAGCGGATTCGGCGATATACCGAGAGGTCGACACGGTTTAGCAAGAATCGTCTCTTCCAGAGTGATCAGAAGAGGCTCTATGAATCATTGGAGCGGCCAATGGTACGTGGAATGGGCCCAGCACCGAATCGAGCCGACACTATCGCATTCTGGCGCGGCCTGTGGTCAGAGCCCGTAAACCACAGCGAGGGCCCTTGGACAGAAGTTGTGGCGAGTCAGTGTGCGAATATTACGCCCATGGACCCCGTCATCATAACGCCGGATGACGTAGTTGAGGTGGTCCGTAGGGCCCCGAACTGGAAATGTCCGGGGCTCGACGGGCTGCATCACTACTGGCTGAAGGGGTTCGTGGTGTGTCACGCTGTGCTCGCCCGACAGTTTCAAGAGGCTCTCGACCAGAAGTCGCTCCCGAGCCTCTTCACTACTGGGATCATTCATTTGGTTTCTAAAGATCAGGATACCACAGACCCAAGCAAATACCGCCCCATCACGTGTCTACCCAAGATATACAAGACACTAACATCCATTAACAACGACCTAAAATTGCTTTTAGCCATCAAGAGTGAGGATGATTGTAGCCACCTTCAGCACGGTATCGACCAAGTAGTAGAATGGAGTCACAAAAATAAGCTGCAGTTTAATATTTCAAAATGCTCTATTCTATCATTTAGTCGATCAAGGGCACCACTCCATTACAACTATAAGGTGGATGGCGAGCTAATGAAGAGGGAGGAATCAGTCCGGGATCTTGGAGTACAGATGGATGTCAAATTGACATTCCGGGAGCACATCTTGAACATATGTAAGAAATCTTATAAACGACTAGGATTTATCCTTCGCAGAGCAGTAAATTTTACCAACATAAAAGCCATCTCAGTGCTGTATGATGCTCTAGTAAGGAGTCAACTGGAGTGTAACTCGGCAATATGGGCTCCACATGAAAATAAATACAGTCTTATGCTAGAACGCATTCAGAATAAATTCACGCGATTTGTATATCATAAGCTTTATGGGGTTTATCCCTTCTATCCCTTGATGTACCCAACCTTGTTTGTTTTGGGCATGGTTGGATACAACAAGTTGGAAACTAGGAGGGATCTAGCGCTGGTAACCTACATTTTAAAGGTGTTCCGTGGTTACATTAGCAACCCGGGTGTGCTGCAGTGGATAGGCTTACGCGTGCCTGATAGATATGTACAGCGGCGACGGCGCCCGAGCTTGTTCGCGGTGCCGCGCGGCAGGACTAAACTGGTACGCAACACCCCCCTCACGCGAACGATACACATACTAAATTTGGTTGCTGAGAAGTTGGACTTATTTTCATGTTCAAGAAGTGAGTTTGCAAAAGTGACATTATTCATAATATGTTATTCTCAAATTGAATTATACAATTGATTGTAATGTGTTGTTATTTAAATTAATTATAGTGTGTTGTAATTACTAATATTATTATCTTTTACCATTTAAATTATTACTTTATGCTTTATGATGTATTCCAGTAACATATTTTAATTGTATTATTATTATTATTATTATTTAGAATTGAGATGCTACATTTATCGATTTAGGTTTTTCCCTGTAATGGTAGATGTTAGTAGGAAATATAAATAAATAAATAAATAAATAAATAAATAAAATAAATTTTGAGCGCGAGAATCAGTCATCACCTGAACTCAAATCAGGTGATGTCGCGCGCTCAGAATGGATCTAGGGGCGGTGGTCGTGGAACCAAGGAACCACTCCTCATTGACGCGGTCATTGGCAAGGTGGTTAAACACAACCGTCGGAACCTCTCCGCCGCCTGGATAGACTACAAAAAGGCATTCGACTCGGTGCCTCATGCATGGCTTAAGAGGGTCCTCGAGCTGTACAAGATTGACTGTACAGTTAGAGACTTCCTCGGGCAGTGTATGGGGCAGTGGAGTACGATCCTTTGTCATCTAGGCGAGCGGATGACGGCTGCGGAGAACCACATAAAGATAAGAAGGGGTATCTTCCAGGGCGATTGTTTGAGTCCAATCTGGTTCTGCCTCTCTCTGAACCCTCTCAGTACCTTACTGGAGGGCTCCGGTAGGGGATTTCAGCTTAGGAAGGGAGGTAAAAAAGTGACCCACCTTTTTTATATGGATGATCTCAAGTTATTCGCCTCCAGTCGCTCTCATCTTGTGGAATTGCTAAACATCACTTGTGATTTTAGCAATTCTATTGGAATGGGGATGGGAACGGATAAGTGTGCGGTCCTCCATGTTGAAAGGGAAAGGGTTGCTAACTCTGAGGGCATAGATTTATCTATGCCCATCAACATAAGGACCCTTTCCGAGGCTGAAACATACCGATACCTGGGTATGTCACAGAACATCGGTGTAGATGAGGCGGGTATGAAACAGTCAGTTTGCGATGTGTTTTATGCACGCTTGACCAAAGTGCTTAACAGCCTTTTGTCCGGTGTGAAGACGCACGCATATAACGGTTGGGTCATGCCTGTTCTCATGTATACCTATGGCATACTTAGGTGGACTCAGACCGAACTAAACGCTCTGGACAGAAAAGTCCGCACTATAATGACGTCCCACAGGATGCATCATCCGAGATCGTCAGTAATGAGGCTGTACTTGCCGCGGAAGCATGGTGGGCACGGCTTTTTAAGCGCGCTTACCATGCATAATCACGAAGTGTGCAGCCTCCGTTTTTTTTTTTTTTTTTTTTTTTATAGGATAGGGGGCAAACGAGCATGCGGCTCACCTGATGGTAAGTGACTACCGCCGCCCATGAACAACTGCAACACCAGGGAGGGAATTGCAGATGCGTTGCCGGCCTTTTAAAAAGGAGTACGCTCTTTTCTTGAAGGTCCCTAAGTCGTATCGGTCCGGAAAAATCGCTGATGGTAATCGATTCCACAAGGAAGTCGTGCGAGGAAGAAAACATCTTTTAAATCACACAGTGGTGGACCGCCAATCATCCAGATGGTGTGGATGGTATCGGGAGTTCTGCCGCGATGTGCGTTCGTGAAATTTGGCAGCTGGGATTAATCCGAACAATTCCTCAGAGCACTCCCCATGGTAGATGCGAAAGAAAATGCAAAGGGATGCAACATCTCTTCGCAGTGCCAATGAATCGAGCCGATCGGAAAGGGCTCGGTCGTCGACGATTCGAGCCGCTCTGCGCTGGATGCGGTCAAGTGGAAGGAGCTGGCACTGGGGAGCCCCTGCCCAGAGATGGGAACATTATTCCATGTGAGGCCGAACCTGCGCCTTGTAAAGTTGCAGGCGGAGTGCCGGCATGAAATACTGTCCCGCTCTGCTGAGCACGCCAAGCTTTTTAGAGGCCAATTTGGCCTTGTCTTCCAAGTGACCACGAAACTGCACGTAATTACTTTCTGACGAGAGCGGATGATCCATACTATAGGGACGTTATTTCTTGTGATAAAGGACTTACCCCTCTATCCTTAGCCAACGAGCAATGGCGGAACCCGGTAGTACAGAGCATTTCCGACCGGGAGACCGTATGGAAGGAGATGGAGCTCCACGGGAGGTTCTACAAGGCTCTACACGAGCCTTTCGTAGACACAGTCGCCTCCCTCTACTGGCTACGTTTCGGTGACCTCTTTGGGGAAACCGAGGGTTTTGTCTATGCGATACAGGACCAGGTTATTAAGGCCAACAATTATCGGAGATACATCCTAAAGGATGGCACCGTCGACGTCTGTCGAGCTTGTTGCCATCCCGGTGAGTCACTTAGGCATGTCATCTCCGGTTGTTCGGCGCTTTCTAACTCTGAGTATTTGCACAGACACAACTTAGTAGCCAGGATTCTACACCAGGAGCTTGCTCTGAAATACGGTCTCGTGGATCGGAAACTGCCGTATTATAAGTACTTGCCGGAAGCCGTACTTGAAAATAACCGCGCCAGGCTCTACTGGGACCGGGCCATCATCACAGATAGGACTATTCTTGCGAATAAGCCTGATGTTGTGCTGATGGACCGGGCACAGTCAAGGATATTTTTGGTCGACATTACCATTCCTTATGACGAGAACCTCGTGAAAGCCGAAACAGATAAGCTGACAAAATATCTGGACCTGGCTCACGAGGTGACCGACATGTGGGGTGGACTGCCGGCCGAAATTATACCTGTAGTCGTCTCTGCGAATGGGTTAATTCCAATCAGCCTCTCGGGTCATCTGAGGCGACTGGGACTCCGTGACGGACCGCTCCAAGCCAAATGCAGAAGGCGGTGCTCCTCGATACCGCCCGCATCGTCCGCCGGTTTCTTTCCCTTTCCTCCTAACCCTCGGCTGTTTGGTCTCCCCTGCCGAGGGCTTCCATCTGGTTGGGTTTTTATATATTTATGTATTTTTATGTATTTATTAATTTTGTTGATATTTATGTACGTTTACCATGATTATTTACAATTATATATTTATATTTCCCAACCAGATGAGAAAACTTTATAGATACCACATAATAATAATAATAATAATATATATTTATACAGCCCAACCAGGTGAGTAAACTATATAGATGCCCCGAGTAATAATAATAATTTATTGACACACACATAAGGAAAAGTTACACAAATTACAATTTTCTAATTTGATTACTTTTGGTACAGAATACGAAATGTGCAAACAGTGATCTTTGACTCCTGTGCTAGGAAAGCCTGTGTTACAGGAGTCAATGCTCTTCATATCTCTTGTCTATATTGTACATATTAGATTACTTACTTACAGTGTACAATAATTGTGTGTGTGCTCCTATGTTATGTACTCTATATATTTCTTAAATTTATAGGTATTAAATTTTCGTAATTGTTGAATATCACCTAATTTATTATACACCCGAGAGGTTATCGCGTAATATTGGCGCTTGGCAAACTCCGTACGAGTCCGTACCGTGGGACATGTCTCTCTCCTTCGCTGAGACGTTGGCAAAGACGGTAATGATGAAAGAGATGTGTCGTAGTTTCCCGAACGCTGCCCAACCGAGTTGAATCCGTCGATTGACCTCTCGGTCGAAGTTGGACTTACCTAGTCGGACTATTTGTCCCAGGTAAACATACTCGTCAACAACTTCGAGCTTATTGCTCTCAACAACTACCGGCATATGTGTGACATGGATATTAAACATCATCTTTGTTTTGTCCATGTTCATCTTAAGACATATCCGTTGTGAGACACTATTGAGATTATTGAGCATAATGCTTAGGTCCTCCAGCGATTCTGCCATAAGGACAATATCGTCGGCAAATCGAAGGTACGTGATGTACTCGCCATTGATCTTAATACCGTATCCTTTCCAGTTCAGTAGCTTGAAAATGTCTTCCAATGCAGCGGTGAAGAGTTTCGTAGATATAACGTCACCCTGTCTTACACCTCTATGCAGTTGAATAGTTTCCGTACTCTGATTCTGTACTCGGATAGCCATCGTAGCCCTACTGTACAAACATGAAGTGTTTGTACAGTAGGGCTATGATGGTTATCCGAGTACACTGCACTTCGATATACCGGCAGTCAACTTGGCACCGCTAAAAGGACTGCAGCACCGCCCAAATTTCGATGGAATCAAATGCTTTCTCATAGTCCACATACGCAAGGCATAGTGGCAGATTGTACTCTTCTGTCTTCTGTACAATTTGCCAGAGGGTGTATATGTGGTCTGTGGTACTAAAGCCATTTCGGAAACCGGTTTGTTCGGGAGGCTGGAAGACATCGAGTTTGCGTGCGAGACGATGCATAATAACTCTGGAAAACTGCACGTAGACGCGGCTCAGAAGGGAAATCGGTCTGTAGTTCTTCAAGAAAGCATTGTCGCCTTTCTTAAAGAACCAGACCACCGCACGTCTGCTCCACGCCTCCGGAGTAGTGCCACCATGTAGGACGAAATTAAAGAGCTTCTGAAGGACTCCAAGTACCGATTTCCCACCCGTTTTTAGAAGCTCCGCTGTAAATCTATCCTCACCTGGGGTCTCTCCGTTTTTAATGTACTGGAGAGCCAGTCTAATCTCGCTCAATCTGATGTCCGGTATTTTATCGGAACAGTGTCGTGTTTTTAGTTAACAAGTTACGTAATATAATTACCAAACCAACATCGAGAAACAGGACTGAAAAGAAAAAGGTCTTCATCTCGCGTCGCCAACAGTCTCCACCTTGTGCGATAGCACCGTCATTTGGGCCAGCGGCGCGGGTACCAGAACTATTAATCAGTACGTAGATCTTATTAGGTTGCCTGTATTAGAGATGACGTCAACATCTCTAGTGTGACCATCGTTTCCTATAAATCTTACCTCGCGGTCAGGTATTACGCGATAACGAGTGGTCTATTATTAAGACGATGTCGCCCACTTTTGGCTCTATAAACCTTCCGTTATTGCCCGTACGAGGTATCACGCTAGGCATGTACTACTTTAACCATCTTGTCCAAAAATGATCAGCTAATCTCTGAGCAATTTTCCAGCTGGGTTGACCGAATTCCAAACAGTCGTATACAAAAGAAAATAAGATACAAACAACTTATCTCTTAAAAATTTATCTACAGTGCCGAAAAGTTAAACAAAATTTAAAAGAAAGTTACATGGTAATACTACATAGCGATTATTTATATAACAAAACGACTAAGTATTATTATATTAACAGAATATATAGGTATATAAACATATAAAAAAAAAATTGCAACTCACTTGCAAACCTTACTTAAATTGGTTTTTAATGTTTGTTTTAAGGTATTGTGAGATGTGTTAAAAAGGTCGATATTAGTAAATTGTTTATTGTATAAGTCAGTGGAACGGTATAAGAATGAGTTACGACTGTATCTTTTATGTAACCGCGGAGGAACAAAAAGTGGCATTTTACGTGAGGATCGCACTGGAAGAAGAGCACGAGCAATAAATGATACCAAAAGCCACCACAATCTATCAAAAGTCCACTGTTGAACAAAGGCCTTCCTACACTGTGAAGTTTTAAATGTAACTATTTAGACATCATTCTATTTGTTGGTCCCTTGAGATTGTATCATTACTATATCTACCCATGTAAATATTCAATAAATTAAACTTTAATAAAAAAAGGAAAAGCCGACTTCAAAGAACAAAAAAGTCGGTATAATATTTTCAAGTCGGGACTAATTTATCGTTATAATATTATTATATAATAACTAACTAATTTATAAGTATATACACACGGGTATTTCCCGAGCCATATTTTAAAGACTAGACCTAGTATATATACAGTAATCTATGGACTGGACCGTTGTCTAGTTCTTTGTCATTATTTCATATATATTATATAATATACACAAATTATATGATAAATGATTTTAAGGCTTTAATTTTAAGATTTATCTATGATGAACATGAATTAAAAATATATAAAATAGACCTCTATTTTTTAATTTATTACAGTCTCCTTTTTTATCATATATCTTTGTCACCCCATTCCATCCCGTGTTTATCGTAAGAATTGACTATGGGAAACCGCATGTTATAAAGGCTTCCGCTAGATGGCGATATAACCATCTCGATTTCACCATGCGTAAAATGTTTGTAGTGGCGATGAGGACCAGCGTCGAAGGTGTCTTTGATACTGCAATTGCTAGTCCACTTGTCACAGGTGGTGATTAGGACGAATCCATCCAACGGGAAAGTAACGTTACCTCCACACTACACTACAGGATTTTGCGTGCTGATGAAGAAGTTGTGACTTCCTGGTCAATTTCCTAAAACCACCACATTTCGTCGGAAGTAATCAACTGCGTATAAATATAATATAGTCTGATAGATATAGTGTGTGTGAAGTAGGAAACCCTAGCTATTAGTTATTAAGTAATTTCTATGTTAACGTATTTTATCTAAATTCACTATACATAGTATACATAAGTAATAAAAGTAAAGTTTCTGTCTGTGATATCGTAAGAATTGCCTTATATTGAGCTTAGAGGGTTATTTGCATGCCATTAACACATGAATAACTTTGTTTGTCTGTCCTTTGTAATGAAACTTCACGAGCAGAAAGAGAGAGAGAGAGAGAGAAAGAGAGAGAGAGAGAGCAATGCCAAGAGTCACCTATGCTATATTTTATTCGAATAACATGACATTAAAAAAAGGAAAAAAATTATAAAATATTTTTTATAGAATAAGGGTGATAAACGATCATAGTCCACTTGATAGCAAGTGGATGCTGTGACCCATAGAGATGTAGTTAAGTATCCCCCTACATTTCACAGATTTCTTTAGAAAAATCCTTACCCATTCGGGCTGCACTTCTCTGGAACTCCTTGTCCGAAGACGTTAGACAACACTACTACAGCAGAACTTTTATAGGATTTAGAGGACTTTTAAAAAATACTCATCATTATTCACAATGAAAATTAAACTTTTGATAAGAAATGGAAGCTGAAAGGTGCTAAAAAATTGTAAACGATAAATTAGTCCCGATTTGAAACTATTATACGGAATGTTTTTGTTCTTTGAAGTCGGCTATTCCTTTTTTGTTAAAGTTTAATTTATTGAATATTTACGTGGGTAGATGTTGTTATGATACAATCTCAAGGGACCAACAAATAGAATGGTGTCTAAATAGTAACATTTAAAACTTCACAGTGTAGGAAGGCCTTTGTTTAACAGTGGACTTTTGATAGATTGTGGTGGCTTTTGGTATCATTTATTGCTCGTGCTCGTTTTCCAGTGCGATCCTCACGTAAAATGCCACTTTTTGTTCCTCCGCGGTTACATAAAAGATACACTCGTAACTCATTCTTATATCGTTCCACTGACTTATGTAATAAACAATTTACTAATTTCGATCTTTTTAACACATCTCTCAATACCTTAAAACAAACATTAAAAAGCAATTTAAGTAAGGTTTGCAAGTGAGTTGCAATTTTTTTTGATATTTTTTATATACCTATATATTCTGTTAATGCTTCTGTACTTAGTCGTCTTGTTATGTAAATAATCGCTATGTAGTGTTACCATGTAACTTTCTTTTAAATTTAAGAGATAAGTTGTTTGTATCTTATTTTCTTTTGTATACGACTGTTTTTTGCCAAAATAAATTAAAAAAAAAAGATTGTAACGGTAAAGGGAAAACTTCGTCCCCTTATTATCTCTTATGGGTGAAATTTTTTTTCTAATTTTTTTTTATATGATAGGGTGACAAACGAGCACACAGTCCACCTGATGGTAAGTGGTTGCTGTGGCCCAAGACTATCTACATTTATCCTCGTTTGCGAATCAAAGTGCAGATGCGTTGTCACCCAGGAGGACTAAGATGGAATGCCTCTTTTCCAGTAAAAAGGGTATCCGGTTCTCTACACTCACCATACGAAACACAGCAGTGTTAAGCTGCTATTTTAAGCGATGGAATTCTGTGAGAGCGTGGTCCTTCCCCGGTCGAGCCGACCCATTCGTGCTACAACTTTACTACTAAGCTGCAGCATGGCTCTACCACGTAACATAATTTTATGGGACCACTCGTGAAGTAATATAGGTATGTATTTAATTTAAAAATAATCTATAATATTGGTTCACAACAGACTAAGATATCTATAAGATATATATAAATATTAAAAATAATTGTTCAGTGCACGAAATAGAATAACTTCCAAAATTAACTGAATTTTTACCATGATAGTCCTAAAATAATTAAAAAATATTCATATAACATGTTTTTGGGAATAAGCTGAACATTGGTATATAAGGTGACTCTACGGATAAACTTAAAAAAAAACTCCCCAAGAATCTGATCGAAAAGATATATTTTCTATTCTTTGGACAAATATATTTACTGCCATGGATAGTTTCACCGGAATTAATTTTCTAACATTAAACATTCGAATATGAATATAAACTTAATAATTTAAGTAAGGAAACTTGTTGTTTAAAGGCCAATATGTTTATGAGGCTTCATTATGCTTCATGTTTATATTCTTTCATCTGTCCTTGAAAAGTATAAAGTAAAAATAAATCTATAATCATTTTAGCTGCATGAGGTTTAAAAATATAATGATCTTAACAGAGTAAAGTGTACCAAGTGTCCGAGGATATAGATGCACTATCTATTCTCTCAATCTCAGTATGTTAAGAAAATAGTCACTCATTTATGGACTGACCACGGCTAGTGCAACTTTATTTCGCAGATTTATTGATCCGCGCAGCTATTATTTAACCACGAGTTCCTCTTCTCTACGACTAACGCTGTAGGCAATGAACCATGCTATTTAAGCCCTCGGTACGTCGTCGGCCCTCAAGCATGAATCGGGCATCGAGCGTACATGTTAAATATTTTGTATAAAATGTATTTACCAAATTCATACATTTTAACAAGAAAGTGACTTTTTTTGCAAAATATCAAAATGAACAAAATAATTTTTTAATTCTTTAAAAAAAACGATACCCCCACACTAGGATTTTCTTCTGTATCGTGGAGCCAGTTTACAAACATATATTTCACGAGGACAAACATCTAGACCCGGAACAATTATTTTTAAGCCCTACAAATACTTGTTCCGTGCGGGATTCGAACCCGCGGCCCCCAGCACAACAACTCATTGCTAAGCAACTGCGCCACGGAGCCTTCATCTGTCAAAGCTTCAAATTCAGTGGATTTGCGAAGGGCTGTAATGATGAAACATTCTATATTTTAAACACTATATAACATAAATTTTAACCAAAATAAACGCGTCATAACATTGATGATGTCTTGAGAATGAATATGTGAATTAATGAAATGAAATATGTAATTATCAGGATTATTTCTGTTATTAACCCCACAGTCACTCACAAAACAAGTAACCATTTTGAAAAAAGTTACTTATTAAAAATAACCATTATTACGCTCTAAAAGCTTACAAAATTTCTAGGAGCTATATCTTGCGTGCTGACTTGTGCCGACCTGTCATTCATAATTGGTTACAGAGTCATAAGATTTGGTATCTTTTTCTACCTTGCATTTTTGCCAGAAGGAATTATCTTGTCCCTTGGATACTATGTTGGTCTATACCTACGCCAGTATATTCTAAGTCTATGGCTTTCAATGTATGAACACAAATAGAGCTATCACAGAGTACTTTTGTAAGAGTAGTATAGTAGTCTATCGACATTCGATAGACGAACCATATCAAGTGATATATATGTTCCGATGTTTGAAGATATGTGGTATAACCATAAAATAACACGGGCCGCCGACGAACCGGACGGGAGTGGCCATACGCAAGTGTTTCCCTGTGCCAATGCGTAAGACCATATATGACACACCGGCCCTATGTTACAATAAAACTAGTTGCAACCGCACTGCTCGCTAGACTAAATTTAGTTGCGTGACTGAATGACCTCCCACAAAAATGCCAAATTGTTCAGTTTTTATGCTGCAAAAAGAGATTGGCCACGTTAAATATACAAAAATTAAGAAGTGATCGAACGGAAACGTGGTTCCAAAGTTTTTGCCAGAGATCTGTCTGTCAGAAAAAGCTAAATGTCAAAGCTGAAAACCGAGTGTGGCAGCATCGTTTCCAGGACACATGAGATTTTCAGTGAGATTGGGAGGTTCTATAGGCACATCAGCCAAATGAAAGTGTGAGTAACGATCCAAGATTAAGTCTTATCCGAGACTATTCCGATGAAATCCTGTGTGTCAGAATGAACGAGATTAGAATGGCTCTCCAGCACCTTAAAAACGACAAGTCCCTGGGTTAGGATGGAATTACAGCAAACCTTCTGAAATCGGGTGCAAAACCGTATTTGAAGTCCTTCAAAAGCTCTTTAACAATAGTCATCAAGAATCGTCTCGCACGCAGAATCGACGACTTCCAACCTCCCGAACAAGCTGGATTTCAAAAAGGCTTTAATACCATGGACCACATATATACCCTTCGGCAAATGGTACAGAAGACCGAGGAGTACAATTTACCACTATGTGTTGCGTATGTAGACTATGAGAAAGTCTCTGATTCCGTCGAAATTTGGGCGGTGCAGCAGTCCTTTCAGCGGTGCCAAGTTGACTACCAGTATATCAAAGTTCTGAAGTGTGTGTACAGTAGAACTACGATGTTTACTTTGATTTGCCGATGATATATTCTTTATGGCAGAATCGCTAGAGGACCTATGCACTGACCTCAATAGAGCCTCCCGACGGATATGTCTTAAAATGAACATGGACAAAACAAAGATCATGAGTAACGTCAATATCACACCTATGCCGGTATTTGTTGGGAGCACTATAAGCTCGAAGTTGTTGATGAGTATGTTTACCTGGAACAAATAGTTCAAGTAGGTAAGTCCAACTTCGACCGAGAGGTCAATCCACGGATTCAACTGGGCTGGGCAGCGTTCGGGAAAGTACGACACATCTTCTCGTCAGGTATATCTCAAAACTTGAAAACGAGATTGTACAACCAGTGCGTTTTGCTTGTAATGACTTATGGATCTGAGACGTGGTTCTTCACTGCTGGGTATATGAGGAAGTTCCACTCAGCGAGCTATGGATAGGGCTGTGCTTGGGGTTTCTCTGCGTGATAAACTTAGAAATGAGGATATCCGCAGTAGAATGGATTAATTAGCTGAAGTTGCAATGGATCGGCCATATAGCTCGAAGAGCCGACAGCCGATGGGGAAAAAAGTTCTCGAAAGGCAGCCTCGTACCGGCGGGCGAAGTGTAGGGCGTCCCCGCACTAGATGGAGTGACGACCTGGTAAGATATGCAGGAAGTCGATGGATGCAGGTGGCTCAGGACCGTGATTTGTGGCATTCCTTGGGGGAGGCCTATGTTCAGCAGTGGACTTGCGAACGGCTGTAATGATGAATCCATTTTTATAATTATATAAATTTTTATGTTTATTAGGACAAATAGTCTGACTAGGTAAGTCCAACTGCGACCGAGAGGTCAATCGACGAATTCAACTCGGTTGGGCAGCGTTCGGGGAATTACGGCACATCTTCTCGTCAGGTATACCTCAAAACTTGAAAACAAGACTGTACAACCAGTGCGTGTTGCCAGTGATGACCTATGGTACTGAGACGTGGTCCTTCACTGACGGCCGGATAAGGAAGCTCAAGGTCGCTCAGCGAGCTATGGAGAGGGCTATTCTCGGCGTTTCTCTGCGTGATAAACTTAGAAATGAGGATATTTGCAGTAGAACCAGTGTGACCGACATAGCCCAACGGATTAGTAAGCTGAAGTGGCAATGGACCGGCCACATAGCTCGAAGAACCGACAACCGTTGGGGAAAAACGTTCTCGAGTGGCGGCCTCGTACCGGCGGACGAAGTGTAGGGCGTCCCCCCACTAGATGGAGTGACGATCTGATAAGATATGCAGGAAGTCGAAGGATGCAGGTGGCTCAGGACCGTGCTTTGTGGCATTCCTTGGGGGAGGCCTATGTTCAGCAGTGGACTTGTGAAGGGCTGTAATGATAAGTGATTAGTTAAATTATAGGTAATTATAGTATTAATAAATAAAGTCCTATCTTTATTATAATATCTACCTTTTCATCGATAATACATATCGACAGTTGTAACATCTATGGCTGTATGCAACTTGTCAATGTAGTTGCGTCACTTATATTTATACTATTATGAAACAGAATATATGTATGTATAATATATGTATGTGTGTGTGAAATTGTTAATGTATTATTTTAATTGATATGTGTGAGCTTCGTAGTGACAGACGATTATTTTTGTGTGGGACTCTGAGAAAGTGTGCGTGGCGCAGTTTCCTCCGCAAAAAATGACAGACAGTTTGGTATCGGAAAATAATGCTATGGCTTCTCCCCACCTGTGTTGCTCTATGGGTATAACTGTTGTATATATGTGAACACCGTGTCATGGTAACAATATCCTTATGTAGAATTCAATAAATAAAAAAGCAAAAAGTAAAAATAAAATATACTTGGAAATATATTTTCTTTAAGTTTACAGATTATATTTCAGTTGTGAGATTATATTAAGTTGAAGTACACAAGATGTTTATTTTTTATTTATTTTTTTGCTTATTTATTTATTATCTGACTTGAATATTATTCGTGCTATGCCATTCGTGCTACAACTATATAATTAATATAGCTACAGCATGGCTCTACCACGTATAAAATAGCGTTACCTCCACACTAGGATTTGTCCTGTATCGTGGGGGCAGTTGACATTCATAAATTTCACAATGACAAACATCCAGACGCGGAAAAATTATCTGTAGGCCAAACAAATACTACTAAATGTACTGTGCCGGATTCGAACCCGCGGCCCTTAGTGCTGCAACTCATTGCTAAGCTACTGCGTCATGGAGCCGTCTTATTTATTTATGTATTGACAAAGTACATCGACTGTTACAGGTATATTATTTGTGTGTATATTAAATAACATGTCGCGCATAAGCTACAAAGCACGTATAATGGTTTTTTTTATAGATTTAATTATCAATGAAGCGTTGAATTAATTGACGATAAAATGATAATAATATCTGGTAAGAAATTGGCTGACTTCGGTTTTCCCATAACGTAGCGAAGGATTCTCAGCTACATTACCGAAGATTTAGAAATCCGCGTGAATAAAATGGTGCCACGTTTGCTTAGATAGCGAATAGATACGTGCGTGCGTTTTTATACGTGGTAGAGTCATGCTGCAGCTATAGTAGTAGTATAATAGTAGCACGAATGGGTCGGCTCGACTGGGGAAGGACCACGCTCTCACAAAATACCAGCGTAAAATAGCAGCTTAACACTGCTGTGTTTCGTATGGTGAGTATAGAGAACCGGAGAATTTTTTTACTGGAAAAGAGCATTTCATCTTAGTCCTCACGGGTGACAACGCATCTGCATTTTGATTCCCAAACGAGGATACATGTAGATGTCTATGAGCCACAGCAACCACTTACCATCAGACAAACGTTTGTCACCCTAACCTATAAGAAAAAGGTAGTCGAAAACTTTTGACGCAATATGGTACGGGAAAACATACCAACTTCACAAGAACGAATATAGTTCCAACGTTACTCAACAGTGTACATGTGTCCGAATTCAAATTGCTTCTTAATCATAAGGCTTCTTAATAAAGAAGCGGTGGCGGCGCTAGCTTGCAGCAGTGCTAACTGATCGCACAAGTGCTCAAGCTTAAACAACAGTTGCATAACATCCGCAGCAACCAGGCTCTGAAGAGTGATTTTATTGTTGTGCTCGCAGGTATATATAGACAGATACTGCCAATTATTGACAAATGCACACCCGTGGACGAAATAAACGCATGTCTCATTGGCGTCGCAATTGTGATCCAGGGTGGAAAAAAACTACATTCTGACGTGCAACATGCGTGTTTGACTTTATAATGACCAAAAATCCGGTGGCATATGGGCATACAAGTAATCTGCTACAATTAGGAGAGGGTCTACTGGAAATTGACGCAAATGTCGAATTTTCAGTTATAACTAACTAGTTGCACGAGATTTTCCAAGTTCAATGAATAATATCTATTTCGTTCTGTAAAAGGCTTAACGTAGTAAAGCCATGCTAGCTATATTATGGTTGTAGCACGAGTGGGTCAGCTCAACCAGGGGACGACCACGCTCTCACAAATTACCAGGGTAAAATAGCAGCTCACAGCTGCTGTGTTTCGTATGGTGAGCGTAGATATATGGAGACCCTTTTTATTGGATACGAGACATTCCATCTTAGCCTTTAAGGATGACAACGCATTTGCATTTTAAATTGTAATGGTGTTATAATATGATATGGAGCGCAAGACCTTCCTTGCTCCCTAGATCGGCCCTGCCGCTGTAACGTGTGTAGCGCAATTGGGGAAATTTCAATTAGTTCGTTGCGACTTTCGCGCGGATCACACGTATGAACACAAGACAGAACCGCAGAAAGAACGTTATTTGAACGTTGAAACTTACAAGTAACATTAGTGGGATTTGTTACCTAATATTGTTACTATGTTAATTGTAGTATGCAGTTGCAACTGCTATTAGTTTTTATTGTTGTTGATTTTGTATATGCTTTACGTGCCACTAAAGTTTATAGAAAGTAATAGAGAGTGGAAGACAACTACGTATCAAATAGCGTAAATAGTTTCTCCACGCTCAGTGTGCAAAAATTTATAAAATTGTGCGACCAATATAATATGTCTGTGGGAAAAAAAAAAACTTATCATAAGGGAATAGTATGGGAAAGAAAATATTCCAATAGTATTAAAATTGCTGGGATATAAATGAAATACCATTAACTAAATAATTAAATAATAATACAAATTTTAGTAATTAAATTTATTAAAACTCAACACTAGAAAACTATCCTGGCTATTTGTAACACTAGTTAAATTATAGTTAGCAACTAGTTAGTTAAGTTATATCACAGAATAAACTGGTTATATTAAATTATGACGAGAGAAGTTAGTTACATTTAATTGTCTTTGATAGCCTAAAAAAAGCGTGGCAGATCTGTGCTACAGCTTATAAGCACTATATTATGGTTGTAATTAGTAATTAATTAGTTGTTTTATTGATAAATTTGAGTGTCTATGGGCCACAGTGTCCGCTTACCATCAGGTGGACTATGCTCATTTGTCACCCTTATTCTATATAAAAAGAGCCAAGGCTATATATACCGATTCATTGATATTTCGATATAACTGGTGGCTTTCTCAATGCGTGCGTCTAGCGAGACGTACACTCTCATACTGAACGGCAGGCGTGTGTGTAGATAGAGACAGCTCCGATGTTACCCCGATCGCTGTTCACCCTAGATTGTCCTATGTTATATAATATGTTATGTTATAAGCAATTTGACTACACGCGAAAGAACTCGCAGCAATTTCTTGAAATGATGACATTCAATGCTGGTTTGTAGAAACAAAAATATTAATTCCGACTATTTTGTTAACTATGCGGACAAAGTCGCGGGCTAAAATTAAAAGGTAAATAGGCTATGATTTTTCGAAATTTTGTCATTTTTCGACCTCCACTCAAACGAAACCACGGGTAAAAGCTAGTAATAAATAAATAAATAAGGATAAAGAACATAATAATTTTCATTCAGAACAACACAGACAGTAGCTAAGGCTAAACAATGAATTAATACCGGCATAGACATAATGAGATCAGGTACTTATACTTCAAAACGATGTTGTTTCAAAACTATCAAATATCCCAATTAATATGCTCTCGGACAAACTGAATGGCGGCGCAGACACAAAGACAGAGGCTTAAATTAATGTAGCGGTCATTGTTGGGGGTTGATTCGGCGCCCCATAATTGTTCACAAACTGCATGTGTACTGCTTTTTCATTCATGTATATATATATTTCAATAGTGAAAGGCGCTTACTGGCTGTTTTTCTAGAATAGTAGAACTTTTATTTTCAATATTATTGTGTATATATTTTATTAATTTGTTATTTGTTTACGAATTGGCGGCAAATTTAAAATTGTCTGTGTCACGTCAGCTTGAATTTAACGCGAGAAAAATTTCGTTCAATGATTTTTTATGATTTTCGATGTCATTTAAGTCAACAAGAAAGTAATGACAGACTTCGTTTGGCCTTTCACGATGAAGCCCCATCTCGCGCCACTGTTTACAACTGGTTTAATGAGTTTAAACGTGGCCGCACTAATTTCACCGATGATCTGCGTGAGTGAAGGCCTTCTACGGCGACGACTGAAGATAGCATCAGTATTGTGCGGCGTATGATAGACTGACAGAAGAGTGACTTATCAGCAGATTCGGACAAGCTTAAGCATCGATATGAATCAAGTGCAGAAAATCCTCCATGAATATTTAGCGGTCAGGAAGCTTTGTGCCCGGTGGATAGCTGATAATTTGACAGAGGCCCAAAAACTCCGTTGTGTTGATTGGTGTTGTGAAATGGTTTTAAGATTTAACGGAGTCGAGTCTTTGCTGAACAAAGTCTCGGATTGGGGGCGACTAAATCTAGTCCAATTTAATCCTTAGAAGACACAAGTTTGCGCGTTTACCGCTAAAAAGAACCCCTTTGTCGTATCTCCTCAGTTTCAAGACACTCCCCTTCTTGCCTCAGCCAGCATCGGTATCCTCGGAGTCGACATATCGAGTGACGTGCAGTTTCGTGGTCACTTGGAAGGGAAGGCCAAATTGGCCTCTAAAAAGCTTGGCGTACTCAGCAGAGCGGGACAGTATTTCATGCCGGCACACCGCCTGCTACTTTACAAGGCGCAAGTTCGGCCTCACATGGAATACTGTTCCCATCTCTGGGCAGGGGCTCCCCAGTGCCAGCTCCTTCCACTTGACCGCATCCAACGCAGAGCGGCTCGAATTGTCGACGACCGAGCCCTTTCCGATCGGCTCGATTCATTGGCACTGCGAAGAGATGTTGCATCCCTTTGCATTTTCTTTCGCATCTACCATGGGGAGTGCTCTGAGGAATTGTTCGGATTAATCCCAGCCGCCAAATTTCACGAACGCACATCGCGGCAGAACTCCCGATACCATCCACACCATCTGGATGATTGGCGGTCCACCACTGTGCGATTTAGAAGATGTTTTCTTCCTCGCACGACCTCCTTGTGGAATCGATTACCATCAGCGATTTTTCCGGACCGATACGACTTAGGGACCTTCAAGAAAAGAGCGTACTCCTTTTTAAAAGGCCGGCAACGCATATGCGATTCCCCTGGTGTTGCAGTTGTTCATGGGCGGCGGTAGTCACTTACCATCAGGTGAGCCGCATGCTCGTTCGCACCCTCTCCTATAAAAAAAAATGCTGTGTTCGACATACTTACGGATGACGAAAACTGAATTTATTGTTACGATCCTGAAACTAAGAGACAGTCTGCTGTCTGGGTGTTTCCTTCCGAGGAGTTGCCAACTAAAGTGAAGAGAGGTTGAAGCGTGGGAAAAAGATGGTGGCCTCGTTCTTCGGAAAGACAGGTCATTACGCAACAATTATTTTAGAGGATCGAAAAACAGTTATGGCAGAGTGGTACACTAACAATTGTTTGCCACTTGTCTTGGAAAAGGTTCGGGAGAAACGACCTCGCAGTAGGATTCTCCTTTACCACGACAACGCCTCGTCACACACCGTCAAGCAAGTAATCGACTACTTGGCGACGTCAGACGTGGAATTACTGGGTCACCCGCCTCGACCTCGCACCCTGCGATTTTTATTTATTTCCGAATATAAAAGAAAAACTTTGAGGAAAACGTTTTATAGACGCCGAGGACGTTTTTTACGTGGTAGAGACATTCTGCAGTTATATTAATAGTATATTTGTAGCACGAATGGGTCGGCTCAACCGGGGAAGGACCACGCTCTCACAGAATACCAGCGTAAAATAGCAGCATAATGCTGCTGTGTTTTGTGTGGTGAGTGTAGAGAACATGAGACCCATTTTACTGGAAAAGAGGCATTCTATCTTAGTCCTCACGGCTGACGAAGCACCTGCATTTTAATTCGCAAACGAAGATAGATGTAGATGTCTATGGGCCACAGCAACCACTTACCATCAAGTGGACTGTGTGCTCGTTTGTCACCCTTATTCTATAAAAATAAAGGATGCAGTGGCTGCATTTCAAAATGCCATCGAAGAGACCCCTAAGCACGAGTGGGCAAAGTGCTTTTCTCAGTGTTTCCATCGGATGCAGCGATGTATTAATGTAAATGAGCATTATTTTGAAAAGATATAATAAAATCAATAACTTGCTAGTTTGTTTGGTTTTTGATATTCTAAGTACTTTCAGTGTCACCCTCGTTTTCTATAAAAACGGGCTGTGAGCATTCTACCTTAGTTCTCAAAGATAACAACGAATACGTGGCCCTCTGTGTTCAAAGTTGGTTGCAGACGTATATGGGCTGTAGTAGCCACTTAACACCCGATGGACTGTTACTTCGTTTGTTACTTTAGTTTATAAATAAACTGAAGATTCAAAACATATATATGAAATATTTTGTATATCTGTTTAGGCCAAATATGGGCATTTGAAATTTGCATCCAATAACGTTTGACTCGGCGCGTCATCCGATGGTATTGAGGTGACGTAAACGCCGCCGAGGGGAGGGGGTAGGGGTTTTGAGTGATTATAGTAACTGATTGCCATTAATTTGCGATGACGAGTTGTTTGTGTCATTTTGATATCGTAATATGAAATTCGCTTTGTCGGGAGAACGCTAAACTTTGTGACTCGAGAAGAGATCGCGTGTGCTCGATTATAATTTGTTGCTAAGTGAACATGGAACGTTAAATTTTGATCGTCCGTTCTTTAGTTGTGCCGTGTGTCACTTGTTTGAATTCGATTAACGTGGATTTAGTTGAATTCGAAGTTAATTAAATGTACAATAAAGTTGATAAACTAATAGTGAAATAATAGCAGAAGTTTACAATTTGTGAACGCCCACTGAAGAGATCGCACATTTGGAGATAAGCAGCGCATTGGATCTGATGCCCGACTACCTCGGTAAGTCAGGTTACATCTATACACACTTTCGCACACCACTTTACATCCACTTATGTGTAAATCCTACCTCCGGAAATCGGTAAGTTTTGTTTCTTGTCAGCCGTTTTAGAATAATTGTCCATAGGCCATTGGGGCCCTGCTCCAGTCGACCTTTGTCGGGGCAACTAAGGGCGTGAACAATATCATTAAATGATATATGTGTACTTTTATTTTAAGTAATATTGTAAGTACCTAGTGGTAGCAGCGTGAGAGAATCTACCAACCATAAGCCATTCCATTTTTATCATTAGGGGTGGCAAAGCATCTCCATATTATTTCTTAATTGATGTATGATATATTTGTCTATGGGTCACAGCATGCATTTAACATCAAGTGGACTCTGAGCTCGTTTACCACTATAACACAAAAAATAAAATGTGTTACGTTTGTTATTCATCCCACGCTGTCAAACACTCATCATTAGATGGCCTGCTTTCGAGAAAAGGGATCTATCAGATAATAAATAAGAAAAAATTATATAACTACTACAATGAACAAAAATAATATACAGAGCTCCATTCAATATATACATACATTTTTTTATAGGATTAGGGTGACAAACGAGCACACAGTCCACTTGATTATAAGTGGTTGCTGTGACCTATAGACATCTACATCTATCCTCATTAAAGAATCGAAATGCAGATGCGTTGTCTTTCGTGAGGACTAAGATGGAATACCTCTTTTCCCGTAAAAAGGGACATATAAATAAAATCAAAGTGTCATCATCATCATTACAGCCCTTCACAAGTCCACTGCTGAACATAGGCCTCCCCCAAATAATGCCACAAAGCACGGTCCTGAGCCACCTGCATCCATCGACTTCCTGCATGTCTTATCAGGTCGTCACTCCATCTCGTGGGGGGATGCCCTACACTTCGCCTACCGGTACGAGGCTGCCACTCGAGAACCTTTCTTCCCCATCGGTTGTCGATTCTTCGAGCTATATGGCCGGCCCACTGCCACTTCAGCTTACTAATCCGTTGGGCTATGTCGGTTACTCTGGTTCTACTGCGGATATCCTCATTCCTAAGTTTATCACGCAGAGAAACTCCGAGCATAGCCCTCTCCATAGCTCGCTGAGCGACCTTGAGCTTCCTCATACGGCCAGCAGTGAAGGACCACGTCTCAGTTCCGTAAGTCGTCACTGGCAACACGCACTGGTTGTACAATTTCGTTTTCAGGTTTTGAGGTATGTCTGACGAGAAGATGTGTCGTAGCTTCCCGAACGCTGCCCAGCCGAGTTGTATCCGTCGATTGACCTCTCGGTCGAAGTTGGACTTACCTAGTCGGACTATTTTTCCCAGGTAAACATACTCGTCAACAACTTCGAGCTTAATGCTCCCAACAACTACCGGCATAGGTGTGACATTGAACATGATCTTTGTTTTGTCCATGTTCATCTTAAGACCTATTCGTTGGGAAACACTATCGAGGTCATTGAGCATAGTGCTTAGGTCCTCCAGCGATTCTGCCATAAGGACTATATCGTCGGCAAATCGAAGGTGCGTGATGTACTCGCCATTGATGTTGATACCGTATCCTTTCCAGTCCAGAAGCTTGAAAACGTCTTCCAATGTAGCGGTGAAGAGTTTCGGGGGATATGAAGTCACCCTGTCTTACACCTCTCTGCAATTGGATAGGTTTCGTACTCTGATTCTGTACTCGGATAGCCATCGTAGCCCTACTGTACAAGCACTTCAACACTTCGATATACCGACAGTCATTTTGGCACCGCTGAAGGGACTGCAGCACCGCCCAAATTTCGACGGAATCAAAGGCTTTCTCATAGTCCACATACGCCAGACATAGTGGCAAATTGTACTCTTCGGACTTCTGTACAATTTGCCGAAGGGTATGTATGTGGTCTATTGTGCTAAAGCCCTTTCGGAAACCGGCTTGTTCGGGAGGCTGGAAGTCGTCAAGTCTGCGCGCGAGACGATTCGTAATGACTCTCGAAAACAGCACGTAGACGCGGCTCAGAAGGGAAATCGGTCTGTAGTTCTTCAAGAGAGCGTTGTCACCTTTCTTGAAGAACAAGACCACCGCACTTCTGCTCCACGCCTCCGGTGTAATGCCACCATGGAGGACGGAATTAAAGAGCTTCTGAAGGACTTCAAGTACCGGTCTTCCACCCGCTTTCAGAAGCTCCGCTGTAATTCCATCCTCGCCTGGGGCCTTACCGTTTTTAAGGTGCTGGAGAGCCATTCTAATCTCGCTCAGACTGACGTAAGCCTAAACGAAAATCAAAGTGTAAGTTAAGTAATATCAAAATAATTAAGCTCAGAGGGGTATTTGCATGCTTTTAAGATATACATAACTATTTAGAAAAAAAATAGTCTCTCTGTCGGCCCGGGCTAATCTTCGGAATGTTTCGGAATGTAGAGAGTAATTTCACGAGTGATCTAGGCTCTATTTTCTACCGACTTCAAAAAGGAGACGATACTCAATTCGACTGTATGTTTTTTTATGTGTGTTACCTCATAACATGTTTCTACGAGAACCGAAACGATTCTTTTTCTAATTGAAAGCTGCTGCTTTTCATATGGTCCCATATAAATTTAATCAAGGTCTGAGCAACAGTTTTTGAGTTATTCTTAATAATTTATATTGAAGTCGGTTGTACAACATTTTTAATTTTAAATTATATGCGAAAAACATGCAGAACTTTTTTTTGAAGTCGAAAAACTGATAAAATAACTGTTTCTTGATAATAATCTCATAAACTCTTGGAGTTATAAAAAAGTTTCGAACAAAACTTCCTTGTTTCCAATTTTACACAAAATAGATAACACAAGATATCGTCTATTTCTTAACTTTGATGCAAAGCCGTTTTTAACATTTTTGGATGTTTGCATGTTTATATATAAGAAACTAAGACTTAGTTTACGTGAAAGTAATAGATTTCATTTTTTTCCAAACATTTTCGCAAATATCTTAAATTATTTTCTAAAGGATAACTTTAACTACTTACAAAAATATCACTTTCGTAGATCTTCAATTTTTCTTGTTTAAGTTCTTAAGTTTCTTAAGTTAAGTAAAATCTTGTATATAAATAAAGCTTTTCTTAAATGAATATTTCATCAAGATTTTCTTCATTTTAAGAGGTCTTAGTATTTGCTTCGCAACCGTAGATTTTATTAAGTGCACGTCAGCTGCAGATACTATCTCTGAGCGTCTATAAAATAGCTTTACCGTATTTCTCTTAAAACCTGTGTGTCAAAAGTATTTCAAAGTTCAAGCCCCAAAGTAATTACTAGCATTGAGAGAATCCTAAAATAGGAATCAAATTTTTGTTGTTGAACTCTTTATGCATATGACGCTTTACGTCATATGTGAATGTGAGAATGTTAGAAAGAATGTGAGAATAATAATTCTCACATTCTTTCTAACGCTGCTGTGTTTCGTATGGTGAGTGTAGAGAACCGGATACCCTTTTTACTGGAAACGATGCATTCTATCTTAGCCCTCACGGGTGACAACGCATGTGGATTTTGATTCGTAATCGAGGACAGATGTAGATATCTATAGGCCACAGCTACCACTTACCATCAGGTGGACTATGTACTCGTTTGTCACCCATATACTATAAAAAAAGCTGACGAAAATTTGAGGAATAACTTTAAACTATGAATGGTGCTTTGCAGTAAAGCCTAGTAGCACAGCAACAAAAATAAAATTGAGGGCTGTTTTTCACTATCAAAAGACCGAAGTAAGGAAACTTCTTACGATGCGAAACGTCTAACGAGCAATATGTCTAACGAGCGAAACAAAGATATTTCGGTATTTAGATGAATTGACAGGATAATACATTACTCACACTGCTGTATAATATGTATCTTATCGTAGCATATCATATCTTTTAATAGCATAACTAATTCGGTTCCTGTACAAAAAATATATATTCTTTTATTCTTCAATTCTTTGATACATATACTACGTCTTGCACCGACTTTAGAAGACTTTAGAAGCTATTATGTGGAAATTAACCTATTCTTTTTACCTACCAACTAAACCGCCGTTTTTCGAAATGTGAAAAGTATAGTAGTATATTACATAATGAAGTCAAAAGGAAAACTATCATAGCTAAGTAGAGTTAAGAAGTTAACGAGTAATAGTCGACCAATTTATAAAATGCACTTGAATTAGTAAAAATTTCGTAACAACTCCATAGAAAAGACCTATAACCAGCTGTATTATAACTTTGTAATGTTATTGTAATCTTAAAAATAAACATTTTATGAAGAAAAAGATTTATATGCATTACTATAGCTTTAATTTTTCATAAGCAGGAAGGATCATTCTTACTTATTTACTACTTTCACTAATTTTTAGTTTGTAGTTATTGTAGGCCTCATTCAAAGTATTAATACAATCATATAATAGAATAGAATAGAATAGAATAGAATAATTTTTATTCAATATTGATTGTTACATAATACTTATTGAAAGTCATTTTTTATTTACCACTGGTTCGGAAAATACCCCAGTCCCGGGAAGAAGTCTTATACAGTTTCATTCGTCACATTCTTGGTTTATGCCTACGACCTCAGGATAACTTAGGGCAGTGGTGATTTACGTGAAGGTTCGTCACGGTCATATATGTACCTATATCTTATATACTAGTATGACCGTAACGAACGAATATATAGGATGTCAATGATTTGATGTAAATAATTGTATTATTTCCAAAATCAAAAATTTTTTCTTTAATCTTTTTGAATACCACTTCTTATAAGTCTGATTTCAAAATAAGTCCTTCAGTTACGATCTTCCTATTTGGGCCCATTTTAATCGTTATAGCGGTCAAACCGCGAACTCACTTATTATGCTCATTATCAAGAAAGCCCACGTATTGTGACGGGCAGCTACGGAACCCTACCTTTACATTGTGTGTGGCACAACACGCACTTGGTCTGTATTTTAATCATTAAATTGCCTCCTTTTTATCCCACAATTTTGTTTATGAAAACTATTTTATCAGAGGGATACTTCTTTAAATGCCGAAATTGAAAAAATGTTAGGTTGTAAATTAAGCTTGCAATGAATTTTGTTGAATTCTATAAATCAAACACTTTTACTTTAAAATAAAATCTTGATGATTAAGGTTCATTACAATGTCCATGACGTTCCGCTATACCTACATACCTTATTCTAGTCCTATTCACTTTTATCTTGACACCCACATTGTAATCCGATGGAAAGACAGACGCTGACAAGTAATTTCAATCTTTGCCGTACACATGACAAATTATGAAAACGTTTTTCTATACAGATATTTTAATAATTGCATACACTGGCATCCATTGACACCCGACAAGTGAGAACAGGCTCTAAAAAAGGTCTCCGGTTCTCTATGCTCACCATACTAAACACAGCAGTATGAAGCTACTATTTCCCGCTGAATATAGTTACAGCAAGTCTATACCACGTGTAATTACATACGTAGCCTACGCTACTTTTGTACGAGAGTTACATAACTGTACGTACTAGAGATTAATTTCAGTTTATAAAAGCGATTGTCTGGCTCTCATTGAATTCAATAGAAATATAATGGTACACTAATCCGATTATATCAGTTCAATTATGTTCAGGTACTGTTGAACCCGCTTTTTAGAATTCGAATTTACGCTCGAAATTTATTCAAATTAAGCTGTATTGTATATATGAGGAAGTCCTTGAAAATCCTTTACATGCGCAACAACATGAAATTAAACGAGGTGAGATTTTTATAACAAACATTTATCATTTATTAACTAAAATTTAATAAAAAATTACTAAAGCCATATTGAATGCTATGAGTTTGTTTGTTTTCGTCTCACGTATATTGTGACCCGCTTAAGAACACACCTAACGATATTGCCTTATTATCGAGCTGTACTTGCAAAAATAGCTCTTATTATAACAATTTCCTCTAGACCGAATTTTGATCGCGGCGGTCAGTCTCAACGGATAGGAGTGTAGTGACGCGTGTGTGCGTGAACACAGGTGCACTCTCTATTCCCCCGCTCTCATAGTCCGATTGGACGGAAATCCGACATGACTGGAGATAGATATGGCGCAGGATCAATGGCTCTTCGTGCTTTCCGAGGCACAAGGTAGAAACACCACAAGCTTCCTGACTTCGGGCTGCTACTGAAAATTTCTTGAGAGAAAAACGCTATAAAATGATTTCAGCCCGACCTGGGTATTAAACCCGACATCTTAGAATCAGCAGTCGCGCTTACAACCATTAAACCTTTGAGACAATTCTTATTGTAGTATGTACTTTATCGTGTAGGGTCGGTGGTAGAAATAGCCGCTACCCATAATATCATCCTCTAAAAGTCATAAGCGGCGACAAGGGAAAACCAAGCCGGGAGATGGGCAGCATGATGTTCTTGATAATAGCTAAACAAAAATAAGAATCTGTGATTCCCAACCCGCTAGCCAAGCGTGGCTACTAAGGCAGTTATCTCCCCATTAAGCCAATCTATGTATGATTTGATCATTGACATTGGCAATACGAACGTAAGCGATTTTCTCAAAATTTCTTTCTTCTTTCTTCTTGAAAATTCTGCACTCCTCCTCCATATAAACTCTAAATAAGTCGAATCTCACACTTTTTCGGGCGCACAATATGCTTTAAAAGGGGTACTTAAAAGTTTTATTTTCACGTCTGATGAAAGTGGCAAATGACCACATATTGCTTACCTGATGTTAAGAGAATGCAGTGCCCATAGACGCTTACATTTATCCTCGATTAACAATCAAAATGCAAATGCGTGGTCACCCCTGAAGACTAAGATGGAATGTCTCGATATAAGTAAAAAACGTTTACGGTTTTCGTCACTCACCATACGAAACACAGCAGCACTATGCTGTTATTTCACGCTAGTATTCTGTGCGAGTGTGGTCCTTCCCGATGATCTCGTGATGAAAATCAACGTGAGGAAACCTGCATGTCAGTCATAAAAATATTTCTAGTCAAATATATATATGTATGTATATATATATATATATATATATATATATATATATATATATATATATATATATATATATATATTACGCCATATATTCGCAGATTTTAACCGATTTTAAAGATTCTTTTTTTATTAAATAGACTTTTCCTCAAGGGTGCCCTTATTAATTTTGAAGAAAAAATTCTGCCCGAAGGGTGGAAAATAGAGGAAAAAGTTTCATACTGGACTATTGTTTAAGGGATTTCATATGATATCTTTGCAGATTGAAAACTGATTTTGATGATTCTTTTTTCATTAAATAGGTCCATACTTAAGGGATGAGGCAATTTGAAGTCGGTTTTTACTTTATGTTAAAAGTTATAATAATTATCACAAAATCATTCTATATAACATGAATGAGCTTCTAAATGCAACTCTAGTTGATTGAGTTGACAACAATACATACTATCTAGTTATTGAACCGGAGAGTGTTATTTCAGATCACCGCCCATTGCCTCGTCTTCATCAATGTGTAAGCTAATCGTTCATCAATATACAATTGCAGCTGCTCAGGCTTTGTGCTTTTCAGTCACAGATATTCCAGTAACGCCAATTATATGCACATCCATGACAGTTATTACTGTTTAGATAATAGGGTATTATTTATTAGTTTAATATTTTTCTGCTCAAGGATAATTTAAGTAACAAATTATTTATTCATCATAAATCTATTTAGGTAAACATAAATTAAATTAAAGTGAGCGTTATCGAAATTATTACTTTTTTTTTGAACTGAGGGAGTTATTTGCGTGCCATTTATATGTAAATAACCATTTTTTTTTTAATTTTAGTGTTTCTGTCTTTTTGTCTGTCCGTGATAATCTTCAGAATGGCTGAACCAATTGTGATGAAGGTTCACGAACAGATAGAAAGCAATACCAGGAGTGATGCAGGCTATATTTTATCTGAAAGAAACGGAGAAATTGATGAAATAAATAGCCTATGATAATACCTTAAATCTAACTAACGCCACAATCATATATCTTTCTCATGTGAATCCGGAGCGGGCTCTATTTATACAACGTTTTAAGTGTTTAAGCGATATTCGAAATATGCAATCGATAGCGAAACTCCACGCAGTTGAACTAACCGGAAATCGTTTCGCCTTTTGGAACACCTTTTTTTAATCAATATAGATTATAAATAATACTTATTGAAAGTCACTCACACAAGAAGAACCAGTAAGAAACCCAGCGGGACTTTTTTTTTAAATGACAGCTTACAATCATGTATGTTACACAAATTAACAACACAACAAATTAGAAATAGCTTAGTAGCGATCACCACATTTCCAGGGGTTATTATCATCCATAAATTATTTAATATTATAATAACCCTTTTTATACAAACTTAGTTTAATAAAGTTTTTGAACTTTTAGCAGGTCAAATTTTGTATATTTTCTGGAATTTTGTTGTAAAAGCGTATACATCGCCCAAAGAATGAATTACTGACTCGATAGAGTCGAGTAACTCATACTACTAGCTTGTGTCTGTTCCTAGTATTTACAGAATGAATATCACTTATTTTTGTAAAACAACTTTTATTTTTGTGTACGTACATTACATTTTCATAAATGTATTGAGAGGCCAAAGTTAATATATTAATTTCCTTAAATTTTTGTCGCAGCGACTCTTTAGGCTTTAAATCATAAATTGCTCTTATGGCCCTCTTCTGTAAAACAAATATAATTTCAATGTCAGCTACGTGTCCCCATAGCAAAATACCTTACGACATTATGCTATGGAAATAGCTAAAGTAAACTAGTCTAGCTGTTTCAACACTAGTTAGACTTCTAATCTTTTTTACGTCATATGCTGCAGAACTAAGCCTGCTTGCTAGTTTTGATATGTGGGGGCTCCATTGAAGCTTCGCGACTCGTGTGATTACAAGAAAAATGGTGGTATCTACAAGACTAAGTTTCTCCCCATTTAAAATTATATTACTATTTAATTGTTTGACATTTGAAGTCATAAATTTCATACATTTCGTTTTAGTGCCAATATTGAACCAATTTACTAATTTAGATAAAGCATTATTTACTTCGTCATATTTTAATAATTGTCGACTTAATTTGAAAATTAAAGCAGTGTCATCTGCAAATAATACTATATCATGGTTATCTCCTACTATGTAAGGTAAGTCATTAATGTATACAAGAAACAGAAAGGGACCGAGAATTGCGCCTTGAGGCACGCCCATTTGTACCATCGACCCGGAAGAACTCATACTGTTAATGACAACTTTTTGCGTTCTCTTACTTAAATATGAAATGATTAATTTAAGAGCATTATTTCTTACACCGTAGTGTTGAAGTTTCCTGATTAATGTTTTATGGTGAACACAATCGAAGGCTTTGGATAGGTCACAAAATATATTCAAAGCATTCTGTGAATTCTCCCATGCATTAAAGATATATTTAATCAGCTCAACACCGGCATCAGTTGTCGAGCGACCCCTTGTGAAACTAAATTGATTTTTATGAAGTAAATTATTTATATTAAAGAAATTTAACATTTGATCAAGAATATTTTTTTTTAAATCTTAGTGTTGGTAGTACAGAAATAGGTCTAAACTTGGCGGGGTCTGATGTACTACCAGATTTAAATAAAGGTATTACTTTCCTATACTTCATTAAATCAGGAAACACACCAGATTCGATACTAGTATTAAAAATAATAGCTAAATGAGGCGCGATTGTATCTATTATAGACGCAATAATTGTAACAGAAATCCTCCACAGATCCGCAGTTTTCTTAACATCAATAGTTTTAAAATATTTTACAATATCTTTTGATGATACTTTATGAAATGTAAAATTCTTTGTACACGCATTTACATTTTGTTTAAGTAATGATTCGGCGACGATAGGAGAAGAATTCAGTTACTTAGTGGTTAATATCGGAATGTCTGTAAAATATTTCTCAAAAACCATTGCAACGTCCTGATCTGATTCGGTTAATTTCTTATTAACACTTAACTGGTAGTTTGAGTTGCGAGAGTTGGTCTTACCAGTTCTATGTCATTTTAATTTTATTACAAGCAGTTTTAATTTTGTTACTCAAATGCAAAGACTTGGCTGTGGAGTACACTCTTTTAAATATTTTTGATTATTTTTCTACATATTCTCTAAAGTTAATATAATAATTTATTATTATCTGTGTCTTCAATTCAAAACAGTGCGGCTTACCATTTAGTGCTTTATCACCATTTTCCACCTGGCGGGATTGTATAGTAAAGCAATAACTTATAATAAATAATAAAATAAGGTCATCACTACATTCTTTAGATATATCTATAATATAAAAATGAATCGATGAATGTGTTGCTAAGCGTAAATCTCGAGAGCAGCTGAACCGAATTCGCTAATTCTTTTTTTATACTTTTATTATAAGATAGTTCTTACGGAGAGAAAAATTTGAAAAATTGCCTGAAAAAGTTAAAAAGAAACTTTTCTATATTCCCATACAAAAGATTCGTAATAATACTTAAAAGTCAATTTAAACTTTAATACCAAACAATAAATTTTAGGTGTTAGTGGAGGGGTTCCGGGAAGGCAAAACAATTGAGTGACGTTAGTATCTTATAAATATTAATGTCAATATTTGTCAATATTTATACACACTGGCAGATAGCTGATGTAATAAGGAGTAACTTGGGCAGCTTTTATTTTAGGGTTCCGCGAAAAATTACTCCACGCGGGCGAAGTCGCGGGGAACAGCTAGTATTTTATAAAAACAGATTGACAAAGGTGCATGTAATGTCATAGTCCACCTGATGGTAAGTGGCTCATAGACATCTATATATATCATTGATTAAGAACCAAAGGCAGATGCGTTGTCATACCTGAGCACTTAGATGAAATGCCTCGTTCCCAGTTAAAAATGCCTCCGATTCTATACACTCACATTACACAATATAGCAGCGTTAAGCTGCCACTTTATGGTGGTATTGTGTAAGAGCTTGGTCCTTCCCCGGTCGAGTCAACCCATTCTTGTTACATCCATTATATAACTGCAGCGTGGCTCTACTATGTTTAAAAATATTTCAGGGAAATATAGCAGTGATTTTATATGCAAGTGGCTTTAAACTTCCTGTACTTAATAATGTTAAATCAGCGGAAGAGTTAGTAAAGAAATTATCAGGAGGACGGAAGTGTAGCGTGTTGTACGGTCGCTAGTAAAACTGAAATGGTTATGTACTTATTTCTAAGCTTATAACTACCAGTAAATATAATAAATTAATATATTATAAATTCGCTAATACGTCCATTAACATTTCTATTGTATGTACAAAAGCACATCATTAATTATGTCGCAGTGCAATAGTATTTAATGTATTTCAAAGTACCTAGTCATCACCACAAAATATACACTTTTCCACACGAACGACATACTCATAGAAGTCCAGGTCAAAGATAATTTTTTTATTAAAAATTGGCTTTTACAAAGCACTTTTTAAAAGTCAAATGCAACGTTATCGATTCAATAAGTTTCAACTGCGGGAAGTCCTTGTAACAAGATCCATTAGTGGCATCAAACACTTCTAATAGAACCGCAGATGCCGTTCCATGCAACTATTAAGTCCTCATCATAATTTTTTGTTTTGTTCATTTAATTTAAGTTTTGCGTAGGTAAAGAAACCAAAGTCACAATTTAAAAGATGTTTGGACTCCTTTACCATCCAGAAGTCCGTCTGGGCAGGTACCACTCTCTTACCGACTTCTACCGCCCAATGGTAGAACTGCTGTGTTCCTGTTTAAAGTCAGTATAATTACAGGACTTGAGGCATTCCATCTGAATCCTCAGAAGTGACTACGCCACTATAGTCTTCTTTGTTTCAAGTTCGTTTCAAGTGTCCGTGGGCTGCAGAAGCCACTTACCATCAGGTGTACTGTAAGTTCGACTGTCGCTTCAGCTTTATAAAAAAATATGATGCTAAATCATGTCTGTAAGGTTTAGTCTTGTCACTGATTCCTCTAAATAACTATGAGACTGCAGATGTGCAGGTTACCACAAACACATAAGTGGCTTTAGACGGAACGTTTTCAAAACGGATCATTTGCAATAAAAAATCTTCTATGAACCAACGAGTTTATCTAAAAATTACTAACGGATCTGAGACATGGTCCTTGACTGCTGGCCATATGAGGAAGCTCAAGGTCGCTCAGCGAGCTATTGAGAGGTCAATGCTCGGGGTTTCTTTGCGTGTTAAACTTAGAAATGAGGATATCCGCAGTAGAACCAGAGTAATCAACATAGCTCAACGGATTAGTAAGCTGAAGTGGCTCTGGCCGACCATATATTTCGAAGAACTGACAACCGATGGGGAAGAAAGGTTCTCGAGTGGCGACCTCGTACCGGTGGACGAAGTGTAGCCCCACCCCCACCAGATGGATTGACGAGCTGGTGAGACATATGGGAGGTCGATGGATGCAGGTGACTTAGGACCGTGCTTTGTGGCATTCCTTGGAGGTCTGTGTTCAGCATTGGACTTATAAAAGGCACATTCATAAATAAAATTCATAAGTTAACTAAATTAAGGCATTCTGTTGAAAATCCATTTCATTTGTTATTTTTACTTGGTTTAAACTTTAACTTGGCAATATTACATCGTCATCATCATTACAGCCTTCCCTCCTTCTCCCTCCTCCTTCCCAAGTCCACGCTAAACATAGGCCTCCCAAAGGAATACCGCAAAGCATGCACCTGAGCCACTAGCATCCATCGACTTCCTGCATGTCTTATCAGGTCAAAACTAAGCCTCTATTTTTGAAAAAAAAGAGGCGTTCTTTTTCTAAAAGAATGTGACTAATGCATGCGTCGACGAAGCTTAGTTTTCGAACACCCCTATCTTGTTATAAAATATTGTTGTAATAACAAAAAAAAAATTTCACCACTTGTAACGATTAAAAGTACAATGTTACCTTTGCCAGTAGTAAATCTGTTGAACATTTTTGCACTCTCAACTCGCACATCTTGTCTGTTGGTTCATGGGGTAAAAGAAAATAAATCATTCTTATCTGTAAATGACTCTTAAAATTCTACCAATACTGCAAATATATAACAAATAATATCTCTGTTAAACTAATGTTGAACTGAGGTTTGAGTTAATTGTTGGTTCGCAACGCATGGCTATTTCACAGCTGCTTCTCAGACTAGATCAATGTTTTCTGGATTCAACTATATATGGATAATTCAATTGATAATTACAGGAAAGTTATATAGGCTACTTTCATTCTAGAAATATGCAATTATCCTGGCAACATCTGTGTACGACAGATGCTTGATGACATAAACAGGTAAGAGGGTACCTGCTCAGACAGATGTCTAGGCAGGAAGGGGTCCTACCACCTACGTGTTTTTATTTTAATATAAGACCATACTTTTGAAGTAAGTAATATACAGGTTTTGCTGTTTTTGGTCACTATAACAAGGATTTAGATTATGTACACTACTAAAATGTATCCTGCACATTTCACGAGTATCTTTCCTTGAAGCCTTTCATCTACCAAACTGTCTTAGACTACATGTATAAGAAATAATTTTTATTTCGAAGGAAATCAACCATACTGAAAAGTCGTCAAATCAGGTAACACACATTAGTTTGACAGACACTTTTCTGCTCCAAAAACCTCTCAGAAATAAGAGGATGTCTGTGTCCACTTCGGAACGTATACGGCGTTCTTTATTTTTTGTTTTACCGAGTACCTGGTAAATCAAATTTTATAAATGTACTATTATTTTGATTTATTGATTTTGTTAGTTTCGGCGATTTTCGAACTTAGTTCCTTTGCGTACGTTATTACTAATAATCTTGTTTTTACTAAGTCAAAATCTTATACAAATCAAGGAGATCGGCGACCGAGTCTTCCTAATAATGAAAAAAATAAAATAAAACTGCGGTTGCCAACCGTGGCTACTTGGCAAATATGGCCCCTATGAGGCAATCTATGGGGGAGGCCTACGTTCAGCGGTGGACTTTAATAGGCTGTAACGGTAACGATAACAGTAACGGTAAAACCAAATGAACTTTTTTGTTTGTTTATTTTTATTACATTACTAACGTGACTTACTTATAGGGAATTGTTACGATGTTATACTTTATCAATGTGATAATTGTTATTTGCAAAAGAAATTCTTAAAAGATGATAAAACTACATTTTTAACACACGTCTTATAATTTTATTTTAAAATATCCCCTAAGAAATTTCGTTTATATCGGACAGACTTAAATCTGTAAAAGTATCGATAATTGTACGATAAAAATTGCTTCATCGCTATATTTGTAATAGATTTAGTTTGTTTTTATTTCTTATTATTATTTTAACATTTACCAACAAGTGTCACTATTCCATATCTAAACAATGGTAATCGGCTCAAATTAGTTGTTTCTTAATTAAAAGTGTTGAACACAGATATTGACACCAGTTACACAGATGTTCATGAGAGGGTGTTTAAAGCAAAACACTTACAACTTATAACACTTTTTAGGGCGTTACTCACCGGCTACGGTTATCGGAGAGTCAAGGGACTCGATGATCAAAATAAAAGTATCCCAGGGCGCCTGTTGTTGGATGATTAGTAAATGAAAATGCTAAGATACATATACAGACAAAAAGTAGTTTATTTCCTTCTAAAGTTCACATATATAGCTCCAAATATCAAGTTTTCACTTTAAAATACCCTACGAACTGAGGTTTTGACTAACCTGGTGGATTACACAATATTACACTGTTTATGGTCAATCCCGCGAAGCAGTGAGGCAACAGATATCCTCCAGGTGTACGCCGGTCGCGGTCTCCTGGCCGCCCAGTCCCAATATAGCCACCCGTTGAAGCTGCCTCGCCTCGTTCCCATTGTTAAACTTGATAATGGACCATACCCAAAGTACGGACTAAGGACTAAGACCTAAGGACTAAGGACTAAGGACTAAGGACCCAATTTATGGGATGATGTGTTTCAACACATTAAACTGCCCGTAGACATTGTGTTTAAGGGGCCGTACGCCCAAGTAGTCGTCACTTTAAATTCATATTCCGGCGTTTCGATTCAAAAATTATATATGTGCGTGTCCGATCATTACAACGGCTCGCTCCAAAAAGAACTAGGCCTCCCTAGGGCTACACGCCACCGTCGATCCGTGGTAGGATTTCGAACTAACACGAAAGGTCAATTGCATGCAATTAGCTAGCTCGATTCGTCAATATACGTTTCTAGTTACTTCGGACTAATGACGTTAGATGGCGCTCTGAAGTCTGTTCATCGCATGTAATAACGTAAATATGCTAAAATAATGTACACGAAAATTTTCGTGTTACACATCCCCTTTGCTTGGGTTAAAAAGTTCTTCGTAATGAAGATACTTTTTCCGAAGACATTTCGTGCCACCTGCAGAACAACGACTGAATACCAAAGACAGTGAAGAAGTTGTAATGCGTCTCTAATCCAATCTGGCTAAAAACATTCGCACGGATAGTAAATTCCAGGTCACCAATGCACCAACAACTAACAAGTACCAAGCCATCACTTAATCACTTAATTACGACGTTTAATCTTACACAATTCTTATCACCTAATTTTCATTTCTGTATCTGTATACCTAGTAACATTATATTCCACTAAACAATTTAACCTCAAAATGTAATTACCTACTTTTGTTGTTAACACAAAAAAAAAACACTACCACAAATTTACCTACTTGTGTTGTAAGTTAGAAAATACTACACTAATTGTTATACCTATATTAACCTAATGGCATGCAACTTTATTTACATTTATTCCTACATGTTTTTACAATAATGAAATACAACCGCCTATGAATAATTACGTTCCCGAATCCTACGCGCGAATAGTCTATTACCATTCATGCGGTGAGTGACGTAACATCACGGGACAGAAACGAATACCTACAGTGCACCAAGCCTACACACGATGTTTACGTTTCGACTCGACTTTTCTCTAAGTAGTCGAAAAACGAACGTGTTCTTATTTATTAAGTTGAGTAGTTAAGTGATTTGGAAATCATATTAAGTATTAAGTTAAGTTAAATATCTATCTCGCATTAAGTTAAGTGAATTAACGTTTAATCATATTAAGTTAAAAGAAACAGCTTAAGTAATGCTACGCACTGGCTGGTATGCATTTTCTTATATAATGTCCAGAGTGCGGACATAAAGAACAAATTCTTATCTAACTCACGCCGATGTTCACAACATAAGATGACCTACTAGTTATGTATCGCTCGTTCATCAATACAATCACAGCTTATTTATCTCAGAAAGTTCACCGGTGGAAATGAATTTTGAAAATGTTTATTATTCTTACATTCTTTCACTCAATCATACTCATCACTCACATTCTACAAAACTATTAGTCATCTTGTTTAAGGATGTCTTTTATGTGAAAATTACCTAGTGTCTTACCTTCCATGCTGGCTAAGGTATACACTAAAGGTGATAATTTCGCTGTTATGACACATTTTTGAAATTTTGGTGCTAGTTTAGCCGTAAATCTCTTTGAGGCATTAGATAGGTAATGGGTACGTTTATATACAATCTGACCTACTTTTAACTCAACATGTCGTTTTCTTAAGTTATAGTACTTTTCATTTCTAGAATGAGCATTTTTAATATGCTTTTGTACCTTTTTAAATATGGTGTCTAATTCCGCTAATTTTTTACTGTATGCTTGTGGTTCACCGAGAGTTACTTGTGATCTTTGAACTGGCTGAGGGCTATCTAAGCTGTGTAACATTCCATCTATTATGAATTCCCGTCCGTGCACAAGAAAATACGGAGTAAACTTAGTGGTATCATTCACGGCTGAATTAAGTGCGCATTGCAACTGTGGGATGTTCTCGTCCCATCGTTTATGCTCGGTACCTACATAACATGATATACCGTTAACTACGTTCCTAATCGCTCTTTCGGCTTGATTTACCTGTGGGTGATAACGCGGGTTATAATAGATATTCGGTACGTTATATTTATGTAACAGTTGCCTAAACTGATTAGACACATACTGTGGGCCATTGTCAATATAGATAGTCTTACATACGCCATGTACTAGGAACACTTTCTCTTCTATGAACTTAGCGACCGCAGCGCCTGTTGCGATCCGTATAGGATGCTACATGACATACTTGCTAAAATAGTCTGTACATACAATTAAGTGAATATTCCTATTGCGAGAAACCGGAAATGGGCCTAGCAAATCGCAACATATGGCCTCCCAGGGTTTGTTAACCTCCTTCGGGTTTCCCATTAAACCAGGTCTAGCCGTGTTGACGGGTTTGTATTGTTTACATATCTCGCATTTTTTAACATATTCTTTCACATCTCGGTACATGCTGGGCCAGTAATAATTAAGACTAAGACGCTTGTGGGTTTTAAAGACACCCAAATGAGCACTAACTGGTTCATCATGACATTTCTTTAAAATATCTAACCTGTCTTCCTCGGGTACCACTAACTTCCAATTAAACTCATTCGTTAACTCATATTTATTTTTAGAGTACCTAAGCAATCTATCGTCTTTTACCATGAAGTGGGGATATTTGCGAGGGTTGGCCTGACAATCTTCGTATACATGTCTATACCACGCATCACTGGTTGCTGGCGTAGCGATTGCATCAACTTGAATCCTACTTAGTGCGTCTGGAATAACATTTAATTTACCTTTTCTGTGTTCTATTTCGAAATCAAATTGACTCAATCGCATGCTCCACCTGGCTAAGCGACCTGATGGGTTATTTAATTTATAAAACCATAATAACGAGGCGTGGTCGGTTATTATTTTACACTTTGTACCTTCTACATAAGATCTACATTGCTCTAATGCGTAAATCACGGCCATAAGTTCTCTCTCCGATGTGGAAAAATTTATTTTCATTTTTGGCAAGAGACCGACTGCAGTATGCTATGGGATGTTCTACCCCGTCATAAGTCTGGGTTAAGACTCCGCCCACAGCCACTGAGGAAGCGTCACAATGGATAGAAAAAGGCAAATCAAAGTTTGGACATTTAAGTATCGGAGCAGACACTAAAGCGGTTTTTAAGTGGTTAAATGACTCATCTGCCTCCGTAGTCCATTCAAAGCGGACATTTTTGTTAGTTAATTTATTCAACAGTTTACTAATTTTCGAAAAATTGTTAATGAACCTCCTGTACCAGCCTGCCATGCCTAGAAACCTTTTAACCTCTTTAGCGGAAGTTGGAGTTGGATAATTCAATATAATATCTACCTTTCCCGGATCAGTTCTAAGTCCATGTTTGTCAACTAAATATCCCAAGTACTTAAGTTCTCTACGGCAAAAGATAGACTTATCCATGTTTATAGTCAAGTTTGCGTCCCTGAGTTTTGCATAGACCTTATGCAAGAGCTGCACATGTTCTGAGAAAGTGCTGGATATTATGATTATGTCGTCTTGGAAACAGAATACTTTGTTGTTAAATTCGGGACCAAATAGCCTATCCATTAATCTCTGCATTGTGCTTGACGCGGAAACAAGGCCAAACGACATTACATTGAATCTAAATAACCCCCTACGTGGCACTGTGAACGCGGTCTTATCAGCTGATTGCTCGCTATCATTGGGTATTTGCCAATACGCAGCGGAAAGATCTATTGACGTTAGGTATTTCGCGTCGCGGAGCTGGTCCAATATGCTGCTTATATACGGGAGAGGATACGCATCGGGTTTGGAAACTGCATTTAATTTTCTACAATCTAGACAAAGCCTTAGGTCTCCATTTGGCTTCTGAACCATTACTACAGGTGAGTTCCAAGCTAACTGTGAAGGTGACACAACTCCCAAACTAAGCATTCTATCCAATTCTTTTTCAAGTGCTAGTTGCTTAACAGGTGATAATGGATAGTACCTTTGCTTAATAGGTTTGCTATCCCCTGTGTCTATGACGTGATGAATTAAATTGGTACGTCCGAAACCTACTTTAACTGTGTTAATTGTATCAAACTGTTGGACTAACTTATCCATGATTTGTTTTTGTTCTATGGATAAAGACTCGTATTCTTCAAGGGCTTTATTAAGAGAAACCGAATTTATGCTATTACATATTGATGACTCCGACTTTCGGTCAAACTGTACTTCGGATACAAGGTCACTCCCTAAGTCAAACACCTGCCAAAAATCAACACCTAGAATTATAGGTGAAGTTATTTGTGCAACAACATAAAAGTTAATCACTCTGAAATTATTGTTAAATTCAATAGGTAAGGACATATACCCTAAGCAATGCAATCTCGTACCATCAGCAGTTCTCACGTAGTGCTCAGTGTCAAACCAGTTGAGTTGAAATCCGTGTTCTAAAAAGATCAAATGCGCATTATTTCCAAGAATGCTACAAGTTGCACCCGAATCTAATAAGCCAAAAGCTTGTAAGTTCAATATTTTTAATTTTAAGTATGGTCTTATATCCCTAGTATTTTTTTTAAATAGAACTACCTCTTCATAATTGGACGTATAAGACCTATTTTTATTAAAGGTGTTGGATAGTTCCGTGTTAACTAGTTTTTTGAATTGCAATTACTACAATCTGAACGCTTAACACCTTTTAATCCACACTTAAAACACACTAACTCTTTCGAATCGCATTGATTGGTGAAATGAGTGTTTAATCCACACCTAAAGCATTTCCTATCCAATTGCCTCGAAGAGCCAGCTTCATTCAGCACAGAGACTTGTTTACTGTGAGATCGCGGCGTTGTTTATTTAAGTCCGCTGTAATTTTAAAGTTATTCAAGTTAGGTTCACTAAATTGTTCCGCACGCGACCGCGCAATTTCTAACTGTTTGCAATAAAGTTTAAGTTTGTCTACAGAGGTTATATCATGTAAAGCTAAATCTGTCATGTACTCTGGTCTGTTATGCATCAAGATTTCGAGTTGTTGTCTACTCGACAACGGCTGAGTGAGTCGCGAGAACATTCCCTGCATAATGGAAAGATAGACTACTATCGTTTCGTGTCTGGCCTGTGTACGCTGCCTTATTTCATTTAATAGTTTATAGTCTAAATCGTAAAAGTCGTCCCTTAAGCATTTCAATAATTGTGAATATGAGTGGATATTATCCTTATTACTTCTAAACCAACACAAAGCAGAGTTTTCTAAAAGATCAGAAAAAGCTGAAAGTATGCGAGCTTCGGTAATGTTGCGAGCCTCTTTAAGTTCCTCAAGACGTTCAATAAATACACGAACACACGTGGTTCCGTCAAATTTTAAGTTAAATGTATTTAGGTTCAAGGGTTTATCTTTCACATAGATCACGTTACTTTCCACTTTCTGGTTAGACGGCTGTGCCTGGGTTTCCTTGTACTCACCATCCGTGTCGCTATCTTCACCGTCTATGACACTCAAAATGCGAATCAAACGACTACGAAGATCTGACAAATGCGAACTACTTTCAGAGATACGAGCTAGTCTATCCATCAAATAATTTGCACGACGAGACAGTTTAAGAGTCAAATTGCGATCATCTACTTTACCCACCTGCAGCTGGGATTCCAGAAGTTCGATCTTTGGGGTGCAGATCTCTAGTTCAGAGGCTATACTGGGTGACTGGAGTGGTTCACACTTTATGCTTCCACGGCGTGCGAGTTTGTACACCTGGCGGATCTGCTTCCTCACTGCATCGGTGGTTACATTTTCATCTGTGGAAATACCAATAATGGCGAGTTCATATCTGATTTCATCTTTATGTTATGAGTCTATATACTTGTGGATCGACATTTTGTTAAAATGTACTGACGGTTACAAGAAAGTCTTAAATCGGTTGATACTAAAAATATCTACTTAAAATAGCACAAATATTTTTATTATGTTAAGTTTTAATTCATTTAAGTACATATAAATCACATTCAAGTTAAACTTTCTTTGTTCTCAAGCTTACTTAAATCTACCTACATCAGAAAAAAAAATGTTAACATTAAATTTCACTAAGTTTTCATATTAAATGGGTTTTTAACAGCTTAAATAGTTACAATTAAGGTTAATTCATCTACTAACATCCAGCAACTTAAGGTTCAACGTTGGGTAGCCACTTTATTACACTTTTTAGGGCGTTACTCACCGGCTACGGTTATCGGAGAGTCAAGGGACTCAAGGATCAAAATAAAAGTATCCCAGGGCGCCTGTTGTTGGATGATTAGTAAATGAAAATGCTAAGATACATATACAGACAAAAAGTAGTTTATTTCCTTCTAAAGTTCACATATATAGCTCCAAATATCAAGTTTTCACTTTAAAATACCCTACGAACTGAGGTTTTGACTAACCTGGTGGATTACACAATATTACACTGTTTATGGTCAATCCCGCGAAGCAGTGAGGCAACAGATATCCTCCAGGTGTACGCCGGTCGCGGTCTCCTGGCCGCCCAGTCCCAATATAGCCACCCGTTGAAGCTGCCTCGCCTCGTTCCCATTGTTAAACTTGATAATGGACCATACCCAAAGTACGGACTAAGGACTAAGGAGTAAGGACTAAGGACTAAGGACTAAGGACTAAGAAATAAGGACCCAATTTATGGGATGATGTGTTTCAACACATTAAACTGCCCGTAAACATTGTGTTTAAGGGGCCGTACGCCCAAGTAGTCGTCACTTTAAATTCATGTTCCGGCGTTTCGATTCAAAAATTATATATGTGCGTGTCCGATCATTACAACGGCTCGCTCCAAAAAGAACTAGGCCTCCCTAAGGCTACACGCCACCGTCGATCCGTCGTAGGATTTCGAACTAACACGAAAGGTCAATTGCATGCAATTAGCTAGCTCGATTCGTCAATATACGTTTCTAGTTACTTCGGACTAATGACGTTAGATGGCGCTCTGAAGTCTGTTCATCGCATGTAATAACGTAAATATGCTAAAATAATGTACACGAAAATTTTCGTGTTACAAACTGTGCAATGATAATAAACAAAGTGACTTGCTGGAGCTGATATAAAGTTTAAAGGGCGTCAAATAACACAAAAATGTCAAAAGAATTATCTATTCATCTCCCTCTAAAGTATTATATAAAGAGACCAAAGACGATCAATTTACATTTCTATTTTCACGCATGCATTACACGCAACATTTTTCAATAGAATTGTCTCTTTTTGCTTTATTTAAAAATTAAATTAGAAAAAGAGAGACAAGTATATTTACCAAATTTATGTAGAATTGTAGGTTCTCTCTATAGTTATGTACGTAGTTACTCTAAGGATTGTCATAACCCGGAATAAATATCATTAATTAGGACAACTTATTTTTAGAGTAAATTAAAATCAATTCGTCTATGTTAGAAAATCGATTTTTTGAATTAAACGTTTAGAAAACTATGCGGTATATTTTTTGAGAACGACAAAATATAAGTAAAAATAATAATCATCATGAAAAGTAAGGAAACGCTCAGGACCGTGCTTTGTACCTATGGAGCCAGTAAAAGTCTACCGCAAGACATAGGCCTCTCGCACTGTAGGGGGGGGGGGGGGGTTATTTGCCATAATTGTCACGGTTGATGATCGCAATGCAAAACGTTGCTTCCCGTAGCCGGTCTGGATATTTTGCCTGGCTCTGACGTAACCGATATGTTTATACAGCCATACATCGAAAGCTATTAGATTTTTCATGACGTTTCTCCTAATAGCTTCAGACACCTTCGGGACGTAAATGGAATTCATTTACGGCGCCACCACACAGCAAACAAATTTAGTGGACTCTTTATCTTTGAAATTGGTAATGCAAGCGACCCTTTGTTTTGAGTAATTTTTAACCTCTTCCTTAGTTCCTTTTCCATATTTTCTTAGTGCATATCCACGAAAATTTTTATTTAAATATAATACTGAAGGGATAAGGCACCCTCAGGGTACAATTCATCCATGCAAACAGATCAAATGGTTTTATGATGAAATTACTCCTTATAAGTATAAAATATTAATAATTACTGTTTAAACTTGTACTTTATGTTAGTTTATAAAATATAATCAACTTGCCACAAAGTAATAAAACTTCAAAAGAATTTAATTTCTAACAAAGATAGTTATATGAATAAATTTAGTAGTTTCATAATTAAATAAAGTTCAATAGATACTCGTACCTGTTAAAATTGTTTACAACGATTTTCCTACGAAAAATTCGACAATGACCTCCACATGAACACACGCCTCCCTGCTAATCGCCTTATTATTTTAATGAAGGCTATTATATAATGCTTCCGATACAATATTCCACTCAATGAGGAAAACAAACTACTTGATGTTTCGCCCTTCAGATAGTCTAACAATGAAAAGAAATATAAATTTCACTCAACCCTGGCGCAAAAAATACATATCCAATAAAATTATACTGTAATTTATGAATATGAGTTTATTGAAACATAAAATGATGCAAGTATCACAAAGCCCGGACGACCTACCTCGGTACTGGGAATCGAGGGTTTACTAACAAATCAGACTTCAAATAATGTATTTATTTTTAGTTTTAGGAATTATCTCGTGTTCCGTGTTAGTTTGAATTTACTCTTTTATTTTGATGTTGTGAGCGAAAGCAGCGTAAATTCAATTTAAAGCAAAAGCGAAGACGTTACCATAATTCGATATCCTTGCTCGTCGCTGGAATATCTATGAAAATAAAACAACCATTCAACGTAGTTTTAAAACTCCTTATTTTTAAATATTTTTTTTATTTTCTGTTTAGGTTGTTCTTAAAATTTCCTTTCATTTCTTTTATTAATTTTACGTTTGTGGTGGTTTAAGGATTTAACGTCTATAAAACACTTTATTTGGTATTCCAACAACTTTAATAAATCAGTTTATTTCATAATCTTAACCAGATGGTACTGTTTTTTTATAGAATAAATATGACAAGCGAGCTGACAGTTCACCTGAATAAAAATAGTTGTTGCAGTCAATAGACGTCTTCATCTAACCTCGATTAAGAATCAAAATGCAGATGCGTTGTAGCCCAGGGTATCCGGTTTCTCTACAATCACCATACGAAACACATCATTGTTCTGCTATTTGACTTATGTTTAGCTGGAAGTAAATGGTTTTGTAATATTAATTCTTATCATGTTAACAACCGTGTAGTGCCCGAGAAAGAATATCCACTATCCCGTGGTTATTGTAAGAGGTGACAGAGGGAAAAAGAAGCAGGCATTAAGTAAAGAAAATTATTTAAAAGAACTTAATATAATTTATCAAATAGCGGTCTCTAACGGTTTTTCAAAAAATCTCATTAACAATTTAATTAAAAAGAAACAAAAGCATGTTATTTGCAACTCTCTGTACGCGGTTCAACCTCAAAGTGTTCATCGATATGTGAGCAGTTTGACCTACTTAGGCCCCATATCTGAAAAAGTAGCTAATACTCTTCGACAAAACGGCCTTCATGTGGCGTTCAAAACAAACAATTCTCTTCTTAGAAATATCTGTAATAGTAAAGATAAGTTTGATATTCGTCAAAAGTCAGGTGTTTACACACTTGTTTGTGACGAATGCCACGCCGTTTACGTGGGTCAGACTGGTCGCAATTTCGAGACACGTTATAAAGAGCATTTAGCCGCGTACAGGAATTGCAATCCTGATAAATCCCATTTTGCCAAACATCTTTTGGACACTGGACACAACCTAGCCAATAACCACTCCTTTAAGGTCTTACATACGTGTAATAAAGGGCTGCGGCTGTGTGTGCTGGAACTGTTAGAGATATTAAAAAGTAATAATAATACCGTTGCATTGCTAAATGAACAAACAAATGTTACTAACTCACCTCTCTAAAATATCTTCAAGCCTGCTCTCTAATAATAGAGAGCCTCGCAATATGGTCGTTTGTCACCCTCACGGTGATCGGCGATTGGTTGCGTGGTTGGAGGGTAGGCGTTGCGTGGCGGTTTGTTTTTAATTTTACAACCGGCTGCGTAAGTCCAGCGGTGATTGGTCGCATGTTTTATCGCATGACGCAGTCGCTCGCTCCTTAGGTAGAGAGCGGTTGCATCATCGGTCTGTATAAAATGCACTTGTTTTGGCTCGCCGCTCACTTAGCGGTTAGCCACCGTAGAGTCTATATCACCTGAGGATGCCTCGTGTAGAGGCGAAACACGTGTCGTATTATCGTCAGTGGTGTGTCTTGCCTAGTGTAATGGTGTTGGGAGTAGCGGTGTTGGGATTAGTGGTGACGGGGATAGTGCACGCAATTGAGGGAGGGCGGGAGGTGCTCTTCGTACTAGGTAAGACACATCATTTTATTTTATAACGCGGATATTTGCGAAGTAAATTTTTGTAAAAGCTTTTATATAATGGATTTCCGCAAAGTAACGCCTGATTCTATTAATTATACTAACTAGTAGTTAAAGGCAAACGATTCCTAAGCTTTCCTAGACGTGTAAGTCATCCCAAACATTATCCATACCCACCATAGATCATGCTATTTAAATGGTGAATCTCACAATCATACTTCATAGTTAGCTACCGTGTGCAAATCTATATTACAGAGATCACGAGGGATCTGTGGCAAGCGGGTTTTGCACGACAACAAGCTTGTGTTTGTGTACTACAGAGTGACTGTGTAAAAACGGGCACACTTGAGTGCTTGCCTGCTGTATTACCATATATCAGGAGTCACAGAAAAGATTGACTACATTTTGAAGCTAGCTTCTATTAGAACATTCTACAAGCCGCCGAAAATATTAGTGAGTTCTTACCATCCATCAAATGGAATATCCCTCTAAAAGTGGTACATTTACGAAACATATCCATTTGCAGAGAGGTGTAAGACTGGGTGACGTTATATCCCCGAAACTCTTCATCGCTGCATTAGAAGAAGTTTTCAAGCTTATGGACTGGAAAGGATACGGTAATAACATCAATGGCGAGTACATCACTCACCTTCGATTTGCCGACGATATAGTCCTTATTGCTGAATCGCTGGAGGACCTAAGCACTATGCTCAATGACCTCAATAGTGTTTCCCATTGGATAGGTCTTAAGATGAACATGGACAAAACAAAGATCATGTTTGATGTCCATGTCACACCTATGCCGGTAGTTATTAGGAGCACTAAGCCCGAAGTAGTTGACGAGTATGTTTACCTGGGACAAATATTCCGACTAGGTAACTCCAACCTCGACCAAGAGGTCAATCGACGGATTCAATTCGGTTGGGCAGCGTTCGGGAAATTATGGCACATCTTCTCGTCAGGTATACCTCAAAACTTGAAAACGAGACTGTACAACCAGTCCGTGTTGCCAGTGATGACCTATGGAACTGAGACGTGGTCCTTCACTGCTGGCCAGATGAGGAAGCTCAAGGTCGCTCAGCGAGCTATGGAGAGGGCTATGCTCGGAGTTTTTCTGCGTGATAAACTTAGAAATGAGGATAACCGCAGTAGAACCAGAGTGAACGACATAGCCCAACGGATTAGTAAGCTGAAGTGGCAATGGACCGGCTATATAGCTCGAAGAACCGACAACCGATGCGGAAAAATGTTCTCGAGTGGCGGCCTTGTACCGGCGGACGAAGTGTAGGGTGTCCCCCCACTAGATGGAGTGACGACCTGGTAAGATATGCAGGAAGTCGATGGATGCAGGTGGCTCAGAACTGTGCATTGTGGCATTCCTTTGGGGAGGCCTATGTTCAGCAGTGGACTTGTGAAGGGCTGTAATGATGATGATGATGATGATCATATAAAAATCAAGGTTTGCCCCAAAAAATTAAATTCTGATGAAAATTTGTGTATGTGTTTGAGTGGGTTCGTGGATGGTATAGATTCAGAATTGGACCCGGTAGGTGGTGCTTTCGTTGTCGAGATCCAGAAATCACCCATGTGAAGTCAGGGGGGATCGCTAGTCATACATAAATACGCAGTTTAAAGGCGGCGTGAAGGAACCAACTACGTCATATCATGCTGTGGATGTCGTAAGAAGCAACAGAGATAAAATGAAATAGGAGAAGGTCAGCAGCATCTTCCTAATAAATATCAAGAATAATAAAAAAACTGAGGTTGCAGTTTGAGTAAATCTGTAGGAGATGTTCAGTAGTGGACTTTTATGACTGAACGCCTTTTCCTTTAGTTACTTAGCACCGGGGACACTTTTAGGAGATAAATTGTCATTGAAAGAACGTGTTCAGTCCACCAAACACGGCTACATCTTAAACACTTAAAACGCTCTGGAATATGAATGATGGGCGCAACTATATTCAGCATTGAAATGCAGAGAAAGGAGGCAGATATGGATAAGATGTATAAGTTATTATGAAGAAGTGAAGATGAAAGCAAATTTAATTATCTCAAAGTTATAAGATATCCCTTTGACATGCAAATATTCGCATTGTTTTATGCAGTTTGAAAACTCCATTAAATGTTTTTAACGTACATATGAAATGAAAACATAATATTAAATGACTTTCTGGATTGTATTGAAGCGGTGCAGTGGCGAATGCACATGCGTTAAAAACTCCACGTAATATGGTACTCGTATGTATTTTGATTTTTACATCACTTTGTAGCGGGAGCAAACAGTTACGAACTGTTCAAGCTTTGAGTCAATTTACAGCGAGTTTTTAATTACGGTGTCCCTTACCTTTGTGTGTACCTGCATTTTTATTTGTTTACTTTATATGCTGATTTCTGTAATATAAAAGGAACTAAAAAACGTAATATGAATACAATTTTTATTATCTTCATTATCATCGTCTTTATCATAACAGCACATGAACAGTAGTAGAGCCACGCGGTGGCTTTTGCTGTCGCAAGGATGGGCCGGCTCGAACCGGGGTGGTACCACGACCTCACAGAATACCAGCGTGAAGTAGAGGTTTACCTCTGCGTTTCGCTTGGTGAGTGCAGGTGGCCGGAGGCCCTTTTTACTGGAAATGAGGCATTCCATCTTAGTCCTCACGGGTGACAACGCATCTGCATTTTGATTCGCAAACGAGGATAGATGTAGATGTCTATGGGCCGCAGCAACCACTTACCATCAGGTGGACTGTGTGCTCGCACCCCTATCTTATAAAAAAAACATCAAAAGTCATCTGCTGATCATAGGCCTCCTCCATAGCTTGCCTCATTTGCCATAGTTGCCACGCCTGGCAGGCAGGTTGGCAGCCACATTTTTATTATTTTGAGTTATTAACAGAATGATGCTGCTGTCTATTTCCTGTTTTTCCCCGTCAGTCGTTTCTTACGACACCCAAGAGATATAGGGTAATGGATTCTCAAACGCCGCCTCGTTTATATAATACAATTCAGGTATGATATTTTATATTTACACGAACATAATACTTTAAACAAAACTATTTTTGCGAATTTTATCTCATTCAATTTTACTTATTTTTTATCCCCGACGTTACAGTGAGATGAAAAACCTATGTCTCACTGACAATGAAGCCATGGTTAGTTTTGATGTTCAGTCTATATTTATACGCCTACCTGTTGAAGACTGTATCTCAATTGTAACTATTAAATTAGAGGAAAACAACATGCCTGCAGAATGTGCAGTATTACTCAGACACTGCCTTACAACTGGCTATATATATTGTGGAAGAAAGAGTTCTACAAGCATGTAGATGGTGTGGTGTTGGGCTCACCTTTATATCCCGTTGTCGCCAATATATTCATGAAATTTTGAGCAAACAGCCCTTCTCATCTCACCTCTATATGCAAGGGTCTACAAGCGGTACGTAGACGATACTTTACAATTTTACCATCAGACAAAGTAACTGCTAGTTACTAAGAGTATACTAACTGGTAGTTGGCAAACGATTCCTAGGCTCTCCTAGACGTGTAAGTCATCCCAAACATTAACCATACCCACCATACACCACAGACCACGCAATTTAAAAGGTGAATCTCACAATCATACTTCATAGTAAGCTACCGTGTGCAAATCTATATTACAGAGATCACGAGGGATCTGTGACAGTAAACACCTGGCCGCCGAGCTCCAACATGGCAAGCGGGTTTTGCACGACAATAAGCTTGTGTTTGTGTACTACAGAGTGACTGTGTAAAAACGGCCACAGTTGAGTGCTTGTCTGCTGTATTACCATATATCAGGAGTCACAGAAAAGATTGACTACATTTTGAAGCTAGCTTCTATTACAACATTCTACAAGCCGCCGAAAAAGATTAGTGAGTTCTTACCATCCATCAAGTGTAATATCCCTCTAAAAGTGGTACATTTACGAAACATATCCATTTGCAGAGAGGCGTAAGACTGGGTGACGTTATATCCCAGAAACTCTTCACCGCTGCATTGGAAGAAGTTTTCAAGCTTCTGGACTGGAAAGGATACGGTAATAACATCAATGGCGAGTACATCACTCACCTTCGATTTGGCGACGATATAGTCCTTATCCGTGTAGTGGCGGTCAAGAATATCCACTACCCCATATCCTCCCGTGTAGTGTTATACTACTTACGTATCTTTTTACATTATTTTAAATTCATTTTTCCATTCTGTTTCGATTTTCTGCATTCACCTCAAAACAGGATATTTTACATCACCTTTATTTCCATAGGATCCTGTAACGATTTTAAACCATAAGAACACAATAACAAATCATTTCTACTTCGTATTTTCACATTATCAGCACTTTTAAATTGGTGTCAATGGAGTCTACCTTTTTTTCCGATCTTTTAGCTAGTTTTCCGTAACTCTACAATCTTGGACTTTGTGTGGGCAGTTGCGCTACCTTTTTTCCTATATCAATAATATCTCATTTTCCAATTAAATCTTACCGTTTTCTTATTATAAACCAAAAACAAAAATTTGACATATTTTGTCTTTCTTATTTATATCGTTTCCATGGTAATTATATTCAAATTTGCTACCGATCTGTTATTCCTATTTCGATAAATTCCACATAAATCCTCTTTTCTCTTGACCATTTACAAAAAATTTGCGTATAATTTAAATAATTTTTCCGTTCTCTCTAGAAAGGTATAAAAGCCGAACAATCGGTGAAGAAAGGCAGTCTCGCTTCAGTTCGCGAATTGGAAGTATCTCCTAAAGGCCTTATCCCGGGGCCGCACTGCCCCGGGATCCTGCAAGCCTCCATTTACACGTGAAGTCTTCAGCGAAGCCTTCTTCAAACTCGGGCCGCGCCACTCCGGAATCCTACAAGCCTCCATCTACCTCGGAAGTCGCTTCGAGTCTACTACAAGCGCGGGGGCCACACTACTCCGGGCACTACTACTACTTACTCCAGGCGCCGAGTGCACCTACCGCCGGCGCTACCTTTGGGCGCTGCAACTGCTAGCTCTAAGCGTTGCGCGCCCCTTCTCCAGGCGCTACGTGCGCCGGCTCCGGACGCTGCGTGAACTGGCTCCAGGCGCTGCGCGCCGTCGCTGCTAAGAAACCTACTTCTACAAGCGCAAACGGCGTGTGCTGGCTTCAGGCGCTGCGTGCCGTCGCTGCTAAGAAACCTACTTCTACAAACGCAACGTGTGTCGCTTCGACTTTTAGGCCCCACTTCAACGCTATATTCCCTATTCTCTCACCTTTATTTTTTTTTATAATCTAATTGTATTCTCACTTCATCCATCATCATCCTCACATCATTTTTTTTATAAAATTGTAAATACCTTTTATAAATTTAAATATGTTTTCTGGCTCTACTTTTGTTGTTTTGTTGTACTTAGGTTAGGTTCTATTTTTTTTATTGTCGCTTCACGACACCCGTGGGTGTCGTAAAAGGCGACAAAGGGAAACAGCCAGGAGATGGGCAGCAGCATCTTCCTGAGAATAGCCAAATTACAATAAAAAAACTGCGGTTGCCAACCCGCTCGCCACGCGTGGCAACTATGGCAAATACCCCCCAATGATGAGAGCAACAAAAAAACGGCCCCCAGTCCCCGGCGGCCCCGCTATTCCTGGCTACGGTGGCGACCATGGTAACGGTGGGGCAGGGGGTGCTAAGAATCTCCGGTGGAGGTTCGGTTGCCACCTTAGACGACTCGACCTGGCAACGTACAACGCACGCACCCTGAGGACTGACGAGAAGATCGTGGAGCTGGAAGAAGAGATAGACAAGTTGCGCTGGCATATTATAGGATTGTCCGAAGTCCGAAGAGAGGGGGAGGACACGGTAATCCTCGAATCCGGCAACTTGCTCTATCACCGGGAGGGCGACCATCTGTCCCAAGGAGGTGTCGGATTTATCGTCCACAAGTCTCTCGTTAACAACGTTGTAAAAATCGGGAGTGTGTCGACGAGGGTTGCGTACCTTATACTCAGAATCACCAAACGGTATTCGCTGAAGGTCATACAGGTTTACGCACCAACCTCGGCACACCCCGATGAGGAGGTGGAGGAAATGTATGAGGATATCTCTAGAGCCATGCATTCCTCCAAAACCCAATATACGGTGTTAATGGGAGACTTCAATGCAAAACTAGGCACAAGAGAGAACGGTGAGCTGAAAGTAGGGAAATTTGGAATAGGGCAACGGAACCCAAGGGGCCAGCAGCTGGCCGACTTCATGGAGAAAGAGGGACTCTTTATGATGAACTCTTTCTTCCAGAAGCGGCCCCACAGGAAGTGGACCTGGTCGAGCCCCGACGGTTCCACAAAAAATGAGATTGACTTCATTATGACGACCAGACGACAACTGTTCAGTGATGTCTCCGTGATCGCGAGGGTGAAAACTGGTAGCGATCACCGAATGGTTAGAGGCACACTGAACCTAAACGTTAAGTTGGAAAGGTCTCGTCTAATGAAGTCAACGCTCCGTCCCCCTCGTGCTCTGTTCCAAAGTCCCGAATCCTTTCAGCTCGAGTTACAAAACCGTTTTCAGTGCCTGGAAGACTGCAATGGAGTGGACGATATGAATGACAAGCTCGTGGAAACTGTCCATGCGGTTGGAGCTAAGTTCTGCACGACCCGCCGCAGAAGAACACAAAAACTCTCCGATCACACTCTTAATCTCATGGCTGTTAGACGGGAGATGAAGCTACATTCTTCAACAGACTTGACAGCATACAGGCATCTGAACAGACAGATCTCCAAATGCACGCGGCGGGACTTACGCAACTTCAATACAGCTCGTATTGAAGAAGCGATCGAGCGGAACCAAGGCTCCAAAGTCTTTGCCAGAGATCTGTCTGCCAGAAAGAGCCAACTGTCAAAGCTGAAGACAGAGTGTGGCAGCATCGTTTCCGGGACACCTGAGATTTTGAGTGAGATTGAGAGGTTCTATGGGCAGCTGTACACATCATCGTTGGAGCCACACGCAAGTGTGAGTAACGATCCAAGAGCGAGTCTCATCCGACACTATTCCGAAGATATCCCGGATGTCAGTCTGAGCGAGATTAGGATGGCTCTCCAGCACCTTAAAAACGGTAAGGCCCCAGGCGAGGATGGAATTACAGCGGAGCTTCTGAAAGCGGGTGGAAAACCGGTACTTGAAGTCCTTCAGAAGCTCTTTAATTCCGTCCTCCATGGTGGCATTACACCGGAGGCGTGGAGCAGAAGTGCGGTGGTCTTGTTCTTCAAGAAAGGTGACAACGCTCTCTTGAAGAACTACAGACCGATTTCCCTTCTGAGCCGCGTCTACGTGCTGTTTTCGAGAGTCATTACGAATCGTCTCGCGCGCAGACTTGACGACTTCCAGCCTCCCGAACAAGCCGGTTTCCGAAAGGGCTTTAGCACCATAGACCACATACATACCCTTCGGCAAGTTGTACAGAAGTCCGAAGAGTACAATTTGCCACTATGTCTGGCGTATGTGGACTATGAGAAAGCCTTTGATTCCGTCGAAATTTGGGCGGTGCTGCAGTCCCTTCAGCGGTGCCAAGTTGACTGTCGGTATATCGAAGTGTTGAAGTGCTTGTACAGTAGGGCTACGATGGCTATCCGAGTACAGAACCAGAGTACGAAACCTATCCAATTGCAGAGAGGTGTAAGACAGGGTGACGTCATATCCCCGAAACTCTTCACCGCTGCATTGGAAGACGTTTTCAAGCTTCTGGACTGGAAAGGATACGGTATCAACATCAATGGCGAGTACATCACTCACCTTCGATTTGCCGACGATATAGTCCTTATGGCAGAATCGCTGGAGGACCTAAGCACTATGCTCAATGACCTCAATAGTGTTTCCCAACGGATAGGTCTTAAGATGAACATGGACAAAACTAAGATCATGTTTAATGTCCATGTCACACCTATGCCGGTAGTTGTTGGGAACACTAAGCACGAAGTTGTTGACGAGTATGTTTACCTGGGACAAATAGTCCGACTAGGTAAGTCCAACTTCGACCGAGAGGTCAATCGACGGATTCAACTCGGCTGGGCAGCGTTCGGGAAGCTACGACACATCTTCTCGTCAGACATACCTCAAAACCTTAAAACGAAATTGTACAACCAGTGCGTGTTGCCAGTGATGACTTACGGAACTGAGACGTGGTCCTTCACTGCTGGCCGTATGAGGAAGCTCAAGGTCGCTCAGCGAGCTATGGAGAGGGCTATGCTCGGAGTTTCTCTGCGTGATAAACTTAGGAATGAGGATATCCGCAGTAGAACCAGAGTGACCGACATAGCCCAACGGATTAGTAAGCTGAAGTGGCAGTGGGCCGGCCATATAGCTCGAAGAACCGACAACCGATGGGGAAGAAAGGTTCTCGAGTGGCAGCCTCGTACCGGTAGGCGAAGTGTAGGGCGTCCCCCCACGAGATGGAGTGACGACCTGGTAAGATATGCAGGAAGTCGATGGATGCAGGTGGCTCAGGACCGTGTTTTGTGGCATTCTTTGGGGGAGGCCTATGTTCAGCAGTGGACTTGTGAAGGGCTGTAATGATGATGATGATGATAGTCCTTATTGCTGAATCGCTGGAGGACCTAAGCACTATGCTCAATGACCTCAATAGTGTTTCCCATTGGATAGGTCTTAAGATGAACATGGACAAAACAAAGATCATGTTTGATGTCCATGTCACACCTATGCCGGTAGTTATTAGGAGCACTAAGCCCGAAGTAGTTGACGAGTATGTTTACCTGGGACAAATAGTCCGACTAGGTAACTCCAACTTCGACCGAGAGGTCAATCGACGGATTCAATTCGGTTGGGCAGCGTTCGGGAAATTACGGCACATCATTTTACAGCTAAAATACAATTCTAAGTTTTAAATTGTTGTAGCTCCATTAGAGTAGGTACCAACTATGTACCAACTAGGTACCAACCTATTTCTATCACCAAATGTTTGTACTGCTGTGCTGTGTTCCAGTCAATAGAGTTTAGAGAGCCGGTACACTTACAGCATTAACTACAGCACACAAATACATACAGACATTCTATCTTGTCCTCAGAGGACTTCTTTATTTAAAGTTGGCTCCAGATGTCTATTTACGACAGTAGCCAGTGCGTGTATGTTAAGAACAGAGGTTGAAGCTGTCTGTAAAGCCATTCATATTCTTATCCTGCGCGCATAGTTCATTACAATCTTCCATATTAAAGTTCTTAACATTGTACTTTTATTTTTTTTAGGTGTGGTAGCGATCGCTTTAAGTGAATCAGTTGCTTTAGCGTAGAACCCAATTTCGGAATAAGTAAAATTTTAAATAAAGTTCAATGTTGATTTATTTCGTGCTTGAATCACATGCGATGCAGAAACATCAATAAGAAAAAGTTCAGTTAAAGGCAATCGATTTGCATGTCTGCGAATATAAAACCATTTTGATCTTTTTATTTACTTGTCTGCCTAGGAATCTTGCCTATTTCTGCCAAATAACAGTAAATGCAGTCACCACCGTTTCAGTATAATATTTGAAATCTAGATATATCATTACAGGTTTCTTTCTCACAGATGAAGACACGCTTTTAGCATTCCTTAACTGCAGTTTGTTGCAGGTATAAGTAGCGGCCTAACATCACGTAGACTATTATAAAGAAAGTTGAGGTTGATTATCATTTAAGGTTAGGTCTGTGCTTGATCAAAAATAAAACAACAATTCTTACACATATAGACATGTATATAATTTTAAGATCGACTACAAACAGTAAATACATAGACAACAATTACGTTACTTGAGACTTATACCAGATAGACAATAGGAGTATGAGCAAATCACAATAATACATCGAAAAATACATTCACCATTATTAATTTATCTTTTAAAAAGTAACACGAATTTGGTCACAACACAATTAGCACAATTTATTGGTTGGCCATGGACTTTATTCACAATATTAAATTTAAATGAAACAGTTCCTCGTATCGTATATACAGACATCAATGTTATATTTACGACTAAATATGGTTCGTGTCTCTGACTCTTAGAGCAATTATATACATATGTATGCACGGAGAGAACCTGCAATTCTACACAAAGGGTCACTATACTTGTCTTGCTTTTTCTCATTTCAAAAAGAATAACCTATTGAAAGATGTTGCTTGTAATTTATGCTGAGCTCTAACTCAGACAGAAACGTGTGACGAATATAGTAAAAAATAAAAGTGTGGACGGTTAGTGTTGTTATTGTCAATCGAGCTAACGACACCAACTAATGTTACGCAGTGGCAATTAATAGAATCAGACGTTACAAATTGAAAATTCTACAAATTGAAGCTGAGAAATAATAATAATTTGTACGTACACTAATACCGGCACCCCTATTCCAATACCTACTCTCAATACCAAGAAAACAAAAACAATCCACCATCGATAATGCACGTATTTCGCCTTTAAATGAGGCATTTTCTGGAGAAATAGACGATCGCATAGTCCACATGCACCTGGCGGTGAAGTGCACGCAATTGACGGAGCGAAAGGTGCTCCAAACTAGATAAAAATCATTTATTTCTCAGAGAGAACTAATTTATTTTAAAGTCTGTAGTAGTCACACATTCATTTGTTCAGAAAACTTCGTGAGATGATATAAACATTTTTCCGTAAAGTAGATTTTGGACGTGACACCCGTTCACAACAACGTATCACACGTCGATGTCACATATCGGGACTTGACCCGTTCATAGTCGTTTTCTTCATCAGTAAGATTTCAGAAGAAAACAACCATTACAACATAATTAATACTAACATATTATTATAGTAATTATTAAAAAAAAGTGACGTACAATATTGGTAATACAAATTTGTTCACTGTTACGGTAATATGACTTATAAAACGTTCCAACCCTCGGCCATATTAAGTATTACAATTACTGTTACACTATCGCGCGTTCTCCGTACATACACTTTAATGTCACAATCGCACTTATATTATTGTAATCTTAGTTCAATAAAGAAAGTGAAAGTGAAATAAGCTTAAACATACAATTGATAAAGATTCACACATTTGTCTTTTATTATCCATACTTAAAACAACCAAAACATTTATTATGACAATCTTATCTTACATTTCTAAACGTATTACAGACGTGCCTTTCAAATAAAGCTTGATTACCATTCTGCACTTAACTAACTATTTTTATATATATCTTAGTAAATATATAAAATTTCATAAGACAGAATTACAAACAACATATATTACGTAAAACGATAACCTAGTTACACATATAATATACGTTTATTACCTACCAAGTGTACCAAGCACTTTTATACATTTAGAAGCAGTGATGAATAATACACAAAGATATTTTAAGACAAAATATATTCAGCCTAGGACGTAAGGTTCAAGGGGGCGCTGAGCTTGCTTTGCAAGTACCACTTATAATGTATATAATAAAATTTCGTGGTCGACGGTCGACACTTACTATCAGGAAAAATTAATAAATAATTTTATAGAAATTGAACATACGGGCAAGGGTTTGTGAAGACAAAAACGCAAATACGTCTCGGTAAAAAAAAATCACAAAGACATGACACTAAATCACAATATAAACGTACCTGCCTTGTAGAGATTCCATAAGGAAACTATGTAAAACTTATATCAAATCAAAAGGATGTTTATTTATAGGTCATGTTGAGATCACATTTAAAAATTCTTTTATAATTTTATCTTAAAAAATAATCGAAAAATTAAGGCGCTCGCCCTAGCCGTACGTTGTACGTTTGAACGTATGTTGTTTTTTGTTGTACTAAAGTACTAATTCGCTGGAAAATCACGGGGAACGAAGTAACTTCTTATACCTACACACCGACAACAGGTATTTGTCTTTCATTATATGTAATGTACAAAGGTATACATATTTTTTTTTATTTAATTAGACTTTAGTTTTTTTTTAATAATCTTTATATATAAAATTTACGTTTGTTTGTCCGCGATGGACTCCTAAACTACTGAACTGATTTCAATGAAATTTTTACACTGTGTACATTTTGGTCCAACTTGAGAGATAGGATAGTTTTTATCCCACTAAATGACCCTAGAAATTTTTTATTGCGAATTTAAGGATTTTTATAGGAAGGTTCGTTGGAAAGGGCAGAACAACGTCTGCCTGGCGAGCTAGTATTTTTACAAATTATTGTCCTACATGTGAATCGAAGATTACAAAAATACATATTAAATACTCTTAAATGACGACTTATTAATAGATGAGTTGTATTTATTATTTCAGCACAAAGACTATGCAAGCATTTAAAATTCTAAAAATACATTTGAATAAGACAGAATATTATATCAATTACCCACACAATAAGCCATTGCAGGCAATATTCATTAACTTGGACCAAACACCAGCTGCTACAAAAACTTATACGTATTATTGAAGAGCTAATTAATAATTATAGATGGTCAGACTACTTCTGCCTGGCTCCTAGCCTGTCTACTCCACTTACTACCCCTCTTAGGTATGTTTCTGCGTGCGTGCGTGCAGTGCGTCACTAGTGTAATTACAAGTTATGAGGCATTCCATTTAAGTTGTCAGAGGTGTCTGCAGCTCCCTTTGTTTAAAGATGAAGTTTTATTTATAAAAAAAATGTAAGATGTCGGTCGAATTCCAAAATATATAAGGAGCCCTAAAACCTAGTAAGTTTCAAGTTGCAGCACAATTCTAAACATTAAAACAGCTTTTTTTATTGTACAGTTAAAGTAATGTGATATTATAAGAATCGATTGCATTTATGTAACACTTCCTGCTTTAACTCTCGCAGACCTAACCTTTTAGGGTTTTGGTACTACCTATGAATACACGGTAGATTTAAAAATACGTCAAGCTATACAATAACGAGAACACATCAATAGCTAGTAGACCATAGACCACGCTTATTAGTATAAAGATAAAGGTTACACCGTTTTTTGGTAGTTACAATATTTCTTATAAGCTAATAATATTTATAAAAATAATTTAAAATATAGAAAAGTGCTCTTGAAACGATCGAATCCGTAATATGAAAACTAAATTATTTTTTACCCTATAAAATGTATCAGTCAAAAATTAGGATGTTTGAATTGAACTTATACACGTAAATGACTTGTAGGTTCATTGGCTACAATAATATATATTAATACGTAACAACAATGATTTTTTTAAGTTGATTGCGATATTTTTAAAATCTAATAATATTTACAAAAATAATTTATATAAATCTAAAAAAAATATACAAAATAATATAAAAAGCTCCCTTTGTACAGGATTAAATAATAATCCATAGAATGAAAACCATAGAGATTTATATATTTGCATGACATTGAAGAAAACCTGAAAGCTAAATCATTTTTAATCATTTAGAAAATTTCAGTGAAAATTAGAATGTATGAACATTTATTTTATTTTCTGATTTAATTACTACCTTTCAAAGCTACAGGATTGACTAACAGTAGGAAAATTAAATCCTAAGGTAAACACACGATTTACTAACATTATAAGCTTTTACTAATTTATAGCAAATATTCCTAAATTATACTTATTATAAGTTTTATAAACACTATTTTATTACATACAGTCAAATTTGTTGGCTACTAAATATTAACATTTACTACGTGGTACAAACATGTTTGATGAGAATCGTCTTATTTCTAAGCAACATATATATTCCTACTAACGTAATCCAAATTAAGTCAGAATGAAACCTAATTTAAATCGATAGGAACTTTACCCCAATAAGCAAAATTGTACGTATTTCAATTAATTACAACTTATAATTTTGATTCTTTATGGTTTACTAATAAATTTTTACAACTTCATGGTATCATTTTTAAATTTTAATTATTCAAATTTTACTTTACTCTACTTAACATATTATCATTAATAAAATATGCTACTTCCCCCTTAACATATTTTAAGTTACATTTAAAGACAAAAAGTTTTAACCTAATTTAACTTAGGCTATACGACATTTATATTGACATTTCTTCTTAATTTATAAATAACAAATATTAATTAATTATATATATATATATTACTTATCGTTATGGCTATACATACGTGTATATAATACAGAACAACTCCAACTTACTAGTTAAATAAAATTAAGAAAGGACATACAACATATAGATAATTAGTAATTACTTATTATCTATGATTACCTTTAATTATCAATAAAGTATATGAATGTTTAAATTTTTAGAACCTCAGAAAAAGAAAAAAATATTAAGATATGATAACGCTAAAATCTTGAATGGTTAAGTTAAACAACACAATTAAAAATCACTGTATACAGTTTCTGATTAAAGTAAGAGCCAGAAAGAGCACATAGCCCACCTGATGATCTAGACACTTTTTCCATCCCGAAGAATCAAAATAAGTTTGTATTGTAAGTAGACATTACTCTTTACAGGTGATTATGTCTCTAGTTCTCGTCTGTCATAACAGAAAAATGCATATATTTACCCTAGTACGCTGTGAAAGGAGATTCGAGGAAGTTAACCTAATATGCCCACACTTTTACCAGTCACAACCATCTTGTTGCAACATGGCACTACTAAGTACTTAAAAATTGATAAGCGAATATTTCCCCATAAACAACTTTTATCGCAATAATGCTGTGATATCATTATTCATCATCATTACAGCCCTTCACAAGTCCACTGCTGAACATAGGCCTCCCCCATAGAATGCCACAAAGCACGGTCCTGAGCCACCTGCATCCATCGACTTCCTGCATATCTTACCAGGTCGTCACTCCATCTAGTGGGGGGACGCCCTACACTTCGCCTGCCGGTACGAGGCTGCCACTCGAGAACCTTTCTTCCCCATCGGTTGTCGGTTCTTCGAGCTATATGGCCGGCCCATTGCCACTTCAGCTTACTAATCCGTTGGGCTATGTCGGTCACTCTAGTTCTACTGCGGATATCCTCATTTCTGAGTTTATCACGCAGAGAAACTCCGAGCATAGCCCTCTCCATAGCTCGCTGAGCGACCTTGAGCTTCCTCATCCGGCCAGCAGTGAAGGACCACGTCTCAGTTCCGTATGTCATCACTGGCAACACGCACTGGGTGTACAGCCTGGTTTTCAAGTTTTGAGGTATACCTGACGAGAAGATGTGCCGTAATTTCCCGAACGCTGCCCAACCGAGTTGAATCCGTCGATTGACCTCTCGGTCGAAGTTGGACTTACCTAGTCGGACTATTTGTCCCAGGTAAACATACTCGTCAACTACTTCGAGCTTAGTGTTCCCAACAACTACCGGCATAGGTGTGACATGGACATTAAACATGATCTTTGTTTTGTCCATGTTCATCTTAAGACCTATCCGTTGAGAAACACTATTGAGGTCATTGAGCATAGTGCTTAGGTCCTCCAGCGATTCTGCCATAAGGACTATATCGTCGGCAAATCGAAGGTGAGTGATGTAATCGCCATTGATGTTGATACCGTATCCTTTCCAGTCCAGAAGCTTGAAAACATCTTCCAATGCAGCGGTAAAGAGTTTCGGGGATATGACGTCACCCTGTCTTACACCTCTCTGCAATTGGATAGGTTTCGTACTCTGGTTCTGTACTCGGATAGCCATCGTAGCCGTACTGTACAAGCACTTCAACACTTCGATATACCGACAGTCAACTTGGCATCGCTGAAGGGACTGCAGCACCGCCCAAATTTCGACGGAATCAAAGGCTTTCTCATAGTCCACATACGCCAGACATAGTGGCAAATTGTACTCCTCTGACTTCTGTACAATTTGCCGAAGGGTATGTATGTGGTCTATGGTGCTAAAGCCTTTTCGGAAACCGGCTTGTTCGGGAGGCTGGAAGTCGTCAAGTCTGCGCGAGAGACGATTCGTAATGACTCTCGAAAACAGCACGTAGACGCGGCTCAGAAGGGAAATCGGTCTGTAGTTCTTCAAGAGAGCGTTGTCGCCTTTCTTGAAGAACAAGACCACCGCACTTCTGCTCCATGCCTCCGGTGTAATGCCACCATGGAGGACGGAATTAAAGAGCTTCTGAAGGACTTCAAGTACCGGTTTTCCACCCGCTTTCAGAAGCTCCGCTGTAATTCCATCCTCGCCTGGGGCCTTGCCTTTTTTAAGGTGCTGGAGAGCCATTCTAATCTCGCTCAGACTGACGTCCGGGATATCATCGGAATAATGTCGGATAAGACTCGCTCTTGGATCGTTACTCACACTTGCGTGCGGCTCCAACGATGACGTGTACAGCTGCCCATAGAACCTCTCAATCTCACTCAAAATCTCAGGTGCCCCGGAAACGATGCTGCCACATTCTGTCTTCAGCTTTGACAGTTGGCGCTTTCTGGCAGACAGATCTCTGGCAAAGACTTTGGAGCCTTGGTTCCGCTCGATCGCTTCTTCAATACGAGCTGTATTGAAGTTGCATAAGTCCCGCCGCATGCATTTGGAGATCTGTCTGTTCAGTTGCCTGTATGCTGTCAAATCTGTTGAAGAATGTAGCTTCATCTCCCGTCTAACAGCCATGAGATTAAGAGTGTGATCGGAGAGTTTTTGTGTTCTTCTGCGGCGGGTCTTGCAGAACTTAGCTCCGACCGCATGGACAGTTTCCACGAGCTTGTCATTCAAATCGTCCACTTCATTGCAGTCTTCTAGGCACTGAAAACGGTTTTGTAACTCGAGCTGAAAGGTTTCGGGACTTTGGATTAGAGCATGAGGGGGACGGAGCGTTGACTTCATTAGACGAGACCTCTCCAACTTAACGTTTAGGTTCAGTGTGCCTCTAACCATTCGGTGATCGCTACCGGTTTTCACCCTCGCGATCACTGAGACATCACTGAACAGTTGTCGTCTGGTCGTCATAATGAAGTCAATCTCATTTTTTGTCGAACCGTCGGGGCTCGACCAGGTCCACTTCCTGTGGGGCCGCTTCTGGAAGAAAGAGTTCATCATAAAGAGTCCCTCTTTCTCCATGAAGTCAGCCAACTGCTGGCCCCTTGGGTTCCGTTGCCCTATTCCGAATTTCCCTACTTTCAGCTCACCGTTCTCTCTTGTGCCTAGTTTTGCATTGAAGTCTCCCATTAACACCGTATATTGGGTTTTGGAGGAATGCATGGCTCTAGAGATATCCTCATACATTTCCTCCACCTCCTGATCGGGGTGTGCCGAGGTTGGTGCGTAAACCTGTATGAGCTTCAGCGAATACCGTTTGGTGATTCTGAGTATAAGGTACGCAACCCTCGTCGACACACTCTCAATCTTTACAACGTTGTTAACGAGAGACTTGTGGACGATAAATCCGACACCTCCTTGGGACAGATGGTCGCCCTCCCGGTAATAGAGCAAGTTGCCGGATTCGAGGATTACCGTGTCCTCCCCCTCTCTTCGGACTTCGGATAATCCTATAATATGCCAGCGTAACTTGTCTATCTCTTCTTCCAGCTCTACAATCTTCTCGTCAGTCCTCGGGGTGCGTGCGTTGTATGTTGCCAGGTCGAGTCGTCGTAGGTGGCAACCGAACCTCCACCGGAGATTCTTAGCACCCCCTGCCCCGCCTTTACCATGGTCGCCACCGTAGCCAGGAATAGCGGGGCCGCCGGGGACTGGGGGCCGTTTATTATTGTCATTGCTCATGGGGGGTATATTGCCATAGTTGCCACGCTTGGCGAGCGGGTTGGCAACCGCAGTTTTTTTATTGTTATTTGGCTATTATCAGGAAGATGCTGCTGCCCATCTCCTGCCTGTTTCCCTATTCATTATTACCTTATATAATATTATTATTATTTCAGCGATGGTTTTTCAGTAAAAATACTTTAGAAAAGGGTATATTATGATCCCGATTATGGTTCTTGAAAACGGCTAAACCGATTTAAATATTATTAATTTTATAATATTATGATAAATAATTATTTTGTGAAACAAAAAGATTTATACATTTATAAAATATATTAATACAAAAGATAAATTTGAAATAAAATACCATATAACTTAATGGTTTAATTTCAGGGGTGGTGCCATATAAATTTGAACAAAAATTCAGCCATAGGGTGAAAAAAAGGGGATGAATTATTGTAAAGATTTAGGTATATATATATATATTTGATTGAAATCGGTTTGTACTTTTGATCTGAAAATCTTGACATTTCAATTAAATAACTTTTAATAACTGTGAAGATGTCAGTATGTTTGGCCCAGACAAAATATATAATTAATCTTACTTCTACTTTTAATAACAACCAGGAAACTAAAAATATACACAGTACCTAAAACGTGTATTGGTAGATAATAAGACTACATTAGCTTATATTTTTATCATTATTTACAATAAAATTACAACAAACATTTACAACTTTAGTTATTTATGACCATGATTCAAGTATTGTACGCTGTCACATGCACACACATTTTAAATGCAAATCAAAGATGTTCTCAAACGCAAATTTTCTGCATAGTACTTGATTATCATAAATATAAAATAATACTTACTATAAGCCTGCACTTTTCTACAATCATACTTATGATGGTAAGTGGTGATGTAGCTCTGGAAATTAAGGCTTACCTTAATAAAAGCCTATTAAATACCTTATCATACTCAATGCAATTGGATAGAAGGACATAAGTTGGCAAATTTTTCCATTTAATTATGGACTGCGAAGTTAAACGTTTAACTGGACATGGGTGGTGGAGATTTGGCGTGTAACAGGTCTGATTGTTGAAGAGGAAGTAGAAATTAAGTCATAGTATTACTATTACTGGTGATTATAATAATTAAAATTAGTGTTTACTAATGATTAGGCGTATTCAAAGTACTATTTCGTTTCATGGGTGTCGTATAAATTGATAGGAAATATTTGAACTCTCACCAAAAATTCTCAATAAAAAAACTGTTGTTAAAAATTTTCATATTTCATTTACACTAACAGTACTACAATATTTCCCTCACTGGAGTTAATTTATAGATAGACTGCGAAATTTCCTAGTGTTTCTAAAATCATACAACTATAAACACCAATATAGAAATATAAAAAATTAAAGGCTGTGAAATAATTTGCCGGTGTCTGTAAAGTCTCACAGAATGCCAGCGTAAATTAGCAGCTTAAGGCTGTTATGTTTCGTATGGTTCGTGTAGAGAACCGGAGACACTTTTTACTGGAAAAGATGCATTCTATCTTATTCCTCTCGGCTAACAACGCATCTGCTTTTTAATTTGCAAACGAAGATAGATGTAGATGTCTATGGGCCACAACAACCACTTACCAGCAGGTGGACTGTGTGCTCGCTTGTCACGCTTATCCTATAAAAAAAGAATTCAGGCAAAAGGAGTTAATAGGCTTTGGTTACTGCTTCGTCACTACTTACCAGCAGGAGAGGTTTTAATCAAGCACTGGCTTATAATAGGTAAAACAAACAATATAGAGGGACATACGTGGGGGCGTTTTTAAGTTCGCAGAATGAGTAGGTAGGTACTAAGTGGGGACGTCGCTGTATTATGTGCTAATTGAGCAACTCATTATTAGTATAAATACCAGGTTTTATTGTAATTAGATCAATAGTCTTTGAGTTATCGTCAACCAAACAAGTCATTCGGGAAGAAATTGTGAAATATGGAGAAAATCGAGCTCCGTGCCGTTATAAAGTTCCTTACCAAGCGCGGAAAATCAGTTCATACTATACTGATACACATATACACTATACGTTTACGAAGACTCTTGTCCAAGTGAAACTAAGAAGTTTACATGTGGCATATCCTTTTTAAGCAAAGCAGAGAGTCACTTGAAGTTCACCATTATGAACCTGAGTCCAAACAGACTCTATGCAGTGGCACAAAAAAGGCACACCACCACCCAAGAAATTTAAGGTGGCTCAATCGGCTGGGAAAATCAGTCTTTTGGGACTCAGAAGGAATCTTATTGATTAATTATAAAAATAAAGGTGTCTCCATAACCGGAAATTACTACGCTTCAATTCTAGAACAATTGAAGGAAGCCATAAAGGAGATAAGAAGGGGAAAATTGACCAAAGGAATCCTTCTTCTGCACGACAACTCGCCTGTTCATAAGTGCCATGTTGCAATGGCTGCCCTGCAGAAAGTAGGCTTCGATATTTTAACACACCTACGCTATAATCCTGACTAGAACCCCAGTGATTATAATCTATTTCCAAATTTAAACAAAGAACTTCATGGGAAAAAGTTTTTAAGTGATAAAGAAGTGAAGGAATCAGTTTCGGCGTATTTATTAGACAAAGACAAATTATTTTTTTAGGGTATACATAAGTTAATTGAAAGATCAGAAAAATGTATTAGGGTAGCGGGTGTATATATTAAAAAGAAAAAATAAATTTGGACTTTTGTTTCCACTCCTTACCCCCCATTCCGCGAACTTAAAAACGCACCCTCGTAGTTTAGTTATTAGTGATGTGAAACACGTCCAGCTAGATGAGCGAAGATGCCCGTTTAAATAAGAACTTGGAAACTTGGAAACGGTTAGATTATCAGATACTCGTACATCTATTTCGAAAAAAGAAATTTAATATTCAATGTAATTTTCCCTACCCTAAAAACAACACTGTCAGGAGATGATCTCCAATTAAAGTGCAACAGGCACAAATATAACTTAAGCTGAATGGGTTATTAATTATATATGTACAATAAATTATATATAATTTTGTAAGTAAATTATGTACATATATCATGTCACTGTCAGAACTGTTTCCTGTACAAAAGTACTTTTGACATTTTGCCTGCAGTCAAAAACACTTAGGTACCTGCCAAACCCGATTACAGGGCCAACTATTTTTTCCTAGACTACACTATATTTTTCCCGACGAAAGCCCGACAGGATTAACTAAATACCCGCTGTTTTGTGCAGTCGCACCTCAATCTACTATCACTGATATTTCGGAAAGTAATAACAGCGGCAGTGTGTTAAATGCGGCTGGGGTGGCCCCCGAGTACAATATATACACGCAAACATACATACCTACATAGATACTCTGTAGCGACCCCCTTGTTTTCTTCAAAACTATGTAGTGTAGTGGCAGTGTAAGAATACGCACTGCGCCATATCGTCCCGTGGGTGTCATAAGACGCGACAGAGGGAAACTGATAGAGGAGATGGGCAGCAGCATCATCTTGAAAACAACTCAAAACTATTTAAAAAAACTGCGGTTGTCAACCTAACAATTGCGAAATCCCCCCTATGAGGCAATCTATGGGGAGGCATCTAGTTCAAATATGCCTATGGAGTATTATAGGCTGTGATGGATGGATTTGTATTCGGGTAAGCGCATTTTATAACTATGCCCAATTTTAATCAACTACGTGAAATATTCTCAGAGAAAAATCTCTGTGACAGACAGACAGACAGAGAGACAGTCAGTTACGTTCATTCGAATTTGGGACGAAATATTAAAGTGATAATTTAAGTTTTAAACTTTTAGTTTCTTGTATTTTAATAATACATATTTTATATTTTAATGTTTGTCATTAGTAACAAACGCCCTATCAAAGTCCGTTGCGGCACTTAGGCCTCCCCATAGATTGCCACATAATTGGGGCACTTGCCATAGTTGCCACGCTTGGCATGCGATTTGGCAGTCGCGGTTTTTTTATTGTCTTTTTCTTATTACAAAGACGCTGCTGCTGATCTCTTGGTTTGTTTCCCTATATCGCCTCTTACTACACCAACGAGACTGTGAAATAGTTTAAATTAATATTTATTTTGTAAAATCAATATGTTAACAGTAAGAATAGTGGCATATGATATGTTATAAAATACGTCTATCTTCTGTGAGATAAATCTATAATTAATTTATTTATAATACAGTTACGTAAGTACGCCTAATCTTCTACTATTATTAAACATTAAAAAAAATAAAAAACCGGCCAAGTGCGAGTTGGACTCGCGCACCGAGGGTCCCGAACAAATCCGTAGGTATATAAGTTTAAAATTATTAAAAATATTGTTATTATATGATGTAACTAAAATTTTATGATTTTCCCAATTTTTCTTTTATCTGTGTTATAATACGTTGCTTCGTACCAAATTTTAATATTCGGAGTTCACGGGAAGTACCCTGTAGGTTTTGATTCCCTTGCGAATATCGAAAATTTGCGGCACAAACGGCTGTATGTTTTGATTGCAATGGCTTAGAAGTTTGATTTTTTCACAGCTCTAAGGGACAGTAGACTTGAGTTTTTGATATGAACTTCAGCTTGATACCTCCACGGGTTCCTGACAGACAGACAGACGGACAACAAAGTGATCCTATATGAATTTTGCACATGTGAAACAGAAGCAAACGAAAGAAACCCTATTAATTCTCAAAGAAGTAAAATTAGCTAAAAGGATATACGATACTAGTTTATAATTACAACACAAGAACATTCACAAAAGGAGCCGGAAAATCGATCACAATAATTAAAACGGTTCGTTATTATTTTATATTAATATTCTTTGTTAAAGAAATTCACCCAAATAAATAAAGAAAATCGATATTTTTATTCTGTGTCTTTTCCATCACCATAATAATATCGGTATAATTCAAAACTCCTATGAAGCCAGTCCTATGCAAGACAAAAATATGTAGAAAAAATGAATATTATATTAGAACTATCTCAAGAAAATACAGTTTCATTAATGTGCATTAGATCTATTCGGAATTAAGGTACAAACTCTTATAGGTAATATTCCGCCCGCCAGATATCGCTGTGGCCACACAGTCTTATTGTCATAATGTCATTGAAAGTTGCGTTTTAAATAAAAGCTTTTCGGTGTGGTGTATTATATACACAAAGAATGCCTCAATGGTGTGTTCTTTAATTTTTTATGCTATGTGCATTAGCATTTTTTTATTACTTTTAGTAATATCCGTAGTTTGCTTTATCCGTTTCTAATATAAATAATACAAAATATAATAATTAAATTAGCCATCTTTAAACTCTTCTAACAATTTAACTTCTCCGCCTTGAGATCTGTGAAATATTTCACCTCATTCCAAAGCGGCGTTAACCTGGTGGCAAAAAAGTTGTGGAAGCATTCTATGAACTCTCAGATTAGCCTAAGCTACGGTTTTGGTTATGATGAATCTTTGTACTCATTCTTTTTAATTCCGTTAGAGTTCCGTACCTCAAAAGGAAAAAACGGAACCCTTATAGGATTACTTTGTTATCCGTCTGTCTGTCTGTCTGTCTGTCTGTCAAGACCCTTTTTCTCAGGAACGCGTGGAGGTATCAAGCTGACATTCATATCAAATACTCAAGTATACTGTCCCTTGGAGCTGTAAAAAAACTATTATTATATTCTAAGCTAACGCAATCAAAAGATACAGTCGTTTATGCCGCAAATTTTCCACATTCGCAAGGAAATCAAAACCTACATCAAACATCAAAACATACGGGTACTTCCCGTGAACTCAGAATCTTAAAATTTGATACGAAGCAACGTATTATAGCACAGATAAAGGAAAAATTGCGAAAAGCATAAAATTTTAGTTACATCATATAATAAAAATATTTTTAATAATTTCAAACTTATATACCTACGCATTTGTTCGGAACCCTCGGTGCGCGAGTCCGACTCGCACTTGGCCGGTTTTTTTGTCTTTATGTCTGTCTGTCTGTTTGTTTCGGCTAATATCCGAAAAGGCTGAACCGCTTTTGATAAGACTTTCACAGACAGATAGCTGATGTTATTAGGAGTAACTTAGGCTTTTATATTAGAAAAAAAAATAGGGTTCTAATATAATGAAATCCACGGGGGGAAGTCGCGAGAAACAGTTTAAAATAAATTTAACAAGCTTAAGTTCTCTGATCAGAAAATAATGTTATCTTATATATAATTTAAACACTTCAAACATTTTGATAAATGTTTAAAAAAGCGCAGCAAAAATGTACAATGCACAGTAAACATACATTATTTTGTACAAGCAACTTTTAGAATATATTTAATATACAGAACTACTCAGTATATCACATCAACTTTCTTGAATATATTTATTTTCATCTTACACGCTAAACTTTAAACTACTGTGGTACAAGTACCTGTATCTCCATTATTTCTTAATATTTTATTGTTAAATACCTATATATACTGCATAATACTATGTGATACTGAAATGTAACATACATACATTATTATTACAATTAATACGTGTACATCGAAAATCGTCGTACATTTATTTAGTATCTATCTTAAACAATGAATGAAACTTATAATATCTCTACATCTCGCTTGCAGCAATCGCTCAGCAAACGATTGTGTGTGTGTATGTTGCCGCTAAGGCAGGTAAAATAAAATAAACAAAAACTACATTATTTTTCCATACCAAATAACCAAACGCTCTACCCACTAATGAGGTCAGTCGGGGCCAGTGCTTCATCATATGTATTTTCAAGTTCACTTTGCACTTGAATAGCATTGATGCTACGTCAATTTTAAATATTTTTTATCAAGTATGGATTTTAATAAAAACTAGCAGGAGTATCACTCTTTAAAAGATGTGATAATATAGTGCTGATACAATGGAATATATTTGTCTAAGAGGCTATCAAATGTAGAAAAGTAGTCAATTGTAAGCGTTAATATAAATACGCCAAAAATAACTTCGGAACAGCACAATGCACCTCTACAATTAAATGTCCAATTCTTGCAGTACCTCTGTGGTCAGTTGATATAGTTATATTCACAAATGGTAAGTGAGAGAGAAGGTAGATGGCAACTCTGCCAGCCTGAGTGTTACGATCATTCTTTATTACTTAAAAGCATATAAGAGCATATGACGTGGAGGACAAAGTGTTAAGCCGTAAATCATTGACCAAAATAGTATGTAAGACTATGCCAAATTATACTGTTATCTTTCAATAGGATGCAAGTGGAAAAAAATGAGTCGTCTATCTTTGTCTGTCTTAGTCTTCGTCGTATCATACATACATACGTATTTATTATTTTTATTTAACCCACAAATTGTTACTTAAGCACACAAACACAATGACAAAATATAGTAAGATACAGATTTACAGACTTATAATACCAAGAAGGATATTAAGCGGAATATAAGAAGAGAAAAAAAAGAACGGTTGAAATTGCATGCAATCCTTGATACTCGTATATAAGAGGCTGTATCCTTCAGCTTATAATATTAATTTTTTCATACATAAGTAGCACTTTGCCAAATCATACATATTGATTTGGGGTTATGTATTCAAGTTAAGTAATCTTAACGTATTTTGCAAGTTATAAAAGTATTATAAAAAATAACACTTGTCAACTTCAAATCATAGATAGCCGCACTTGCCCCAACAGACCCAATCAAATATTTAATTTAAATACAGTTACAATATAAACCTAAATATTGTAGTATCTAAAAATGTATCCAATATACCTATTAAACTTTAATTTGCATTAAAATCTATATACAAAAGATATTATTTCAGAATGATTATGTCAAAACATGTAATTTTACTTATCTACTAGATCTTCAAGCAATAACTTTGAAGTAGATTAGCTAAGAATAATACACTAAATATACTAATTTAAATTGTTCCTTTACGCACAGCAATGGTGGCGGTGCAAGAATTTCCACTACCCCATACTTTCCCGTAGGTGTAGTAACAGACGACAGAGAGGAACAAACCAGGAGATCAGCAGCAGCGTATTCCTGATAACGTCTAAATAATAAGAAACTACGATTGCCAACACGCCTGCCAAGCGTGGCAACTATAGCAATTATTCTCGTTATGAGACAATGGGATAGACCAGTGGACTTTTGACAGGCTGCCAAAAGTCCATTGATCTGTGCCGAGCCGTGGAAAAACATAATATCTACCTTGAATAAGAAAATTATTTCGTTCACACATTACAACCTATCAAAAGTCCGTTGCCAAAGATTGGCTCATAAGGAGGAATTGCCAAACTTGCCAGGCAGGTTGGCAATCGCAGGTTTTTGTTATTTTGAGTTTTTACAACCCCATCTCTTGTTTAATTTTCTTGTTTCGTTTTTTGTGATCTACGATATGGCGTAGTGGATTAATATACGCTGCCACTACACCGCGTACATAAAAAATTGTCTTTGAATTATTTTACCGTAAAACTTAAATTTATATACTTTTTTTAAAATAAGTATAACTTTTTTTAAAGGCTTACATTTTTATCCACCCTGGCATCCGGTAAGTTAAAAGAGAAAGTTGCTCACAGTAAAAACATTCTTAATGTATTAATAATTCAATGAAAATTCGCCAAACTACCATTCAGAACCCAAATAAACGCCAAAAATATAAATCTACCCAAACTACTATTAAGAAATTCGCTTATTGCCATTGCTTGTGCACCGGAGGACGATAGGGATTCACCTAGAATTCGTGGAGGCTCGTTCCATGGACATTTTGTTTAGTTTTAGTAATTTATAGCATACATTTATACCTATTGAAACATACAAAGTATTTGATTTACACTGGACGTATTTTGATAAGATTTTTAACGATATATGAAATATGGATAAATTTAATTGTACACGCATACTAAGCTCCCATGTAACGTATGGACAGCAAAGTACATTAACATTTATTTTAAATACTATAATATGTAATTGCATGAGAAGGATAAACGCTAATACTATTCACAACATCAATATTTTTTTTAAATATTTTAAATCAGGATAAGATGTCTCATTTGGCAAGTTTATTGTATAATTTGGCACTTTATTGTTCAAAAATTCACTAATATACTGTGATACTAAAGTAAAAATGGACTTCATATTTTCTTCATTTTCGATTTTAGGATGTAGCATTTGTTTAATAACGGAGTTATACACACCCATGATTATTGATTTGTTTTTTTCTGATTGTTTGATAACTGCTTCGAAACGAGATTTATTATCAGAATTCAGAATATTTTCATTCATTGTATTTTGCGAATGAACTGAATTAACCAAGCTGTAATTGGCATTTTTCTGTGTTACATGTGATAAAGCTTTCATGATATTATTTCTGATCATAATTTTAAAAACATTGTATTCCTCAAGAGAAATAATCGAGATTTCATCAGTTTGTATATTCAGATTTTTTTTCGTTCTTTTTATTGTTTAGTGTATTAATGATGCTGAAAACAGCCTTTTTTTATAGCTTTATGTTCTTCATCATCGACACGTCTATTCAAAAGTAGCTCACATGTGATAATTTTTAACTTACAATTGTTCTTAAATGTTTGATTCAAATTGGAAATTTCTTGATTGTCTTCAAAATTAAATATAAGCATTGTCTTTTCACTGTTTAAATTATTGGAGGGACCGGTTTGGTCAAAAGTTTCGTTGGAATATTCGACCTTAATGTTCGGCTCTACTGCATTGCCAAATGAATTTGGTATTAAATTATTCTGATTATCACACATGTTTACAGATTTAGAAGTTGCATTCGTTTTGGAAAAATCAGTAAGTATATTTGAAGTTGTTAACACTGTATCATTTAAACAATTTTCTTTTAGATTTTTCTAAAGCATTCGATTCGATAAATACGGATTTGTTAATAGATAAACTATCATATTACGGATTTGATAACGGGGGGTGTGGTTTAAGAGTTATCTCAATAATCGTTTACAACAAGTTATAATTAACAGGAATGATGGCGAAAGCTATGTTTCCCAACTTCTTCCTGTCAATAAAGTTGTCCCTCAAGGATCTATTTTAGGCCCTTTGCTTTTTATCATTTATAGTTCCGATATAACAGCATGTCTTGAAAATTGCAAATACCAAATTTATGTTAGTTTAGATAGTAATAATGTAAATACAGCGGTAGATAAGTTAAATGATGATCTTCAACGTATTAGTTCTTGCTCACAAAATAACTCCATGCTCCTTAATCCTACAAAATCTAAGTTTATTATTATAGGTACTAAAAAGCAGATACAGGTCATAACTTCTACTGATCCTAACATACGTATTGATGGGGAAAACATTGAACGAGTTTTTGAAGCACGAAATCTTGGGGTTCTTATGGACAGTTATTTAAAGTTTGAAAATCATGTAATTAATGTCGTAAAAAGTTGTTTTTTCCGATTTTTTGGTTTTCTGTGAGGTCGTGGTACTACCCCGGTTCGAGCCGGCCCATCCGTGCGACAGCAAAAGCTGCCACGTGGCTCTACCACTAAAAGTTTTATATTCAATTAGGCAGTTTATCACTGTAGACTTACGTGTAAAACTATGTGAAACCTTAGTTCTCTCTAAACTAAATTATTGTGTAACTTTGTATGGACCTTGTCTATTTAAAAAATCAAAAAATTTAATTCAAAGGGTACAAAATGCTTGCGCTCGTTACTGTTTTTACATTCCAAGACGAACACATGTTACACCTTACCTTAATGCCTCTTATGCTTAAAATGCAAGAACGTCTCAAATTATTTTATGCCTCCCTGCTATTTGGAGTGATAAAAACAAAGAAACCAGAATACCTATATGAAAAGCTTCAGTGGAGACAAAATCAACATATGTACGGTATTAGAAAGTGTGCAAAAGTACTTTGTATACCTCAACATAGGACATCAGCATTTCGTGGTAGTTACAAATTTATAGCCACAAAATATTGGAATGATCTTCCACCACCATTACGAGTCATAACAAATAAGAACAGTTTTAAGAGAAAATACAAAGAGTATTTATTAAGTACGCAGAAAATGTCATAAATATAAAAAAAAAAATTCGGCAGGGGCTGAGTATCCCATATTTAGTTATATTCAATTATGTAACTTACATTTACTACCAGTATTCTTTTTAATAACCATTACGATGATCTAGCATAATTATTATAATTAGTCTGAATAAATAAAACACTACTGTAGCTCTTACTTTTAATATTGTTATTTTTTTTCATGTTTTCGTTTATATTTCGTTTATATTTTGTTTATATTATGTTTATCTTTTGTACATGAATATTAACTATCAATTTATTAATAGAAATAATATGAAAACTTGTACTGGTTAATTAAATAGTTCTTGTATTGGCTGAATGAATAAATAAATAATTAAACACTACAAACTATTAGTAACATAATCAGTGATGTACGCGTACTGTTATACTTTAGCTCACTAAGTAGGTATATGGGTGCTGACAGAATAACAGCGTTGTAGATTCTCTGCAACACATGCTGAGTCAGAACCCTTTCATTGTCCTTCCAAAAATATCATTTTTGTATTAGTTTAACTTTTAAATATTTTATTACTTTTGGTCAATGAATAAATATTTTATTATTATTATTATTATAATCTGCGTTTTTTTCGATGTCTTGAAACTTAGCTGGTTGTGGCAATACTTTTGCATGTATACGATTATTAATTTTGTGATATCTGCAACAACAGAAGAAATATATATTATTGAATTTAAAATGGAGTAAGTAACTTATATGTCACAACCATACGGTGTTTGTGGTAGGGGGCGACTATAGGCAATTCCAGTATATATTAATGGCTTGAGATAGATGGCGGTATGACCATTTGGAGAACGTCAAAATACCCCCGCCGGCGACGGACAGCAGCGTCAAAGGTACGATACACACGGTACTGCGATCGTCAATCCGCTTACCAAGTGTGGCGAGTTCCATGTTCACGGCGAGGGCTTTTATGAGCTGATGATGAAGAAGTTCATGATGATAGAAGTCATACCCTCATTACTATTAATAACCATATTGCGTAAGCTATTTGCACCTTTATTGCAAAAAAGTGTAAATAAATAAATAAGAAATACATCATTAAATGAAACTAATTTTTACAGATTATATCGCGTTTAATTTAAACTTTTTAAATTCCCAACAACAAGGAAAACAACTAATAATTTCATAAAGAAATACTCCGAAAAAATTAAATCTCGACGTGAATTCGACAATACCATCATGTGCAAAACCACCGAGGTTGTATGGGTTACCGAAAATACACAAATCAATCGCTCCACTACGTTTTATAGTAAGCCAGATCGATTCACCAACTTATAAGTTGGCTCAACACTTGGCAAAAATACTGTCACCACTAAAAGGACACACCAGAGCATACACAAAGGATTCATACCCTTTTTGTTTGTGAGATAAAAGACATACATCTCGCTGACAATGAAACTATGGTCAGTTTTTATGTTCAGTCACCATTCACATGCCTACCTATTGAAGACTACATCTCAATTGTAACTAGAAATTTAGAAGATATTACTTACACTGCCTCACATCTGGCTATTTATTATGGAAGGAAGAGTTCTACATTCAAGTAGACGGAAGGCAATGGGTGCACCTGTATCTCCCGTAGTCGCCGACATATTCATGGAGAACTTTGAGGAGAAAGCCTTCTTACTGCTCCTGTAAATCCAAGATTCACAAACGGTACGTAGACGATACTTTCACAATTTTACCATCTGACAAAGTAACTGCATTTTTAAACCACCGTAATGCCATAAACCCTAAAATACAATTCACAATGGCGTTAGAGGCAAACAATTCTTTAGCTTTCCTAGAGGTTTTAGTCATCCGAAATCCTGATAACACTATTGGTCATACTGTGTACAGGAAAAAGACCCATACTAACCATTATTTAAATGGTGAATCGCACCACCATCCTTCACAGTTAGTTACCGCGGGAAAATCTTTGTTTCAGAGAGCACGAGGGATCTGTGACGAAAACATCTGGCCGCCGAGCTTCAGCACGTCAAGCAAGTACTGCAAGACAACAAGCTTCGGGTCCCGCGCCTACGTCACAGTGACCGAGTGAAGCCGGCCACAGTCGAGCGTATGCCAGAACGTATGCTGTGTCAGAGGAGTCATCGACAAGGTTGGCTACATCTTAAAGCTAACTTCCATTAAAACATACTTCTAGTCGCTAAAGAAGATTGGTCAATTTTTACGTCAAGTGTCATATCCCTCTACAAGATGCAGGAGTGTACAAGCTGGATTGTGAATGTGGTCTCTCTTACATAGGACAAACAAAAAGGTCTATAAAAACCCGCGTTAAAGAACACATAGCTAACGTGAAGCACCGATGTATCGGGAAGTCTGCAGTTTGTGAACATGTTCAAGGTCGTCCCCGCCATTACATTAGATTTGATAGATCACAAATCCTCGCAAAATTACACCGATTCCTACCAAGGATGATTCGTTAGGCTATTAAAATTAAAAAACATCTCAATTTCAATAGAGAAGATGGATGGGCTGCCATCTGCTTGGGATCCTATAATTAATAAAATTAAATTCAAACCCAAGTATACCACTGCTAGACTTCAAGATTCTGTAAGCTCATTCTGCGTAAATCGAACCAAAAATTAATATTAAAAAACTGAACGTAGCCGGGCTAACTATGACATCGGGACGTGAAACACCTCAGTCCCCCCGTGTCCATGGGTGCTGTAAAGCACCCGAAACGTCGACAATTAAAAAAGTTAAAATTAAGCGCGACATAATCCGTAAAAAATTAGTTTCATTTAATGTGTAGTTTTCGCGTAAATATTAGAAAAAATTAAGAAATACATCAAATTATATATATATGCATTAAATATGTGATGGTCGTACCGCAATTTTTGAAAATTGTTCATGGATAACGTTGATCACTTACCATCAGGTGAGTCGTATTCTCGTTTTTCTACTCTTTCAAAAAATAATTCAAAAGCCACAAGACCTTCCTTTTAACTTTAGTCACCTTTAATACCATTAATGTGATTCTTTATTATCATTACAACCCAATACAAGTCCACTGCTGAACATAGGTCCCCTAAGGAATGCAACAAAACAAAATCCTTAGCCAGCAGCATCCATCGACTTTCTCCATCTCTTACCAGGTCCCCCAACCAGAGATACCTCCATCTTGTAGGGAGCCGCCCTACACTGCGCTAAATCGTTGAGGCATTTTACAATACACATTCGTATCCTAAATAATTATTTGGAGGCCGTACATAGAGCGAAGACTCTTAAGTTAAATGTTAATTTAGTTATTGAATTAAATATTTTGGATCTTTTGACTAATATTGACATATTGAATAATATATACAAATACAAATAATAATGTATACAAACTGCTTTTATATTGGAATATACATTTATCATCATGACATCCCTTTACCTGCCACACCAGAACCTTTCTTCCCCATCGGTTTACGGTTCTTCGAGCTATATGGCCGGCCCATTGCCACTTCAGCTTACTAATCCCTACATGGTCCTTTCTAATACAGTTATAAATAGAACATAATAATAATACATTTTTTTCTATTTCTTTTTGCGATCACAGTATAGTGGATTATATAAATCCCACAAATACATAATTAGTACATATTAAGGCTTTTGTTCAACTAAGACAGTGGAATTGACCGTTCAGGGTTTCATCACCACTTACCAGTGGGATTGTAGCGATTGTTGTTAAGAATAGAATAGAACAAGTGGTAAAATTATAAATTTTGTACAACCGACCACAATATAAATAATTAAAAATTAAAAAATTTGTACAACAGATTTCAATTTAAATTATTAAGAATAACTCAAAAAATATTGGTCAGACCCCGATCAAATATATATGGACCACATGAGGAGCACTATCTTTCAAATAAAAAGTAAGTAATCGAAATCGTTTCAACACACAAAAAAATATACAGTCGAAGTGAGTACCTCCTCCTTTTTGAAGTCGGTAGATAAAATGAGAACATCATCAATGTAGTCGAAGTCAATTAAATACGCATTATTAAGGATAACTAAAAAGTTCCTGGTGTGATCTTGATCAAATTTATATGGGACCACCAGATTTGAAATAAAAAATAATAATCAGAATTGATTCACCTAGAAAAAGGTTCTGAGGTATCACACATTTTTATGTGTGTTACATCAGTCGTAGTCGCCTCCTCTTTTTTCCTAAAGTCGGTAAAAAAAGAATCATTCTTATTCAATATAGATTACAAAAATAATTATTGGAAGTGTTTTAAGCTTTAGCAGTGGTTCGGAAAGAATCTCTGTCCTTGGAAAAACTGGCAAGAAACCCAGCGGGACATTTAAAAAAAACTAGCCTATATAAAAAAGAACAACATTCCTTATATTTTTTAAATTGTTTAAAGTTTGAACACAACATTGCAATGAATATTCTAAATAATATAACACAAGTAGCTGACCCGGCATATGTTGTTCGGCTCTTTCCGATAAGTGACTTATTATAAAATTTATCAATAACACAACCACAGCGCTACCTATCGGGCCCATACTGTGATTACCTTTTTTACACTAAGCCAAAGTATATTGCAAATATAAGTCATTTTGTTTAATTTACATAGAATTTGTTAATAACTTGACTACAGCGCAACCTGTCAAATCTTAGCTTAGTTATAAACCATCGATTTAACAAAAGGAAATGTGTAAAAGTATGACCACAATCGGTCTAATTAATCGTAAGTTACACGATCACTTACAGATGGACCGACGATTATATACGAAGTAAGATTAAAAAAAAAACAAAGCAATAAATCTAAATACTTTTTACATTCGATTAGGAAAAAAGAAAATTAAGTTTTCATAATTATAACATATTTAATGTAACGCGATAGATGCGAGAAACAATATTTTTTTTATTCTATACTCCTTAATTAGAATAAAAGTTTTGCTATTGAAAGAAAAAGAAAACGTTCCGTTATATAAAGCATAAGTTACTTACATTTCCACCGGAAGTGAAACTTTTATAGATGGTCGCGATGGCGCTCTACCGTTTTTGCTTATTTTTTGTGTCATTTTATTTCCCTCCAGATTCGATGATTCTAAAGTAATGTAACAGATTTACGTTTATAATCTATATCGAAATAATTTATAATTGTAATTCCAAAAGTCTGTTTTTTTAACGTACATAATTTTAAAAGTACTTTTAATTAATCACTAAAATATTTTGTACCGAGAGGCAGATTATTTTCATATTTTAAATCAAAGAAGTAACAAATGCAAATCTAAAATTTACCTTTTGGATTGTAGGCTTGGTAAAGGTCAGGAACCAGCAATATTTTAAATATGCTTCTCAAAGTGTTAGCACTGAATTTATACTTCGATGTTGCCAGCATGCAATAGTTGGCGGGACTGACGCGAGCTTCAACTTGGATCTCGCTTTTATTTCAGGCAGGGCGGTGAAATAACAGACGCCCGCCCATTGCGAGGGCAGTGTTTAAGCTTATTGAGGCTCCCACCTTTTAGCTCTGCACCTGCTTATTTTATTTTTATATAATTCTATACATATGTACGTGTCTATACCTTGGGTATAGATCAAAATGTTTATAGTTTTACCGTAATAATTTCTTTATTATAAGTCAATGCTTGACTACAATCCCACATGACGATACGTAATTATGAGGGTCTACTATTTGGTAAAACGCACTGTGTCAGCGTAACAAAAGCATATTCACTTTTGCAGACACCATTATTGTAATCTGGTGAATGTGACTGCAGAAAATTCTCATTTATTAAGAGAACGACAATAGATTATTTACTAAATATATCCTGAACCATCAACACCATTTTTCCAAAAAATCTGCTTGCCAATAATACAATAGGGTTGGTGTTACTTGGATTAGTTACCATTCCGCAAAGAAAGCGGGATGGTGATGCAATGCCGTCGTCGGTGACGTTGCCACCATCCAGAAGAATTTTTCATCATTAGTACCTCGTCTGTCAATCAACGTAGTACAACGGTGGCATATGAGGTTTGCAAGCAGAGAATAAGACAGCATATATTCGGCTATATCCCTACTTAACATCCGGTTGAATTATAGTGAAACACTTACACTTCTGGCACTTATAGTTGCTCCTACATAGGACTTACCTATAACAAAAAAGAATGTGCCAACTGTATTACTTGCCTAGCATATCGAAAAAAAATTTATTAGTAAATTTGATAGTAGTATATTAATTAGTCGTCTAGTAGTAAGTTTTTGAATGTATAGGCAATTACAAGCCTTTCTGGTTAAACTTAGACTTTTATTAGGTTGCTCTTTAGACTCTGCCTACCCCCTCGGGAATTACAGACATGAAGCTACGAAGCTTTGTGCAGACTTCAAAATGTCCACTGCTAAACATAGGCCCTTAGATTATCTCCGAAGCGTAATATTTGACATATTGTTTTTAGTTGTTATCCGGGAAATGTAGCCCATCTGTTTTGTTTCCCTCTGTCGGCCCACGGGATGTTATGATGTATTGAATTCTCTTACGCCACCACTACACGACAAACTGACGTAATAGTTAAACAATATTCCCTCTCACTCTAATAAAATTCCCAAAATAATATATAACTAATAAGAACAAGAACAAAAAAAATATTGTTTATTTAGCACACAGGAAAAGACATTCAGTCATGATGTTACAGTCTTACCAGAGACTCAATAGAAGTAATGGCGACATTATTGCAAGTTAATGTAAGTTTTTGGAATTAACGGTTTGTAATTTTGTAATTAACGTTTTGTAAGCCATCAAAGCAAAAAATTATAAAATAATATCCACGTTATAGTTAACTTCTGAAGTCGGTGCTCGGACATACTCGTAGTGCGTCGGAGAATTAGAGCTCCGGCTTCAGAAACTATTATGTGAAAATTGTTTTGTTATTTTTAGTTTTTTATGTTGGTTTACTGAAGTTTATATTTATATCTTTTTGAGTGAACTAAAAACTAGAACTTTGTCTAAATAGCTACATTAAAAACTTCATCTTCATTATTTTGTCATTAAATAAAATAAATCTTAAACTTTAATGGGACCATATCCGAAATACATTTTTTTTCTAAATCATTAAAATCGGTTCTTAACCATAATACGTAATACATATACATATATATAAATTATCTCGCAAAGCCCCTAAAATTCGATGCCCCCAGACTTTACCACAGATGACTAATTAATTTGATCACATTTACGCTCGAAAAAGAAAGTCACAAATTTAAGTGTGTTTGTTTGGGGCCTCGCAAGGAGCCCCTCTTAAGTGCGACTGCGAGGCCTTGTAACTACCTTCAAAGACCGCGAGTGTTACATTGACGGAATACGAGACTTGTCAGGAATTAATAGATATGAGTAGGTATGTCGTGTCAAAGCATGTTTGGTAGGATATATCTATTAGGTAGATCCTTGGAACGAAAGAAAAGGGGCCTCGCTGATGCAACTTCGCCCGCGTTTATATAAGTCCACGCTGCGGCTCTTACTGTAAGCTGTGAAGGACGCACAATAATCCACGAACACTGACTTTCGACGCTGCCAAAGGTTCGGCAGATTTTTCGCCGAAACCGAAACTATTACCAAAACTAGATTTCTTCCGCTTCTTGCCGAAACAGAAACCGAAACCGAATCTTCGGTCGGACACTATATATAATATCTATATTTGTTAGCTTTGGGGGCCGCGGGTTCGAATCCAGTTATGTCTTGCTAGCAATGAAAAATCAGGAATTCGTATTTAGAAAAAGCCAAAGTTAGGAGCTATTTAGGTGCCAAGTTTAAAAATTAGGTGCTCTAAAATTTTCACCGCAACGAACTGTTGAAATTTGCGTTGCTGGCAAAACGTATCGCTAGCAACGCAATGACGATTATAGATATACGATAAATATTAATAGCTAGGAATTAGGTTCTAATTAAGTGCTGAAAGATTATTGAGGTCGGATGTAGGTGACGGCAATATTCTGGGAATAATCGGGTCCAGGACCACCATTATTATATGATACCATTATTATAAGAAAATTGAAATTACACACAGGAAGTGGACCTGGTCGAGCCCCGACGGTTCGACTAAACATGAGATTGACTTCATTATGCCGACCAGACGACAACTGTTCAGTGATGCTTCAGTGATCGCGAGGGTGAAAATCGGCAGCGATCACCGAATGGTGAGAGGCACACTGAACCTAAACGTTAAGTTGGAGTGGTCACGTCTAACGAAGTCAACGCTCCGTTCCCGTAGTGCTCTAATCCAAAGTCCCGAAATCTTTCAGCGAAACCGTTTTCAGTGCCTAGAATATTGCAATGCAGTGGCCGATATTAATGACAAGCTCGTGGAAACTGTCCATGCGGTCGGAGCTAAGTTTTGCAAGACCCACCGCAGAAGAACACCAAAACACTCCGATCACACTCTTAATCTCATGGCTGTTAGACGGGATATGAAGCTGCAGTCTTCATTAGATTTGACAGAATACAGGCAACTGAACAGACAGATCTCCAAATGCTTGCGGCGGGACATACGCAACTTTAATACTGCTAGTATTGAAGAAGCGATCGAGCGGAACCAGGGCTCCAAAGTCTTTGCTAGAGATCTGTCTGCCAGAAAGAGCCAACTGTCGAAGCTGAACACCGAGTGTGGCAGCATCGTTTCCGGGACACCTGAGATTTTGAGTGAGATTGAGAGGTTCTATGGGCAGCTGTACACGTCATCGTTGGAGCCACACGCAAGTGTGAGTAACGATCCAAGAGCGAGTCTTATCCGACACTATTCCGAAGATATGCCGGACGTCAGTCTGAGCGAGATTAGAATGGCTCTCTAGTACCTTAAAAACGGTAAGGCTTCAGGCGAGGATGGAATTACAGTGGAGCTTCTGAAAGCGGGTGGAAGACCGGTACTTGAAGTCCTTCAGAAGCTCTTTAATTCCGTCCTCCATGGTGGCATTACACCGGAGGCGTGGAGCAGAAGTGCGGTGGTCTTGTTCTTCAAGAAAGGTGACAACGCTCTCTTGAAGAACTACAGACCGATTTCCCTTCTGAGCCGTGTCTACGTGCTGTTTTCGAGAGTCATTACGAATCGTCTCGCGCGCAGACTTGACGACTTCCAGCCTCCCGAACAAGCCGGTTTCCGAAAAGGCTTTAGCACCCTAGACCACGTACATACTCTTCGGCAAATTGTAGAGAAGTCCGAGGAATACAATTCAGTTATATATTATAGACTAGCTGTTCCCCGCAACGAGATATCTTTTATCAGCACCGCGATACGTTTTGCCAGTAACGCAAATTTTAACAATTCATTGCGGTGAAAATTTTAGAGCACCATATTTTTATACTTGGCACCTAATTAGCACCTAAAAAGCCTCATGTGTGCTCATTTGTCACTCTTATTCTATATAAAATAAATAAAAAACGGTCATTACGCGTAACCACAATCGTATGTACGCGTAACCATAATCGTAAAGCACAGTCCTGAGCCATTTATCTTAAATAAAATATAGAAATTATTTTGTCCCCGTGTAGAGGCCGTAGTAAGAATACCCACTACCCCATGTCTTCTCGTGGGTGTCGAAAGAGGCGATTTTTATGAAAACAGCAAATTACAACTAAAAAAAACTGCGGTTGCCAACCCGACCGCCAAGCGTAACAACTATGACAATATACCCCTATGACGAGAGTTCAACAAAAAATGAGATTGACTTCATTATGACGACCAGACGATAACTGTTCAGTGATGTCTCAGTGATCGCTAGTTTGAAAACTGGTAGCGATAACAGAGTGGTTAGAGGCACACTGAACCTACACGTTAAGTTGGAGAGGTCTCGTCTAATGTCAACGCTCGTGCTCTAATACAAAGTCCCGAAACCTTTCAGCTCACCCCTCGTGCTCTAATACAAAGTCCCGAAACCTTTCAGCTCACGTTACAAAACCATTTTCAGTGCCTAGATGATTGGAATGCAGTGGGCAATATGAATGACAAGCTCGTGGAAACTGCCCATCCAGTGGGAGCTAAGTTTTGCAAGACCGCAGAAAAATACAATAACTCTCCGATCACACTCTTAATGTCATTGCTATTAGACGGGACATGAAGCTGCAGTCTTCAGCAGATTTGACAGCATACATTCAACTGAATAAACAGATCTCTAAATGCGTACGGCGGGACTTACGCAACTTTAATAATGCTCGTACTGAAGAATCGATACAGCGGAACCACAGCACCAAAGTCTTTGCCAGAGATATGTCTGAGGTTTGCCGGTTTTCAAGCAACTGGATTCGAAAGGATACGGTATTAAGGTCAATGGCGAGTTTATTACTCACCTTTGATTTGCCGATGATAAATTCCTTATGGCAGAATCACTGGAAAATCTAAGCACTATGCTCAATGGCCGTAGTGTCTCCCAACGGATTGGTCTTAAGATGAACATGAACAAGACAAAAGTCATGTGTACCGTCTATGTAGTAGGTAGTTGTTGGGAGCACTAAACTCGAAGTTGTTGACGAGAATGTTTACCTGGGACAAATAGTCCGAATAGGTAAGTTCAACTTCGATCGTGAGGCAAATCGACGGATTCAACTTGGCTGGGCAGCGTTTGGGAAATTACGGCACATCTTGTCATCAGTTATACCTCAAAACTTGAAAACGAGACTGTTCAACTAGTGCGAGTAGCCAGTGATGAGCTATGGGTCTGAGATGTGGTCCTTCACTGCTGGCCGTATAAGGAAGCTCAAGGTTGCTCAGCGAGCTATGGAGAGGGATATGTGAGATGCGAAATGTAAGATGCGCTGTCTGATAGACTAAAAACGAGGATATCCGCAGTAGACCTGGAGTCACCCACATAGCCCAATGGATTAGTAAGCTGAAGTGGCAATGGGCCGGCCAAATGGATCCAAGAACCGACAACCGATGGGGAAGAAAGGATCTCGAGTATCAGCCTCGTACCGGCAGGCGAAGTTTAGGGTGTCCTCCCACTAGGTGGAGTGACGATCTGGTAAGACATGCAGGAAGTCAATGGATGTAGGTGGCTAGGAATCGTGCTTTGTGACATTCCTTGGGAGAGGCCTATGTTCAGCAGTGGACCTGTGATGGGCTGTAATGATGATAAATGATACACTGTCGACATCGATATCATAGCATTTTGAAACTTCTCTTCATTCTAGCTCGTAAAATCTACTGATGGACATGTGTCTTTCCCGTTGTAGATAGAATTTGCCTTAATCGCCGTTTGACACTGCTGTCCTCTGCCGATCGAATATTTTATGTCTGGCGTAAATGAGATGCCAACACGCTTACCAAGCGTGGTAACTATGGCAAATATCTCCCCTATGAGGCAATCTATGGGGTAGGCCGTAGCGGTAACGGTAAATGAGACGGTATACCGCCGTCTATAGAACGTCACAAAATTTAATGGTATTTCCCATAGACGTAACTTACGAGACCCGCGGGACGACGGTTCCGTGGCGCAGTGGCTTAGCAATCAGTTGTTGCGCTGGGGGCCGCGGGTTCGAATCCCGCACGGAACAAGTATTTGTATGGCCTACAAATAATTGTTCTGGGTCTGGATGTTTATCATTGTGCAATTTATGTTTGTAAACTGCCTCCACGATACAGGAAAAAATCCTAGTGTGGGGGTAACGTTTTTTAAAAAGAAACAAAAACGAATATAGGCGACGGATGTTCTTACAATGCTACCACATGGCAAAAAAAACTTTTTATAAGTCTTAAGAGAATATCCCATCTCATTCCGAGAGTGTCGTAAGAGGCGACAAATGGAAACAAACCAGGACCGGGATGGGTGTCAGCGTCTTCTCATAACAATAAAAAATACTGTAGTGACCAACTCGCTTCCCAAGCATGGCAACTATTGCAAATATCCCTCCTACGAGGCAATCTATGGGGAGGCTAAGCAGTAGATTTTTGATTGACTGTAACGGTAACAATTACAGTAAGGTTAGATGAGGACATATTCCACCTAGTAGTAAGTGAACGCTGCTTTCCATATATACCACAATATATCGATTAAGAATCAAAATGCAGCATTAACAAATAAATTTAAAAAAAGTTATGTAATGTTAATTATTTTTTTACTTAATGCCTTTTATTTATATTCTTACATTGTAGTCCGATTCTAAGTCATGTTTAAAATTTCAAATCTCTTTCTTTGGAAAGTTAGTTTAAAATCAATTTCAACATTCGACCCGAACAGACATACACGAAAGCGAGTAAATAAAAACGTGGTAAACAGATTCGAAGAAGTCTCCGGTTGTACTGATTCAGAATACAAAACAATATATATTATATGAATACTCATTAAATGTCGTCTAAGCTTTACCACAAGTTCGGTAAAAACACTGTCCTGGGAAGAACCAACAAGAAACCCAGCGAGACTTTTTTTAATGAATAATTTCATCATTACAGCCCTTCACAAGTCCACTGCTGAACATAGGCCTCCCCCAAAGAATGCCACAAAGCACGGTCCTGAGCCACCTGCATCCATCGACTTCCTGCATATCTTACCAGGTCGTCACTCCATCTAGTGGGGGGACGCCCTACACTTCGCCTGCCGGTACGAGGCTGCCACTCGAGAACCTTACAAATAATTTATATAATTGAATAATTTACAACATTACAATTTATACAATTAATACGAAAACATTTAGAAACAGCATGGTAGCGCTCACTTCATTCCCAGTGTTATCCTCAGACCCCAAACGCAAGATTTAAAAGAAGACATTAGACATAGACCCAAATATTTTATAAATAAAATTCCATTTTTGTTAGATTTTATGAAAGTGGCATTCACCAAGCGGTGCCGGCGCGTTTGAAATTTCTTGAATTATTCTTGCTACATAATTACCTGCTTGTTAAGCGTAGATCAATAACGTCGATTCTGAAAATGAGCATGTTTAAAATATACGTATATTATTCATTATATTGGAATTATATTTAAGTCCAAAATAATGATGGGTCTGGCACAATAATGTCTCATAGCACAATGATGTTTGTAAGTATTTTGACGTTACCTATTTTACTTTGCTGTACCTTTTATATAAGCTTCAATACGTGTCACGTAAGATTTTGCGCAATTTTAAAGACGACTATTGAATTTAATTTAAATGGAAAATCATAAATTGATGCAACTCGTGGTTCAAAGCGAAGAGCTTAGCTTAATAAAATTATAGACCACCATAACTGTGAGATTTATCATCATTTATTTTAAAATAATAAAAAATAATTGAAAAAAATAGAGAAATGAAACGATTTCTTCATAGCAATAACACAATGTACTTTATGAGAAAAATTCAAGTAAAAAGTTCCCTTTAAATATTTTGCTGTTTTGTAGCTACGAAAATGTTACGTCACTCTAACTACGAAATCGCTACGAAAATCACAGCCTAATTCTTTCATAAAATATTCAATCATTTTTCTTTATTTTGTCTTATCTCTCGTTATTTAACGTTGATCTGTCATTTTCCATATAACCAGCTAAACATGAGTAAAAGTCTCATCTCTTAGATTATTTTCTTTAAGACAGTTTAAATTTAATATTGTAGATAAAATTAAGTATTATGTAAGTTTAAAATATAATTGTAAGTTTTAAATCTATCGTTACTTTGAAGTACGTTATACCTGTCAAATATCTTATATTTTACACTTTTGAGTGGTCAAGCGGATATCTCAAGCTCAAATGTCGTTTCTTATCTTTCCATCCTTAAGAGTGGCTTGTTTGAAGTGAAAACTTCTTTAGGCACGTTGGGCACTTTTGGGATTGGGAAAACGCACTGAACTCGCGTGACCGTCACGATCAGAAACATATATACAGATGTGTATTTATTAATTTGTTTGTATTATATTGGTAATAATCATTCCTTTTGTTTGATTAAATAGTTTTAATAAGAAATACTCTTTATTATTTTTACAATATGATAATCAGAATTATGTTTGGTTTTGTGTTATTTTATTATTATTATAGTGAATTGGTTTACAGTTCTGTATTTTTGCATGTCTACTAGTAAAATATGGCTAAACTCACTACCTATACCACCATGTACTGTACCCACATTTGCAAAATAAAATATCTTTATCTTTTAAGAAGTTTCCTTTCACTTCTGTCGTGTGTCTGTTCTGTCTACAACTGAAAGTTTTTTTTTATCTATAAAGGTAAATGATGTAGAATTTATTAACTATTAAAAAAAACATTGAAATCAGATTACAATTGACGATGATGTCACGTGACATACATACATAAATTAACATACAGTCTAACTGAGAACGTCCTCCTTTTTTTGAAATCTTCTAAAAAGAAGGCGCCAATTGCTAATTGCCTAGCATAATATCATACAGGAGGCTAATGGGATATTGGGTTCGTGATTGTGTTAGCGATTGGCTAAACGTTGTCCGTGTAGCTTACTGCTCTTTTGGACTCTGCCTACCCACTTGGCATGCTATTTATGTATGTATACCTAAATTTAACAGCTACATTTTATCGGATTTAACAAATAATTATTTGATGAATTATCAACCGCTGATGTTACGGTCCGTGCTTTGTGGCATTCCTTGTCATGGGCTATAATGATGATGATTATGATTATCAAGTTTAAAATTATCTAATATAGATAAAATCTCATAGTACACTTAATTAAAACTAAGTGTACTGTGAGATTTTATCTCTATTTGATGGAATAGTTCGTTGCCACGAACTGGGTTTCTAATTACTAGGTAGATATGGTCAACATTCGTACAAAAGCTTTGTTTGAGTTTTTATGAATTTTAGTTATACAAGTATGACAGCCGTGTAGCTCGCCGTGAGATTTCATCACGGCAAGGGAGCGAAACGTGAACGAGTCCTCTAAGGACAAATTAATATGTTATGGGAAATTTTACGTGCTGCTTACCACGTATCCGGTAAAGTGGTAAAGAATAACTTCGTGGGCAAACTTAAATGACTGAGTAGTTAAAAAAGTTCCTATAGCATATTGTAAATATGCCAAATATCAATCATCTGGGTCCAATAGTCTTAGAGTAAGTAATAAACCAGGTGTGTTTTATATATATATATATATATATATATATATATATATATATATATATATATATATATATATAATACACCTGGTTTATTTTTTATAAATGATTATAATTTTATGTATTACAGAGACCACAAGGCAAATTAAATAAATCCTGTGTTTATTTTTTGCAACAATTTTTTGGACAAAATGCCCCATGGGTTATCTATTTCTGATATCCCATTCGTTTTACTTACGGAACCGAAACAAGGGAGAGAGAATATATTTATAATATGCGGTATGTAATTAAATTTCTTTTTAAAAATGTGAATGTCTTTTTGTCATTGACTAAACAATCTTAATGTGTGAATGATCAGATTTTGATCTATTAAAAAATATTATTATTTTTTCGTGTTTTCTTTTTGATTAACGTCCCTTGCTCCAATAATGCATCAGAGACAACTTTAGATTTCACCACATCACTCATACATCAGATATGAGTATTTATGGACGATAGTGTGAGTCTGTCTTTCTTTATTTGCTTTGTTCCGGTCTGTATTTTACTTTCTTAGAAGTTATCGCTTCAATTGAAATACACCACAAAAGCCTAAATAATATTATACGTCCCACAGCAGAGTACAGATCTCCTCTCATTATAACTGGAAGGATTTTTGGGCAGGGAAAATTCCTTCATGCTTGCGCCAATGTTTTTGACAGTTTCTTTTTATTTTTCATATGTGCAACCTGATAGTCATACAATTTTATTCTTTATAACCGACCACGTAGTCAATCAGTACTTAGAATCAACAAATTCACATATTCAACCGAATTACATCCCCGTCACCACGGGGATCTAATTCGGTTTGTTTACATACTTTAAAATAAATCTCAAGCAAATTTAAATAACATAAGAAAAACAAAAAGTATCGTCTATCAAAATTATACATCGTACCAGTGAGACATTTTGGGGTCGATATTCTACTAAATGACGAATATCTAGAAATATTAGCACTACCACATAGGTCACCATAACACACGTCACCCATAAGACTATGTACCAAAGAAACGTCATTATCATCGTGTTAATATTACACTAAAATAAATGGCAACAATTGCTTTCTTTTTATAATCTACAGAGCGCGCAAGAACTCATAAGTAGTAACCGGTACGACGCAAATACACAACAGTTAATTTAATCCGAAAGTTTCAGATAACCTTGCCCTTGTATATTTGGGGTCTCGTCGACTGGAACCTACCCCAACGCTCATTAAGTAGGTCGAGTTCACCGAAGTCAAAATCGATCCGACGTACTTAGATTTATTTAGGTTATTTGAGATGAGTCAATCTTTAAGAAACTTTGATGTTTAGAATACAAATACAAATGATGAAATAAGCAATAACATAAGCCTCCCCCATAGATTAGCTCATAGGGGAGATATTTGATAAGGTTGTTACTCTTGATAGGCGAGACGGAAACCACAGTTTTTAATTGTTTTGAGTTGTTATAGCAAATGCTGCAAGCTGCAACCCATCTTCTGTTTTAATTCCTTTTGTCGTTTGGTATATTGGATATTCTTACACCGCCACTACCCTGTTATTTTAATAATATTCAAAATTAAATATGACGATAGGCTTTTTTGTTCGGTCGTTAGGAATTTGCAATACTACAAAATTATTTGAAAATTAAAATTAAAAAATATTAAATTATAATATACTGCTGAAATACTATATTTTTTAACTTAGTAGACGAACAAGTAATGTTATCTTTTTTAAGTTGGGAGATCCTCATGAATACTCCCTAATGTGATGTTGTGACGGTGTCACACCAGGCTTTTAGCCCATGGTATTCAACTCCACTCAACTCAACAGTTTCACTGTAAAGCATTGCGCCAAGTACACTTTCAACTATAGTTACAATAATAATAATTACATTTTTACAAAAAATTATAAAATAAAAAAACCAAGTACATAACCGTTTTAGATTCAAAAAAAATTTTTGCTGAAAAAAGTAATAATAAAAAAATGCATGATTAAGAGTATCGATCAGCCAACTTGACATTGGAAGTCGTTTTTTTATAAGTTTTTTGAGTTATGCTCGTACTATAAAGTATAATGCACACCAAGTACATAATTTTTTTATTATTACTTTTTTCAGCAAAATTTTTTTTCGAATCTAAGACGGTAAGTACTTGGTTTTATTTTGATTATTAGTGTAAACATCATTATTAGTGCTCCGGAGTTGGCACCGGTTCTAACGCGTCTTTTCCGGTACTCCTACTCCCTAGGCGTAGTCCCGAAATCATGGAAGACAGCTTTTGTCCACCCGATCCCTAAAAAAGGCGACCGCTCAGACCCGTCAAACTACAGGCCTATCGCCATCACCCCCTTGTTCTCCAAAATAATGGAATCCGTTGTAAACTGCCGCCTCATGCGGTACCTTGAGGATCACCAGCTGATTAGTGACCGCCAGTACGGTTTTCGTCGGGGTCGATCAGCTGGTGATCTTCTGGTCTACTTAACTCATAGATGGGCGTTGGCAGTAGAGTCCAAGGGGGAGGCATTGGCCGTTAGTTTGGACATTGCGAAGGCCTTCGATCGGGTTTGGCACAAAGCGCTTCTTTCGAAGCTCCCTTCCTATGGGCTTCCCGAGAAATTATGCAATTGGATCACCAGCTTTCTTGCAGATCGGAGCATCAAGGTCGTTGTAGACGGTGCATGCTCCGACTACAAGCCTATTAACGCTGGTGTTCCACAAGGCTGCGTGCTATCACCAACGCTGTTTCTTCTGCATATCAATGATATGTTGCAAGCCGGCAGCATTCATTGCTATGCGGATGACAGCACTGGTGATGCTCTATACACCGGCCGTGCCAATATTTCTCGGGAAAACGTCACTGAGTACCGGAACAAACTTGTGTCTGAAGTCGAGTCTTTGCTGGACAAAGTCTCGGATTGGGGGCGACTAAATCTAGTCCAGTTTAATCCTCAGAAGACACAAGTTTGCGCGTTTATCGCTAAAAAGAACCCCTTTGTCGTATCTCCTCAGTTTCAAGGTACTCCCCTTGTTGCCTCAGCCAGTATCGGAAGCCTCGGCGTCGACATATCAAGTAGCGTGCAGTTTCGTGGTCACTTGGAAGAGAAGGCCAAATTGGCCTCTAAAAAGCTTGGTGTGCTCAGCAGAGCGGGACAGTATTTCATGCCGGCTCAACGCCTGCAACTTTACAAGGCGCAGGTATTCGGCCTCACATGGAATACTGTTCCCATCTCTGGGCTGGGGCTCCCCAGTGCCAGCTTCTTCCACTTGACCGCATCCAGCGCAGAGCGGCTCGAATCGTCGACGACCGAGTCCTTTCCGATCGGCTCGACTCATTGGCACTGCGAAGAGATGTTGCATCTCTTAGCATTTTCTTTCGCATTTACCATGGGGAGTGCTCTGAGGAATTGTTCGGATTAATCCCAGCCGCCAAATTTCACGAACGCACATCGCGGCAGAACTCCCGATACCATCCACACTATCTGGATGATTGGCGGTCCACCACTGTGCGATTTAGAAGATGTTTTCTTCCTCGCACAACTTCTTTGTGGAATAGTTTACCACCAGCGATTTTTCCGGACCGATAGGACTTAGGGACCTTCAAGAAAAGAGCCTACTTCTTTTTAAAAGGCCGGCAACGCATCTACAATTCCCCTGGTGTTGCGGTTGTTCATGGGCGGCGGTAAAATTTAATTTTCGATCCTTAAATTTTTTAAAACTTAATTATAAATGAACTAATAGCAATAGAGGTAGAGCAATTTCGAATTTTGCTGGTGCATTTAAGGGGAAATTAATTAGCGTACAGTTTTATTTTAAAAAGTAGATATTTTATGTTTTATAGCAAAATATAATTTTCGATACTTAACTTTTTTTTTAAATTATTTATATATCGGAAATGACAACAGGAGATCCCACTTCTGATGTCGGAGAATTTCAACAGAGGATTCCAATTTTCATCTCGGAAATACATCAGGATAGCGTTAACTGTTAAAAATAATAAAAGTGTGAGAGCGGATGTTCAACTTGCTCTCTTGCTTACGCAGTTTAATCATTATCAGTAATAAGACAACGTAACGCACTATACATCCAGTATAGTGAAATTACAGTTCGACCACACCGTAACACGTCTCCGCCACAATCACACACCAGTGTAACGTGATGTACGTAATTACATGATAACACCAAAATATGTAAATCAACAGCAACACTACTTATCTCAATATAACAGGACACCATCTCAGCAACACCAATCCTCCTTGACTGCACTAGAAGAATTACAACAACGAACAGAACCACGACACTATCTTAGCACTAGTAGAGTGACCGCACTCGTTGAATGACTTCTAGTCTTGACTTGCCAGAATTCGCAACCAATTAAAAAGTTAAACACTTATTCTTACAAAATATTTTAAGATAGTGTTTACTTTCCTCTTATATCAAATGGTGATCAATAGCAGCGGCAATGAATGTGTCCGCAACAACATAAGCGGACAGATTACTTCCACTCAAGAGTGAGCGCCACAGCACCACGCGTTCCACTAAACCCTCAACATCAAATCCCAATTTTATCGACTACGTAATACTCGCAGTAAACTGTAACACTTATCAACACATTAGAACACAGAAATACAACTTAGAGTTTTTAAGTCATAGCACGTTAAAGAAAACATGTTTTTTTTTTGGTACATCGTTTAAACGTTTTAAACTTTAAAATTAGCTAATGTAAATCACACCTCGTGTATCAAATTATAACATAACTCGACCAAGTTAAGCTTCCACAGAATGCAAACTATAACTCATTTAGAATACCTCCATTTTGGGTACATTAAGAAATAATAAAAGTACTTGTGGCTACTTTTTATTATAAATCGAACAAAATGATTTAACTTTTGGCTTAAAACATTTCACTGTAAACTTTCACTCTACACTTTAATGATTCGTCAGTGTAGTAAATACGACAACAAACTTGATTTAAGAAATTGAACACAAAAACAAAACGCGAGGCACATCATAGTATTTCACCAACGTTATAACCCTCACACTATTCAAAGGTTATAACAGGTGGGCAGTAACAGGGACTTTATCCCACTTCTGATATCGAAAATGACAACAGGATATCCCACTTCTGATGTCGGAGAATTTCAACAGAGGATTCCAATTTTCATCTCGGAAATACATCAGGATAGCGTTAACTGTTAAAAATAATAAAAGTGTGAGAGCGGATGTTCAACTTGCTCTCTTGCTTACGCAGTTTAATCATTATCAGTAATAAGACAACGTAACGCACTATACATTCAGTATAGTGAAATTACAGTTCGACCACACCGTAACACGTCTCCGCCACAATCACACACCAGTGTAACGTGATGTACGTAATTACATGATAACACCAAAATATGTAAATCAACAGCAACACTACTTATCTCAATATAACAGGACACCATCTCAGCAACACCAATCCTCCTTGACTGCACTAGAAGAATTACAACAACGAACAGAACCACGACACTATCTTAGCATTAGTAGAGTGACCGCACTCGTTGAATGACTTGAGCGGAATCTCTCGCGCACGGCACCTACAGTGAACTTTATACTACCGACACAAGAGGGGGTTTCTCGATATACCCTCCATTCTACCTCGATCCAACCGGGTATTTTATAGACACTGCGACATATAAATAAACTAATAGCAATAGAGGTGGAACAATTTCGGATTCTGCATGAGCATTTAAGGAGTAATTAATTGGCATACAATGAAATTTAAAAAAGTAGATATTTTATGTTTTATAGCAAATTTTAATTTTCGGTAGTTAATTTTTTTTAAATTATTTTTAAATTGACTAATAGCAAAAGAGGTGGAGCAATTTCCGATAATGATGGAGCATTTAAGGAGCAATTAATTGGCATATAGCTTATTTGAAGAAAATAATGTTCTACGCTAACTTCCTTCTGGTTACAATCATGTACACAATTAACTACACAACAAATTAGAAATAGTATAGTAGTGATCACCTCATTCCCAGGGGTTATTGTCATCCATAAATTCCTTAATATTATAATAACCCTTTTTATACAAACTTAGTTTAATAAAGTTTTTGAACTTTGAGCAGGTCAAATTTAGTAAATTTAAAAAATTCCAGTTGTTGTAAAAGCTTATACATCGCCCCAAGAATGAATTACTGACTCGGTGGAGTCGAGTAACAAGGGCGTAACTATACTAAGTATAATCTACAGAATCAAAATCTATATCTAGAAAAGTACGAAATAATTGATAGATGGAAATAATTTTTAGTGTTATATGGAAACAATTGACAAACAAAATGATAAATGACTGTATAAAGTGTTGAGGTTTCGTAAATAATTAAATATATGAAGTTAAAAATTTGGTTAGGTTATGTTGACAATTGATTCGAGAATATATACACTGTAGTCTCACGCCTACACGTTTACATACATATACATATGTTAAACGAGTACTTGGCGTGAGACACTACAGTGTCTCCGGATATAATTTGCAAGGGCTGCATGATTGAAATACGAACTGCCTTTATAAATTTATCTACACAAATAGTAGATGAAACGGATATTAAATTGAAATAATTATTTAGTAAATAGATTTTATGCGGACGCTACTACTATTAAAATATATAACTCTACTTAATATTGAATATATGAATGGTACGATTTAATATTTTGTGACCTATTTTAATATGTTAAGATCAGTTTAAAAAAAACTCTAATGCTAAAATAGCAACCGAATAGATAACTGAAAAATAAAGAAGGCATTATTATATTATTAGTTAATATCTAAATCCGAGTTTTATTCAATTTTCTGAGTTTTTTACCGAGGTTAACTGTGTTTTATATTTCTTTGAAACTTTGAATAATCTTCCGTAGATTCTTAATGTTTGGAATAAAGACCTCAAAATTATAATTTTAGCACAGGTAGTTTTATAAAATAGCAAAAATATTTTAATACAATGGTTTATGACCATATTTATTTTTTATTATTGGTTCTTTTGGTCGTAAGTACAAAAATGTCATTAAAAAAGTTTAAAGTTTTAAAATAGAGTAAATTAATATTTTTCCTTAAGTTTTTGATCCAATCAAATTAGTTTTAGTGATTAAAAACCCACCGAATGCACAGTTATACCTCTCTGCGAATTTGAGCATTTCGAGGGACGGCATAATTGTAAAATCAAAGCGTCAATCCTAAAATGTCAATTTCAGTGTTGAATTTGTACCGCAGACATCTAATGAAACCGTTTCTCCATAAAGCATTTCATCAAACAAAATACACACTATAGTTTGTAGAAAAGTCAGGCCAGATATTATCTTTTTATATCATAAGGGTAACAAACCGTGCTGGTATGTTTGTGTTATATGCCCTAATTCTAGGAGCACCACCTGATGGTAATTGGATGTTGTGGTCCCTAGACATGTCTACATCAATCCCTGATTAAGGATTAAAATGTAGATGCGTTGCCATCCCTGACGAATAAGATGGAATGTCTCGTTTCCAGTAAAAAAGCAGCATTGAGCTGCTATTTTACGCTGGAATTCTGTGAGAGCGTAGTCCTTTCCAGGTAGAGAGTGTGTTGTCATTGGTAACCATAGATATAGAATAGTAAGTTTACACTAAATCTATGGTGGTAACATATGGGTCTGAGACGTGGTCCTTCGTGGCTGTGCTCGTAGTTTCTCTGCGTGATAGACTTCAAAATGAGAATATCTGCAGTAAAGCCGGAGTAACCGACATAGGCCAACGAATCAATAAGCTGGCGTGTTGAGAAGCCGGCTAGTAGCTCTAAGAACCGAATGACAACTGATAAAGTGGCTGTTTGGTAGTGGCAGGCGAACTGAAGGGCGCGTCAGCACCTCACTAGATGGAGTGATGACCTGGTAAGAGAGTGCAGGAAGTTTATGGATGCAAGTGCCTCAGGACCTGTGTGGCATTCGTTGGGAAAGGCTTATGTACAGCATGATGTCTAGAAACAATCTAACAACACAAACGTCTTTGGAAATAGATCATCACTGGCAACTAGGTTACGTCGAAGACGTGATATTTCTCTAGTGGCCCTATAAAAAAATTTTAGAGCATTCAGCGAACTATGGTGAAGACTGTACTCTCAGTTTCTCTGCGTGATATAATCCATACAAACACATCCAACAGATGTGTACGCTGAAGTGGCAAATAAATATTTAAGGTTTTCTTGTAGTAGACTCGACCCGGTTAGATGGAGTGACGACAGTGAGAACCTGGTAATTTTACCAAACCTTCATTATATCTTGTGCTTATAGTCTTAATTACAGCAAATTAAAGTTAAGTCAAATTAGTATACAAAACCGCAATAGTCAATTCGATAACGTTTGTACGATACGTTGGAAAATATTTATTACATATTCGCTGTGAAAGTAACAAGTAAGTAAATATGTTTGTAACAAACAAAATTTAAATCTATATATATTCTGCAGCAAGATTCAACAAACATCAGATAGAATTCAGGTTTTTCACATTAAATGCGCTTGTATACAGAATATTCACGGAAATTAAAAATATATGAAACGAAATATTCGAAAATTGTTAATAGCGCACATAGTTTGTAATATTAAATTTCGCTCAAGCGTGTATTCATTACGTACCTAGATATCGCGATAAAGCTGGAGCTCCGGGGCGCATCACAACTGTTACCATAGCAACGCCCGGGGCTCCCTTGCAGCCGGGATGCGTAGGGTGGACATGATATTGTCATTTACCGATATGTACGTATATTAAAATCTACATATGAAAACTTCACAAAGGGTTAAAGTAGAAAATTAAATTATGGAAATAATTAAATGTTGCTTTCCACATAGTAAAGTCATAAAAGCTTGGTAGTGTTATCTCTTTGTTGATTTCGACTATTATGAGACCTTACGTTCGAATATTGTGTACTAGATACCTACTGTGTTAAGTTATAGTTAAATTAAATAGTTTATTTTATAACATAATTATATAATTATAAATATTAAATCAAGCTGTCTCTAGACAAAAATTATATGAATAATTGTACAAAATTATAGTAAACTCTTAAAAAACGTAAGGTATGACCTTACGAACAAAGATTATTTCACTTCCGCATTAATTTTATAATTATTCACATTAATTTTGCACAATTCTGTAGATAGTCCAGACATATTAGGGATGATATTTTACTATATGATTAAATGATTCCTCTTCCCTTTTACATAACCTTTAGTGAAAAACGAGCAAGCTCTTGTCTTCATTCATTTATTCATTTGTAGTAGCGATCTACTACCACAAACGCTACTACAAATAATTTACCTGTATCAGATACCGACGCGGCACTGATGAAAGCTTTCAACACAAGTGCTTTCTCTTTTTTCCCAGGAATCTATTTCCGTCAGATCGTTCGTTTGTTTTTCTGAAAATTACTTGATGTCTTTGAAACCTGAAATGGTAACTAGATAACACAATATAAAAAAATTGTGTTACCTAGTTTTATATATTTTAATAAGGTAATATTAAATATTGTTAAAAATAAAACGCACGTTGATAAAAAATGGCATGTAAAGTATTGTATCGTTCTCGACTCACCCTTCTCCCTTCTAGCTACAGCCATCAACATCTCAAAGAAAATTCTAAGTTCATTATAAAGACTACGGATAAGCATACAAAACGGATTTATAAAGCATAGAGTGCTTTGGCAAAATATCTTTCTTTTAAGAAACTTAACGAGCTTTATTTTAAACTAGCAACCCACCCATACGCCCCAGCTTCGCCTAAATATTAAAGAACATTAATTATTTTTATTGAGTTTTTTTTAAAGAATCATGTTTTTCGAATAATATATGACCTCGATCCCTCCTAGCATTGCTCTCTATCTGTTCGTCATATGTTGCATCACAATCGATCCAGCCAATCCGAAGATATGCCTGGACAGACAGACAGACAGACAGACAGACAGACAAAAATTTTGAAAATGGTTATTTATGTCTTAATAACATTTAAATAACCCCCTGAGCTTAATATAAGCTAATATTTTAACAATACAGGCAGACACTTGAATTTTATTTATAATATTGATATAGATTTACTTTTTCCATACTAAAGCATTAAAAAGACAAATCAAAACTGATATCGGGAAAAATCGATCATTGCTTTTAGCGGGCGATGCCCACAGGCGGGGTTTTAGAAAGGAAAAGGCATTTACGTAGTATAGAAACCATGGGGCAGCGTTTAGGTTTTTTTTTAATATCATATTAATTTAACTCACTTCTAAAAAGGAAGAAATTATAAATTTCATTTCCAATGTATTATATGTTACACGATATCTATAAAGTCAGACAATCGATTTCGCCAATTTCTGTTTACCCATTGATTAAATACTGACGGCGTCGTAGTGCAGTGGCTTACCAATAAGTTGCAGCGCCAAGGGCCGCGGGTTCGAATCCCGCACGGAACAAGTATTTGTACGGCCTACAAATAATTGTTCCGGATCTGGATGTTTGTCCTTGTGAAATTTATGTATTTTAACTGCTCCCACGATACAGGAACAAATCCTTGTGTGGAGGTAACGTATAAAAAAAAAAAAGAAAAAAAAAAACAATATAAGGAAATAAAGAGAATAAAGTGTCTCTATTTTAATTACGTAAAGATAATCTAGGGAAACCTATAGTAAGGCCTATGTTAATGCAATACGATTTGAGGTAAATATATTTTGATAAAAGCTGTTGGATTTCTGAACAAATAAAATTAAAAAGTAAATAATTTCACTGTTTCCATTACCGTTACATAACTTTACAGCCTATTAAAGTCCATTGCTGAACATAGGCCTCCCCCATAGATTGCTTTATATGGGTGATGGAAACCACAGTTGCAATATGAAAGTTTATTGGTTTTAGGTGCTTCTTCGACAGCACCTAAATACAATAAAAAAGAGTGTCAGGTTCTTTATACTTATCATATGAAATAGCAGCTTTAAACTGTTATTTTACGTTGGTATTCTGTAAGAGTGTGATCCTTCCCCGGTCGAGCGGACCCATTATACTGCAACATCAAAGATAATATAAACATACACCGAACCATAGCCTTGTGAAATAAATCCCTGAATTCAATTATGCTTCTTTGTGAAAAAATTAAAATTATATCCACGCGTATAAAACAAGCATGTTCTTCACAGAGATGGCTTTAGTTCGTAATTTTTTTACGTGGTAGAGCCATGCTGCAGCTATATTAGTAGTATAGTTGTAGCACGAATGGGTCTGCTCGACAGGGGAAGGACCACGCTCTCACGGAAAACCAGCGTGAAATAGGGCTTAACGCTGCTGTATTTCGTATGGTGAGTGTAGGGAGCCGGAGACCCTTTTCACTGGCGGAGAGGCATTCCATCTTGGTCCTCACGGGTGACAACGCATTTGCATCTTGAGTCTTTATTGAGGATAGATGTAGATGTCTACGGGTCACAGTAACCACTTACCATCAGGTGGACTGTGTGCTCGAATGTCACCCTATCCTATAAAAAAAAATAAAGAACGATTTATCCAAAATTGTGTATAGCAGATTACTTCACAAATTGTTTGTGCAGAACTCCTAGTGCACATACTGATCTGCTCATGTGTAAATCTCTGCTTCAGCAAACAAAGTTATGCGTAACTTTTCTAAGCGTACTTTGCAGCGTGAATTGAAAATGTTCATCCCGAGAACGCTTTGCCTTCAGTCGTTAACATATAATGTATTAATGAGTTAGTAGTGAATGAACACTACACGTTAAATTAAACTAATTGGATTTTATCGCGTTTAATTTAACTTTAATTCCCCACGTTTCGTGCTTCACAGCACCCATGGTGACGGGGGGGGGGGGGGGGGGTTTACGTCCTGATGTCATAGTTAGCCCGGCTACCTTCAGTTTTGAATATTAATTTATAAATATTATTTTGCAATTACAAAGTTACTTACTTGAAGATATAGCAGTTGTAGTAAAAATTTTACCGCTGGGTTTCTCGCTGGTTCTTCCCAGGACAGCGGAATTTTTCAAACCGGTGCGGTGGTAAAATACACTTATGAGTGACAATAAGTATGATTTATAATTTATATTGAATAAAAATGTTTATATTTCTAGTTCTGCCTTTTTGAAACATTGCCCGTGATATAGACCAATGTATAGGAGAATATTTTATTTACTGCAAAATTATGTTTGTCATTCGATCCGTTTTACCATTTCGTTAGAGCAAAAGCTGGCTGTATTTCCTCGATGAATGGGTATACTTAGCTTTTGGGCGAGAAAAGAACGGGGACGACCGGTCGCGGATACAGTTCCTTTAGAAATATTTGGCGATTATTGTTAAATTCAATATTGCCAGAGTTCGTGAACATGTAATGGTGGTGTAATAATATCCACTACCTCGTCCAATGAGTGTCTTAAGAGGCGACAAAAGGAAACAAATAAGCTTCATGGAATGAAATCTTCTATCGTCAATCTTGCGATACCCACGAGACAAAAAGGGGAGACTTCACCACATGACAACGGATGTTAGAGTATATATTTATATATTCATAATTAATTAAAGCCAGCCATAACGTCTAATCCTGAATATTAACAAATTAATGGGGATGTGAATTTGTGTTTGTTTGTCCTTCCTTTATATAGATACACTCATAGTAATGTATATACTCTTAGAAAAATTTAGAGAGACCCCTAAAAAAGGTTTAATTTCTCTTGTTACTTACTGTTCTCGTGCATACTGGCAACAAACTTTTATAAATGCGAATTAAGAAAAAACAAAGTTTAATTTTTTTATTTCATTTGTTTTTATGTAATTATTGTGTACTTTTAAATTTGAGTTTCTATTTAGATTTTGTTTAAATTTTTGCCTTGACTGCCTTGTTTATCGTGTTAAGTGTAAATTGTTATTGTAAATATACTCAGAATGCCAGATATAAACGCCACTTAAGTTACTAAGGCTGTTACATTAATTGAAAATGGGCACACCTACAAACATGTGGCTCAAAACTACGAATATCAAAATATGTAAGACACCGAGTTGCCAAGGAGTATCGGCAGACCGGACCGACGTAAACGGAAAAATGTGGCCAGAAATGACCGGTTCATCACTACCAGCGTGTTCAGAAACTGGACTTAAACTTCTTCTGAGGTAAGAACAAAGCTTAAGTAGGTACTAGGATTTACAGTAAGTACAAAAATTCACTCTTGCCTGGCCTCCTTGCCACATGCTATCGAGTAGTTCTCGAGTGGCTCGACCACTTCTGCACAAGCATTGATTTAAGCGTGGAGACGCCCGGGAGAGACGTACAACATTATTGGTAAGGTGACATATGGTGAAGGGTCAGTTTTGGTATTGGGAGCTATTTGTATGGGAGCAAGTACTGAACTTCGCGTTTCAGAATGGGTCACTATAGCAGCACGATAAGTAACTGAGATTTTGTAAGAAAATGTAGTACATTTGCCCTTTTTGTAGGAAATAGATTAGTTTTTATGCATGATAATGCACGCCACCATATTGCGGCCGTAGGTGTGGAATACCTTCGAGACATTGAAATCAATGCTATGGGGTGGCCAGCGCGCTCGCTCAACTTGATCTCCATAGAGCATGTATGGGATAAGCTTGGAAGCGAAATTAAGAAAAGAAATACTGCTCCCGCTAATTTGAGAGATCTTTAAAACGCATTACGGGAATAATGGAACGCAATCTCTCAAGATTTTATTGATAACTTTTTTTATATAGGAGAGGAGGCAAACGAGCATGCGCCGCCCATGAATAACCGCAACACCAGGGAAATTGCAGATGCGTTGCCGGCCTTTTGAAAAGGAGTAGGCTCTTTTCTTGAAGGCCCCTAAGTCGTATCGGTCCGGAAAAATCGCTGGTGGTAAACTATTCCACAAAGAAGTTGTGCGAGGAAGAAAACATCTTCTAAATCGCACAGTGGTGGACCGCCAATCATCCAGATGGTGTGGAAGGTATCGAGAGTTCTGCCGCGATGTGCGTTCGTGAAATTTGGCGGCTGGGATTAATCCGAACAATTCCTAAGAGCACTCCCCGTGGTAAATGCGAAAGATAATGCAAAGAGATGCAACATCTCTTCGCAGCGCCAATGAATCGAGCCGATCGGAAAGGACTCGATCGTCGATGATTCGAGCCGCTCTGCGCTGGATGCGGTCAAGTGGCAGGAGCTGGCACTGGGGAGCCCCAGCCCAGAGATTGGAACAGTATTCCATGTGAGGCCGAACCTGCGCCTTGTAAAGTTGCAGGCGTTGTGCCGGCATGTAATACTGACCCGCTCTGCTGAGCACACTTGGCTTTTTAGAGGCCAATTTGGCCTTCTCTTCCAAGTGACCACGAAACTGCACGTCACTCGATATGTCGACGCCGAGGATTCCGATACTGGCTGAGGCAACAAGGGGAGTGCCTTGAAACTAAGGACTAGGACTAACTTGATTAGGAGTATGCTAAGAAGACTGGAAGTAGTTAAGTACTCTTTATAGCCCACGTTATAGCTTTTCTTAAGTATTTGTGAAAAAAATTAATAAAATGTTTAGTTCAAAAATTTTTAATTGGATGAATTTTTCGTTCGTTTGTTTTTCCGACGTTTCCAATTTTAAATTAATTTAATTTTAAAATAATAAAAATAATTTTTTTTCCTAATTTTTTGATAACTAAGTACAAAGGAACATGACACCGCGTACAATTACTATGACAAAATATTTCTTTCCGAAATCTACGAGTACATTTACGTAACTCACATATTATGCCACAATCATCATTACAGCTCTTTATAAGTCAACTGCTGAATTTTGGTTAACCAAGGAAGACCACAAAACACGGTGCTGAGACACCTGCATGCATGGACTTCCTGCATGACTTACCAGTGCGTCATTGCACGCGTGTAGTGAAAGACCGCCTGTGCGTCTAATGAAGGGCCGCCCTTTACTTCGTTTACCGGTATGAGACAGTCGCTCGAAAAGCTTTCTCCCCATATGTTGTCGGTTCTTTAAACTATAGTATAGCCGGCTCATTGTTACTCATGTTACTCTGATTCTACTGCGGAAATCTTTATTTCGTATCCTATCATGCAAAGAAACTTCGAGCATAGTGTTTTATATAGTATCTGCGAAAACGTGTCACAGACACCAAGGTGATTCCATAAATGTTCCATTTTGATAATGTGGGCTCAGAAATTGACTGATAATATTTGTTAATTTTAATAAACGCAAGTGAAGCTGCAGGATAATACAATAATAGTAAAATAATAAGCACTTGCCTCAAAATTCATAGAATGCGAGCAAGCCGAGTTCCATTTTAAAGGAAATGTACAATTTTATGTACAAATTTATACGTGGTAGAGCCATGCTGCAGCTATATTAATAGTATAGGTGTAGCACAAATGGGTCGGCTCGACCGGGAAAAGACCACGCTCTCACAGGATACCAGCGTAAAATAGCAGCTTAATGCTGCTGTGTTTCGTATGGTGAGTGTAGAGAACCGGAGAACCTTTTTACTGGAAAAGAGGCATTCTATTTTAGTCCTCACGGGTGACAACACATCTGCATTTTAATTTGCAAACGAAGATAGACGTAGATGTCCATGGGCCGCAGCAACCACTTACCATCAGGTGGACTGTGTGCTCGTTTGTCATCCTTATTCTATAAAAAAAAAATTAGTGCCGATATTATAATATACTCCAAACCGAAATTTGGTCATGGCGCCCAGTTTTAACGCACAATATAGTGCCCGAGTGTATGCGCAGGCGCAATTGCACTTTTTATTTTCTCACTCTCATAGTACGATCGGACGGTAATTCATCACCACCGGAGAGAGATCAGGCGCAGGACTAACGCCGTTTAGGTGCTTTCCGATGCAAGGATTTGAAACACCGTCAAATTCCTAGGAGAAAACCCAATAACTGATTTCGGCTCAACCCGAAATTCGAACTCGAGGCCTCATGATCAGCAATTACGTTACGTGCTCAGCGGTGAAAGAAAACATGATAGGTAACCTGCATATCTGAGATATTAATAATATTTAGAGGGCTTGTGAAGTCCAAAATACTGTCGGAAATGAGAGAACGTCTCAACCGTAGAGGTGAGGAGGCTGCTCATCGCCTCATTGGCCTCCTCTGAAAGACCTCACCTGTGGGCTGGCCCAGCTGCAATAGGACTGGTCTTTGTGGTCCGAGTCGAGCTCTAATTTTGTTTCAATTGATGGTATTGACAAACAGACGTCTTTAAGTGTCGCTATGTAAGAGCGCCCGGTTGGTGACTGGCAGCAAATGGGTCTCAGGCGCGATAACATCGTAGTTTATTCGCTCTGTGAGATCGAACAATGCATTACCATTGGGATTGCTTGTAAGCGAGTTCTAGGAGGAATGCTTACCGTTGAGGTCTCCATCTATTAGGATACTGGAGCCTAGGCTAAATAATTTTGCAAAGTCTGTTTCAACTATGCGTTTGAGTGGCGGTAGGTAAGCCGATACGATGGTAAGTAGCGAATGGTCAGAGAGCGCTACCCTACAAATATAAACTTCTATGTTGGTTAACGGGGGGCGTCGATTGTTACGCAGTGCAAGGACCTTTTGTAGTAGATCTAGGTGCCTCGTCTAGGGCTGATCATTTCTTACTAAGGTGTAGTTTGCGATCTTAGGGTTGCGGTGGCTAGGTTTGAAAAAGGTCTCTTGCACCTAACATTACGTCTATATCGTGGTTGCGCAGAAAGAGCTCGATCTCGTCTTTTTGGTCTCTGAGGCCGTTCACGTTAAAGAACGCGACAGTTAGAGAGCGTAGTTTAGTTCTACTTAAAGATTGTACCGCCATTTTGATTTTAATTGAGGTATTTAGGCGCATTGGATAGACCAGATTGCGTCGATTAGCCCTATGTGCTCCTTGAGCTTATCCTGTGGAGTAGTGGCTCCGCGTCGTTTGCGTGTCAAAGAGGATAATTCATCAAAGTTAATGTATCTGATGAAGCCACAGACTAGCGAGAAGTCAGCGGTGAAGGAGGATGAGCCTTGTGGGACGGGCTTCGATTTTGGGGCCTGGGGAGTCGGCACTGGCCGTGAAGCGACTAGTGCCGGCGGTTTAACCCAATTGGGTTTTGGCGTGGAAGGCGCGGGAATACTAACACCTTGCTCGGTCGCTCCAGCGACTGGGGCGGACTTGGTGGTGACTTGAGGTGCGGAAGTTGGCACTAAAGGCGGTGCGGATTTGGGGGCAGGCAGCCGAGAGCGAAACACACAGGCTTGACCCGCGCTTCCGGGACGGCTTCTATCTCCGCGCTGCTTCCTTCGCGGCGCTTTGGAACACTCGCGATAATTCGCTGGGTGTCCTTCCTCACGGCAATTGACGCAGCTCGGGAGTTCCACCGTCTCGGGCGTGCGGGGGCAGTCAGTGTTGCCGTGGTCACCTAGGCACTTGACGCACCTAGGCCTGACGTAACAATTTTTGGCCGAGTGGCCGAACAATTGGCATCGGTGGCACTTGCCAATGATGCCCCTATGTCGGGGGCTTCAACTGCAATCCCCATTATTAGGCGGACTATGCAATTGATAACATTCTACCTAGCAATCATCCATAATAAAATAGATACCCCGACGATATTAACCAGAGTGGGGTTATTGGCTCCGATGCGGCTGGGCTATGATGGTGAGGGGACGGTGGTACCGTGGCGGCGGCCGCGTCTTCTGCGGCGGCCGCCGGCGCGCGCCAGGTGCGGCGCTCACGCGCCCACTACTCGCGCTATACGGCTTATTGGAGATATGCTCGCACATGATTACGAGACTGACTTATTTGCTGATAGCTTTAGGCAACTATGTAATAAAGCTCTTCTATTTTTGACATCCAATTTTGACATATTGTAATATATTCATTTAATCTTAGCTTAGTTAATTTGACAATGATATTTTGTTTACTCTATTTGACATAATATAATTTTCTATTTGGCAACTATTTTTTTATCTATTTGGCATCTATTTTTATTTTTAATTTTATTTGGACATGTATCCTAATCAATTACTTATTATTTAAAAGTGTAATTTGTAAATTATCATGCTGACGTTTTGGGCATACTGTAAGGCAGCATGTACAGTGTTTTAAAATAAATAAATAAATAAATTAGGATGCAGATGTGCAGATTTAGTACAGCAGCAGTTGGCTAAAATAGGGACTTAATATGACTTCACACAAATTCTTTGTTATTTTTTTAATTCTTGTATTTTTTTTTCTTTGTGATATCAAATAAAGTTTTCTTTCTTTCTTTTTACACAGTCCACTTAATTGTACAAAGTAGATGATGTCGCTAACAGACAATATTCAAGTGCGTATTCGGGCTGACCGAGGAATAAGATGCCACTTTACAAGTAAAAATTGTCTCCGGGTTTTGTTACATCGCTATTTTTTTTCCGGCCGAGCCAACCTATTCATACTGCACACAACACCCGGTAGCTAAATTTACTTAAAAACTTACTTTTCCAAACTAACTTTTTACCTGGTAAAACCAAACCGGGAATAAGGTTAATTTAAAATTTATTTTGTATTTCCCATTATGTATTTTTGCATAACAGTTTCGTTAACTCTTTTTACTTTAAAAATTTCATTAAAAATTGCAAGCATCGCTATTTAAACAAAAGGCTTAACAAATTACGCAAATGTCACTTTTGATTCAGTAAAATAACTGACGTAGCTGAAATATTCCGCTCCGAAACTATGCATAGGAATTTGATATCAGTTTATTAGTAGAAACCTGCAGTCACTACTAATTCCGGAACCAATATTTGGATATCTATGCACCTTTGTATGTAGTATTCATTGCGCGAAAACGCCCTTTAGGCCCGCCATATACATACGGAATTCCGTTTCGAGATTCCGTTTCGGAATTTCGAACGGTCGGCCACACAGAAACGGAATCCCGTTTTGCCCGCAAAATATCGAACGGAAAACTACCGTACGTGTGTGGCGGGTCATAGATTTTATATGGACTTGCTGCGTTCGGGATTCCAAATCGGAATATCGAAACGGAATCTCGAAACGGAATTCCGTATGTATGTGGCCGGCCTTATACGTTTGTCAATGTTGACATTCACAGTGCATGGCTATAGCTGAGTTAACAACTGCATTTGATTTGGCTTTGTGTTCTACCTTTGTCATAAACGTTTAATTAAATCCTCGGAATTTAAGCATTCCGTCGTTAATCTGCTATTGAAATTACGAAATTAATAAAACAATATTTTTTATATCTTGACGGAATAACTCGCCGGGAGTTCAATTTTATTCGCTTTCTGATTTAGTTTGTGCTCAGCTTTAAAGGAAGATATCGTGAGCAAAATCCGAGAATTAAAATTTACTTAATGGATATCTCAGCCTGAAGAATGGCGTTCCAGCTGCAGCCATGCCGCAGCTGTGTTACGGTAGTTCCTGAAAATAATACAATTCCAAAAATAATACATTAGTGCTGTGTTTCAAATGCTAAATGACTAGATCCGGAACCACTTTTTACTGGTAATGATGCATTCCATCTTAGTCCTCAAGGGTGACAACGAATTTGCATTTTGATACTAAAACAAGAACAGATGTAATATAGTTGCCTATTAGACACGTTATGTACTTATTATCAGATGAACTGCGTGCTCGCTTCATTACCTGTCATCCATACTTGTTTTTTTTTATAGGCTAAGGGTGGCAAGCGGGAATACAGTCCACGTGATGGTAAGTGGTTGCTGTGGTCCATAGACATCTACATCTATTCCCAACTAAGAATCAAAATGCAGATGCGTTGTCAGCCGTGAGGATTAAGATGGAATGTCTCTTTTCCAGTAAAAAGGGCCTTCGGTTCTCTACACTCACCACAAGAAACACCTCAGCATTAAGCTGCTATGTTACGCTGGTATACTGTGAGAATTGACAGACACCGGCAAATTATTTCAATCCCTTTAATTTTTATATTTCTATATTGGTGTATATATTCTATACGCTGGTAAGAATACCAGAAGTGAGAACGTGGTGCTTCCCTTTTAATAAATTTAAAAAAAAAAACTATGTTTACGACGAAATCTCGTTCTCAAATAATTTTTTTTTTTATTTCATTTAAGAAATGTCTCCGAGTCGTGATTTGAGACATTTCTTGTTAGATTCTTTTGCGATGCTTAGAGTTTGAATTCAATTAAAATTCGTTATAACCTGCAATCATACGAGATGCCTAAAACACCATTTTATACGTGGTAGAGCCATGCTGCAACTTTATTAGTTGTATAGTTGTAGGACGAATGGGTCGGCTCGACCAGGGAAGGACCACGTTCTCACAGACTACCAGCGTAAAATAGCAGCTTAATGCTGTTGTGTTTCGTATTGTGAGTGTAGAGTTCCTGAGCACCATTCACTTACTGCTGCATAACTGCTCCAATTGCGACATACGTAGCATCCGTGAAAAGAGCATGATTGCCTTTTGGACGTGGATGAACGACTTGAGCAAAGAGACTTTTAAAAGTTCTGGAGCCAATTTATTTTGGTGTGTTACTTTGGTTACCTTTGGTTCAGCAAGCAAATAACTCAGCGAGGTCTGTACATAAACAACTTGCAAAAATTAATCATGCCAATACGTCTATCGAGATCTGGTAGCCAAAACAAGTTATCTATTCTTCTGTCTTGAAAAACTAAAATAAGCCGAAGGTGTCGGCTCCCGTTTTTTCTCGTATACTGTTTAATCTATGAGTGATGCTCGTGCTCATCTTTATTCCTAGAAGCAACTATTATGCCGTTTAGACATGGGAAACAATATCGCTTGTGTGATAACCGCTGAAACGCTTGAGTGGAGTGGCGTTGTTTAAAATACATATAAATAATTTGTTTAGATGTGTTTAATGTTGCAATGGCTATATTTGGCATATCTTCAGGAGTTATAAGGATTCGATTATAAGCACGCACCAAATTTATTGTGGAAAAGGTGCTACAGCCACCTGCAGTTTTCCTGGTGTTACAGTTGTTCCGCATGCTCATTTTCCCTCTCTTCTAAAAACCATGCAATATATGAGCAAAGTCTCCGATATGCCTTACCGGATAATTGCCTGCTACTGTGCGCGCCTTGAAAGCAATGCGACGTGAAGCTGAATTTGAATAATGGATGACCCCTGAGTTTCTTGCTGGTTCTTCTTTGTAGATGTCTTTGTTTTGTAATCGGTAGTAGATTTTGACGTTCATATACTTAAATAATATAAACTAACTTTTAACTCTGTTTAGATTATTTTACGTTTGACATAAAAGAAATGTTTGCGGAGCTATCTTTCAGGCTTTCTGGAATTTCCAATTTTCTTCTCTTTCAACACACGAAACGAGCATAAATGTGTCGATAGATACTTTAACACTTTCTCCACATAGCCAACATTAAAATGATTAATAAATTGATAACCATCATCAGCATTTTTACAAGGAATGCCACAAAGCACGGTCCTAAGCCATCTGCATCCATCACAAAAAAGCAGGCATTAAACATTTATTAAGTAATTATTTATAAAATCCGGTAAAATGCAGCTGTATAATTTAGATATACAAATATTAAGGCACGCCTGTAAGCAACGAGTGAGTAGGCAGATTCGTAAAGAGCAGCAAGCTACACGGACAACGTTTAGGCAAAAATTATTTGTTGTTAATTGTAATGGCAATATTTAGGCGCACCGGAAGTGATAGGTGGATAGTCCAACACTAACACAATCACAAACCTAATATCCCAATAGTCATTTTAACGACATGCAAGGTAAGTAACAATTAGCGCTTTTTTTTTTGAAGATTTCAAAAAAAGAAAGACGTTCTCGATTAGACTGTATGTTCATATATATTTGTATGTATGTCACGTGACACCATCGTCAATTGTAAACAGGTTTTAATGATTCTATTTTTAATACGTAAGAAATTCTTCATCACTTACCTTAGTAGGTAATAGGTATAAATTTGAAGGAAAAAGCTTTCACTCGTAAAACTGCACGACAGAAGTGAAAATTTCTTCGCTTCACAAACTTGTAAACAATATGCCATCAAAACATAACTTGTAAAAAAAACCAAGTCTCGCAACTCAGTTTTTCGAACATAAAACTTTGTGAGATCCATGTAATTCCAAGGCGGTTAATTTATTCAGTCCCTACTTAAGGGTCCTTCTATCTCAAATTATGATGTAATTTGCTAACCTAACAACATCTTATAGTGACCATATCAATATTAAAAATATTTTATGTTTTAAATACATAGATTGACTTGGCCATCGCACTAAACAATCTAATTTAATATAATATGTATTACTTGTGAGATACATTATGTTTTCATGCAATGGCTAAGTCAATCTATTTATTTAAAACATAAAATATTTTTAATATTGATATGACCACTATAAGATGTTGTTAGGTTAGATAATTACGTAAGAACTTGAGACAGAAGGACCCTTAAGTAGTATTATGGATGGATCTCACAACTTTTTACAGTAGAAGAACTGAGTTGCGATACTTGATTTTTTTACAAGTTATGTTTTTGATGGCATCATACATATACAGGTACACTTAATCATTCACTGCAAATGTAACTTTGTAATCCTATATATTTACATGGGATTAAAAAGTTCTATATGCAGTTGTTGTATTTAGAAAACTGGACCGAAACTACATAATATTATAGTTTTATTTGATTTATACACTAAACACTAATTGTATTCTAAATATGAAGCTTCTACGTGTGCTAGAAGTGCCTTAGAGTTTTGATGATCGGTCAGTAAGTGAGTGACAAAATTAAGAAACTTTGACTAGTTATAATTCTTAAACTACTGGTTCAAATTGAATAAAATTTGAAATATGCCGTGTTTATACGATGCCTAATTGGTTACTAAAAATTCAGGTTTCTAGGTTATCCACAACGAAGTTATAGGGCTTAGAAAATGGCCTGAACTGCTTTGAGAAATTGATGGTACGGCCGTGCCGCTTTTTGCAGAAATTTTATATTTTTTTAGGAAGATTTTCTATCCGAAATTATATTTATAAAAGTATTAAAATTGTAATATTTTTTTCATTTATTGCGGCATCTCATATGTAAAAGAATTATTATTATCTATATAATGCAAGCAAATTTATAAATACACATCTGTTTATTTGTATCTGATCGTGACGGTTCAATGCTTTTTCCCCATCCCTGAAGTGCGCAACGTGCCTAAAAAAGTTTTTACTTCAAAAAACCTACCCCTAAAGGTGGAAAGTTAAGAAACGAAATTTGAGCTTGTGGCATTCTTTCGACCACTCAAAAGTGTAAAAAATAAGACATTTGACAGGTACAAGCTACTTCAAAGTAACGATAGATTTAATATCTACGATTATATTTTAACCTCTCTTATAGAAAATTATCTAAGAGTCGATACTTGTATTCATGTTTTAGCTCGTTAAATCTGAAATGACAGATCAACGTTAAATAACGAGAGATAAGACAAAAATAAAGAAAAACGATTGAATATTTTATAAAAGAATTAGGCTGTTATTTTCGTTGCGATTTCGTAGCTAGAGTAATGTAATCTTACAACACATTAAAACCTTTGAAGCTATTTTTTTTCAACCTGATGTTTTTCATAATTGCACTGTATTGTTTCTACAAATAAATCGTTCAATTTCTTTGTTTCTTTCATTTAATTTTATTATTTGAAAATAAATGGTGATTAAGCTCACAGTTACGGCGGTCTGTAATTAGATGCTGATTTTCTGTGTAATAGTGATTGTCTTTCTGCAGACGACACTTAATATCCCTAAGTTACGCTAGAAGCCTGTGAAAGCGAAGCTCTTCGCTTTGAACCACGGGTTGAATAAATTTATGATTTTCCATTTACATTAATATCTTGTTATATTTAAAATTGCGCAAAATCTTACGTGATGCGTTAAGCTTATATAAACGGTACAGCAAAGTAAAATAGGCAACGTAAAAATACTTACAAACATCATTGTGCCTACGAGGCGTTTTTTTTATAGGATAGGGTGACAAACGAGCATACAGTCCACCTGATGGTATGTGGTTACTGTGACCCATAGACATCTACATCTATCATCAATAAAGACTCAAGATGCAGATGCGTTGTCACCCGTGAGGACTAAGATGGAATGCCTCTTTGCCAGTAAAAAGGGTCTCCGGTTCTCTACATTCACCATACGAAACACAGCAGCGTTAAGCTGCTATTTTACGCTGGTTTTCTGTGAGAGTGTGGTCCTTCCCCGGTCGAGCCGACCCATTCGTGCTACAACTATACTACTAATATAGCTGCAGCATGGCTCTACCACGCTAAAAAACTGGCGTTATTGTGCCAGACTCATCATTATTTTGGAATTAAATATAATTACAATATAATGAAAAAATATACAATGTATATTTTGAATGTAGCTCATTTTCAGCTATCGACGTTATTGATCTACGCTTAACAAGCAGTTAATTATGTCTCAAGAAGAATTCGAGACATTTCAAACGCGCGGGCACTGCTTGGTGATTGAAAATTTCATAAAATCTAACAAAAAGGGAATTTTGTTGAAAAAATATCTGGGTCTATGTCTAATGTCTATTTAGCTTTCTTAAAAATATACCTCTTTTAAATTCTTGCGTTTGTGGTCTAAGGATGACCCTGGGAATAAATTGATCGCTACCATGCAGTTTCTAAATGTTTTTGTATTAATTGTATAAAATGTTATATTGTAAATTATGCTTTTAAAAAGTCTATGATAATATATAATATAAAAAGGATATATCTCTCTTCAACGATAGAGGCACACGTTCAGCAGTTGACTTATACTGGCTAGAAATGAAGAAGAAATTTCAAAATGCTATGATTTCGATTTCCAAAGTGTAACTCGTTCACAAATAAGTTTCTATATTTCATTTGAGACACATGGCTCATGACCGTGCTTTGAAGCATTATGTCAGGAGACCAGCTGTGGACAGCCTGTGATTATGATGATGATCTTGATTATTTAGGACAAACAAATTTCAAAACTTTTTACAAAACTATTTTTAGTTACTTCTGGGGAAGCCGTGGTAGCTCAGGGGCTAAGTGCTCGCTGTAAATTTTACAATACTGGTTCAAACCGGGTTTGATCCCCGCCGGCACCAATGAAACTGTTAATATCAATTTTAAATGCAGATTTACCACGTGCTCTGGATATATCGTAACGTACACTAGTACTGGTCGTAGAAAGAAGAAATATCGAAGAAATATTTTGACACGATACAATCTACATCTACCATGTACTTATTTTTTTTATTAAAACTAAAAATCTTCTAAAATAACTAAAACTGCCTAGCTTTATCGTGGTTATTAGAAACCCAGAAAATAATTTTAAGGAACATAAAAAAAAGAAAAGAAAAACACTAGTGTGGTAAAACATATATATATATATATATATATATATATATATATATATATATATATATATATATATATAATATATATATATATATGTGTGTGTGTGTGTGTATGTGTACGTACATATATATATATATGTGTGTGTGTGTGTATGTATGTATGTATGTATATATTGTGTATGATATTTATGTACTGATTTTGACGTTATTTATTTTAAAAATAGGTTTTAAAAATATAACTTTGAATTTTTTTTTAATTTAGTGGCAAAAACTGGAGACGAACTTTTTAATGTAGCTATTCAGATGATATTATCGTTGTAAATCCACTTCAAAAATAAATAAACTTTAGAAAACCCACTTAAAAACAAAAAAGTATAAAACAATTTTCACATAATAGTTTCTGAGCCGGGGCTTTAATTCTCCGATGCACTACGAGGATGTCCGAGCACCGACTTCAGAAGTTATGACGTGAATATTATTTCATTATTTTTTGTTTTTGAAATTTGTTTTTAGTTTTTAATCTAATTAGCAAGCCGCTGAAACCCCCGAAACTTCACTAACTTATAAAAATGTCACTATGACTCATCGTGAGTCTGTGATAGGACTGTGGCAACATGACTGAGCCTATGACTTAAGCTTTTCCTGTGTGCTATATAAGCAATAATTTTTCGTTCTTGTTCTCATTGGTTATATATTATTTTAGGGATTTTGTTAGTGTGAGGGGGAATATTGTTTAATTATAATAAGTCAGTTTATCGTGTGGTGATGGCGTAAGATAATCCATCATACACTATACCAAATGGTCACACCGTATAGTGCATGAGGCGACAGAGGAAAATCAAACAGAAGATGGGCTACATCTACCCGATAACAACTAAAAATAATTTGGAAAATATTTGGATATGACGTAATCTAAGAGTTTAGCATTGGACATTTAAAAGCAGCAATCTACAGACAGACGAGGTTCTAAGGATGGAAATCTCTTCTGGATAGTGGCAACGTTACTGACAAAACTATAAACATTTTGATGTATACCCAAGATATAGATACGTACAAGTATATAATTATATAAAACTAAAATAAACAGGTATCTATATATTGGTATTACAGAGCTAAAACGTGGGAGTCTCACTAAGCTTAAGCACTGCCCTCTCACTGGGCGGGCGTCTGTTATTTCACCGCCCTACCTCAAATAAAAGCGAGATATCAGTCAGAAGCTCGCGTCAGTTACGCCAACTATCGCATGCTGGCAACATCGAAGTGCAAACTCAGTGTTCCGAGTGTGTCTGAGTGAGTGATTCAGTGTTCTGACTACTTCAAAATCAAGCCTACAATCGCAAAAGGTAATATTTAAATAAATTGATTCGTTACTTTTTAATTTTAAATTTGTAATTAAGTATTTTTTCTGTACAAAATATTTTAGTGTTTGTGTGTAAAATATTCAACTGTTTAATTAAAAGTATTTTAAAATTATGTACGTTAAAGAAACAGATTTTTATAATTACGAGATTTATTGAAAATAACTTGACATTGTAGTTATAAATTATTTCGATAAAGATTCTAAACTTATATTTGTTACATTACGTTATTTAATAATCGAATAATTCTCGAAAGCTAAAGGGAAATAAAATGACACAAAAATAAGCAAAGGCAGTAGAGCGCCATCGCGACTATCTTTAAAAGTTTCACTTCCGGTGGAAATGTAAGTAACTTATGATTTATATAATGGATCGTTTTCTTTTTCTTACAATAATAAAGTTTTTATTTTAATTAAGGAGTATATAATATAAAAATTGTATTATATGTCCCATCCATCGCGTTATCAATAAATATGTTATAATTATGAGAGTTTAATTTTCATTTGTATTTAAAAAGTAGTTACATTTATTGATTTGCTTTTTGAACAAAAATCTTAATTCGTATATAATTGTGGTTCCATTTGTAAGTGATCGTGTAACTTACGCTTAGTTTGACCGAGAGTGTTTTTTTTTTTATTGGGATTTTGTTTTGTTGCATTCCTTACCTATGTTCAGCAGTGGATTTGTAACGGGTTGTAATAATAATAAAGAATCACATGGTTGGTATTAGAGGCAACTAAGGTTAAAAGGAAGGTCTTGTGACTCTTGAATTTTTTTTTTTGAAAGAGTAGACAAACGAGAACACGACTCACCTGATGGTAAGTGAACAACGTTATCCATGAACAATTTATAATATGATGTATATCTTATTTATTTATTTATTTACACTGTTTTCAATTAAGGTGCAAATAGCTTATGCAATATGGTTATTATTGTGATGAGGGTATGACTTCTATCATCATGAACTTCTTCATCATCAGCTCATAAAAGCCCTCGCCGTGAACATGGGACTCGCCACACTTGGCAAGCGGATTAACGATCGCAGTGCCATGTATATCTTACCTTTGACGCTGCTGTCCGTCGCCGGCGGGGGTGTTTTGACGTTCTCCAAATGGTCATACTGCCATCTATCGGAATCCATTAATATTTACTGGAAATTAATATAGTTGCCCCCTACCACAAACACTGTAGTACGGTGGTGACGTACAAGAGTCCGTCACCCATTTTAAATCCAATAAAATAAATTTCTTCTGTTGTTGCAGATATCACAAAATTAATAATCGTATACATTTTTACAGTATACATGCACAAGTATTGCCCCAACCATCTAAATTTCAAGACATCGAAAAAAAACAGATTGCTTAAGTGATCCAGTGGTAACAACTCCAAATATATTTACTGATTTTTTTTTTCAAAACTAATGCAACTTCTAAATCTAAAAACATGTATAATTTAAAGAAAATCACACCACAATCACAGTCAAATATAAAAGCAAATTCATTTGGCAATGCAGTAGAGGCGAACATAAATTAATAATTTAAAACTTCCAATAATTTAAACAGTGAAAAGACAGTGCTTATATTTAATTTTGAAGACAATCAAGAAATTTCCAATTTGAATCAAACATTTGAGGACAATTACATACATAAATACATATACATACATAAACACTCACGCCTGTCACCCAGAGGGGTAGGCAGAGACCACGGACTTCCATTTGGCGCGATCCTTACACACCTCTCTCGCCTCTTTCACATCCATATATCTACAATTTGAGGACAATTGTAATTTTAAAATTATCACATGTGAGCTACATTTGAATAGACGTGTCGATGATGAACAACATAAAGCTATAAAAAAGGCTGTTTTCAGCATCATTAATACACTAAACAATAAAAAGAACGAAAAAAAATCAGTTCATATACAAACTGATGAAATCTCGATTATTTCTCTTGCGGAATACAATGTTTTTAAAATTATGATCAGAAATAATATCATGAAAGCTTTATCACATGTAACACAGAAAAATGCCAATTACAGCTTGCAAAACACAACGAATGAAAATATTCTGAATTCTGATAATGAATCTCTAAGCGAAGCAGTTATCAAACAATCAGAAAAAAACAAATCAATAATCATGGGTGTGTATAACTCTGTTATTAAACAAATGTTACATCCTGAAATCGAAAATGAAGAAAATTTGAAGTCTATTTTTACTTTAGTATCACAGTTTATTAGTGAATTTTTGAACAATAAAATGCCAAATTTTACAATAAACTCACCAGATGAGACATCTTGTCCTGATCTCAACAAAATTAATATCAAAATTGATATGAATGATAAAACGAGGCATTTATTATCTCAACATATAAAACAGCTTCAGGAATTTCGACAGAGCCAACAAATTGGGTATCAATTTCCCACTCAACAGCAAAACCAAGAAACACATTTTAGAATGCAGCAATTCAACAACACATACGCGCAAGTTCAAGGCGTAGGAATGTACAACACTAAAAACTGGCCTAGGGTATGCAAATACTATTAAATTTCATTTCACCTCTTTCATAAAAAAACTACAAAATATATTAATTACACGTAAATGTATCGTAATAAATTTTAAGATTTAGGTACATTAAACCTTTTTTAATTTTATAGATTATAGTCTTCTTAATCTTAATCAGAAATTAAATTTCAAATTGTAAAGGTATTTCTTTCTTAATCATAATATACGTAATAGTTCCTTTATAAATCTATTTTATTTTTGTAGGGTCATAACACAGTGGCTGCTAGTGTACAAGTCCCCACACTGCAACAGATTACACCTGATCAGAGTCACCATACAGGATTTTTGCAAGCTGTACCCCGCCCAAAAGGTCAAACCAGGCGCCCACATTATCTTGAAGACTTTTCAGGCAACAACAACAATTATAATAATTAACGACAACATCCGTATCGCAATCAAATCCAAGATCTAGCTAGGCCTCCAAGAGCTCAAAGTCATTACGATTCCAACAACAATGTGATGGCGGTACATCACCAATAACTGCTCGGGGCAAACTGAGCAACAAGACCAAGGCGACCCCTGCCACGCTATCCGTGAATTTCTGCAACATCAGGGGACTTCACTCGAACCTAAACGCCATCCACTACCATCTTGAGACGGCGAAGCCGGCCTTGCTCTTTCTGACCGAGACGCAGGTGTCCTCTCCGGCTGATACTTCGTATCTCTCCTACCCGGGGTACAAATTGGAGCACTCCTTTGTGCCTCGGGCTGGAGTTTGCGTGTATGTCAGAGAGGACATCTGTTCTCGACGCCTCGGCAGTCTTGAAGGTTCGGACCTGTCCATCCTTTGGCTACGCGTAGACAGCGACGACCATCCGCGCGTCTACGTGTGCCTCTATAGGTCCCATAGTGGTAATGCCGAAACAGACCGACTCATCGACCACGTCCAAATGGCTACAGATTCCTTGCTACAACAGGTCCCATCCGCAGAGATCGTGATCCTTGGCGATTTTAACGCCCACCACGCCGAATGGCTCGGTTCACGTTTAACCGATCATGCGGGGAGATCTGTTTATGACTTTGCCTTGGCATATGGTCTGACACAACTGGTTACATCGCCTACGCGGATTCCAGATGTTGAGGATCATACACCTTCCCTGTTGGACCTTCTGCTGACCTCTCATCCGGACGGATATCAGGTTTCCGTCGATGCCCCTCTTGGCTCTTCGGACCATTGTCTGATCCGGAGTGTGGTGCCACTCACGCTCCCCTCGCGGTTGCGTTCTGCAGGTTGCCGCCGTGTTTGGCATTACAGGTCGGCGGATTGGGACGGAATGCGGTCTTTCTTTGCTTCCTACCCATGGGGGCGGGTTTGCTTCTCGCCGGATGATCCCAGCGCTGTTGCTGACTCTGTCACTGATGTAGTGCTACAGGGAATGGAACTATTTATTCCATCATCTGTGGTACCCATCGGAGGCAGATCTCAGCCTTGGTTTGGTCGCTCCTGTAAGACTGCATTACGCAGTAAGCAGGAGTGTTATCAAGCCTGGGCTGCGGCTTCGGTGACTCGGGATGTAAACACCAGCACACTCAAAAAGAAGTATAACTTCGCCTCCAGGTCCTTCAAAAGAGTTATTGCCAAGGCAAAGTCAGAGCACATAGGCAGAATTGGCGAGAAACTAGTTCGCCTTCCTTCGGGAACCCGTGCATTCTGGTCTCTCGCCAAGGCTGTCCAAGGGAATTTCTGTAAGCCATCACTACCATCTCTGCACAGGGAGGACGACTCACTGGCCCACGACGCAAAAGAGAAGGCCGACCTTTTAGGCTCCCTTTTTGCGTCCAACTCGACTGTTGATGACGGGGGGAACACACCGCCGACCATCCCGCGGTGTGAGTGCTCCATGCCGGATGTGCGATTCTCACAGCGCTCGGTTCGCAGAGCACTCCTCTCCCTTGACATCCACAAGTCGAGTGGGCCTGACGGAATCCCCCCAATTGTGCTGAGGACGTGTGCTCCGGAGTTGGCACCGGTTCTAACGCGTCTTTTCCGGTACTCTTACTCCCTAGGCGTAGTCCCGAAATCATGGAAGACAGCTTTTGTCCACCCGATCCCTAAAAAAGGCGACCGCTCAGATCCGTCCAACTACAGGCCTATCGCCATCACCCCCTTGTTCTCCAAAATAATGGAATCCGTTGTAAACTGCCACCTCATGCGGTACCTTGAGGATCACCAGCTGATTAGTGACCGCCAGTACGGTTTTCGTCGGGGTCGATCAGCTGGTGATCTTCTGGTCTACTTAACTCATAGATGGGCGTTGGCAGTAGAGTCCAAGGGGGAGGCATTGGCCGTTAGTTTGGACATTGCGAAGGCCTTCGATCGGGTTTGGCACAAAGCGCTTCTTTCGAAGCTCCCTTCCTATGGGCTTCCCGAGAAATTGTGCAATTGGATCACCAGCTTTCTTGCAGATCGGAGCATCAAGGTCGTTGTAGACGGTGCATGCTCCGACTACAAGCCTATTAACGCTGGTGTTCCACAAGGCTGCGTGCTATCACCAACGCTGTTTCTTCTGCATATCAATGATATGTTGCAAGCTGGTAGCATTCACTGCTATGCAGATGACAGCACTGGTGATGCTCTATACACCGGCCGTGCCAATATTTCTCGGGAAAACGTCACCGAGTACCGGAACAAACTTGTGTCTGAAGTCGAGTCTTTGCTGGACAAAGTCTCGGATTGGGGGCGACTAAATCTAGTCCAGTTTAATCCTCAGAAGACACAAGTTTGCGCGTTTACCGCTAAAAAGAACCCCTTTGTCGTATCTCCTCAGTTTCAAGGTACTCCCCTTGTTGCCTCAGCCAGTATCGGAATCCTCGGCGTCGACATATCGAGTAGCGTGCAGTTTCGTGGTCACTTGGAAGAGAAGGCCAAATTGGCCTCTAAAAAGCTTGGCGTGCTCAGCAGAGCGGGACAGTATTTCATGCCGGCTCAACGCCTGCAACTTTACAAGGCGCAGGTTCGGCCTCACATGGAATACTGTTCCCATCTCTGGGCTGGGGCTCCCCAGTGCCAGCTTCTTCCACTTGACCGCATCCAGCGCAGAGCGGCTCGAATCGTCGACGACCGAGTCCTTTCCGATCGGCTCGACTCATTGGCACTGCGAAGAGATGTTGCATCTCTTAGCATTTTCTTTCGCATTTACCATGGGGAGTGCTCTGAGGAATTGTTCGGATTAATCCCAGCCGCCAAATTTCACGAACGCACATCGCGGCAGAACTCCCGGTACCATCCACACCATCTGGATGATTGGCGGTCCACCACTGTGCGATTTAGAAGATGTTTTCTTCCTCGCACAACTTCCTTGTGGAATAGTTTACCACCAGCGATTTTTCCGGACCGATACGACTTAGGGACCTTCAAGAAAAGAGCCTACTCCTTTTTAAAAGGCCGGCAACGCATCTGCAATTCCCCTGGTGTTGCGGTTGTTCATGGGCGGCGGTAGTCACTTACCATCAGGTGAGCCGCATGCTCGTTTGCCCCCTCTCCTATAAAAAAAAAAAAAAAAAAAAAAAAAAAAACAACAACAACGAACGAAATAATAACTGGCAACAACAAGATGCCGCTGGCCTCAAGCAGTATATTATGCTACATAACTAAATTACATACAAAATATATTTTTAAAGATTTCCTTCTGAATTTTTATGAACTTTGTTAATTAAATGTCAATTCTATTTTAATATCAAATATTATTTTAATTAACGACGGCTCCGTGGGGCAGTGGCTTAGCAATCAGTTGTTGCGCGGGGGGCCGCGGGTTCGAATCCCGCACGGAACAAGTATTTGTATGGCCTACAGATAATTGTTCCGGGTCTGGATGTTTGTCCTTGTGCAATTTATGTTTGTAAACTGCCTCCACGACACAGGAGAAAATCCTAGTGTGGGGGTAACGTTTTTTTAAAGAAAAAAAAATAAGAATAAAAAAATAAAAGAATAATAAGAATAACAAATTTTATATTCGATTTGTCTATATTTGTTGTGAAAATATCGAATTTTGTAGTAATTTACCTATGTACGTGTTGATGTTAATCAATTAAAAACATTATAAAATATATATAAAAAACTCTTGATGTTGTGAATAGTGATTAGCTTTTATCCTTCTCATACAAATCCATATTATAGTATTTAAAATGAATGTGAATGTACTTTCCTGTGCATACGTTACATGGGAACATTTGCGTGTACAATTAAACTTATTCATATATCATTAAAAACCTTATCAAAATACGTCCAGTGTAAGTCAAATACTATGTTAATATAATATGTTTCAATAGTTATAAATGTATGCTATAAATTACTAAAACTACACAAAATGTGCATGGAACGAGCCTCCACGAATTCTAATTGAATCCCTATCTTCCTTCGGTGCACAAGACGTGGCAAAAAGCGAATTTCTTAATGGTAGTTTGGCTAGAAGCTCAACAACAAAGGTAATTTTGGGCGCATTTCCATTATTTTATTAATACGTTAAGGATGTTTTACAGTAAGCAATTTTCTCTTTTAACTTACCGGATGGCAGTGTGGATAGAAATGTAAGACTTTAAAAAAAAGTTATACTTAGTTAAAAAAAAGTATATAAATTTAAGATTAACGGTAAAATAAATCAAAGACAATTTTTTATGCACGCGGTGTAGTGGCAGCGTATATTAATCCACTACGTCATATCGTAGATCATAAAAAACGAAAGAAGAAAATTAAACACGAGATTGGCAGCAGCTTTTTTCTTCTAACAAACTCAAAGTAATAAAAAACTGCGACTGCCAACATGCCTGGCAAGTGTGGCAGCAATGGCGATTCCTCCTTATGAGCCAATCTTTGGCAACGGACTTTTGATAGGTTGTTATGAGAGAATGAATGAATTTTCTTATTCAAGGTAGGTATTAAGTTTTTCCACGGCTCGGCACAGATCTTGTCTTACTTTTGCGAGGGTTACTTTTGACGCAATTTGTCCGCCGTGTTGCTCCACATGTCCTCGAAATATTTTTATTCCACAAAAATCCAGGTTTCCTCACGCTGTTTTTCTTTACCACCGAGAACATAGTAAATCAGCACTTAAAATTACAATTTACAATCTATTTGGTTCCGGTGGGCCTTTAACACCTAGGATTTTTGTTAAGAGGAACAACTTATTGTTATCGTTGCAGCCTGTCAAAAGTCCACTGGTCCATCCCATCGTTTCATAAGGAAAATATTTGCTATATTTGCCACGTTTGGCAGGCGGGTTGGCAATTGTAGTTTCTTATTATTTAGATATTATCAGGAAGACGCTTGTTTGATCCTCTCTGTCGTCTGTTACGACACCTACGGGAAGGTATGGGGTAGTGGATATTCTTGCACCGCCACCATTGCTGTGCGTAAAGGAAATTTAAATATTTAGGTTTATTTTGTAACTTTATTTAAATTAAATATTTAATTGGGTCAATCGGGACAAGTGTGACTATGTATGATTTGAAGTTGACAAGTGTGATTTTTTATAATACGTTTATAACTTGCAATATACGTTAAGATTACCAACTTGAATACTTAACCCCAAATCAATATGTATGGTTTGGGATAGTGCATCTTATGTATGAGAAAATTAATATTATAAGCTGAAGGATACAGCTTCTTATATACAAATATCACAGCTTGCATGCCATTATATCGAAATACAATTCTCTTTTCTTTTTTCTTCTTTATCTTCGTATATTCCACTTAAGATTCTTCTCGGTATTATAAGTCTGTAAATCTGTATGTTATTGTATTTTTTCTTGATATTTGTGTGTTTAAGTAACAGTTTGTTGAATAAATAAATAAAAAATACGTAGGTATTTTACGACCCTACCACTACCAGCAAAAGTTACTCTTTATATAAATATTATTTTCACTTATTTCATTGTTCACATGTGATAAAAACTGATACAGTATGGACATCAAGTGGAAAGTTCGCGCAAGCTTGAGCTCATCTCTGCCGGTCGACACATATAACAAAATCGAATGTTCAAAGCCCTCTAAATGCATCTAAATGCCCAGGGGCTGAATTGCCTATCCCCCGTTCTAAGCGAGTGATAAAGAAATAGTTGATTATTTAGATTACATTTTTAATTTGTAGGTACTTAATTATCTTACAATTTCTTGCTCTTATCGTTGACATAATAGATGCCACTGACGATTTGGTACTTAAATGCCTAATTGATGCTTTAAGATTATTTACGAATTATTCATTTTAAATGTTTGACACATTTCATACTGTCAAATATCAACTCGGATAAGGCTATATAAATTCTGTGAATATTAATTCTGTCAATTGTTAATTATCAATGTCATTGAAATGACAATCATAATAATAAAAGCTTTTACAAAAATTTACTTCGCAAATATCCGCGTTAAAAATAAAATGATGTGTCTTACCTAGTACGAAGAGCACCTCCCGCCCTCCCTCAATTGCGTGCACTATCCCCGTCACCTCTAATCCCAGCACCCCTACTCCCAACACCACTACACTAGGCAAGACACACCACTGACGATAATACGACACGTGTTTCGCCTCTACACGAGGCATCCTCAGGTGATATAGACTCTACGGTGGCTAACCGCTAAGTGAGCGACGAGCCAAAACAAGTGCCTTTTATACAGACCGATGATGCAACCGCTCTCTACCTAAGGAGCGAGCGACTGCGTCATGCGATAAAACATGCGACCAATCACCGCTGGACTTACGCAGCCGTTTGTAAAATTAAAAACAAACCGCCACGCAACGCCTACCCTCCAACCACGCAACCAATCGCCGATCACCGTGAGGGTGATAAACGACCATATTGCGAGGCTCTCTATTATTAGAGAGCAGGCTTGAAGATATTTAAGAGAGGTGAGTTAGTAACATTTATTTGTTCATTCAACAATGCAACGGTATTATTATTACTTTTTAATATCTCTAACTGTTCCAGCACACACAGCCGCAGCCCTTTATTACACGTATGTAAGACTTTAAAGGAGTGGTCGTTGGCTAGGTTGTGTCCAGTGTCCAAAAGATGTTTGGCAAAATGGGATTTATCGGGATTGCAATTCCTGTACGCGGCTAAATGCTCTTTATAACGTGTCTCGAAATTGCGACCAGTCTGACCCACGTAAACGGCGTGGCAATCGTCACAAACAAGTTTGTAAACACCTGACTTTTGACGAATATCCAACTTATCTTTACTATTACAGATATTTCTAAGAGAATTGTTTGTTTTGAACGCCACATGAACGCCGTTTAGTCGAAGAGTATTAGCTACTTTTTCAGATATGGGGCCTAAGTAAGTCAAACTGCTCACATATCGATGAACACTTTGAGGTTGAACCGCGTACAGAGAGTTGCGAATAACATGCTTTTGTTTTTTTTTTAATTAAATTGTTAATGAGATTTTTTATAAAACCGTTAGAGACCGCTATTTGATAAATTATATTAAGTTCTTTTAAATAATTTTCTTTACTTAATGGGACAGTGAACAAACGGTTAATGTAACAATAAAAAGCGGCTACTTTATGTTGCCAGCGATGACATGATGACGCGAGGATGACCGTGTCGGTGTGAGTTGGCTTTCGATAAATTTGGAAAACGTGTGAAGATTATTTTCTTGTTATTGTTAAGTCCAGAAAATTAAGGTAACAATCTTATTCCAATTCAAGTTTAAATTTAATTTTGTCATGGACTCTATTTATTTTATCGAGGAAAACATCCAGTTGTCTCCTTGTGTCGCTTTGTACAACAGTCATAATATGTATTTCCTGATCACAACTTGTCTCGGAGCAATCTTGTTCTAATGAATCCTCAAGCACCCATTTTATACATACATACATACATAAACACTCACGCCTGTCACCCAGAGGGGTAGGCAGAGACTACGGACTTCCATTTGGCGCGATCCTGACACACCTCTCTCGCCTCTTTCACATCCATATATCTACGCATACACGCTCGTCGGTTAAGGGTACTCCTAATCTGGCCCATTTTCAATGTATCGCCGATCTGGTCGATGAACCTTCGTCTAGGGCGTCCCTTCCCGACCCTGCCGTTCACTTCTGCAACATAAATTTGCTTTGTCACTCTTTCCTCGTTCATTCTTTCTACGTGACCAAACCACCGAAGCATTCCTTTCTTAATCCTTGTCACAACGTCATCTTGCAAACCACACTTTTCTCTTATTACACTATTTCTCACCCTGTCATTCAGATTCAGCCCTAGCATACTCCTTAAGGAACGCATTTCTACAGCATTTATTCTACTCTCATGCTTCTTCTGCCAGACCCAGCTTTCACTACCATACATTAAAGTGGGTACTAACACAGCATTATGAATTGCCATACGTGCCTTAGTTGACACATTCTGACTCCTCACAATAGCGTGTAGAGCCCCATTCACTCTATTTCTTGCGTTCACTCGTCGTTCTATATCCTTATCATATCTACCATCCCTGCTAAATAAACATCCCAAATATACAAACTCATCCACTTGCTCAAATCAACTCCCCTTCTATTCTTATTTTACATAAAGTTTTACTTTCTTCTCTTTCAAAAACCATCACTTTCGTCTTACTTGCGTTCACTTTCATACCCCTTTCTTTCAATGAACAATTCATTTTATATGGGTTACCAAAAATACATAAAGAACATGTTCCTATTCGTCCAGTTGTCTCGTATATTGGTGCACCAGCTTATTTCCTTGCTAAAAAATTAAACTTCCTCCTTCGAGAGAAATCTGGATTCAAACCCACTTACAACCTAAAAAATGGCTTAGATCTCATTTCCAAAATTAAAGATATCCGTATTCCTCCTAAATCCATATTGTTATCTTTAGACGTTGATAGTCTTTTCACAAATGTCCCATGCCCTGACTGTTTGCGTATACTCGCAGATCTCTTTGAAAAACGTCGTCTACATCCCGGGGAAACAAATGATCTTCTTAAGTTAACCTCTCTCTGTATGAAACAAAACTATTTCCGGTTTAATAACCGTTTCTATCTACAAAAAGAAGGGTTAGCTATGGGGTCCCCTCTAAGTCCCCTTATGGCGGACATTTTCATGGATGATTTCGAAAAACAACATATAGTTGTCAATCAAAATATCTTATATTACTATCGATATGTAGACGACATAATTATTTGCTGGACTGGCACAAGGAGACAACTGGATGTTTTCCTCAATGAAATGAATAAAGTCCATGACAAAATTAAATTTAAACTTGAATTCGAACAAGATTGTTCCCTTATTTTTGTGGACTTAACAATAACAAGAAAAGAATCTTCACATGTTTTCCAAATTTATCGAAAGCCAACTCACACCGACACGGTCATCCCCGCGTCATCATGTCATCCGTGGCAACATAAAGTAGCCGCTTTTTATTGTTACATTAACCGTTTGTGACGAATGCCACGCCGTTTACGTGGGTCAGACTGGTCGCAATTTCGAGACACGTTATAAAGAGCATTTAGCCGCGTACAGGAATTGCAATCCCGATAAATCCCATTTTGCCAAACATCTTTTGGACACTGGACACAACCTAGCCAACGACCACTCCTTTAAAGTCTTACATACGTGTAATAAAGGGCTGCGGCTGTGTGTGCTGGAACAGTTAGAGATATTAAAAAGTAATAATAATACCGTTGCATTGTTGAATGAACAAACAAATGTTACTAACTCACCTCTCTTGAATATCTTCAAGCCTGCTCTGTAATAATAGAGAGCCTCGCCTTATGGTCGTTATCACCCTCACGGTGATCGGCGATTGGTTGCGTGGTTGGAGGGTGGGCGTTGCGCGGCGGTTTGTTTTTAATTTTACAAACGGCTGCGTAAGTCCAGCGGTGATTGGTCGCATGTTTTATCGCATGACGCAGTCGCTCGCTCCTTAGGTAGAGAGCGGTTGCATCATCGGTCTGTATAAAAGGCACTTGTTTTGGCTCGCCGCTCACTTAGCGGTTAGCCACCGTAGAGTCTATATCACCTGAGGATGCCTCGTGTAGAGGCGAAACACGTGTCGTATTATCGTCAGTGGTGTGTCTTGCCTAGTGTAGTGGCGTTGGGAGTAGCGGTGCTGGGATTAGTGGTGACGGGGATAGTGCACGCAATTGAGGGAGGGCGGGAGGTGCTCTTTGTACTAGGTAAGACACATAATTTTCTTTTATTACGCGCATATTTGCGAAGTAAATTTTTGTAAAAGCTTTTATATAATGGATTTCCGCAAAGTAACGCCTGATTCTATTAATTAAATCATAAAAATAAATAAATAAATTTTAATTTAATACTTTTGTTATAGATTTCCGTATTTTAATGATTAAAATTTTACTAGGTTGATTGATAAGTTGAAGAAATGCTTTAAATTTTTTTTCTAAATTTGTTAGTAGCTAAGGCGAGAAAAATCTAAATTAAAAACTGTAGCCATTTTTTTTTTCAAATTTCAAATTTGCCGGGAACTTGAATCGCTTGCAAAATGGAGGCACTCATTCTTTACTCACTCAGTCATTAAATGTTTCTGCCTAAAATTTTTGAACAAATAGTGTTTTTGAGAGCTGCAATCTAGTTTGGCAGACAATGCTTCGTCTTATTCTACAGTGGTATACTGTTGTGCTAAATTCAAACGATCGGAGATCGACGTGTGACTATGCGTTATTTAGTTCATAGTATAATTAGTTATTTAATTGATATATGATTGTAAAGTAATCGTTTGGGACAATTCAGTTTATTTTAACTCATAATCTTAATATAAAAAAGATGGCCGCGCGCTGGCTTCTTCGAATGTTAACAGACGCCCAAAAGAAAGCAAGAGTTGACATTTTAAAGCTAAATTTAGCAATAATTGACAATTGACAATTTTTGACAGTGGTAGAGCCACGCGACAGCTTTTGCTGTCGCACGGATGGACCGGCTCAAACCGGGGTGGTACCACGACCTCACAGAATACCAGCGTGAAGTAGAGGTTTACCTCTGCGTTTCGCTCGGTGAGTGCAGGTGGCCGGAGGCCCTTTTTACTGGAAAAGAGGCATTCCACCTTAGTCCTCAACTAGTGACAACGCATCTGCATTTTGATTCGCAAACGAGGATAGATGTAGATGTCTATGGGCCACAGCTACCACTTACCATCAGGTGGACTGTGTGCTCGTTTGTCACTATATCCCATTAAAAAAAATTGAATAAGATCCCGATTCTCTTTGCACTCGTTTCGTTACCGTAAATGACACGTGGGTGGTGTACCCATTTGGCCGGCGACGAAAAAGCAATAATAATAATAATAAGGCGTAGGGAAGTGACGTGCCCACCGCCCGCTGACATAATAAGTATGTGAAAAAACTGCTGCCAGTCAGCATTTTGCCAAGAGATGTAAGCGCCGTGCCTCAGCAAAATTGAAGATGCAAAGGCTCACTTGTGCATTTGGCTCCACCCTGAACTGGTGCCAGGTCTGGACTTTTCCCGTTAACTAACGCTTAAATGGATACTGGGAATCAGAAGAAAGCGCAAACGGCTGCTGCCTGGAGGTCGCGTCTGGAGTTGGCGCTGGACGCGACAGCATGCGAACCGCCAGCCGAGCGCGAGGTGCTGCACGACCACCCAGCAACCCCTCGCATCTATCATGCTGGCTTGCTATCCGCAGGTTTTTCGCGGGCCCAGCAATTGACACCTGCTATGGGGGAGTAAGCCACATGCGACGGACAATCCAAATGAATAACAACACATTGCGGGTGTATTCTAGGACAAAAAGGGGAGAAGTTGGATGTTTTGCGTACCGGACTAGGATGCATCGTCTTTTTGCTAAGCTGGAGCCATCTATAGACGTCACTGAGCAAAACCTGGCAGACCGAGTTTGGTACATCTTGCGCTCAAACATATTTGATGGTGCCGAACTCGAACGGCTACGACTTGGGGCTGTGGGAAGGCGGCGCCACAAGCTGCAGAGCCACCCGCACATGTAAATGCCGCCGTGAGCCTTCCAGTTGTAGTTAACTCAAACGATAATGGAATAGTCACCCATGAACTAGAGCAATTGTGGAGCGCATTGGAAGAGACGATTACGGAAACGCGTAATACGCCTCTCGAAAATCGACCACCACTTCCCCGCATACTTACTGCGACTGCCGTTAGGGCTCTAAACCCAATGCTGGTGATGTATTTAGAAGCCAACCGGGACCATTCCGAGACGAGCTCAATTGTTTTGGCGCCGCACTGGCTTTCTGTCGTATCGTTGTCGACAAGCTTTCCACGGCTGGCCACGCTACTGGACCAACCTATAATATAAGTTACTTTTTATATTCGTTTTTTGTGTCTTTTCTTTGTTTGTCGCCTTTGTTAAGAGAATGCTGTATAGCTACTTAATTTGTCTCATTTGTACACATGACTTTTTTGACAAATTTTTAGTATTTGTGGAACCAGTGGAGAGACTATTTTAGATTGCTGGTGGGTGGTTTCTATTCTTATTTTATTTACTTACTTTACATTTAAATTATTTCTATATAATTTCTTTTCAAGATATAAGCCTAGACGACTCATTTTTTCCAATTTCATCCTATAAAGGATAGCAGTATATTTTATGACAGTCTTCCTTCTCTTAAGGAAAATTAATTTATTCTTTAATGACATTTCATCATTGTCCACATTAGGTTCCAGAGTATTCCTGCACATTATCCAGATATGCGTTAATAATAAAAATATACATACTATTTTGGTGAATGAATCATGGCTTTGTCCTCCACATCATATGCTTTTCTATGCTTTTAAGTAATAAAGAGTGATCGTAACGCTCGGGCTGGCAGAGGTGTTGCCTCTTACTTACCATTTACGAATATAACTATATTAACTGACCACGGTACTCCAGGAATTGAACATTTAATTTTAAAGGTGTATTTTGCTGGTATGAAGTTTTTTTTTTTGGCGCGTTTATATTGTGTTATAATCTTAACACTTACAATTGACTACTTTTCTGTTTGAAAGCCTCTTAGACAAATATATTCCATTGTATCAGCAATGGAATATATTGGAGGCTCTATTATCATGGGTGATTAAAAAAAAAGAAATGTCATCTAAAGAGTGACTCCCGCTATTTTTGATTTAAATTAGCCATTCAGCGGGGAAGCGCAGCCAGCGTTCTTGGCACGATACCGCGAGGAGTAGCACTGTATGATAATTAAGTTACTAGTTTAAGTTTTTTTAAGTATAGTTTTTAATATTGTATATAATAAAATATTGTATATTAAGATATGTACATAAATAAATTATTTAACTGAAATTCATAGTTAACAAAATTATTTCAAAATTGACGTAGCATCAACGCTATTCAAGTGTAAAGCGAACTTTGAAAATACATAATATTATGACGCACTGGCCCCGACTGACCTCATTAGTAGATATCGCGTTTGATTGTTTTGTATGAAAAAATAATGTATTTCTTGTTTATTTTATTTTACATTCCTTAGCGGCAACATACAGGCACATACACAAAGGTTTTTTTTTCTGTATATCTATACTAGTACATTCTGCGCGATTACATTATAAGTTTCATTCATTATTGAAGATAAATATTAAATAAATGTACGACAACTTTCGATGTTAACGTATTAATTGTAATAATAATGTATGTAGGTTACATTTCAGAATCATATATCATGCAGTATATGTAGATATATCAACAATAAAATATTAAGAAATAAAGGAGATACAGGTACTTGTACCACAGTAGTTGAAAGTTTAGCGTGTAAGATGAAAATAAATATATTCAAGAAAGTCGATGTGATATACGGAGTAGTTCTGTACATTATAGTTAAAGATGTTCTAAAAGTTGTTTGTTGCATGATTATGTATGTTTACTGTGCATTGTATATTTTTGCTGCGCTTTTTTAGCACTGCGACAAAAATGTTAAACGATTATATTATATTTTTTTTAATTTCCTTTAATACAGCCGAATGATTTTAAGTCAAATTAAAATTTTCTTTCGGTAATGTCTCAAAATATGAAGTATTTAGTACGTTTTTACACCATCATTGATGTCATTGCACACAAAGCGATATGAGATTTTTTTAAATGAGTATTTTCTTAAATAAGTTATTTTTTAATTTTGTTAATATTTAACAATTGTAGAAGATTAAGCGCACTTACGTACCTGTATTATAAATAAATTAACTATCGATTTATCTCACAGAAGATAGACGTATTTAATAACATATCATATGACACTATCCTTACTATTATCATATTAATTTTACAAAATAATTATTAACTTAAATTACTTCACACTCTAGCGTGTAGCGACGGCCGCCATATCGTCTCGTGGCTGTCGTAAAAGACGATATAGGGAAACAAACCATGAGATCAGCAGCAGCGTCTTTGTAATAACAACTAGACAATAAAAAAATCTGGCCATCGCGGTTTTTGCAACCCGCATGCCAAGCGTGGCAACTATGGCAAATATTCCAATTATGAGGCAATCTATGAGAAGGCCTTAGTTGAGCAATGGACTTTGATAGGCTGGTACTAATAACAAACATTAAAATATAAAATATTTATTATTAAAATAAATGATACCAAAAGTTTAAAACTTAAATTATACTTTAATATTTCGTCCCAAATTCAACGAGATTTTTCTCTGAGAATATTCCACGTAGATGATTAAAATTGGCCATACATAGTTATAAAATGCGCTTACCCAAATACAAATCCATCCATCACAGCCTATAATAATCCATAGGCATATCTGAACTAGAGGCCTCCCCATAGATTGCCTCATAATGGATTCCGCCATAGTCGCCTCGCTTCGCTAGCGGGTTGACAACCGCAGTTTTTTTAAATAATTTCGAGTTCTTATCAGGAAGATGCTGCTGCCCATCTCCTCTTTCAGTTTCCCTCTGTCGCGTCTTATGACACACACGGGACGATATGGCGTAGTGCGTATTCTTACACCGCCACTACACTACGACAAATAAAAATAATGGGTTAACAGAATTTTCGACTATAATACTAAAAATTATTTCACGGATAAATACAAGTTAAAAAAGATTTTTTGAGGTCATCGTGATCATTCATTCATCATTTTTGTGTAATTTAGTAAACTTTTTCGTAGATTGCGCTCGTTCTCTTTATTTTGCATGCGGCTTTTTCTGTAATCGATGGTAAATTTAGTTACAATTTGTACATATTGATACTAATTGTAAATGCAAGGCGAGCGTAAAGGTGCATTAGTGTAATAACTAAGATTGCATAGTTACTTATAGTTGAAAAGCTCTCGAGAGCTTTATTATAAATCTCAATAAAAATAGCTAATATTAATAATTATTTTAGCTGTCTATTTTCAAACTATTAATAATAGTATTAATAATTTAAAAATAGAATAAAGATTACCTATAAACTATACTATTTTATTATATTAAGAATAAATTAATTACTATAAAATGAAATATATTTATAAATGGTTTTGGAGGAAACAAGGGGGTCGCTACAGAGTATCTATGTAGGTATGTATGTTTGCGTGTATATATTGTACTCAGGGGCCACCCAGCCGCATTTAAATCACTGTCGCTTATTATTAATTTCTATACGCAATTTATTTCTATATTGGTGTTTATAATTGTATGATTTTGGAAACACTAGGAAATTTCGCAGTCTATCTATAAAGTAACTCCAGTAAGGGAAATATTGTAGTACTGTTAGTGTAAATGAAAAATGAAACATTTTCAACAACAGATTTTTTATTGAGAATCTTTTGTGAGAGCTCAAATATTTCTTTTCAACTTGTACGACACCCATGGAACGAAATATTACTTGAATACGCCTAATCATTTGTAAACACTAATTATAATTATTGTAATCACTAATGAGCTACCATACTTAGTAGTAACACCATAACTTAATTTCTATTTCCCTCTTCCACAATCAGACAGGTCTTACCACCCATGTCGTCGACACTATGCATTCCAGTTAAACATTTAACTTCGTAGTTCATAATTAAATGGAAACATTTGCCAACTTATGTCCCTCTATCCAATTACATTGAGCATGAAAAGATATTTAATAGGCTTTTATTAAGATAAGCCTTAATTTTCAGAGCTACATCTCCACTTACGATCATAAGTATGATTGTAGACAAGTACATACTTATAGTAAGTATTAATTTATATTATTTCATAGTTATGATAATGAAGTGCGATATAGAAAGACTGCGTCTGAGAATATCTTTGATTTTCATTTAAAATGTGTGTGCATGTGACAGCGTACAATACTTGAATCATGGTCATAAATGACTAAAGTTGTAAATTTATGTACTAGTTTTATTGTAAATATTGATAAAAATACCACTTACCGTCTTAAATATTATTGAAAACAAGTACAGACTTATAGTAAGTATTAATTTATATTATTTCATAGTTACGATAATGAAGTACTATATAGCAAGACTACGTCCGAGAATATTTTTGATTTGCATTTAAAATGTGTGTGCATGTGACAGCGTACAATACTTGAATCATGGTCATAAATGACTAAAGTTGTAAATTTTTGTACTAGTTTTATTGTAAATATTGATAAAAATATAAGCTAATGTAGTCTTATTATCTATCAATTGTTCAATTTGTTGTTTGACTTTTCATCCTATTGCGAGGTTTATTGTGTTAAGTATTATTATTACATTAATTTATACACATTTTAGTTATTGTGTATATTTTTAGTTTCCTGGTTGTTATTAAAGGTACAAGTATATCTGGTTCAAATATACTGACTTCTTCACAGGTATTAAAACTTATTTATATCAAATGTTTTTTTTTATTTTTTATTTTAAGATCAAAAGTACCAACTGATTTCAAAAACAAATCTTACAATAGTCCAAAGTTGCTAAAGTCGTTTTAGACAACTGACAGAAGTTATTATGTGGAAAGTATACAGGTGAGGTTGGTATTTCGTTAAAACGTTCGTATAACGTTATTTTTGACCAATCAATTAATCTGTTAACATCCGTTTTCTTAAATATTTACGTTCTTGTTATACACATATCAGTTTTGAAGTAAGTTTTTAATCTTTATTAAAAGTTCAATTATTATACCTTTTTGAGTGGTCTAAGAAATATCGCATATTCAAACAACTAGAATGTTGCCTATATACCTAAATAGTTACAAAATTCATCCACTATTTTTCCAGTCTTATGAATTTTTTGTTCAAATTTATATGGGACCACCTTAAGATATATAGTTAATAAAACATCAAATTTATCTTTTGTATTGATATATTTTATAATTCAAAAATAATTTTATATCATTATATCATTACATTAATATAATTTAAATCGGTTTAGCCGTTTTCAAGATCCGTAATCGGGATCATAATAATATACCCTTTTCTAAAGTATTTTTACTGAAAAACCATTGCTGAAATAATAATAATAATATTATATAAGATAATAATGATATTATAGAATTATTGCGATAAAAGTTGTTTATGGGGAAATATTCGCTTATCAATTTTTAAGTACTTAGTAGTGCCATGTTGCAACAAGATGGTTATGACTCGTAAAAGTGTGGGCATATTACGTTAACTCCTCGAATCTTCATTAAAAGCGTACCAGGGTAAATAGATGTATATACCTGTTTTGGCAGACTTGAAATGGAGACATAATTACCTGTAAAGAGTCATTCTGTCTATATACAATACAAATTTAGTTTGATTCTTCAGGATGGAAAGCATGGTGTCTAGATCATCAGGTGGACTATGTGATCTTTCTCCCTCTTACTTTAATCAGAAACTGTATACAGTGATTTTTAATTGCGTTGGTGCTTTAATTTCTTGATGTATTTATGTTTCATATATAATAATAATATTTTAACCATTAGAGACTTTAGCGTTACCATATCTAAATATTTTTTTCTTCTTCTGAGGTTCTTAATATTTAAATATTCACATACTTTATTGATAACTAAAGCTAATCATAGATAATTAATAACACCTCATTAAAATCTTTATAAGTAATATTTCATTAGTAATTACTAATTATCTATACGTTGTATGTTTTTACTTAATTTTATTTAACTAGTAAGTTGGAGTTATTCTGTATTATATACACGTATGTATAGCCATAACGATAAGTAATATATATATATAATTAATATTTGTTATTTATAACTTAAGAATTAATTCAGTAAGTTGTAAATGAAACGTCTAAAGTCAGATCGAATTTACAAACCGTAGTAATGTATATACTGTCGTATAGCCTAAGTTAAAATAAATTAGGTTAAAACTTTTTGTCTTTAAATGTAACTTAAAATATGTTAAGACAGAAGTAGCATAATATTATAGTCGACAATTTATCTAGCGAGCTTTTATTAATGGTTATATTTTATTCAGTCAAATTTGAACAATTATATACCCTTAATTTGAATTATAATATTTTATCACTTTAAAACACTCTAAAAGTTATTATAAGTTATATACGTATAATAAATATCAGTAAAAATATTTAAAAGACGATACCGTGAAGTTGTAAAACTTTATTAGTAAATCATAAGGAATCAAAATTATAAGTTGTAATTAATTGAAATAGGTAAAATTTTGCTTATTGGGATAAAGTTCCTATCGATTTAAATTAGGTTTCATTCTAACTTATTTTGTATTACGTTAATCTTTATATATAAAAATTACGTGTCACATTGTTTGACCGCGATGAACTAAACTACTAAACTGATTTCAATTAAATTTTGCACACTGTGTGCAGTTTGGTCCAACTTGAGAGATAGGATAGTTTTTATCCCGATAAATGACCCTCAAAATTTTTATTGCGAATTTAAGGATTTTTATAGGAAGTGTCTTTGGAAAGGGCAGAACAACGTCTGCCTGGCAAGCTAGTATGTATATATATTTTGCTTAGAAATAAGACGATACTCATCAAACATGGTTGTACCACGTAGAACATGTTAATATTTAGTAGCCAGCAAATTTGACTAAATGTAATAAGGTCGTGTTTATGAAACTTATAATAAGTATAATTTAGGAATATTTGCTACAAATAAGTAAAAGCTATAGTGAATCATGTACTTATCTTAGGACTTAATTACCCTACTGTTAGTCAATTCTGTAGCTTTTAAAGGTAGTATTTAAATCAGAAATTAAAATAAATGTTAATATTTTTTAATTTTGACTGAAATTTTCTATATGATTAAAGTGATTTAATTTTCAGGTTTCATCAAAGTCATGCAAATATATAAATCTCTATGAGTTTCATTTTTGATACAGATATTTATAAATTACTTTTGTAAATATTATTAGATTTCAAAAATATTGTAATTAACTTTAAAAAAATCTTTGTTACCGCCTAATATATATTAGTATAGCCAATGAACCTACAAGTCATTTATGTGTATAAGTTCAATTCAATAATCCTAATTTTTGACTGATATATTTGATAGGATTAAAAATAATTTAGTTTTCATATTATTATATAGGTATATACATATATCGGATTCGATCATTCAAGAGCGCTTTTATACATTTTAAATAATTTTTATATATATTATTAACTTATAAGAAATATTGTAACTACAAAAAATACGGTGTTACGTTTATCTTTATACTAATAAGCGTGGTCAATGGTCTACTAGCTATTGATAATTGATAACGTAATTGTATAGCTTGAAGTATTTTTAAATCTACCATGTATTCATAGGTACTAAAACCCTAAAAGATTAGGTTCGCGAGAGTTAATAAAGAAAGTGTTACATAAATGCAATCGATTCTTATAATATTATAATACTTTAACTGTACAATAAGAAAAGCTGTTTTAAGGTTGATAATTTTTCTGCAACTTGAAACTTACTAGGTTTTAGGGCTCCTTATATATTTCGGAATTCGGCTGACATCTTACATTTTTTTATAAATAAAACTTCAACTTTATACAAAGACAGTTGCAGACACCTCCGACAACTCAAATGGAATGCATCATAACTTGTAATTACACTAGTAACGCACTGCTGTTTGGCGTCAGAAAAATATATAAGAGAGGTAGTAAGGGGAGTAGACAGGCTCCTAGGCAGAAGTAGTCTGTCCATCTATAAATTATTAATTAGCTCTTCAATAATACATATAAGTTTTTGTAGCAGCTGGTGTTTGGTCCATGTTAATGAATATTGCCTGCAATGGTTTATTGTGTGGGTAATTGAAATAATATTTTATCTTATTCAAAAGTATTTTTAGAATATTAAAGGCTTGCAATAGGTTCATGGTGGAATAATAAATACAACTCGTGTATTAATGAGCCGTCATTTAAGAGTACTTAATATGTATTTTCATAATCACCGATTTACGTGTGGGACAATAATTTATAAAAATAATATTTAAAAAAAAAACTAAAAAAAAATATTATTGAAAAAGAGAAAAGAAGTTAAGTTTTACTTTGTGTATTACAAATAATGAAAGACAAACATATTATCACACACGGTTTTGGTTTCCTATTTATAGCTTAAATGCGCTGTAATGTCTGCTATCTTCTCTAATCACTGTAGTGTAACACAGGCTCGGCACGCACTTTAACTAAACACGTCCACTCTCGCCCGAGGCTCTCGTGTAACTGACGTGTGCGCTCGAGACAGTGACTTATATATAAATGTATGTTTGTGTATTTGTGCATAGTAAATTATTAGTAAATAAAACAAATAACAATATTTACTGTATACTACATATATGCAAACACTACATCTTTTTATTATTAAGATTTTTTCTTTTTTTCATTATAACTCATAACAATCACAAAGCAGCTTGTATTGTCTGTATTAATTATTTTCCACTGCTTTTACGTAAACCTTATCTCCCTGTATTATATCTGAGTGAGTTGCTCTGCGTTTCCTATATATATATATATATATATAGGAAACGCAGAGCAACTTTGTCTGTAATTTATTTCACCTATTGATCATAAATCATAAATCTTTATTTGCAACAATCACGGTATAAAAAGATGTTACAATTTATATAGTGCAGTCGTGTTTCGCTAATAATAGCATGCAAATTATAATGGAATTTTATCCCTACCTTTTCGTTGAAGAAACAGTTCAGACGGTAACCTTCCGGTAACTGTAAGGAGGAGAGTTGTTATACATTAGAAGATATACTCCCACAAATATTCTTTTAAAGCCTTCCTCTCGATCTGGCTGATACGAAGACGTTTCAAAATATCTCTGTTTTGTCTTTCAACTTCACCGGTCATTTGAGGCCAATTTGGTACAGTACTAAATAAATTAATGTTACATTATTTGCAGAAAGATCGAAACTCTTCACTAACGAACTGTTTGCCATTGTCTGCGGTGATAGAAATAGGATAACCAAGTCTACTGAAAATTTCTTTTACCATTTTAATAATCTGTAAGCTTGTGATGTTTTTGTAATTGTTTACTTCTTTGTATCGACTATAGTAGTCGACCACTACTAACAGATACTCGTTACTTGGTAATGGTCCCATTAGATCCATTGTGACATCTATCCATGGAGTTGCAGGCAACTCTCGTCTCTTCATTGGTGCAGTTGGGTTTAACAAACCCTCTAACGTACAACCTTTACAGGCCTTTACTCATTGTTCTACGTCTTTATCGATAGGGGGCCACCATACCTTTGATCTCAAGCGTCCCTTCATAGCTACGATACCTGGATGACCCTCGTATGCAGCATCTTATACACTCTTGCAGAGTTGCTGTGGTATTACAATTTTATTTTCACGAAGTAGAATGCTATCATGAAAACACAACTCGTTTTCAAAAAAATTGTAACTCTTAATCGAATCGTCCCAGTCGTTTTGATAGACAACTTTTTTTACTTTGTAAATCTCTTGGTATTTTTCTGAATATGCTACAGTGGAACTCATTTGTATAGCAACTGGTCTAGAATTTTCCACTATTTGGTACACATGCTGGTCTTTTCCTTTTGGTGGGTTATCAGGATAGTTACATAATCGTGACAAGGGATCAGCTATTTTTTTTTCCTGGCTTGTATATAACCTTGAATGAATAAGACTGTAGCCTCAGTGCCCATCGTTCATTCCTCGCACATGGTTTTGACTTAGACCCGAACAATATCTCTAGCGGCTTGTGGTCAGTGACTAAATCAAAAGGCTTTCCAAATAAAAATATTAAAATGTTCGACCCCCCAAACTAATGCTAGTGCCTCTTTTTCCGTTTGGCTATACCTGCGCTCGCAGTCTGTCAAAGTTCGATTACCATAGGCAATAATTCTAGGGCCATTTGTATCATTTTGTACAAGGACAGCACCAAGTCCGACAGGGCTAGCATCTGCTATCACCTGTCTTGCATCTCTGACGTCATAATACCCTAAAATCTGTATTTCCGTGAGCATCCGTTTGAGTTTTTGGAATGCTTTATCTTGTTCCCTAGACCATTGTTTTTCCAAGCTCTCCCTTTTGCTCATCTTCTGTCTTAGCAGGTGCTTCAGAAGTTCTGTCATGGCGGCCAAGTTAGGTATCCATTTGTTTATGTAGTTTAAGAGTCCTAAAAAACTTTGGAGTTCTTCTATGGTCTTTGGGACCCTAAATTCCATAATGCTCTCAACGTACTTGTTGAAGGGTTTACTCCTTCATGTGTAAGCCTATGTCCCAGAAAATTCATATCCTGCGTTTTATATATGCATTTATTGCTATTTAGCACGGCGTTGTTTTTACTAAGTACCTGTAGAACTTTCTTTAGTCATGCGTCATGTTCTTCTTCACTGTTCCCGAAAACCAGGATATCATCAATAAAATTAACGACCCCTTCACAGTTTATCAGCATCCTTTCAATGATCTTCTGAAAAATCTCGGAAGCGCAGGTAATTCCAAGCATTATTCTTTAATATCTATATAATCTTTTGGGGGTTATAAAAGTCGTTATGTGTGATTCAGAGTGAATTTCCACTTGATGGAAGGCATTTTTTTATGTCTAATTTGTTAAAATATTTAGCTTTCTTCATTTTAGGCAAAAATGTTCCATAGTAGGCAGGGGGTGGTTTTTTCGCAATATAGCGGCGTTCGTACATCTCATATCTACGCACAAACGTAATTCACTATTTTCTTTCATGATTGGAACATTTCTGAAAACCATTTAGACGGGCTTAATTAATTTTGATTGCAACCTTCTCTTTAATGGGGATCGGTACTCTCCACTTGATTTATCCCGATACCAAGTTTTAAGACACCCAGACGGACTGCTGTGTTCTTACCAAACAGGTCTCTAGTACCCCCCGAAATCACGTAAATGGTTGTATGTTCCTTTCGTCCATCAACTTCGAATATAGATTCAAATGAACCCTCTATTACCAAAGGAGAATTACTATCATATGCTAATAATATCTTGTCTGGTCTTTACATTTGATTAAAAGCATATACTTTTTTTGCTTTTTAACTCTTCCCACGTTTTGTAAGATATAAGGTTCTTGCGCAATTTCGAATTACACTTTTCCGCAATTTGATCTATGAAATGATCATCTTGCTTTTCGAATGCACACTTTTCGGCCTGTTGACGCAATCTTATCAAAAACTTCTCTAATTTTTCTCCTTTTTCCTGTTTTAGCAATCGAAAAACATGCCACTCATAAACTTTGGTCCGTGTAGGTTGAAAATACTCGTAGAGTTTTTTTATGGCTACTTTAAGTACATCAACGGTTTCTGATGATTCGACATTGGCACGCGGTAAATTGTAGAATATTTCTTGTATCCCAGAGCCACCAAAATGCAATAGCGTAGCTCGTTTCTTGAGTGCTGATATAACTTCAGCTGCATCCAGATAGATTAGTAGAGACCTTTTCCATTTTTCACACCTTATAGCCATAGATGTGCTATCACATTAAAGCTGATAACGGTATCATTATTATTATTATTTTAGGGGCAAACTGAAACAGTTTCTTATATTTTTTTTCCAATTTAATGTTGGTATTTTAATACCCAAAGTCCAATTTAATGGTAGTAACTTAGTACCCAAAGTCCTATTTAATGGTAGTAACTTAGTACCCAAAGTCCAATTTAATGGTAGTAACTTAGAATCCAAAATCCAATTTAATGGTGGTACCTACCTTAATACCCAAACTCCAATTTAATGGTAGTACCTTAGTACCCAAACTTCAATTTAATGGTAATACATTAGTACGCTAACTCCAATTTAATGGTGGTATCTTAGTACCCAAACTCCAATTTAATGGTGATATCTTAGTACCCTAACTCCTAACTCAATTTAATGATGGTATCTTAGTACCCAAACTCAATTTAATGATGGTATCTTTGTACCCAAACTCAATTTAATTATGGTATCTTAGTACCCAACACCAATTTAATGGTTGGTATCTTGGTACCCAAACTCAATTTCATGATATTAATATGTTCCATAACACTCGCCCTTCTCTTTCGGTTTATTTGTTATACCGACTACTTCCATTGCTGTGCCATTTAGGCTTTGGGTAAATTCAATACCTATATTGCGCATTTACAGTATTACTAGTTACCTACTTTGCAATGTACAGAAGTCGTGAAGTGTCCACGATTTTTTTGTAAGACTTATATATGCCATGAAAGCAGTAAAATAGTATTTTCATTAAAGGCGATAAATATCACACCTACATGTAAAATGCCACTAAAATTTAGCTAACGACATTGTATTTCAGTTCGAATCGAGAGGAGTGATTAGTAACATCTACTATTTTTCCATCAAAAATCTTTTTAAATAAAAGTTGTGCTAATAGACATATGTTAAAATAAATCATTATTTTATCATTGCTAGATAAAGAAAATAAATTTTTGCACACCATAAACGTGGTCATATGCGAACATATAATTTATATAAATTATTAAAATGATCAGAACAGGGTTAAAAACAATAAATCATAATTCATAATCCACAGTTTTTTTTCCGCGGGTACTTTAGGAATTAATTTACAATTGCAATGCTAATAGTTGCACATTGCTAACCTATTTTTGATTATATCTTTATACTAAATAGGTACTTTTCTTTTTTCTCGTCGCCACTTGTAATGTCTGCTATCTTCTCTAATCACTGTAGTGTAACACAGGCTCGGCACGCACTTTAACTAAACACGTCCACTCTCACCCGAGGCTCTCATGTAACTGACGTGGTGCGCTCGAGACAGTGACTTATATATAAATGTATTTTTGTGTATTTGTGCATGGTAAATTATTAGTAAATAAAACAAATAACAATATTTACTGTATACTACATATATGCAAACACTACATGCGCAAAAAGGGTTAAGGCCCTCTTGTGATCGGTTGTAAGTATATGAAAACGTTACTTCGCTCCCCGTAATTTTACAGCAGATTAGGTAAAGCAAAAAAAATATTAAAAAATTAATTATTTAACTAAAAAAAATATTTTTATATTTTTCCTGATAGTAGGTGTCGACCGTCGCACACGAAATTTAATTATATACATAAATAGTGCTTGCAAATGCAAGCTCAGCGCCCCCTTTAACATTGCGCCCCCTCGAATCTTGCGTCCCTTCGAACCTTGCGCCCTAGGCTCCAACCTAGTAAGCCTGTGGGTAAATCAGGCCCCGATGCTAAGTATATTTTGTCTTATAATATCTTTGTGTATTATTCATCACTGCTTATAAATTTATAAAAGTGCTTAGTTTATTGGTAGGTAATAAACGTATATTATATGTGTAACTAGGTTATCATTTCACGTAATATATGTTGTTTGTACTTCTGTCTTATAAAATTTTATATAAATACTACTAAGATATATATAAAAATAGTTAGTTAAGTGCAGAATGGTAATCAAGCTTTATTTGAAAGGCACGTCTATAATACGTTTAGAAATGTAAGATAAGATTGTCATAAAGAATGTTTTGGTTGTTTTAAGTATGGATAATAAAAGACAAATGTGTGTTTAAATAAAACTAATTTTACGGATTTTATCGCGTATATTAACTTATTTTATATTCCCGACGTTTCAAGCACTTTACAGCACCCATGTGTTGCACCCAATTTTTGTTAATTTTGTTAAACCTCCAGATTAAAATTAATAATTTTTAATCTGGAGGTAGCCGTGGTTAACTATGACATTGGGACGTCATACACCTCAGTCCCCCCCGTGACCATGGGTGCTGTAAAGTGCTTGAAACGTCGGTAATATAAAATAAGTTAATATACGCGATAAAATCCGTAAAATTAGTTTTATTTAAATGTGTAGTGTTCGCGTAAATATAAGAAAACAAATGTGTGTATTTTTATCAATTGTATGTTTAAGCTTATTTCATATAAGATACACTTTCTTTATTGAACTAAAGTTAAAATAATATAAGTGCGATTGTGACATAAAAATGTATGTACGGAGAACGCGCGATAGTGTAACAGTAATTGTAATACTTAATATGGCCGAGGGTTGGAACGTTTTATAATTCATATTACCGTAACAGTGAACAAATTTGTATCACCAATATTATACGTCACTTTGTTTTAACCATTACTATAAAAATATGTTAGTATTAATTACACATATGCCATTCCACGAGATTCGCTCAATCAACAAACATGATTATTTTATATGTTTGATTGTTGAGCAAATCTCTTGTAATGGTTATTTTCTTCTGAAATCTTACTGATGAAGAAAACGACTATATGTGATATCGACGTGTGATGTGTTGTTGTGAACGGGTGACACATCCAAAAATCTACTTTACGGAAAAATGTTTATATCATCTCACGAAGTTTTCTCAACAAATCAATGTGTGATTATTACAAACTTTGAAATAAATAAGATCTGTCTGAGAAATAAAATGATTTTATCTAGTTTGGAGCACCTTTTGCTTGCACTTCACCGTCAGGTGCATGTGGACTTCGCGATGGTTTATCTCGGATGATGCCTCGATTAGAGGCAAAACACGTGCATTATCGATGGTGGTTTGTTTTTGTTTTCTTGGTATTGGGAGTAGGTATTGGCGTAGGGGTTATGGTGACGGTGATAGTGCAGTTGTAATTCAAGCAGGGAATGGGTTGGTGTTCAAGATAGGGAGGACAATTAGAATTTTCACAAAGCAACATCTGATTCAATTAATTGCCACTGCATAAAATTAGTTGATGTCGTTAGCTCGAATGACAATAACCACAATAACCGTCCACACTTTTATTTTTTACTATATTTGTCACACATCTTTCAATAGGTTTTCCTGTTGTCTTATTTGAAAATGAAATTAGAAAAAGCAAGACAAGTATAGTGATCTTGATTATGTAGAATTGCAGGTTCTCTCCATGCATACATATGTACATAATTACTCTAAGAGTCAGAAACACGAACCATATTTAGTCTTAAATATAACATTAATGTTTATATATACGATACGAGGAACTGTTTCATTCAAATTTAATATTGTGAACGTCCATAAAAGTAAATTGTGCTAATTGTGTTGTGACCAAATTCGTGTTACTTTTTAAAAGATATATTAATAATGGTGAATGTATTTTTCGATGTATTATTGTGATTTGCTCATACTCCTATTGTCTATCTGGTATACGTCTCAAGTAAAGTAATTGTTGTCTATGTATTTACTGTTTGTAGTCGGTCTTAAACCAACCAAATAGAACATCTTATAGGTAGGGTCAGAAAGCTAATTTGGATTTTTAAGCAACTTAGACATGTAGCATCAAAAAATATACTAATTAAAGTATACACTGCGTTGGTACAATCTATATTGGCATACTGCATTCCTATATGGGGTGGCGCCTCCAAAACCAAATTTTTGGAAGTGGAAAGGGCTCAAAGAGCATTACTAAAAGTAATGTTTTTTAAACCGTATGGATTTTGTACAGAAAAGCTATACGAAATATGTGAGCTACTTACTGTAAGAAAATTATACATTTTACAAACCGTTTTAAAAATGCATAGTAGTCTTAATTATGATTCGAACATTTTGCGAAAAAGAAGAGGTACAGTAATTGTAGCGCAGAAAGTAAACACAAAATTTGCTTCTCATCAATATTAAAAAACAATCAGTTTTTATTTACAATAAAATAAACAAAATTCTCAATATATATAAAATGAATAGATATAATTGTAAACAGTTGTTGATAAAATGGTTAAAAAAATTAAACTATGAAAAAGCAGAGGCTATTTTACAATGCATTAGTTAGACACTACAATATTAGTAAGCAAACACACAATACACACACACACACACACACACACACACACGCGCGCACGCACACGCACACACACACACACACACGCACACACGCACGCACGCACGCACACACACACACGCACACACGCACGCACGCACGCACACCCACACACACACACACACGCGCGCGCGCGCGCGCGCACACACACGCGCACACACACGCGCACACACACACACACACACGCACACACACACACAATACATACTTTTCTTTAATAGTTTATTATATCTTACGGATTAAGTTGATCACTATCTGTATTATTGCTATGGAGGAGCGGGATCTTCTGGCACAGGTGTTTATACACTTAAAAGAAGATTCCAACCATGTTTCAAGATAATTGTAAAGTTTTAGTTGATCAATAAAGATTTTTATTATTTATTATTATTTATTAAAATTATATACATGTCTATATGTGTACGAATTGTTGTTTTATTTTTGATCAAGTACAGATCTAACCTTAAATGATAATCAACCTCAAATATTTTATAATAGTCTACGTGATGGTAGGCTGCTACTTATACCTGCTACAAACTGCAGTTAAGGAATGCTAAAGGTGTGTCTTCATCTCTGGAAAAATACGCCTGTAATGATATATCTAGATTTTAAATATTATACTGAAACGGTGGTGACTGCATTTACTGTTAGTTCGCAGAAATAGGCAAGATTCCTAGGCAGACCAGTAAAGAATAAGATCAAAATGGTTTTATTTTCGCAGACATGCAAATTGATTGCCTTTAGTCGCTGAACTTTTTCTTATTGATCTTTCTACATCGCATGAGTTTCAAGCACGAAATAAATCAACATTGAACTTTATATAAAATTTTAGTTATTGCGAAATTGGACTCTATGATAAGGTAACTGATTCACTTAAGGTGAGCGCTACCACAGCTAAACAAAATAAAGGAACAATGTTAAGAACTTTAGTTTGGAAGATTGTAACGAACTATGCGCGCAGGATAAGAACATGAATGGATTTAGAGACAACTTGAATCTATTTTCTTAACACACACGCACTGGCTACTGTCGTCAATGGACATCTGTAGCCAACTTTAAACAAAGAAGTCCTCTGAGGACAAGACGGAATGTCGGTATTTATTTGTGTGCTGTAGTTAATGCTATAATTATAGCGGCTCTCAAAACCCTATTAACCGGAAGACAGCACAGCAGTACAAACACTGCTATTTGGTGGTAGAAATAAGAAAAAAGAAGTTGGTAAACTATAATGGAGCTACAGCTATTTAAAACTTAGAATTGTATTTCAGCTGTAAACATTCCTTTTTTTATAGGATAGAGTGACAAATGAGCACACAGTCCATCTGATGGTAAGTAGTTGCTGTGACTTATAGACATCTACATCTATAAGTGAGTATAATACTTCTATAATACCCGTGAGGACTAAGATGGAATGCCTCTTTTCTAGTAAAAAAGGTCTCCGGTTCTCTACACTCACCATACGAAACACAGCAGCATTAAGCTGCTATTTTACGCCGATATTGTGTGAGAGCGTGGTCCTTCCCCGGTTAAGCCGACCTATTCGTGCTATAACTATACTGCTAATATAGCTGTTGCATGGCTATACCACGTATAATAGTAGTGTAGTTGTACCACTTCTAGACCACCTGAGTCAGACGTGGTTCAACGACGTTCGTCGACGGCCGATCCTAAAAAAAAAAAAAAAAAAAAAAAAAAAAAAAAAAAAAAAAAAAAAAAATTTTTGTGTAGAATGCACGGTTCCGGAGATGTGTAGATCAATTAGCTAATATCTAATTGATATCCGGTAAGGGCCTCCACCGTCATTAGCGTCCCATTGTTCCTATTTCTATTGTTCTATTGTTCCTTAATCACCTTCATTGCAGCGTGTGCGTCGACTATATCAGTGCTATTGTGTTATAGTTCTTTGTTCCTAATTATACAACGCTAATCTGAATCATCAATAAAACACATTACATAATTTTGTTACAATTTTTATTTATAAAATACAAAATCTTATTAATTATTATCTATAAAATAGGAGCGAAACATCTCATCCACTAAAATATCGTTGTACAATGTGTTCCTTGTAAATATACTCGTAAAACTATGTATTGAACATCCTTGAAACTTATATAGTAAATACATTAAGCAATATTCGCCACAAACTGAAGTCCACTCATTCTGAATCCTATCAACATTCCAGTTCCATCTTTTACAATTCCTTTTTAAAAACTCTAGATGATATCGTACAGGTGATCGTCCATATGAATCAAAATATTGACCGACGTCATTCGTATCGATATATAAAGCTACCCAATGTGACCCTGGTTTATCATCTGTATCCAAATTACATATTATATACGTTGGTACGTATATATAATGTGGGTATACATAGGCAGTCTATTAGCTGCATAAACATTATTTTCTAGACTGGGGTGAATCTTTTTCAGATGTTGTTGTACATCTAGTGTATCCATGATATTACTGCTATTAGTAGATTATTACAGTACCTAGCTACTCAATGAATAACATAGGAATGGTCAATTATAGTGATTTCTACATATTAAATTGCATTTTTGTGATATACAAATCGTACTTGAGTCATTGATCACCAAACAAAACACAATACGAAGAAATGTTGAGATAGGCAACGGAAATGTGAGATAAACTGAAATTGCATTTTTGTGTTATACAAATCGTACTTGAGTCATTGATCACCAAACAAAACACAATACGAAGAAATGTTGAGATAGGCAACGGAAATGTGAGATAAACTGGTTGACGCATAAAGTAATTATCAACTCATTACGGAAATACTTTAGATTAGAATTTTTACGTACTGGTGGTATATAAGACCAACAAATGCAGTCATCGAGTTAGTGTACGGTCGTTTGGCTACAGTGGATCTATCAATAGTACATTTGTGTTACTTCAATACACCAAAGGCTATGGATGTAAGTGTTTATTCTATTGACTAAATTACTTTTTTTCTGTTATTTTCATGTGTGTGTATTATTTTATTTAAATATTGTGTATGTATATGATTAAGCCGTGGTAACTCAGATGGTTAGCGCTAGCTGTAAATTTCACAGTACGCGACCCGGGTTCGATCCCCGCCAGCACCAATTAAATTGTTAATAGCAATTTTAAGTGCTTATTACCACGTGCTTGGTGGTGAAGGAAAACATCGTGAGGAAACCTGCATGTCTGAGAAAATTTCGAAGGCATGTGAAGTTCGCCAACACACATTGAGGGAGCGCGGCGGACATTTCCTTGCTCTAAAACCCTCTCAGAAATGAGAGGAGGCCTATGTTCAGCAGTGGACTTTAATAGGCTGTAACTTTAACTTTTTTAACTTTTATGATTAAGTGTTAACAAATTGATATTAACATGATAACTGTGTTGTTGCAGAAATCATTGAGCTTCGATGAAGATACCTATAAACAGTATTACTACTCGCCACTCTTCCCTCAAGAAGAGAGTGATAACCTCGTCATTAATAATAACACATGCGATGGTGGAAAAAGAAAATCGCAATCGATTGATCATTTTTTTGAAGCTGAATCAAAAATAAAAAAGAGGAAGGGAAAACTTCAGTGAAGTGTGCACCAGTGCTTTTTTCTCCTCAATCATGGACGAGAATACGGAACTATTCAATAGCGAATTAAATCAGGAGTTGTCTAAAGTTTGTGAAGAAATGGAGAGGGGTCAACTGTTCGATTCGTCATACGATGATGAGTTGTATCATCACTGTGCGATGGTTGAAACACAGTTTAAGTATGTAAAATAAACATTCATTTCAATCATAATTTACATATTGTCTTATACAGTTTTTAATAAATTTAAACATTTTAGCAGTCAACCACTATAACTTGGAAGAGGAACGAAGCGAACGTGCAGCAAAGAATCCAAGATCATCAAAAAACCAACAACGGAAGCAGAAGCGCATACCTCTGCAGGGAACAGTATCAGTAACGATGATCAAGTGGAATGTCCAACGTGCCATATATTTATCAAGAAACGGTATTTAGCTAATCATTTTAAAAGTAATGTTCATAAAAATAATCTTTTAAATTCACATAATTCTTTATCAAACGTTAGTGTTATTGAATCTGCTTTTGGAAATAGGATTTTAACTTATAAAATCAAGAGTAGAGTAGATCGTTCGACATGGGTAAATTTTGAAACTCCTGAACTATTTTTAAATTCTATTAAAGATGATATTTTATTTTTATTACAAGAGTGTATTCATCAACACATAATTTTTAAGGTAAACTTCATATTGCATGCTGATTTTGTTCAACAAACTAAAGATATTCATGATACGTTCGATTTTCAAACGATTAACTATATTATTTGTCAAGGAGATGACTTAAATATTTTTCTTTCATCTTTAAATGATACAATTACTACTAAAATTAGTGCTTTCGAAAAAAAAGATAGTGGATGGAGTCTAAAAAACATAAAATCTATAGACATGAATGTTAATAAATTTAACCCCCTACGCGGTACTTCATACATAGATCTTCCTCGTGACATAAAATTAAAAAAGGCTGTTATAAATGTAAAAAACAAGGATTATTTTTGTTTTAAATGGGCGTTACTCTCGGCGTTATATCCTGTAAACAAACACACCGATCGGGTATCATCGTACGTTAAACATGTAAATAAACTTAAATTTGATGGTATTTCCTTTCCGGTTAAAATTTCTGACATAGCAAAAGTAGAGAAATTAAATGATATTAGTATTAATGTTTTTGGGTTAGAATATAATAAAGAAAAACGATGTAATTCTATAGTAGGTCCATTATTTTTAACAAAGTGTCGTAAAGATAGACATATCAATTTATTATTTTTTTCCAAGGATACAAAAAATCATTATTGCTATATAAAAAATTTATCGCGGTTAGTTAGTAAACAAATTTCAAAAGACGGTCACATCATGTACATTTGTGAAGCATGTCTACTTCGTTTTCCATCTCAGGAAAGGTTAAATAACCATGAACAATACGATTGTGCCCACATTTGTACAGTATTACCAAACAGTGAAACTTTAAAAAAAAAGAATTGGTTTGGTCAACCTATTTCAAATGATAAAATTAAATTTGATAGTTATGAAAAAAAGTTAAAGATACCATTCGTAGTTTATGCTGATTTTGAAGCATTTTTAAAACCAATAGAATCATGTTCTAACGATCCTTCCAAACCTTTCACTCATAATATTCAGAAACATGAAGTACATAGTTTTGGATATTATATAAAATGTTCATATGATGATAAATTATCAAAATATGTAACATATTGCGGACCCAACTGTGCACAAGTGTTTATGGAAAGTTTATCTAACAATCTAAAAGAAATAAATAGACTTCAAAAATATCCACCACTTCCGCTAACAAATGAAGACAAAAACCAAATTTCAAATGCAACCATTTGTCATATTTGTGAAACTGAGTTGGCAAAACATTTTTATGATTTTGATTGGTACACTGGTAGTTTTATAGGTGTTGCTCATGAATCATGTTGTTCGAAGATCAGAACACCTAGTTATATACCAATATTTTTACACAACCTTAGTCACTATGATGCTCATTTTATTGTTCACGCGTTAAACTTTTGTGATGGTGAAGTCGAAGTTATCCCTCAAAATAAAGAAAAATATATATCCTTTTCCAAAAAATTAAAAGTGAATAACCACGAAATTATATTGAGATTCTTAGATTCATTTAAGTTTTTATCGTGTAAATTAGAAGAATTGGCCAAAAATCTCAGTAATGATCAATTTCAAGAATTACGTAGAAATTACCCTAATGATGAAGGTTTCTTTCGTTTAAAACGGAAAGGTGTTTATCCATATGAACTTATGACTAATTATGATAGTTTAAGTCTAACATCGCTCCCTGAACAAAAATGTTTTTATAGTTCACTCACAGATTCACATATTTCAAATGATGATTACAATCATGCTAAAGATGTTTGGGAACATTTTGGGTGTTGTAATATGCTAGATTATTCAAACCTATATTTAAAAACAGACGTTTTACTTTTATCCGATGTATTTGAAAACTTTAGAAAGTTATGTATTAATACATATGATTTAGACCCTGTCCATTATTACACAGCACCCGGTTTAAGTTGGGATGCAATGTTAAAATATACAAAAATAGAATTAGAACTTTTAACAGATTATGAGAAAATTGCATTTATTAGATCAGGTATCAGAGGTGGTGTATCTCAATGTAGTAAAAACGAAGTTAATATATAACAAACCAATTTATTTAGGGTTTTGCATTTTAGATATTTCAAAAACATTAATGTATGATTTTCATTATAACTATATGATTAAAAAGTTTAGTAAAATCAAATTATTGTATACAGATACGGATAGTTTAATATATCATATATTTACAAATGATTTTTACACTGATATAAAACCTGACCTTTCATCATACTTTGATACCTCAGATTATGATACAAATAATATTTTTGAATATCCAAAATTAAATAAAAAGAAATTAGGTTTTTTAAAGATGAAAATAATGGTAAAATCATGAAAGAATTTGTGGGTTTACGATCCAAAATGTACGCTTTTAACTTAGAGAATAAGACTATAGCCAAGGCAAAAGGGGTAAATAAATGTATCACTAAAAAGATGACAATGAATAGTTATAAGTCTTCTCTATTTAATAAAAAAGTGCAATATTATAGTATGCTTAGATTTAAATCAATTAAACACACAATTTTCACACAAAAATTAAATAAGATAGGTTTATCATATAATGACACAAAGAGACATATTTTAGATAATAATATTGAAACATTAGCTTGGGGTCATTATAAACTGCGTTAAGTGTTGATAGTTTTTACTTTTATGTCTGCGTTTAAGAAAAATTTATATTGATTGTAAAATTATGATAATACTATAATATGACGTAGTTTATTACATATTTAAACATTGTTTTATTGTAAATAATTTAAGTTAATTGTTGTTTCTATTTATTTGAGGTTGAGTTAATTGTAAAATTATGATGTACTAATTGTTGTTTCTATTTATTTGAGGTTGAGTTAATTGTAAAATTATGATGTACTAATTGTTGTTTCTATTTATTTGAGGTTGAGTTAATTGTAAAATTATGATGTACTAATTGTGTTAGAAATAGTATACAGATAATTCTGTTTTATATAATTTTTGGAATATATATTAATTGTTTACACCAACACTTTCATTTTTTATTTCACCCCTTTGAACTTTAGACGTGTGTTATGTTTCACTTTATCCATCCGTTCACTGCTATTGTGGCAGGACCAAGTGGGTGTGGGAAGTCAAATTTTGTAACAAATTTCATAAAATCAGTTACAGAAATATGTAATTGTGATTTTAATCAGATCACATGGTGCTTTGATGAAATGCAACCATTATATAATTTACCAAATGTTAACTATCATCAAGGAATTCCAAATCTTAATATGTTTGATGGTGAAAACCCACATCTTGTTATTATTGATGATCTAATGAGAGAGTCCGATGGAAGAATTGTGGATATATTTACAAAAGGTAGTCATCACAGGAATCTTAGTGTATTTTATCTAACACAAAATTTATTTCATCAGGGTAAAGGACAAAGAGACATATCTTTAAACACAAGTTATATAATATATTTTAAAAACCCTCGAGATAAAACTCAAATAAGATATTTAGCAAGACAAGTATCACCAGATAACCCAAAATTCATTGAAAATGCCTACAGGGATGCAACTCTAGAGGCACATGGATATTTAATGGTAGATTTAAAACAGAATACCAATGATTTTTGTCGTATCAAGACATATGTCTTTCCATTTAATGGTTTCTGTACAGTCTACGTCCCCACAAAAGAGTTTAAATACACCAAGAATCAAACAATTGAAATCATTGCTAAATGATGCATCGTCGACTCACAACGTATAAACATTTGCTAACCGCTTTGCATACGCTTAAACCAAAATATCAAAGAGCATTACTTAAAACGTGTGATGAAGAAGAAATTAACTGTATTTGTGAGTGTATTCATAACGTTTTACAAGGAAAAGTACCTCTTAAAGATCAGGATAAACAAAAATTGAATAAACATAAAAACATACTCCGTAAACTAGTACGTAAGTGTAAACATAAACTAAGAAAAAATATAATTATACAAAAAGGAGGGGCTTTCTTACCAACAATATTAGGTGCAATATTGAGTGGATTAGTGAGTGGACTAGCCAGTTAACATGGAAAATGCAAAGAAAATGATACTTATCGAACCTGGATTGATTGAAAAATTAAAACAAGAAAATAAGGTTAATAGTAATTTATCTCGATTAGATATTGAAATGCAAAATATTATGAATAGTAAGACGGAAGACCGAAAGAAATGGATATTATATTTACAAACACTGCAAAGATACCTTCATTTTACCGAAGAGGATCGTCAACCACTCAAATTACCAATTTATTCTGATACATCTAATGAAGATTCAAATGAGTCAAAAATTGGTTTTAAAAATAAAGATAGAGATCTAAAAACTTCAGTTGATATTGAATCTTTGCTGGAGGAGAATCGATCCATTAAAAGTAAAGAAAATGATGAAAATCCACTTTACACACCAGCTCAAATACTCAGTTTAATACCAAAAACTTATCATAAAAAAGGGCAGTTATTATTAAACTTAGTTGAAACAAGTAAAAGTAAAATACATTGGGATAACGAAGGTACAGTCATAATTGATAGTGAAAAAATTCCTGGAAGTAATATTGTTGATTTAATAAATGATTCACTAAGACCCCTAAAAAGAAGTGATCCGGTAGGGTGGGTTAGATTTGCTGAAGCATTAAAAGATATTAAAGTACCACTTACTTATATTGGAAATCCAAGGAGATGTGAGTTTATTAACCAACTTCAAGCAAAAGATCTGAACAAACCCTCTGAGATTGAAGTTCAAGAGTTTTCTACACCATGCAGTAGAGATAAAAAGTCTACAACTAAAATACGTAAAGGACTTGAGTGGGAAAAATGGACTCCGTACTAGAAGAAATTAACAGGATTTATTATGATCCATCTAATCCCGCTGGTTTTGGTAGTATTGATAAATTATCAAAAGCCATGAAGGGTAAAATGAATAAAAAGCAAGTAAAGGAATGGTTAAAATCACAAGAAACATACACATTACATAAACCCATTCGAAAAAAATTCCCTCGTAATAGGTACATTCTATCAAATATTAATGAACTGTGGCAAGCTGATTTAAGTGATATGCGAACTTATTCTCAATATAATGATGGTTTCAAGTATATACTTTGTATTATTGATGTATTTAGTAAATATGCTTTTGCAAGACCAATGAAAAAGAAAAACTCAGAAACAACTAAATAATGTTTTGAAAGTATATTTACTGAAAGTAATTTAACACCTACTCACATACAATCCGATAAAGGTACCGAATTTGTTTCAAAAGATGTACAAAAATACTTTAAATCCAAAAAGATTAATTACTATACCACTAACAATCCTGACATTAAGGCCAGTATTGTTGAACGATTTCAAAGAACACTAAAAATGAAAATGTGGCGTTATTTCACTCATAATAATACTTATAGATATATAGATGTTTTACAAGATTTAATATACTCTTATAATCACAGCTTTCACTCTAGTATTAAGATGTGCCCATGTGATGTAAATTCCAACAATATTATGACAGTTTGGACTAATCTTTATGACAGACGGTCAAAAAAACTTTCTTTAGAAAATCCTAAACCAAATTTCAATGTGGGTGATTATGTTCGAATAACTAAATATAAACATGTATTCCAAAAAGGATATGAATCAAATTGGAGTGATGAAATATTTATTATATCTTCAATAATTGATAGATCTCCATGAGTTGTTTATACAATAACAGATTTACAAAATGAACCAATAATTGGTACTTTTTATGAAAGAGAATTACAGAAAATCACTTACAACCCCACCTCACAACATAAAATAGATAAAATAATTGACACTCGTTATTCAGGTAACAGAAAAGAAGTATTAGTGAAGTGGAAAGGTTATCCAGATAAATTTAACAGTTGGATTTTAGCTTCTAGTTTAAAAGAAATATGAATCAAGAAAGTTTCTATTTAATTTTGCTCAGCAATAGTTCAATGGAATACTTTCCTGATAAGAAGACCACAAATTTTTCAACGAAATTACCAAAAGCTATAAAATTAGAAGGTGAATGGTCGGTTGGAGTTGTCGAGTTTCAATATCCATGTACCATGTTTACTGTTCAAGACCATGAAAATGTTATATACATTACAAAATCTATGTTAATGCCTAATGAAGATAAGCCATCCACAGTGTACTACAAAAAACATATTCCAGCTACCAACTATGATAACGTTGAGCATATTTTAAGAGTGTTAAATGGTATCGGAGAGAACTTGAAATTTCGCTATGATGAAATAACAAAATTTGTGTCTATTTCGGTATTGGATAAAAATATAACATCCGTAACATTATCACCCAAATTAAGTTTACAGCTAGGTTATGAACCAAATAAAAATCTCCTAGAGAGAAATTTTGGAAAGTGTCCTGCTAATTTACACTTAGGGTTACCATCTCAACTATTTCTATATTGCGATATTATCGATCCTCAGATTGTGGGTGATGTTATGACTCCTTTATTAAGAGTCATTTCATTAGATCCTACAAAATACATTTATGGTGCAAATAAAATGCACGTTTTCTCTCAACCTCACTACTTACCTGTTATGCGAAGAGAGTTCGATACGTTGGAAATAGTTATAAGATCGAGTACAGGACAAAAAATACCATTCCAGTTTGGAACCGTGTGTATTAAACTACATTTCCGAAAATTATAATAATGAATTCTCTTCGTGATCATCATAAATGTCCATATGAAAATTATTATACACATCAAGCTGGATCAGGAGTTGGAGTAATTTATAAGGGTTCACCATATCAACGCGGTCATGGTATTGGGAGCTTCTCAGGGGGGTTATTCAGATCGGTTTTACCTTTACTTTCAAGTGGTGCTCGAGTGATTGGTAAGGAGGCATTAAGCGCTGGAGTAGGACTTTTATCGGATATGGTTCAAGCCCGTCCTATGGAAGCCTCAATAAAAGATCGTTTAAAGCAAGTTAGTACGAATTTAAAACGAAAGGCTGATGAGAAAATTGATCAATTTAACATGACTGGATCTGGGTATAAAACTAAAAGAAAACGATTGACATCGTTCATTCCACCATTAACTGCTAAAGTGAAAGCTGCGAAAAAACTTAGTCTAAAACCAAAAAATATCAAAGATATATTTTCAAACTAAATATGTCTTTCCTTCATAATCATTCTTGCGAGTGCGTTAAGTCAGAATTGGATTTGTTTGCACTACCGTCTACACAAACTAGCATTGAAAATGGATTGTGGATTCATTATAAACCAATTTCATCTCTTGGTGATGATGGACCTATCGAGTTTCAAGTTCCTGGGACCGGCGATGACTACATAGATTTGTCTCATACATTACTCCACATAAAGGCAAAAGTATTAAATCAAGATTCAACTAACTTGGTATCTACTACAATAGTAGCACCTGTAAATAATTGGCTGCATTCACTTTTTAGTCAACTTGATGTTTATTTAAACCAAAAACTTGTATCACCACCTAATAATACCTATGCATATCGAGCATACATGGAAACCCTTTTAAACTATGCCCCTGCTGCTAAACAATCTCATCTTACTTGTAGTCTTTGGTATGAGGATACAGCAGGAAAAATGGATTCTACAGATGGTAAAAACATAGGATTTGTTAAAAGACAGGAATTGATTAGTGAAAGTAAGGAAATAGAAATGATTGGTCATCTTCACGGTGACATTTTTAACCAAGATAAATTTTTAATTAATGGTGTTGAAATGAGTGTTAAATTGGTTCGATCAAGAGAGAGTTTTAATTTAATTGTTGGGTCAAACGATGTAAAGTTTAAAGTTTGCATTACGGACGCAACTCTTATTGTGCGACGAGCACGAATTAATCCAAGTGTATTACTCGCACATCAAAAAGTTTTAGCTTCTACCACTGCTAAATATCCTATTACTCGAGCTGAAGTAAAAGTTTTAACAATTCCTTCAGGTGTTCAAGGAAAAACTCCTGATAATATATTTTTAGGACAGGTACCGAAAAGATGTATAATTGGATTTGTGAACAATTCTGCATTTAATGGTTCCCTTACTAAAAATCCATTTAACTTTGAAAACTATGGTATTAATTCTTTCAGCTTATATATTGATGGTCAACAAATACCTTCAAAAGCTTTGCAACCATCTTTTAATAATAGCATATTTACATCAGCATATCATACTCTATTCTCGGGAACTGGTATTCACTTTCTTAATGAAGGAAATGGAATCTCTTGTGAACAGTATGGCAAAGGTTACTGTCTATTAGCATTTGACTTAACTCCTGATTTATCAGCTAACTCATCAACTCATTGGAATCTCATAAAGCATGGTAGTGTAAGAATAGAAGTACGATTTGAATCCTCATTAATACAAACAATTAACTGTATAGTTTATGCTGAGTTTGATAATATTATTGAGATGGATAAAAACAGAAATGTTACTGTAGACTATAGTAGTTAAGGTTATAATATGTGTTGTGTGTTAGATTTTATGTGTTATGTGTAATGCATTTTGTGTGTATGTAACTATGTGAAACGTTATAAAATTAAATAAAACAAATTGTATGCAATATATTTTTTTTATTTCTTTATAAATCTTCTATTTAATCTAATACAAAACACTGTTCGAGTTGAAATTTTACATAAGCACACTGACTAAACCACTGAACATGCTGCTGCCAAGGATCATCATCATCTTCCCAATCTTTTAAACCACCACCACAATGGAAACACTTGGTCCCGTCTGCATGGCCAGTATAAAAGAAACCAGCTTCGGCAAGATCTTCAGGTTTCTGTCGCATAACTAGAGGCCAGTTTTCGAAACTAAGCAAACGGCTAGATTTTGAACTGAAGAATGGATATTCAGCTCTTGAGTACTGCATACTCTTCTCGTTTTCTTCTCCACTCAGTGTTGTAGTTTTGTTATTCAATGATGTGTTTTGTACACGTATGCCACACTCATCTCTTCCTTCCGCTCTTGTCTTCCTGTAATTGAAGTAAACAGAATCACATTCACTAATGATCAGCTAATGACTGTCATTGTTAAAAAAGTATTTTTTAACTTTTTCACTTTCTGCTATTGTCTTTGTTATATTGTATACGAGGGCGTTTGTATTGTCGTAGATGCTATCCTTATTAGTCTTTACGTAATATTTAATTCTCGTGGAAGCATGTTTCCAATGATCAGTAGTTGGAATCTTGGATAGCTTCTTCATATCGTACATTTCAATTTTGATGAGATGCGTCGCTTGGTCTCCGTCGTCAGAATTAGTAGAAATGTATGATACACCATCTCTAGAGGCTCGTGCTACGGTTGATGATAACAGCTTCCTCTTTTTTATTTTTGATTCAGCTTCAAAAAAATGATCAATCGATTGCGATTTTCTTTTTCCACCATCGCATGTGTTATTATTAATGACGAGGTTATCACTCTCTTCTTGAGGGGAGAGTGGCGAGTAGTAATACTGTTTATAGGTATCTTCATCGAAGCTCAATGATTTCTGCAACAACACAGTTATCATGTTAATATCAATTTGTTAACACTTAATCATAAAAGTTAAAAAAGTTAAAGTTACAGCCTATTAAAGTCCACTGCTGAACATAGGCCTCCTCTCATTTCTGAGAGGGTTTTAGAGCAAGGAAATGTCCGCCGCGCTCCCTCAATGTGTGTTGGCGAACTTCACATGCCTTCGAAATTTTCTCAGACATGCAGGTTTCCTCACGATGTTTTCCTTCACCACCAAGCACGTGGTAATAAGCACTTAAAATTGCTATTAACAATTTAATTGGTGCTGGCGGGGATCGAACCCCGGTCGCGTACTGTGAAATTTACAGCTAGCGCTAACCATCTGAGTTACCACGGCTTAATCATATACATACACAATATTTAAATAAAATAATACACACACATGAAAATAACAGAAAAAAAGTAATTTAGTCAATAGAATAAACACTTACATCCATAGCCTTTGGTGTATTGAAGTAACACAAATGTACTATTGATAGATCCACTGTAGCCAAACGACCGTACACTAACTCGATGACTGCATTTGTTGGTCTTATATACCACCAGTACGTAAAAATTCTAATATAAAGTATTTCCGTAATGAGTTGATAATTACTTTATGCGTCAACCAGTTTATCTCACATTTCCGTTGCCTATCTCAACATTTCTTCGTATTGTGTTTTGTTTGGTGATCAATGACTCAAGTACGATTTGTATATCACAAAAATGCAATTTAATATGTAGAAATTACTATAATTGACCATTCCTATGTTATTCATTGAGTAGCTAGGTACTGTAATAATCTACTAATAGCAGTAATATCATGGATACACTAGATGTACAACAACATCTGAAAAAGATTCACCCCAGTCTAGAAAATAATGTTTATGCAGCTAATAGACTGCCTATGTATACCCACATTATATATACGTACCAACGTATATAATATGTAATTTGGATACAGATGATAAACCAGGGTCACATTGGGTAGCTTTATATATCGATACGAATGACGTCGGTCAATATTTTGATTCATATGGACGATCACCTGTACGATATCATCTAGAGTTTTTAAAAAGGAATTGTAAAAGATGGAACTGGAATGTTGATAGGATTCAGAATGAGTGGACTTCAGTTTGTGGCGAATATTGCTTAATGTATTTACTATATAAGTTTCAAGGATGTTCAATACATAGTTTTACGAGTATATTTACAAGGAACACATTGTACAACGATATTTTAGTGGATGAGATGTTTCGCTCCTATTTTATAGATAATAATTAATAAGATTTTGTATTTTATAAATAAAAATTGTAACAAAATTATGTAATGTGTTTTATTGATGATTCAGATTAGCGTTGTATAATTAGGAACAAAGAACTATAACACAATAGCACTGATATAGTCGACGCACACGCTGCAATGAAGGTGATTAAGGAACAATAGAACAATAGAAATAGGAACAATGGGACGCTAATGACGGTGGAGGCCCTTACCGGATATCAATTAGATATTAGCTAATTGATCTACACATCTCCGGAACCGTGCATTCTACACAAAAATGGACCGCGGATTCGTGATCAGAGCATGCCAAAACCTTTTTTTTTAGGATCGGGCGTCGACGAACGTCGTTGAACCACGTCTGACTCAGGTGGTCTAGAAGTGGTACAACTACACTACTTATAATCCTTCAATAGAAGTTCCCAAATTTTTAAATTTAATTGCTGCACATTAAAGATTTTTATGACATTTATTCAGAAATAGTTTTAGCGCCTTGCCTTAAAGGGAGGGAATAAGGGAGGAGTTTTTCTTCCTCGGTCGTCAAGGTGCGGTGGGCAATGGTGTAGCGGCGGATGTGTGCGAAAGTGTTTCCGTGGCCCTGCATAGGTGAAGGTGGAACACCATGGGGTTTAAGTTTGAGTCCAACATAACTTATACGTAGGCTTTATGCGTAGGCATTTCCACACGTCAAACATACGAGTTACGATGCATAATTATTCGTTATCAATACAGTTGCCGTATGAGGAAGCTCAATGTGGCTCAGCGTGCTATGGAGAGCGCTATGGTCGGGGTTTCTCTGCGTGATAAACTTAAAAATAAAGATATCTGCAGTAGAAACAGAGTAAACGACATAGCCTAATGGATTATTAAGCTAAAGTAGCAATGAGCCGGGCATATAGCTCTAAGAACTGAAAACCGATTGGGTGGTAAGGTTCTTGGGTGGTAGTCTCACACCGGTAGGCAAACGTATGGCGGCCCCCCACTGGATGGAGTTACAACCTGTTAACACTGTGATTTCGATTGATGTAGGTGGCTCAAGACTGTGATTGGTGGCATACTTTTTGACATGTGAAGGGCTGTATTGATGACGATGATACAGTAGTACTGTGAATTAAGATGTCGTTGTCAAGAGACAGGATGTCTGCCTTAATTCCTTGCTTTTTTCAATAATAAGTGACTGTTTACTATCTTACAAATTAGAGAAAGCGTGTGCTACAACAGCGGTACCATTGTTGCCTGTTACTTGGCTGGTTACCATATCGCATTAACAGCAGTTCTAAGACCAGTAGTGAACATAGGCAATGATCCATGTTCACTATAATATTCTAGCGTGCTAGTTGGTGCATTCTTGCAATGGCAAGAATGCGCCAACTAGCACGCTAGAATTTTACTGGGATTTAGTACCTGCTCTAGAAATGGACGCCGCACACTCATTTTAAGACGATCACTATGAGTATATTAAAAGGGACTATGCGTCTACAGGACGAAAATTTGCAGTTTGTATCTTTTATACAAAGGTGTGGAACGGATAGAAGCACTGGAAGCATGTCACGGTTGTATTGCCTAGTTATTAAAGTCAAAGTGTTCAACGTCACTGCATTTTGATTCTTATTCTAGGACTTATGAAGGTGCTAAGCATCAGATCATGGGGTGCACTTACAACTTAATAACTGTGTGTGGGGGGCTGACGTTGTAGTTTATACTTCTATTTTTAAAAAAAAATAGTCAATCCATTTATAAAGATTTACTACCATCAGTCTCTTGAGCCGTTAGGCAGGGAACATCGCGTGCACGTGCGGTTGACCTTAAGGAAGAGAGTAGAGAAAGGACAATGTTTTGCGTCCATACAATGTTCGCCTAAGAACCAACAGTGAAAAAAAATACCTTTTTAAGTCCGAAATTACACATAATTGTATGTAAGAACAATAACTCTTGACGGACACTTCTGAAAACTTAGATATTTGCAGTTATCATAGATATTTTGAGGTTATGTTTTATGTTTATGAAACATCGTATCCGTTGTTCAAGCCGTTGTTCGTAATTTATATAAACTTATCGCATAACAAAGCAACTATAGAGTGCACTTAGATTCCTAAAACATTTACAGAAATGTATTTTTTCAAACGAAACCAAAACAATAGCACGTCTGACGTCTATTTTGACTTGTTGTCATCTGTCAACGTTTTTGACTTTTTTTTTTAAGATAATTTTAAACTTTTTTAAATTTAAAACTAAGATATATTTTAAAATATAAACGTTTTCATAATATATTTGAGTTTATGACAACTTTTGAAATATGTGAGTGAAGGTATTGTGCGATTGGCCAAATCACAGGAGGCCATACACGAAGCACAATAGTATTAAAAATAGGTACAAAGTTCAAAATCGAAAAAGTCCTTTTTATTTTGATTTCACAAGTCAGAAGTGTCCGTTACTATCTAATGAATATTATCTAATGCATAATTAAGGATAAGAATTTTGGTAATAGTCAAATATCTGTTGGTTCTTAGGCGAGTTTAGACATTGTCCTTTAAAATATGAATACCTATATTGATTATTAAATTTGCTTTGACCTTAACTTTCTACCTCATTTCCTTATCCTCCTCCTTTCTCTGCATTCCAATACTGAATATAGTTGCGTGCATCATTCTTACTCCGCAGAGTTTCAAGTATTTAAGACGTAGCCATGTTATGTGGACTGAACAAGTTCTTTAAATGACAATTTATCCCCTAAAAGTGTCCTCGGTGGTAAGTAACTAAAGAAAAGGCTTATGTTTAGCAGTGGGCTTTAAAAAGCACTTGATGTAATGTGATAGGTGATGTTTAAAGCGTAAGCAGAATATAACTATAATACTAAAAAGAATTTTAGCAAGGGACGCAGGGTCTTAAGTAATCGAGCAACACAAATCATTGGATTTATAACTCTCTTATGTTGATTCAATATATTGGAATTTGATCATTCATTTTCATTACAGTCATAAAAGTCCACTGCTGTACATCCCCTACAGATTTACTCAAACTGCAACCTTAGTTTTTTATTATTCTTGATATTTATCGGAAATATGATGCTGCCCTTCTCCTATTTTACTTTATCTCTGTTGCTTCTTACGACATCCACAGCATAATATGACGTCGTTGGTTCCTTTACGCCGCCTCTAAACTGCGTATTTATAATAATAATAATAAGAGGACGGAGAGGTTCCGACGGTTAAACGCAACTGTCGGAACCTCTCCGCCGCCTGGATAGACTACAAAAAGGCATTCGACTTGGTGACTCATACATGACTTAAGAGGGTCCTCGAACTGTACAAGGTTGACTGTACAGTTCGAGACTTCCTCGGGTAGTGTATGGGGCAGTGGAGTACGATCCTTTGTCATCAAGGGGAGCGGATGACGGCTGCGGAGAACCACATAAGAATAAAAGGGGGTACCTTCCAGGGCGATTATCTGAGTCCAATCTGGTTCTGCCTCTCTTTGAACCCTCTCAGTACCTTACTGGAGGGTTCCGGAAGGAAAAGAGGTACAAAAGTGACCCACCTTTTCTATATGGACGATCTCAGGTTATTCGCCTCCAGTCGCTCCCATCTTAGGGAATTGCTAAACATCACTTGTGATTTTCAAAGACCCTATCCGTGGCTGAAACATACCGATACCTGGGTATGGCACAGAACATAGGTATCGATGAGGCGGACATGAAACAGTCAGTTTGCGATGTGTTTTATGCACGCTTGACAAAAGTGCTTAACAGTCGTTTGTCGGGCGTTATTAAGACACACGCATTTAATGGTTGGATCATGCCTGTTCTCATGTATACCTTTGGCATACTCAGGTGGACTCAGACCGAACTGAACGCTCTGAATAGATAAGTCTGCACTATTATGACGTCCCACAGGATGCATCATCCGAGATCGTGAGTAATAAGGCTGTACTTGCCGCGGAAACATGGTGGGCGCGGCTTTTTAACCGCGCTTTCTAACTCTGAGTACTTGCATAGGCACAACCTAGTAGCCAGGATTCTACACCAGGAACTCGCTCTGAAATACGGGCTCGTGGATCGTAAATTGCCTTATTATAAATACGTGCTGGAAGCCGTGCTCGAAAATTACCGTGCCAGGTTCTACTGGGACCGGGCCATCATCACAGACAGGTCTATTCTTGCGAATAAGCCTGATATTGTGCTGATGGGCCGGGCACAGTCAAGGATCTTTTTGGTCAACATTACCATTCCGTGTGACGAGAACCTCGTGAAAGCTGAAACAGATAAACGAACAAAATATCTGATCCTGGCTTACGAGGTGACCGACATGTGGGGTGGACTGCCGACCGAAATTATACCTGTAGTTGTTTCTGCGAATGGGTTAATCGCAGTAAGCCTCTCGCGTCATTTGAGACGACTGGGATTCCGTTACGGACCGCTCCAAGCTCAAATGCAGAAGGAGATGCTACTCGATACCGCCCGCATCGTCCGCCGGTTTCTTTCCCTTTCCCCCTAACCTTCGGCCGTTTGGTCTCCCCTGCCGAGGGCTTCCATGTAGTTGGGTTTTTATCTATTTATGTATTTTTTGTGTAATTATTTTATTTTATTGATATTTATGTATGTTTATCCATATATATTATTAAGTTATTTCTATAGGTTTGAATACTGATCCTGATAACGTACTTAACGGGAACCACAGGGTTTTTGTTACATGTTGTATAGAGATTGAATTTAATCGTAAAGTTTCAGAATGACTTCCCTACGTATTCAGCATTAACAGACTACTGCTGCACCTAGGTCTCTCATATAGTAGACTAGTTTTATCATAAGCCATATGTTTACAAAATGTCTCGCACTTTGCTCTAGTACTACTAGTGGTATGTTATATCTAACATTTGTTCAATAAATAAAACTATTTTTACGGATTTCATCGCTTAATTTTACTTATTCTTAATACCCGACTTTTCGAGTACTTTGCAGTACTCGTAGTCACGGGGGATTGAGGTGATAATGGCCCGATGTCAAAATGTGTCCGAAATACTAATTGTGGTCCGATCTACGCAGAATAAGCCTAATGTGTCTTAAAGTCTTGCAGTGGTATGCTTGGGTTTAGTTCTGATTTTACTTATTCCAGGATTCCAGTACGGGTATGGCCAGCATGGGCAGTAACCAGCCTCCTCTTATAGTGAAATTGGGATATTTTTTTTTAATTTCAATAGCCTCACGTATCATCTTTGGTAGGAATCGATGTTCCTTCGCGAGGATTAATTCGTGGTATATCAAATCCTCTGTAATGGCAGGGGCCATATAAGACATGATCACAAACTGCACACTTCCCGGAGCGTTGGTGTTTCACGTCAGCTATATGTTCTTTTACGAGGGTTTTTATAGATCCTTTTGCTTGCTGTATGTAAAAGAGACCACATTCATTAATAAGCTTGCATCTTGTAGAGGGATATTACACTTGATGGATGGTAATAACTGACTAATCGTTTTCGGCGGCTTGTATAATGTTCTAATAGAAGCTAGCTTCAAGATGTAGTCAATCTTTTCGTGACTCCTAAAGGAAGTACAGCAGGCAAGCGGTCAACTGTGGCCGGTTTTACGCGGTTACTGTGTAGTGTACTACACTATGTAGTTTACTACACTGTGTAGTGTACGCAGTTACTACACGGCGGGTAAGCAAAAGACAAAGTGTATTACACAGCGTATTTTGCACGACAACAAGCTTGTGCTTGTTGTCGTGCAAAACCCGCTTGCCGTACTTGGCCTCAGCAGCCAGGTGTTTACTGTTACAGATCCCTCGTGCTCTCTGTATAAATTTTGATAGGCTGTTATAATAAAGACGATGGTAATGAAGATAACAAAAAATGTGTTCATATGACGTTATTAGTTCTCTTTATATTACAGGAAACAGAATTTAAAGTAAATAAATAAAAATATAAACACACAAAGGGCACCGTAATTAAAAACTCGCTGTAAATTGACTCAAAGCTTAAACAGTTCGTAACTATTTGCTCTCGCTACAAAATGTTGTAAAATTCAAAATACATTCCATATTACTAGTATTATTAAGAGTTTTGAACACATGTGTATTCGCCACTGCTTCAATACAATCTAGAAAGTCATTTAATATTTTGTTTTCGTTTCATATGTACGTTGAAAACATTCAATGGAGTTTTCAAACTGTTTAAAGCAATGCGAATATTTGCATGTCAAAAGGATTTTTCATAACTTTGAGACTCTACTAAATAAGTATTAATGGGACCGCTTATCTTCTTTGTTTGACAAATGAATGAATGAAACAATGGGTTCTCAATTCGACTGTGTGTTCAATTTATGTACGTAAGTTAAGCTTCTTCTAAGGCTATTTTAATTCTTCTACACACTACATCTTAGCATCGACTTCAGAAGCTATTCTGTGAAAATTATTTTATTGACGTGGAAGCTTCTTTAGAGTCGTTGTGATTTGAAACTCGATGAAACGAAAAAGCGACACTGAAAGGAGACAAATATACGAGTACCTAGTCAGGTCATAAATTCTGTCACATGTTTAATATAAAATAATTGAAACAAGTTTATTCATTATGTAACCATTTATATATCAAAATGAACTTAACAAAACATAGATTCTTATGACACTAAAGTTTATTCAAAATGACCTCCGTGATTTTGAATACAGGCCTTCAATCTGCGCGGCCAGTCGTCTATCGCAGCACGAACGAGGTCCATGTCAATATCGGCGGCTGCCTTAATCAAGGACGTCTTGAGTGACTCCAAATTGGGATGAGGCTTTGAGCACGCCTTTTCTTCCAAGTGTTGCCGTATCTTGTAATCTAACGGATTCAAATCTGGACTGGAGGAGAGCCAGTCTTCGTGCGGGATGAAGTCGATTTCACGGGCCGCCAGCCAGTCTTGTGTGCTCTTCGCTCTATGAGCTGGCGCCGAATCCTGTTGGAATACCCAGTGCCTGTTATTGAACATGGTATGAGAAACAGGTTCCATAAGGATCGTCAGGACTGTATTTTGATACACAACTGCATTTGTTTTTCTCACAAAAAGTACCTCTGTTAAGCCCCAATAAGAAACTCCCAACCATACCATGAGCGAGGATGGAAAATAACCTCGTTGGACACGCGGAATACGGTTGCTCGCTTCTTCACTACTGTGTGCGTACACCTTATCATTTTGTTTGTTGTAGCTCTCTTCTACGGTAAAAATTTTTTCATCCGAAAAAAGAATTTCCCGATATTTTTTTCCCGCGTACCGCTTCAACAAAGCGCGGCATCTCTTCAGTCTCGGGTCCATTAGACGAGCATTCAAACGATGTCCTGTTTTTTTTTTCGATATGCCCGAAGCCCTAAGTCTTAATTTAACACCCTTTTCACCGTGGTTCCGCTTAACCCCATCTGAAGGGCCAACAGTTTCTGCTTACGTTTGGGATTTCTTTGAATTCGCGCCTTCACAGCTTTTATCACTGCTGGAGTCCTAACAGACCGAGGGCGACCACTTCTTGACCTGTCATCTACACTAGAGTCTTCATTGTATCGTTTGATGGTACGATAAACAAATCTTTTGGTTATATTCAAATTTTTCAGTATGTCAAAAATTTGAATTGGCGCGTAACCGCGACGATGCAACGCAATAACTGCAACAAGGTTTTCTTTAAGCGTCCACTCCATATTTAAAAATGAGTAAAATTCTAAACTGTATACAATTTTATTTTCATGAACAATTCGAAATTCTAATTCAATAAACTTTTTTGTGGCCAGCATTCTAAAAGAAAAGTTTTTACTGTGTGACAATACTTATGACCTGACTAGGTATACATCTATAGAATTTAGCCTGCGAGAGGATGAGATAGTCTCTCCGTCTCCTCTTTGTGCGGTGCTTTATAGATGATTAATATGACTTATAACTGTCAAAATAAACTGTTACAAAAAATTTACAAATTTATTAAATTAACCATATTTAATAAAATTATCTTAATCAATGCAATTCATAACAATCCACGATTTAATAACTTACTAATTAAAATTAAATTAATCATGTTAAGTCCATAAAGGACTGTTTAGGCTATCAAGCATCTATTTTACTTACCACCTAGAGTGTCAATCAAGTTTTGTCCGACAAGATGACTTTACGTATACTATAATGATGTGGATTTTATGCTATTACATAGCAATTTTCTGAAGGTTTCACTTTTTTCGATTGTGAACTGCATACATTTTTTTAATTCTTTGAATTCTGTTTCTAATTATTATAAAAAGTTTAATTTGTAATTGAAAAAAGGGCCATCATTTATGTTGACAACTATCCTTCACTATGCATGGTGTGGTATTCCACTATGTGATGGCGGCGAAGGGAATACATCTAGCCGTATCGGCCCATGGTATAGATATATATCTATCTAGTTAGGGCTCCTTTTCTATCTAAAAGCCCGTCTATGTTAGTAATACCGTCTGGGCTATTTCGGTCGCTAACTAGAGTGTACCCTCAATTGTGTTCCGGTTTGAAGCTTACCCTTCAAAGAGCGAATACTGATTAGGAGAAATTCATCTCAGTCCTCAGGGCTTTTCTCAAGTCAGTATACTGAAACTATTAGCGAACTTCACTTGTTCTCAAAATATTTTATTCCTCAGACATGCAATATTCGTCACGATGTTTTCTTTCACCGCCGGGCACTTTTTCATTGTATACCGTTACAGTTTCAGCCTATCAAAAGTACTTCACTGAACATTGGTCTCGCCTATAGTAGCCTTTTATATATATAGTTATTACTTGGAAGACGTTGATGCCTATCCCCAGGTTTGTTTCTCCTTGTCGCCTCTTTTGACACCCACGGGACAATACGGGTTAGTGGATATATACACCGCCTCTAAATTGGCATTGTGGTGTAAGTGCACTTCTAATCGCAATTTACAACTTCATTGGTGCAGGCGGGAATCGAATTTAGATTGCTTGAAATATATTAAGGACATATGAATTCCGCCAATACGCACTTGACTAATTGCTCTAAGACCGCCTCAGAAAGTAGAGAAACCTTTTACAACATCTAACTCACCACTAACACTTTAATGACCAAATACTCAAACACTGTTCAATTTAAAAAAGTCGTTAATTCTCGTGGTGTCGCAGTCATTTTGATTTAAATAGACAGTACAAGACTTAACGGCATCTTAAAGTTGAGCAGCATTTGAGTATTTGGACATAAAACCCTCTAACCCTCTAACCCACCACTAACTCTTTAAGAGCTCAGAAGTGGGAAGTACATAGTCTACACCTGTATTAAGAAGTTATCATTTCGACTTTCACAAATTAGAGGAGGCCTGCGCTCAGCTATGGGACGTATATGCCGTAACTTTAAATTTATATTTCCTCTATCTATAGTTTTCTCTGTTAATTAATATCCGTGGTCCGTGTGCTGCAGTAGCCACTTACCATCAGATAGACAGTTGGCTCGTTTTTCACTCTTATGGTACTATCTATCTATATATACATCTTGCATAAGTGTGTAGGTTTCCACAACTGTACAGGCAACCGGAAAATATATGAGTTATGATATTTTTGCCTGTGGGTATACCTGAGTATTTTAACTATGCAAGCAAAACTGAGCGTGTGAGGTGGTCCCCTGCGTAGGCGTCAGTCGTGGCATGTTGTGGGATGGCAGAATATTTGAGACATTTATATGTTCTCCATGTTGCAAGGTATCTCTACGTCATATATGGGAGAATTGCCCTGAAGTGAGACTCAAGAGAATTCACTTAACCATAATGTCATCCCGTGGGTGTCGTAAGAGGCGACAGAGCGTCGCTGAAACAGGACATGGGCAGCAGCATTTTCCGGAAAACAACTCAATAATGATGAAATGGTAGTGAGTATTCTTACCCCCGTGTAGTGGCGTGTAAGAATACTCACTACCACATATCTTCCCGTGGGTCTCGCAAGAGGCGACAGAGGGAAACTGAGACAGAGGATGGGCAGCGGCATCTTTCTGATAACAGCAAAACAACAATAAAAAGTCTGCGGTTGCCAACCCGCTCGCCAAGCGTGGCAACTATGGAAATATACCCCCCATGATAAAAGTTACAAAAAGACGGCCCCCAGTCTCCGGCGGCCAGATAGTTCCATACCCTGAAGTACCACATCAGCAACAGAATCGGCAACAACGCTGGGATCTTCCGGCGAGAAGCAAACCCGCCCCCAAGGGTAGAATGCAATAAAAGTCCCAATCAGCTGACCTATAGTGCCAAACACGGCGGCAAGCTGCAGATCGCAACTTTGATTGGAGCGTGAGTGGCACCGTACTCCGGATCAGACAATGGTCCGAAGAGCCCAGAGGGGCATCGACGGATACCTGATATCCGTCCGGATGAGAGGTCAGCAGAAGGTCCAACAGGTAAGGTACATGGTCTTCCACATCTGGGATCCGCGTAGGCGAAGTAACCAGTTGTGTTAGACCATATGCCAAAGCAAAGTCATAGACAGATCTACCCGCATGATCGGTTAAACGAAAAACAAGTCATTTAGCGTGGTGGGCGTTAAAATCACCGAGTATCACGATCTCTGCGGATGGGACCTATTATAGCACGGAGTCTGCAGCCATGCCGTGGTCGATGAGTCGGTCTGTGTCGGCATTACCGCTATGGGACCTATAGAGGCACCCGTAGACGCGGGGATGGTCATCGCTCTCTACGCGCAGCCATTGGATGGACAGGTCCGTACCTTCAAGACTGCCGAGGCGTCGAAAACAGATGTCCTCTCTGACGTGTATGCAAACTCCAGCCCGGGGAACAAAGGAGTGTTCCAATTTGTACCCCGGGTAGGAGAGACATGAAGTATCGGCCGGAGAGGACACCTTAGTCTCGGTTAAAAAGAGCAAGGCTGGCTTCGCCGTCTCTAGATGGTAATGGACAGCGTTAACGTTGGAATGAAGTCCCCTGATGTTGCAAAAATTCACGGATAGCGTGACAGGGCTCGCCTTGGTTGTATTGTTCCGCTTGCCTCGAGCAGCATTAGTCGCGAGCGGAATTTTGCCCCCCCCCCCCCCCCCCCAGAATACGTGGGGCAGCCTGAGCACCCACACACATAAATAAAAGACTACCCGGCCTGGGGTAGTCTTGTATTTAATTCCACTACCATGTTGATTGGGGGGGGGGGGGGGGGGAATTGGGCATCCGGCCACCTGCACTCACCAAGCGCAACGCAGAGGTAAACCTCTACTTCACGCTGATGTTCTGTGTGAATACACGTACACTGCACCGTCAGGTGCATGTGGACTTTGCGATGGTCTATCTCGGATGATGCCTCGTTTAGAGGCAGAACACGTGCATTATCGATGGTGGTTTGTTTTTGGTTTCTGGGTATTGGGAGTAGGTATTGGCGTTATAGTGACGGTGACAATGCAGTTATAATTCAAGCAGGGTGTGGGTTGGTGTTCAAGATAGGGAGGACAAATTATTATTATTTTTCAGCTTTAATTTTTTGAATTTTCACAAAGTAACGTTTTATTCTATTAATTGCCACTGCGTAAAATTAGTTGGTGTCGTTAGCTCGAATGACAGTAACCACAATAACCGTCCACACTTTTATTTTTTACTATATTTGTCACACGTTTCTGACGGAGTTAGAACGTCCATAAAAGTAAATTGTGCTAATTGTGTTGTGACCAAATTCGTGTTACATTTTAAAAGATATATTAATAATGGTGAATGTATTTTTCGATGTATTATTGTGATTTGCTCATACTCCTATTGTCTATCTGGTATAAGTCTCAAGTAAAGTAATTGTTGTCTATGTATTTACTGTTTGTAGTCGGTCTTAAAATTATACAAAGTGACGATGAAGTTATCACGTTAAATGAAAAGACGTATTCTATACAAAGTTCTTTAAACATACACAACTAAAAAAATATATAACAATTAACATTCTGGGCGCGGTAGCCTTTTTTTTGTTTTAATCGCGCCTGCGACGATAAAGTAAGACAGTAAGTCACTTAGTCCGACGCCGGCGTCCTTGGGAACGGTTCATTAATCGCTTGACCTAATTTTAGTTTTTCGCGTACACGTCCTTTTAATTTAAAGTTTTTTTTGTAGATATTTTCATAAGTTTCTTGATTTGTTTGTGATAGGACACGTTAATACTATAATAATAATTGTGTTGAGGAGGTGGTGTGACTATTTGTGCGAAATTTGACGCTTTCTTTTACTGTCTTGTATTTTTTATTTGTGATAGGACTCGTTAATAATAGATAAGTGATATTTAATAACTTAGTGGTGTGTCAGCCCGTGCGCAATTGGACGCTTTTATTTTTTTAAACGTATAACTTTTTTTATTTTAAAATGCCTCGTATCAATTTTACGTCATTGGAATACACCGATATGGTTTTAATTTATGGAGAATGCCACCAAAACGCGTCCCTGGCATTACGAACATACCGAGAGAGGTATAATACCACACGTGTATGTCCTACAGACTCACGGATTTTTATACGGGCAGTCCAAAGATTACGTGACGGCGAAAATTTGATTCCACGTCAGGTTGAAATTCCTCCGCGAGTCGCCGTGGCTCAGGAAGAACGAATATTAAATTATTTCGCTCGTAATCCAACATCAAGTCTCCGTAGAGCAGCTCGCCTATTCTGTGTACACCACAAGTCTGTTCACAGAATATTAAAAAAAAACAAGCAACGGCCGTTCAAATACGTAAAGGTACAGGCTTTATTAGATAGAGATAAGCCAGTTAGGGAAGCTTACTGTGAATGGCTCCTGAGCAAAGTAGCTAATGACTCTAACTTTTTAGCAAACGTAATGTGGACTGACGAGAGCACATTCACGCGTAACGGAATATGGAATCGGCAGAACTTACGATACTGGAGTCAAGAAAATCCGCAACTGTGTCGAGAGTCTATGCACCAATATAGATTTGCCGTTAATGTTTGGGCTGGAATACACGGAGATCAAATAATTGGTCCCGTGTTTATCGAAGGCAACCTTAATGGGCCTAAATTTTTGGAACTGCTTGACGACACAGTGGCGGATTACGTTGATGGACTATCGTTGGGGGCCAATAGCCGGTTATGGTACCAGCTTGATGGAGCACCTGCTCATTCAGTGGTGGCTGCCAGGCAGCGCCTCACTGAGATGTTCGGAGAGAACTGGATTGGCAGATACGGACCTTCTCGGTGGCAAGCACGGTCTCCGGATCTAACACCGTTAGATTTCTTTTTATGGGGTTACATAAAAAATGAGGTGTACTATACTGAAGTAACGACTGTCGAGGACTTAAAAATAAGAATAATGCGGGCTTTCGACAAAATAAAAAATTTTGCAGCCAATGGTGCCCTCTTTCGAAAAGTCCGAAATAATATCATGCGACGATGTCAATTATGCATTCGGGTACACGGCGGACATTTTGAAAATTTAAAAATTTGATTTGTTTCATAAACTTGAGTGATTTCAAGGTTAAAGTGATTATTTGGATAAAAAAATACCATGAAATTTGTGATTTGTTGATAACATCGGATTAGCATCGCCCTACGCGTGCCTAATTACCTATGTATGGGCAAGTCCTAGGACCTAGGTATTATAATATAATTACCTATATCGATGTCGCATGAGCAATGAACCGCTGGCCGCGACGTTGCCGCTTCTACAAGTCATTTCAGGTCAGTTAAGTAATATTATCAAGGATGATTTATTTTATGTGATTTTTTACCCTATTTATTTTGTTTGAAAGATGCATTTTTTATTAGTTTTTATTATTGTTTATTTTATTATTTTAACAGACATATATCAACTTGTATTAACTGTTGTGCTATTTAACGTGATAACCTGGGCGCCACCCAGTATACATGTCTATATGTGTATGAATTGTTGTTTTATTTTTGATCACCAAGCACAGACCTAACCTTAAATGATAATCAACCTGAACTTTTTTTATAATAGTCTACGTGATGGTAGGCTGCTACTTATACCTGCTACAAACTGCAGTTAAGGAATGCTAAAGGTGTGTCTTCATCTCTGGGAAAAAAGCCTGTAATGATATATCTAGATTTTAATTATTATACTGAAGCGGTGGTGCCTGAATTTACTGTTAGTTGGCAGAAATAGGCAAGATTCCTAGGCAGACAAGTAAAGAAATAGATCAAAATGGTTTTATTTTCGCAGACATGCAAATTTATTGCCTTTAATCGCTGAACTTTTTCTTATTGATGTTTCTGTATCGCATGTGTTTCAATCATGAATTAAATCAACATTGAACTTTATATAAAATTTTTGTTATTACGTAATTGGGCTCTATGCTAAGGCAACTAATGTGAACAAATTCACTTAAGGCGAGCGCTACCACAGCTAAACAAGATAAAAAACAATGTTAAGAACTTTAATTTTAAAAATTGTAACGAACTATGCACCCAGGATAAGAACACGAATGGCTTTACAGACAACTTCAACCTCTTTTCTTAACATGCACGCACTGGCTACTGTCGTCAATGGACATCCGTAGCCAACTTTAAACAAAGTAGTCCTCTGAGGACAAAATGGAATGTCGGTATTTAATTGTGTGCTGTAGTTAATGCTATAATTGTACCGACTCACTAAGCCTTATTGACCGGAACACAACACAGCAGTACAAACACTGCTATTTGGTGGTAGAAATAAGAAAAAAGAAGTTGGTACCTACTCCAATGGAGCTACAGCTATTTAAAACTTACAATTGTATTTCAGTTGTAAACATTCCTTTTTTTTATAGGATAGAGTGACAAACGAGCACACAGTCCATCTGATGATAAGTGGTTGCTGTGGCCCATAGACATCTACATCTATCCTCAGTAAAGAATCAAAATGCAGATGCGTTGTCAGCCGTGAGGACTAAGATGGAATAGCTCTTTTCCAATAAAAAAGGTCTCCGATTGAACTGCTATTTTACGCTGGTATTCTGTGAGAGCGTAGTCTCTCCCCAGTCAAGTCGACCCATTCGTGCTACAACTATACTGCTACCTAATATAGCTGTTGATTTGCTCTACCACGTATAATCCTTCAATAGAAGTTCCCAAATTTTAAAATTTAATTGCTGCACATAACGATTTTTATGATATTTATTCAGAAATAGTTTTAACGCCTTGCCTTAAAAGGAATAAGGGAGGAGTTTTTCTTCCTGGGTCGTCAAGGTGCGGTGGACAGTGGTGTAGCGGCGGATGTGTGCGAAAGTGTTTCTGTGGCCCTGCATAGGTGAAAGTGGAACACCATGGGGTTTAAGTTTGAGTCCGACATAACCTATACATAGGCTTTATGCGTAGGCTTTCACACGTTAAACATACGAGTTATGATGTATAATTTTCCGTTACCTACACAGTGACCGTATGAGGAAGGTCAAGGTCGCTCAGTGTGCTATGGAGAAGGCTATGGTCGGGGTTTCTCTGCGTGATAAACTTCGATATAAAGATATCTGCAGTAGAAACAAAGTAAATGACATAGCCTAATGGATTAGTGAGCTAAAGTGGCAATGGGCCGGGCATATAGCTCGAAGAACCGAAAACCGATTGGGTGGTAAGGTTCTCGAGTGTTGGTCTCACACCTGTAGGCAAAGCGTATTGCGGCCCACCACTAGATGGAGTTACAACCTTGTAACACACGGAGGATATCGATGGATGTAGGTGGCTCAGGACCGTGCTTTGTGGTATACTTTTTGACTTGTGTAGGCCTGTAATGATGATGATGATACAGTAGTACTGTACATTAAGATATCGTTGTTAAGAGACAGGATGTTTGCCGTAAGTCCTTTTTTTTACAATAATAAGTGACTGTTAAGAAATTAAAAAAATATTTCGAGGTTACGCGTGTTTCAGCGGAATCCTTATGCTCCATTACTATCTTACAGATTAGAGAACGCCTGCGCTTCAACAGCGGTACCATTGTTGCCCGTTACTTGGCTAGTTATCATATCGCATTAACATCAGTTCTAAGTCCACCAGTGAACATCGGCCATTGCAAGAATATGCCAACTAGCACGCTAGAATATTGCTATTGATTTAATATATTGGAATTTGATAATTAATTTTCATTATTGTCATAAAAGTCCACTGCTGTACATCCCCTACAGATTTACTCAAACTGCAACCTCAGTCTTTTTATTATTCTTGATATTTATCGGGAAGATGATGCTGCCCTTCTCCTGTTTTGTTTTATCTCTGTTGCTTCTTACGATATCCACAGCATGATATGACGTAGTTGGTTCCTTTTCGCCGCCTCTTAACTGTGTACTTATGTATGACTAGCGATCCCCCCTCACTTCACATGGGTGATTTCTGGTTCTCGCCAACAGCGCCAACTTCCAATGGGTGGGGTGGTGGGGTCCAATTGTGACTCTGAACCATCCACGGACCCACTCAAACACACACATAAAACTTCATCAGAATTTGATTTTTTTGAGACAGTTGATTTTTATATATAGAGATTGAATTTATTAAAGTTTCACAATGACTTCCCCACGTATTCAGCATTAGCCTGTTTACTGTTGGAGTAGATTTCTTTTTTATAACCACCAATTAACAGTCTACTGCTAGACCTAGGTCTCCTCTATAGTAGACAAGTTTTATCATAAGCTATATGTTTACAAAATGTTTCGCAACTTGCTCTAGTACTACCAGCGGTATGTTATATCTCACATTTCAGTAAATAAAACTATTTTACGATTTTCATCGCTTAATTTTCCTTATCCTTAATACCCGACGTTTCGAGTACTTTGCAGTACCCGTAGTCATAGGGGATTGAGGTGATGATGGCCTGATGTCAAAATCAACCCGGATTCACTTCAAATTTTAATTACTAATTTTGGTTCGATCCACGCAGAATAAGCCTAATATGTCTTAAAGTCTTACAGTTGTATGCTTTGGTTTAGTTCTAATTTTACTAATTACGGGATCCCAGTATGGGCATGGCCTAGCATGGGCAGTAACCAGCTTCCTTTTCTATTGAAATTAGGATGTTTTTGATTTCAATAGCCTTACGTATCATCTTTGATAGGAATCGATGTTCTTTCGTGAGAATTAATTCGTGGTATATCAAATCTTATGTAATGTCAGGGGCCATATAGGATATGATCACACACTGCACACTGCCCGGAGCGTTGGTCTTTCACGTCAGGTATATGTTCTTTTACGAGGGTTTTTATAGATCTTTTTGCTTGCTGTATATAAAATAGAGACCACATTGACAATCAAGCTTGTACACTTCTGAATTTTGTTGAGGCATATTACACTTGATGGATGGTAATAACTGACTAATCGTCTTCGGTGGCTTGTATAAGGTTCTAATAGAAGCTAGCTTCAAGATGTAGTCAATCTTTTCTGTGACTCCTGACATATGATAGTACAACAGGCAAGCACTCAACTGTGGCCGTTTTTACACAGTCACTGTGTAGTACACAAGCACAAGCTTGTTGTCGTGCAAAACTCGCTTGCCGTGCTGAAGCGCGGCGGCCAGCTGTTTACTGTCACAGATCCCTCGTGATCTCTGCAATATAGATTTGCACACGGTAGCTAACTATGAAGTATGATGGTGAGATTCACCATTTAAATAGCGTAGTCTGTAGTGTATGGTGGGTATGGTTAAGATTTGGGATGACTTACACGTCTAGGAAAGCTTAAGAGTCGTTTGCCTTTAACTACTAGTTAGTATACTCTTAGTAACTAGCAGTAACTGTCTGATGATAAACTGTAAAGTATCGTCTACGTACCGCTTGTAGACCCTTGCATATAGAGGTGAGATGATAAGGGCTTTTTGTTCAAAATTTCATGAATATATTGGCGACAACGGGAGATACTGGTGAACCCAACGCCACACCATCTACATGCTTGTACAACTCTTTCTTCCACAATATATAGCCAGACGTAAGGCAGTGTCTGAGTTATACTGCATATTCTGCAGGCATGTTGTTTTCCTCTAGTTTCCTAGTTACAATTGAGATGCAGTCTTCAACAGGTAGGCGTATAAATATAGACTGAACATCAAAACTAACCATGGCTTCATTGTCAGTAAGACGTAGGTTTTTCATCTCACTGTAACGTCGGGGATTAAAACTAAGTAAAATTGAACGAGACAAAATTCGCAAAAATAGATTTGTTTAAAGTATAATGGTCGTGTAAATATAAAAAATCATTACCTGAATTTTAGTATATGAACGAAGTGGCGTTTGAGAATCCATTACCCTATATCCCGTGGGTGTCGTAAGAAACGACAGACGGGGAAAGAACAGGAGACAGGAAGTAGCATCATTCTGTTAATAACTCAAAATAATAAAAAATGTGGCTGCCAACCTGCCTGCCAAGCATGGCAACTATGGCAAATGATGCAAGTTATGGAGGAGGCCTATGATCAGCTGATGACTTTTGATGTGCTGTTATGGTAAAGACGATGATAATGAAGATAATAAAAATTGTGTTCATATTACGATTTTTAGTTCCTTTTATATTACAGAAAACAGCATATAAAGTAAACAAATAAAATGCAGACACACAAAGGTAATGGACACCGTAATTAAAAACTCGCTGTGAATTGACTCAAAGCTTATAAACAGTTCGTAACTGTTTGCTCCCGCTACAAAGTGATGTGAAAATCAAAATACATGCCATATTACGTGGAGTTTTTAACGCATGTGCATTCGCCACTGCACCGCTTCAATGCAATCCAGAAAGTCATTTAATATTTTGTTTTCGTTTCATATGTACGTTGAAAACATTTAATGGAGTTTTCAAACTGTATAAAGCAATGCGAATATTTGCATGTCAAAGGGATATCTCATATAGAGTCTATTAGATAAGTATTATTGGGATCGCTTATCTTATTGGCAAGTTTGACGACGCTATTTTTTAGAAGACTTAAACAATGGGGGCAGTTCTCAATTCGATTGTGTGTTCAATTTATGTACGTAAGTTAAGCTTCTTCTAAGGCTTCTTAAATTCTTCTACACACTACATCTTAGCACTGACTTCAGAGGCTATTCTGTGAAAATTATTTTATTGAAGTGAAAACTTCTTTAGAATCGTTGTGATTTGAAACTCGATGAAACGAAAAAGGGACACTGAAAAGAGACAAATATATACATCTATAGAATTTTAGCCTGCGAGAGAATGAGATAGTATACAATATATAATTTCCTATAATCTCGGTCTCCTCTTTGTGCGGTGCTTTATAGATGATTAATATGACTTATAACTGTCAAAATAAACTGTTACAAAAAATTAACAAATTTATTAAATTAACCATATTGAATAAAATTATCTTAACAAATTCAATTCATAACAACCAACGATAAAATAACTTACTGATTAAAATTAAATGAATCATGTTTAGGCCATAAAGGACTGTTTAGGCTATCTAGCATCTATTTTACTTACCACCTAGAGAGTCAATCAAGCTTTGTTCGATAAAATTACTTTACCTGTATAATGAAGTAGATTTTATGCTATTACGTAGCAATTTTATGAAGGTTTCACTGTTTTCTAGTATGAACTGCACACATTTTTTTAATTCTTTGAAGTGAGTTTCTAATTATTATAAAAAGTTTAATTTGTTAATTGAAAAAAGAGCCATGCGCCATCATTTATGCTGACGACTATCCTTCATTTTGCATGGTGTGGTCTTCCACTATTTGATGGCGGCAAAGAGAATACAACTAGCCATATCGGCACATGGGATAGATATAGATCTATCTAGATAGGGCTCCTTTTCTATCGAGAAGTTCGTCTAAGTTAGTCTGGGCTATTTCGGTCGCCAAACTACAGTGTACTCTCAGTTGTATTCCGGTTTGAAGGGTAAATGAGTGAGTACTGATTTGGTGAATTTCAGTTTAGTCCTTGGCGGTTTACTTAAGTCAGTATACTGATAGTATTGGCGAACTTCACTTGTCCTCAAAATATTTATTCCTCAGACATGCAGGATCCGTCAAGATGTTTTCTTTCACCGCCGAGCACATTGTATATTGTTATAGTTTCAGCCTATCAAACGTCCTCCACTGAACGTGGGTCTCGCCTACAGTAGTTTTTTTATATTGATAGTTGTTACTTGGAAGACGTTGCTGCCCTGGCTTGTTTCTCCTTTTTGCGTCTTTTGACACCCACGGGACAATACACGTTAGTGTATATATACACCGCCTGTTAATTTTTAATGGTGTAACAGCGCTTCTAATTGCAATAAACAACTTCATTGGTGCAGGCGGGATCAAACCTTAGATTGTGCGAAATATTTTAAGGACATATGTAGTTCGCCATTACGCACTGGGGCAGCAAGAAAAACTAATCTCTATAACCGCCTCAGAAAAGAGAGAAACCTTTTACAACATCTAACTCACCACTAACACTTTAATAGCTAAATACTCAAACTCTGTTCAATTTTAAAATGCTGTTAATTCTCGTGGTGTCGCCGTCATTTTGACATAAAGTGATAAAGACAACAGAAGACATAACGGCATCTTATAATTAAGCAGCGTTTGAGTATTTGGACATAAAACCCTCTAGCCGTCTAACCCACCATTAATTCTCTAAGAGCCCAGAAGTGGGAAGTACATAGTCTGTACCTGTACTGTGGAGTTATCATTTCGACTCTCATAAATGAGAGGAGGCCTGCGCTCGGCTGTGGGACGTATATGCCGTAACTTTAAATTTATTTTTCCTCTATCTAGGTTTCTGTGTGAATTAATTGCCGTGGTCCGTATGCTTACCATCGGGTAGACAGTTGGCTCGTTTTTCACTCTTATGGGTGTACCTGACAGGTATACCTGAACAGTTGAACTATACATTTATACATACATCTTGCATAAGTGTGTAGATTTCCACAACTGCACAGGTAACCCTAAATTATATGAATTATGATATTTTTGCCCGTGGGTATGTATACCTGTGCAGTTTAACTGTGCAAGCAAAACTGAGCGTGTGTGGCGATCGCCTGCGCAGGCGTCAGTCGTGGCATGTTGTGGCATGGCAGAATATTTGAGACATTCGTATGTTCTCCGTGTTGCAAGGTATCTTTACGTCATTGTTAGCCTTTCATGAGGCGATATAGTTTTCCTCATTACTGTATCCTGCTTTTGAATTAAAGGAGCTACTGCTGGTAACAGTTTTGTTTTTTCATGCATCTTAATATATATAATATATATAATTGCAGTAGCAATTATCTACGGATCTTTTCGCCCAATTTTTTAATCATTTCACTAAGTTGACGTGACTATATTGTTTTCTTTACAGTAATCATGCTTTACACCACTTTTCGTGGTATCTTTGTTTAACTCCTTTTCTTCAATAATACAAACAATAAACCTATTAGCGCTACTGCGTCGAGATCGAGCACCGCTGCTGGAGAGATGGTTTTTAATTAGAGTTTGTATAGTACTCTACTCAACTCAAGCTTATCTGGCGGATGTAACTGTACAGGCAAACCTGACAGGTACACCCTAGCGTGTATGGCTACCTTAATATTATAAAAATTACAAATAGACTATTGGACTATTGATGTAATTATGTGGCCTTCAATATATTGCAGTATAATCTCGTTTTTTTATAGGATGGGGTGACAAACGAGCACACAGTTCACCTGATGGTAAGTGGTTGCTGTGACCCATAGACATCTACATTTATCCTCGTTTGCGAATCAAAATGCAGATGCGTTGTCACCCATGAGGACTAAGATGGAATGCCTCTTTTCCAGTAAAAAGGGTCTTCGGTTCTCTACACTCACCATACGAAACACAGCAATTTTAAGCTGCTATTTCATGCTGGTATTCTGTGAGAGCGTGGTCCTTCATCGGTCGAGCCGACCCATTCGTGCTACAACTATACTACTAATTAAGCTGCAGCATGGCTCTACCACGTATATAATTTTTTTTTTAATATTATGAACAATGCTTAGAATATGAAAGAGATTCGCAATATGGCAGGTTTGAAAGATGACCTTATCACAAAAATTGATAAGGGCGTGCTTCGGTGGTTTGGGCACGTTGAGCGAATGAGTGAAGACCGAATGGTGAAGAAAATATATAGCGCGAAAGTTAATATTAAAAGGTGTCGAGGTAGACCGAGACTAACTTTCGAAGACCATTTGAGCAAATTGCTCGAAGAGGGTAGGGTCAAGAGTACTCGGATACCTAGACGTGCATGCATGAAGATAATGAATCTGAAAGAAGCGAAAGAGGTTTGTAAGGATCGTGACACTTGACGATCTGTTCTCTCTGGCTACCCCGTCAGGGATTGTGCGTGAAGATAAGTAATGCTTAGAATAATAACATAATAAAGAGTTGCATGTATAGAGAGAATATTATATATTTTACTTTAGTGCTTAATCTATTTTACATGTCAGCCAATGAGAAACGGCTTAGACTGAAGTGGCAATCTGGCAATGGGCCGGCGCGAACAACCGACAACCGATGTGGAAGAATGGAGTCCGATGCTCCCCGGCATCATACTCCCTTAAGACCTCCGCTTCCAACGTGTCGCTGCAGAGTGTGGTGACGTTACTTAACTTTGGTAGGGAAAATATAAAAAAAATGTTTTGATTATTATATCGAAAAGGAAGTATCGTTGAATTAAAATTTAAAAAGAAACATTCAATTTCAATGTACGAATATTTTCAAGTGGCAGCCTCGTACCAGTAGACGGAGTGTAGGGCGCCCAACTACTAGACAACCCCCACTAGATAGAGTGACGACCTGGTATAGCATGCATGAAGTTGATGGATGCAAGTGGCTCAGGACCGTGCTTAATAGCAATCCTTGGGAGAGGCCTATGTTCAGCAGTGGACTTGTGAAGGGCTCTCTGTAATGGTGATGACAGAAGACTAGGATGCAATGTCTCATCACTCACCGTATAAATAATAAACAGCAGCATGATGCTATTTCACGCTGTTATTTTTACTATCAATTATTAGGTGCTAGTAATGTTAGGGTTACCGACATTTCATAGTTTTTTTTTTTACAAAAAAAGGAGCAAGCGAGCATGCTGCTCACCTGATGGTAAGTGTCGGTCGCCGCCCATGAACAACTGCAACACCAGGAGAATTGACGGTGCGATGCCGGCCTTTTAAAAAAGAGTAGGCTCTTTTCTTGAAGGTCCCTAAGTCGTATTGGTCCGGTAGTCGATTCCACAAGAAGTGCGAGGAAGAAAACTTCTTGTAAATTGCATATAGATGATGTGAATGATGTGAATGTATAGATGGTATCGTGAGTTTTGTCGCGATGTGCGATGGTGCAATTGAGTGGCTGGAATTAGTCCAAAAAATTCCTCAGAGCACTAGTAGATGAGTGCAAAATCTCTTCGTAGTGCCAGTGAGTCAGCCGATCAGAAAGAGCGCGGTCACTGCCGATTCGAACCGCTCTGCGTTGGATGCGATCAAATGGAAAGAGCTGACACTGCGGAGCATCGCTCCAGAGATGGAAAGAGAACCTGCGCCTTGAGAAGTTGCAAGTGGTGTGCAGGCATGAAATACTGTCCCGCTCTACTGATTTCTGTTTATTTCTGTAAGCAAATAGCAGTGCTTGCACTAATACGCTTCGCTTCGGTTTAAGAGGTAAGGGCATAGAGATCCAGCATAATTATAAGCTGTCAGGCATTCCATCTCAGTCCTTCGAGGTGACATTACATCTGTAGCCTCCTTTGCTTGAATTTGGCTGCAGGTGTCCACGGACTGTAGTAGCTACTTACCAGCATGTGGTCTGCGATTACTAGCTAAGTACTGTATTTGATCTCCGAGATATTTGACGATATCATAAAGTTGTTAGAATTTCTCGAGAAGCTAGTATTGCCCGAATAAAATTTATTCCTGCTTATAAGCAAAATTGGCGTTCAGTCGTGAACTTAGTTGCGGATACTATCCCGTGTCACAGGTTAAATAAATTGATATGTATCACCATTAAGGTATAAAAAATCTACGCATAAAGTTAAGCACACTGTTTAATATCCAATGCTGTATACGTAAATTTTCTTTATTGATATTGCTCTTAAAATAAAAAATACACTTAAATAAACTCTTGCTCAATACAATATTACAATCATACTTTGTAAAGTCCATTGTTTTCATTCTACAGAGTGTGAGTGGCGTGCAGGTTAATTTGTGAAACGGATGTGTACGGACATGTACGCTTCGGTGGATTTAATCCTTTACGAGGTGATGGCATAAGCCAAATGACTATTGAAGTTTGGACGCCCTGCTATGTAGATCCTGCTCAATACATTTACTTCGAGCGTTATTATTTTTAAAGAGGATTTTTATCCGACTTCGAAAAAAGGTGACTCACAATTCGACTGTAAATTTCTTTTGTATGTATGTTATGCGATATCTTTATCAATATTTAACTGATGTTGATGATTCTTTTTTGTTAAAAAGGTCCATACTTGGCTAGTTCTATATAAATTTGGAGAAAAATCCCATCCCTCAGGGTGGCAAAATAGGGTATAAAGTATTTAATGTCCACTCAAAAGGTTAAAAATAATTATTAACAAAAAGTAAAACGTTCTTAAGTTGGGGCTTTCATTCTTCGTGAAGTTATTTCATTATTTTTAGTTCTATGAAGGTCGGTTACTGTTACAGCCAATCAGATGTCCACTGCTGGACATCTGATTGGCTTTAACATAAATCTGGCCTCCCTATAAATGGTCTCATAAGGGGGATATTTGTCGTGGCAGGCGGGCCATGTCTCTTGGCAGGTTGGTTGGCAACCACAGTTTTTTTATTTGTTATAAAGAAGATGTTACTGCCCATATCCTAGTTTTTTTCCCTCTGTCACCTTTTACAATAACCACGGGATAGTGGATATTCTTACTCGGGCACTACAAACATGTTATGAAGTAATATAAAAATCCTTTACTTCTTCTTCATTAACCCGTAAAACTCCACAGTTAAACATAAGTTAAATAGCAGAACAATGATGTGTTTCATATGGTGAGTGTAGAGAAACCGGATACCCTGGGTTACAACGCATCTGCATTTTGATTCTTAATCGAGGTTAGATGAAGACGTCTATTGACTGCAACAACAATTTTTATTCAGGTGAACTGTCAGATCGCTTGTCATATTTATTCTATAAAAAACAGTATCATCTGGTTACGATTATGAAATAAACTGATTTATTAAAGTTGTTGGAATACCAAATAAAGTGTTTTATAGACGTCAAATCCTTAAACCACCACAAACGTAAAATTAATAAAAGAAATGAAAGGAAATTTTGAGTAGGTACACCCTAAACATAAAATAAAAAAAAAATCTTTAATAATAAGGAAATTTAAAACTACGTTGAATGGTTGTTTTATTTTCATAGATATTCCAGCGAAGAGCAAGGATTTCGAATTATGGTAACGTCTTCGCTTTTGCTTTAAATTGAATTTACGCTGTTTTCGCACACAACATAAAAATAAAAGAGTAAATTCAAACTAACATTGAACACGAGATAATTCCGCGTTTGTAATTTACTTGCATTTCCCGTTGCAAATTTAGTGTCTAGGGCTCGCGCCCGCTCACCATCCTCCCCTAAATTCACACAGTTTTGATGACAGACTTGCAGCAATTAAATTATTTAAATTTACGCGTAGACGTCATTTTAGGAAAAAAAAAACAAAGTTCTTAATGTACTGGACCTTCTCCATTGACTTCAGCTTACTGCTCCATTGGGTTATATTATCCTATTAAGCACCTCGAGATTTATATATATAGAAATTATTAAGGAATCGCTAACCACCACATAAACTTGTGTTGGGAATGAGGGTAAAAAAAGGAAATACGAACAAATGAAGGTAGAATGGTAATCTCCCACTTGTTTTAGCAGTATAAAGTATCGCACAGGCGAATAAGATGCATCAGCCTGTAATTCTAAGAATCCCACTGTCATTACTATGCACGTTGGGGTATTCTAATAGTGTAGGCAAGGAAGGTCGTGTTGCTGAGAAGCTGCCCTGTGTTACATTGAGATGGGTAGTGATGCTGTTGGTTTGCATACTTTGGTGTTATCATGTATTTGGATCCTGATAGTAAGCAGGGCTTGTTACCAAGTAGTGTTCTTTTATTTAAATACTTATGAGATTAATTTCTAACATCAGAAGTGGTATAGTTTGTTTCACTTGCATAATCGAGATCAGTGTAAGTAATCTATAACATTTTTATTCTGCCGTTATTATCATGAAAAAGATTTGCTCTTACAGATATCCTAACATGAATTAGTTACGACTTGAGTCACCCGTAATTTTCCATCATTTAAATATTCGTAGAAATATTTTTCCTATGATAAAATCAAAAAATATACCGCATACTTTTGCTAAACCTTCAATTCAAAAAATCGATTTTGTAACATAGACGAATTGATTTTAATTTCCTCTAAAAATAAGTTGACCTAATTAATGATATTTATTCCGGATTATAACAATCGACAAATCCCCGTGTACGCGCGTGGCGGGTAAGAATACTCACTACCCCATATCTTCCCGTGGGTGTCGTAAAAGGCGACAGAGGGAAACTGAGGCAGAGGATGGGCAGCAGCATCTTTCTGGTAACAGCAAAACAAAAATAAAAAACTGCGGTTGCCAACTCGCTCGCCAAGCGTGGCAACTATGGCAATATACCTTTTTTTGTAACTTTCGTCATTACGAATCGTCTCGCGCGCAGACTTGACCACTTCCAGCCTCCTGAAAAAGCCGGTTTCCGAAAAGGCTTTAGCAACATGGACCACAAACACAAACATACCCTTCGGCAAATCGTACAGAAGTCCGAGGAGTGCAACTTGTCACTATGTCTGACGTATGTCGACTATGAGAAAGTAAAGAGTCCTACCATCTTTGAAATTGCAACTTTGGTTTCTTTCCCTACGCGAAACTTAAATTAAATTAACAAAACAAATAATTATGATGAGGACTTTTATAGATGCATGGAACGGCGTCTGCGGTTCTATAACAAATATTTGATGCCACTAATGGATCTTGTCACAAGAACTTTCCGCAATTGAGACTTGTTGAAGCAATGGCGTAGCCTTTGACTTTCAAAAAGTGCTTTATAAAAGCCAGTTTTGAATTAAATAAGTGTCTTTGACTTTAACTTTGATAAGGGTTTCGTTCGTATTGAAAAGTGTGTATTTTGTGGTGATGGCTAGGTACTTTGAAAGACATTAAATACTATTGCACTACGACATAAGTAATGATGTGACCTTTGTATATACAATAGAAATGTTATAGGAGGTATTGGCGAATTTATTATATTTACTGGTAGTTATAAGCTTACAAGTAAGTACATAACCATTTCAGTTTTACTAGCGACCGTACAACACGCTACACTTCCGTCCCCCTGATAATTTCGTTACTAACTCGTCCGCTGATTTAACGACATTAAGTACAGAAAGTTAAAAGCCACTGGGCTAGAAATTATTGCTATATTTCCCTGAAATATTTTTAAACATGGTAGAGTCACGCTGCAGTTATATTATGTTTGTAACAGGAATGGGTCGACTCGACCGAGGAAGGACCAAGCTCTTACGGAGCAGCATAAAGTGGCAGCTTAATGCTGCTATATTTTGTAATGTGAGTGTATAGAACCGGAGGCATTTTTAACTGGGAATGAGGCATTCCATCTTAGTGCTCAGGGATAACAACGCATCTGCATTTGGTTCACAATCGATGATAGATATAGATGTCTATGGGCCACTTACCATCAGGTGAACTATGACATCAGGTGTCCCTTTTTTTCAATCTTTTTAGGGTTCCGTACATCAAAAGGAAAAAACGGAACCCTCATAGGATCACTTTGTTGTCCGTCTGTCTGTCTGTCAAGACCCGTTTTCTCAGGAACGCGTGAAGGTATCAGCTTGATACCTTCACGCGTTCCTGAGAAAAATACTGTTTCAATAACTTTCATTACTAAATGAACGTAGAAAAGCATATTTACATTCAGGTAATAATATAACCATTACACATATACACCATAGAATAGAATATTCTTTATTAAGTAGACCAATTATTTAAAACAAGTTTAACAAAATAAATATTTTTTTATTTTGTTAAAAAAAATTGTATGCAAATTGTATGTAGTTTTATTACTTCTGCATTGTCTGGGGAGTAAGAGGATTGTCAAAGACACCGCTTTACTTAGCTTTAGCATCGGCTAGTGTCAGTAAGAAGTAATAAAACCACAGAAAATGAATTTAAATTTTTAATAAATATAAAAAAAAATATGGTTGAGTTTAAAAAAAGTTATTTCTATAGGTTTGAATACGGATCCTGATAACGTACTTAACGGGAACCACAGGGTTTTTGTTACATGGTGTATACCTACGGATTTGTTCGGAACCCTCGATGCGCGAGTCCGACTCGCACTTGCCCGTTTTTTTTATATGTCTAAGGAACATAGCGTTGACCTTATTTTTTATTTATTATAAGTTAGTGCTTTACTATATAATCCCGTCAGGTGGTAAATGGTGATAAAGCTCTAAATATTAAGCCGCACCGTTTTGAATTGAAGACCCAGATTCTAATTGCAAATTATTATATTCTCTTACTAAAGGTGTTCCCAAAGTTGAAACGATTTCTGTTTATTTCAACTGCGTGGAGTTTCGCTATCTATTGCATATTTCGAATATCGCTAAAATATTTAAAACGTCATATAAATAGAGCTCGGGTAAGATATATCAATGTGGCGTCATTTAGATTTAAGGCAATTATCATAGGCCATTTAGTTCATCAATTTCTCGATTTCTTTCGGATAAAATATAGCCTACATCGCTCCTGGCCTTGCTTTCTATTTGTTCGTGAAGTTTCATCGCAGTCGGTTCAGCCATTCTGAAGATTATCCCGGACACACAAACAGACAGACACACGAAAATTAAAAAAAATGGTTACTTACATCTTATTGGCACGAAAATAACTCCCTCAGTTCAAAAATAGGCAATAATTTCGATAACGCACATTTTAATTTAGTTTATTTTTACCTAAATAGATTTATGATGAATAAATAATTTGTTACTCAAATTATCCTTGAGCAGAAAAATATTAAATTAATTATTAATACCCTATTATCTAAACAGTAATAAGTGTCATGAAAGTGCATATAATTGGAGTTACTGGAATATCTATGACTGAGAAGTATAAAGTCTGAGCGACTGCAATTATATATTGATAAACGATTAGCTTACACGTTGATGAAGACGAGGCAATGGGCAGTGATCTGGAATAACAATATCCGGTTCAATAACTACATAGTATGTATTGTTGTCAACTCAAACAACTAGAGTTACATTTAGAAGCTCATTATTGTTATCTAGGATGAATTTGTGATAATAATTATAACTTTTAACATAAAGTAAAAGTTCAAATTGCTACAACAGAACCTCCTCCTTTTTCTCCAAATGTATAATATGTAATGGGGTCCACCCCTCAAGTATGGACCTATTTAATGAAAAACGAATCATCGAAATCAGTCTCATTCTGCGAAGATATCGTATAAAATTCCTTAAACAATAGTCCAGTATGAATGGTTTCATCACGTTGATTTTCATCACGAGATCACCAGGACGGACCACACTCGCATAGAATACTAGTGTGAAATAACAGTATAGTGCTGCTGTGTTTCGTATGGCAAGTGACGAAAACCGGAGACGGTTTTTACTTCTCTTTGAGACATTCCATCTTAGTCTTCAGGGGTGACCATACATCAGCATTTTGATTGTTAGTCGAGGATAAATGGAAGCGTCTATGGGCGCGGCATTCACTTAACATCAGGTATGCTATATGTATGTGATCGTTTGCCACTTTCATCAGACGTGAAAAGAAAACTTTTAGGTACCCGTTTTAAAGCATATTGTGCGACAGAAGGAATGTGACATTTGACTTACTCGTATTTAGAGTTTATATGGAGAAGGAGTGCAGAATGCTAAAACTAATTTAGAATATGAGTTACAAAAATATTTATTATTTAGGTTCGTATTGCCAATTTCAATGATCAAACCATACATATATTGCCTTAATGGAGACGTACGCCTTAACGTATTTGCCTTAGTAGCCACGCTTGGCTTAGCTTAGTTTTCTTTAACTGTTATCAGGAACATGATGCTTCCCATCTCCTGGCTTGATTTTGCCTTGTCGCCGCTAACGACTTTTAGAGGATGACATTATGGGTAGCGGATATTTTTACCACCGAACCTACACGGTTAAGTAGATAATATAATAAAAAACGTCTCAAAGGCTTGTAAGCGAGAGCAAATGATTGTAAGCGTTTCTGCTGATTCTAAGATCTCGGGTTTCAAACCCAGGTCGGGCTAAAATCATTGTATAGAGATTTTCTCTCAAGAAATTTTCAGTAGCAGCCCGGAGTCAGGAAGTTGGCGGTGTTTCTACCTCGTGCCTCGGAAAGTACGTAAAGCCGTTGATTCAGCACCTGATCTCTCTCCAGTCATGTCGGATTTCCGTCCAATCGGACTATGAGAGCGGGGTAAAGAGAGTGCACCTGTGTTTACGCACACACGCGTAAATACGATCCTATCAGTTGAGACTAACCGCCGCGATCAAAATTCGGTCTAGAGGAAATTGTTATAATAAGAGCTATTTTTGCAAGTACAGCTCGATAATAAGGCAATATCGTTAGGTGTGTTCTTAAGCGGGTCACAAGATACGTGAGACAAAAACAAACACACTTATAGCATTCATATGGCTTTAGTAAATTTTAATTAAATTTTAGTTAATAAAGGATAATATTCTGTTTGGTATAAAAATCTCGCCTCTTTTAATTTCATGTTGCTACGCATGTAAAGGATTTTCAAGGACTTCCTCATATATTACAATATAGCTTAATTTTAATAAATTCCGAGCATAAATTCGAATTCTGAAAAGCGGGCTCAAAAGTACCTGAACATAATTGAACTGATATAATCGGATTAGTGTACCATTATATTTCTGTTGAATTCAATGAGAGCCAGACAATAGCTTTTACAAACTGAAATTAATCTCTAGTACATACAGTTATGTAACTCTCATATAAAAGTGGCTTAGGCTACGTATGTAATTACACGTGGTAGAGGCTTGCTGTAACTATATTCAGTGTGAAACAGTAGCTGCTGTGCGTACGGTGAGCGTAGAGAACCGGCGACCCATTTTAGAGCTCGTTTCCACTTGCCGGGTTTCAATGGATGGCAGTGTGTGCAATTATTAAAACATCTGTATAGAAAAACGTTTTTATAATTTGTCATGTGTGCAGCTAAATAGTGGAATTAGTTGTCAGCGTCTGTCTTTCCGTCGGATTACAATGTGGGTGTCAAGATAAAAGTGAATAGGAATAGAATAAGGTATGTAGGTATAGCGGAACGTCATGGATATTGTAATGGACCTTAATGATCAAGATTTTTACTTGAAAGTAAAGGTGCTTAATTTACAGATTTTAGTAAAATTCATTGCAAACTTCCTTGATTTACATCGTAATATTTTTTCAATTTGGGCATTTAAAGAAGTTTCGCTCTGATAAAATAGTTTTCATAAACAAAAGTGTGGGATAGAAAGGAGGCAATCTTATGATTAAAAAACAGGCCAAGTGCGTGTCGGGCCACACACAATGTAGAGGTAGGGTTCCGTATTTGCACGTCACAGATTAATTTCCACATAATAGCTTCTAAAGTCGGCGCTAGACATAGTATATGTATCAAATAATTGAAGAATAAAAGAATATATTTCTTTGTAGGTACAGGAAACGAATTAGTTATGTTATGATGCTAATCGAACAACATTTATGACAATAAGTGTCACTATTAAAAGATATGATATGCTCCGATAAGCTATATATTATACAGCCGTGTACGTATGTATTATCCCGTCAATTCATCTAATTAGCGAAACATAGATATTTCGTTAATTGGACGTATTGCTCCTTAGACGTTTCGTATCGTAAGAAGTTTCCTTACTTCGAACTTTTGATAGTGAAAAACAGCCCTCAAATTTATATTTGTTGCTGTGCTACTAGACTTTACTGTAAAGCACCATTCATAATTTAAAATTATCCTCAGATTTTCGTCAACTTTTTTTTATAGTATGATTTAACAACGTATAGTACATTAGTGTAGGAATTAATCATGTATGGAAAAAATTGTAATTTATGACAATTGTATAGAGAAAATTTTATGCCGTCAAAAACATAACTTGTAAAAAAAAAGTCTCGCAACTCAGTTCTTCTACCGTAAAAATTTGTGAGATCCATCTAATACCAAGTTGTTTAATTTATTCAGTCCGTACTCAGGCTTATAGTTTTATTCATAACAAAGTTATAGGGGGTCGAAAATGGCCTGAACTGCTTCGAGAAAAGGATGGTACGGCCGTGCCGCTTATTTGCTCAACTTGGTGGGGGCAGTGCCGTGCCCCCAGATGCAATAAAGAGGCAAAACGGACAATGGCAAGCGGCTCATTTTAAAGTAACGCTCAAGTCTACCTTAGGGCCTCGGGAACCAGTAACGTTGTAGTATAAAGAACTACCGGTGACTACCGGTAGTGTGAAAAACTACCAGTAAGAAGCGGTAGTAACCAGTAGTAGCTGAAGTGACTAATAACAGAATATAGTGAATAGTGAATAGTGAATAGTATCTAGCAACATATTAACTAATATTTGCAATTACATAAGTGAAAGTGATAGCTAGTTGCGTAACGCGGTAACTGATAATTACAGTTACAATTAATAGTGATAGCTAGTTGCATAAAGTAATAACTGATATTTGCAGTTACATAATTGAAAGTGATAGCTAGTCGCATAACGTGGTAACTGATATTCGCAGTTACAAGTGATAGTAATAACTAGCTGTATAACGTGGTAACTGATATTTGCAGTTACACGAGTGATAGAAATTGCTAGTTTAGTTGATGATAGCAGCTAGTCAGACAGTGTTAATAAAACCAGCTACTACTAATAAATATTTGATACTACCAAATAATTTGAAGAAATCTTTTGAAAATTATAGTGACCAACTGATAGTGAACAACCATATTCAACAACCGTGGTCAATAAAAAATAATCACAAGATTTTCGCGAATAATTGATCAGTCGAACCGCTGGCCACTGCCTTGCCATTTATAATTTATAATTCGTTCATTCTAATTTAAATCTCAGTCCACAGTACCCCAGCAGCACCCACAAAGACGGCAGTAGAAGTATCCTCCGGAACCTATAGGTTTAGGTGTAGAAGTGAGCGACTCGCGGAGTATCTCTGTTAACATTTACTCCAGAGAGTTTCGCCCCTCCGGCACAGTGGTAAACGAGCTCACAGTTTGCCTGATGTTAAATGGATGCTGTGGCCCATAGACAAATACATCAATCATCAATTAAGAATTAAAATGCAGATGCTTTGCCACCCCTAAGGATTAAAATGGAATGGCTTATGGTTGGTAGATTCTCTGACGCTGCTACCACTAGGTACTTACAGTATTACATAATATAAAAGTACACAAACATATATTATTTAATTATATAAAAATACTTCATAAATATGTAAGAATCTTCAGAACAGTCTATCCGGTGGTAAGTAGCTACTACAGCCCAAATACGTCTGCAACCAACTTCAAACAAAGAAAGCTACAGATTCGTTGTTACCTTTGAGAATTGAGGTGGAATGCTCACAGCCCATTTTCTATAGAATAAGGGTGACAGTAAGTAGCCTGTAACACAGTTATCAACTATCACGTGCTACAGAGCTTCAGTATGATTTATGTTTGTATAATTTATGTGAGAAACAGTAAATATTATTATTATATTATTATTCCCCATTCGAGCCAAACTGTCCGTACTACAATCATACTATAGCTGCAGCGAGGCCTAGCACGTCTGTCTGCAATTATACTGGCTCTCAAAACACTTCAGACCAGAAACAGCCGTGTACGCAATGCAGTATGGCGGCAGAAATAAGAGGTAAGAGAATGGTACCCAGGCGAATTCCCAGGCAAAACGAGAGTTCTATCATCTAGTAAAACAGCCAGTAAGCTTTCACTATTGAAGTAGATATAGATGAATGAAAAAACAGTATACATGCAGTATGTGCACAATTATGGGGAGTCGAATCAATTCCCAACAGTGACCGCTACATTAATTTAAGCCTATGTCTTTGTATCACAGTAACTGGGTTATTGTCTCACTGATTGTCGCAGCCTTTGAGCCATAATTCTATTGCCACACCTGTTAGAATGGGGCCTTTGCTTTTGTCTAGTGAAATCCCTGTAAGTCTAAAGTGTGTGCATACATGCTGAGGTTTTTTTTTGCGCCCAGAAGCAATTGGAAAAAGGGCTACGCCATGAGCTGAGCCATGAGCTTTACGTAGGGAGGCGGAAAATGCATTTATGCTTACCACGACAGCCGGTCTGTCGTGGTTATGCGGGACTCACTGCCTACGCGGGATCTAATTGATACCCGCTAAAAACCGCCTGTGGGGACTGGCAACCAGCTGTTTAAGCTTCTTATGCCGGATCGGAAGCGACCCTCTTTTGGGAGAAGAGGGCGCAGGGAGAGCCTACTAAGGTAAATGAATTATGAAAATTTATTATGATTTGGCCTGAGCCGCCAGGAGCTGCCTCCTCCTTCAGGTCGTTTGAAAGTTTATTACGCGGGTCCGAGAGGGAGTTCCTCGGCCTGCGGACTCGATAACGGGAGAGGGGTGGAGCTGCATAATTAGCTGCCTCACGAATAAGTTTATTGGAATGCGACTCTGTGGCTTTGAAGAAGTTCTCAGAGAGTGTTTTAAGGAATTGTTGTATTGTAGGAATTTCTAAGTTCCGATGGAGGTCGGCATTACGGACGTACCAGGGTGCGTTCGCATCTCGACGACAGAAAAGGTTTTGAACTATTTGATCTAAATTTGCCATCCATAATAGTAGGATCAAATGAAAAAAAAAATACTAGATTACCGATGATAGTTACCTGAGAGGGTCATATATTTTCTCGATCTCAGAAAGAATAGCCCTCTTTTGCATTTATGAGTAGTAACTTGAACTTTAAAATTAAATCTATCAGATTCTGGATTCCACTGAATTCCGAGAACCTTAGCTCTTTTGTCATTTTAATGGGACGTTTTTGAGTCGCTCATCGTGACAAGCTGATGGCTGTACTGTAGCGAGTATCGATGTTGAGTTGTTGTGCCACTTGCGTAGTTCAAATCCAGCCGTCTTACAAATGCCGATAAGCCCTTGCTGCAGAGTGAGAGTTTTAGCCTCTGTAACATCATCCATAAATACGTCATTCAATAATACGGGCGAAGCGAGCCTGAAATTCTCGGCCTCATCGTGAGCGAGCTGCTGAATTGTACGCAAAGCGAGATGTGGTGAGGAATTTACACCGAGTGTGATTGTGCGAAAACGGTAGTCCCATATGTCTCTATCGGTTTCACAAATCAGTATATTTCGATACATTTGTTTAATATCCGCAGTGGACGCTACGGCATGGACACGAAACTTTAATGGTACGTCTACTATATCAAGGTGAAGCTTGGGACCCGTTAGCAGAACGTCATTAAGTGACAACCAATCGTCGATCTACAACCCGCATCAAACACGAGTTTCAAAGTTTTCAGAAAGTTAAATTTTATAGCAAGTAAATAGCAAGTTATAGCCCTTATTTTTTGACAAGCAGAGTCTAAATTTTAGTGTACCTTAACACAATAATATTTTCTTTTGAGTAATATTACTTTGTAATAGCGCTATCTATTTCATTCTATAGCTAAAGCCATTTCATCGAACAAAAATTGATTGACTCTGAAAAACGTATGTAAAATAGACGCTAGATGGCCTAAACACGCCTAATTTAATATAATATTCTATCTCATTCTCTCGCAGGCTAAATCCTATAGATGTATATGTTTGTCTCTTTTAGTGACGCTTTTTCATTTAATTTAGTTTCAAATCACAACGATTCTAAAGAAGTATTCACTTCAAAAATATTACTTGTAAGTAGTTATTTGTATGCTATATAAATATGTGACTGAATTTGGTGGTAGTTTTCGTCACTTTTTACAACAAAAATGGTAAATATAAGAAAAAAAATTATTTTAACAATCATTTATTAAAAATATATTGAATGGCCTTTTTACTTTAGATATGTTAGATAATTAACAATATTTTATTGTATCCTTAAGTAAAATAAAAAAAAATATATTTATATCTTTTTATAAATGTTTTTAAAAATTAAAAATGTACGATATAATATTGTTTGGAATTGTTTTATAGTTAATTTCAAGATAATAGAATCGAAAAAAAATGAAAAATTTAAAAACAATTATTTTTAAATTAGCATTTACAAAAGTTTGTGCATACTGCACGACAATTACAACAGGAGAAATGAAACCTTTTTTCTTTTACGTCCATCTAAATTTTTCAATGAGTGTATATACATTTGTATGAGTGTATCTATGTAAAAGAAGGACAAACAAACAAAAGTATACACTTCCAAATTAATTAGTTACTATTTAGGATTAAATATTGTGGCTGACTATAATTAATTTTGAACATATAAATAATTACTCTAACATCCGTTGTCGTGTGGTGAGGTCTCCCCTTTTTGTCTCGTGGGTATCTCAAGGTTAACGATTGAAGATTTCATTCCATGAAGCTGGTTTGTTTCCCTCTGTCGCCTCTTACGACACTCATGGGAAGAGGTAGGGGATATTATTACACCACTACTACATGTTCACAAACCCTGCCAATATTGGACTTAATAATAATCGCCAAATATTTCGAAAGGAACTCTATACGCGACTGGTCGTCCCCGTTGGAGACAAGATGGCTGGTTCTTTTCTCGCCAAAAACCTAAGTATAACCATTCATCGCGGAAATACAGCCAGCTTTTGCTCTAACGAAAAGTTAAATCGGATTGAAAGAAAAACGTAATTTTGCAGTAAATACAATGTTCTCCCATCTATGGGTCTTTACCACGGGCAGTGCTTCAACTAGAACGAAGAACTAGAAATACAAACTTTTTAATTGAATACAGATTATAAATAATACTTTTTGAAAGTCACTCATAAGTTTAATTTGCCACTGGTTCGAAAAATATCTCTGTCCTGGGAAGAACCAGTGAGAAACCCAGCGGGATTTTTTACTACAACTGCTATATCTTCAAATATGTAACTTTGTAATTGTATAATAATTTTTTTTTAATTCTATAAAGAACTGTCTGTAATTTTTTGCTAGAGGAAATATACGCACACAAAAATAAAAACGCCAAGGACAGGCTTAAAATGGTAAAAATAATTTTATTGGTGCCGGCAGAGATCAAGCCCAGGTTGCTCGCTTTATGTGAAATTTACAGCGATCGCTTAACCCCTGAGCTACCGCGTCTCTTGTTGCGATCTTGGACGTACTTTTACAAGCGGTGTAGTTACGACAGTGTTATGTTACTCTGTTCACGCAAACAGTCTTTAGCTGGGAGTAATGTTGTGTTCTCGCTCGACTCCGTTGACCCAAATGCAGCAAGCATACTCGTATCAAACACTGACACTACACCCACACCAAATGGGACAAACACAAGGTGAGGCGCCGCATAGGCTAACAGAGCAAACATCACAGAAAATAGATAGTGCTGTGTGGTGTTCAGTTCGGGCTTCACCTTACACTACGGTTTAAGTAGACTGCACAATATGCCAAGACTTCAAAAACTGAAGGTAGCCGGGCTAACTATGACATCGGGGCGTCAAACACCTCAGTCCCCCCCCCCCCTCCCGTGACCATGGGTGCTGTAAAGCAACCGAAACGTCGGGAATAAAAAAAAATTAAACGCGATAGAATCTGTAAAATTAGTTTCATTTAATGTATAGTGTTCATTCGCTACTAAATCATTAATAGTTACATTATATTATGTTAACGACAAAGCGTTCTCGGATGAACATTTTCAATTCACGCTGCAAATTACGCTTATGAAAGTTAGGCATAATTTTGTTTGCTGAAGCAGAGATTTACACATCAGCAGATCAGTATGTGCATTAGGAGTTCTGCACAAACAATTTGTGAAGTAATCTGCTGTGCACAGTTTTGGATGAATCGTTCTTTAATTTACGAACTAAAAGTTTCACTTTGAAGAACATGTTTGTTTTATACTCGCCGATTTCATTTTAATTGTTTTAGAAAGAGGGATTTATTTGACAAGGCTATGTTTCGGTGCATGTTTGTATTTTCGCTGATGTTGCAGACCAATTCCTTGGCTCGACCGGGGAAGGACCACGCTCTTACATAATACCAACGTAAAATAACAGCGCAAAGCTGTGATTCGTATGACAGGTGTAGAGAACCTGAGACTCTTTTTACTGGTTTTAGGTGCTGTCAAAGAAGCACCTAAAACCAGTAAATGTTCATGTTGCAGCTGCGGCTGCCGACACCCCTATGAAGCAATCTATGGGGGAAGCCTATCTTCAGCAGTGGAATTTGGTAGGATGTAAAGGTATGTAATGTTAACGGTAACAGTGGAAGTATTTACTTTTTAATTTTATTTATTCAGAAATCCAACAGCTTTTATCAAAATAATTTAAAATTAAAAATTTTGTACAGCGGACCTCAATAAAAATTATTAATAAACAACATGTGAAGTACCAGCTTTCAAATAAAAAAAGAGTTATCGAAATGGTTCACCCAGTAAAAAGTTTTTTTTTTATAGGAGAGGGGGCAAACGAGCATGCGGCTCACCTGATGGTAAGTGACTACCGCCGCCCATGAACAACTGCAGCACCAGGGGAATCGCAGATGCGTTGCCGGCCTTTTAAAAAGGAGTACGCTCTTTTCTTGAAGGTCCCTAAGTCGTATCGGTCCGGAAAAATCGCTGATGGTAATCGATTTCACAAGGAGGTCGTGCGAGGAAGAAAACATCTTCTAAATCGCACAGTGGTGGACCGCCAATCATCCAGATGGTGTGGATGGTATCGGGAGTTCTGCCGCGATGTGCGTTCGTGAAATTTGACGGCTGGGATTAATCCGAACAATTCCTCAGAGCACTCCCCATGGTAGATGCGAAAGAAAATGCAAAGGGATGCAACATCTCTTCGCAGTGCCAATGAATCGAGCCGATCGGAAAGGGCTCGGTCGTCGACGATTCGAGCCGCTCTGCGTTGGATGCGGTCAAGTGGAAGGAGCTGGCACTTGGGAGCCCCTGCCCAGAGATGGGAACAGTATTCCATGTGAGGCCGAACTATTATAATTTAAAATTAAAAATTTTGTACAGCCGATTTTAATATAAGTTATTAAGAATAACTCAAAAACTATTTGTCTGACCTTGATCAAATTCACATGGCACCACACGAGAAGTATCAAATTTCATATAAAAAGAGAATCATCGAAATTGGTCCACCCAGTAAAAAGTTATGAGGTAACACACATAAAAAAACATACAGTCGAAGTGAGTACCGTCTTCTTTTTGAAGTCGGCAGATAAATTTACCTCAAATCGTATTGCATTAACATAAGCCTTACTATAGTAAGATAATCTAGGGGAACTTATAAGTTCCCCTAGATTTTTTTAAAGCGATCCCTGCCTATAGATCATAAAATTCTTTATATTTTAAAGTACCACTAACATATTTAAGAAGAGTTAAATATTTTCTGCCGACTTCCAAAAAGGAGACGGTAATCAATTCGACTGTATGTTTTTTTATGTGTGTTACCTCATAACTTTGTACTGGGTGAACCGTTGTCTATGATTTTTTTTATTTGAAAGCTGGTACTTCTCGTGTGGACCACAATATGAATTTAATCAAGGTCAGACTAATTTATAAATAATTATTTCCATTTCGGTAGTATAAGTTTCATCTGCGATGTGTGTAGTTAAATTTATAAAGGCAGTTCGTATTTCAATCATGCAGCTTTTACAAATTATATTTCAATATAAAGCGATACACACACAGGCGCACTCGTAAGCTACCTAGCTACACAGACATAGGATCGTGTAAACTGCACCGAATCGATTCACCACAGCAACGGCCCGGGCATAGAGTTATATAAAGGCCCGGGTACAGGGCTCCACTGTATAATACCTTCAATGAAGTTTACAGCGGCGTGAAATCAAATAACAATTAATAAAACAGCGTTACTCAATGAGTTATTTGGGTTGATGTATTAGGTAAATAATAAAAAAATGCTAATTATGCTTTCATTCAATACAGCCTATAAAAAGTTCGTCGCTGAACAAAACCTCTCCCATAGAATTACGTCGTGTGGAGATTTTGCGATAGTAGCCATGATTGATAGCTGGATTGGCAACAGCAGTTTTTTGTTATTTTCAGTTGTTATCAAGAAGATGCTGCTGCCCATTTCCTATTCAGTTTCGTTCTGTTGCTTCTTACCACACGACACCCACGGCATGATGTGGGTATTAGATATTTTTACGTTTTAATTACTAACTACAATTTTCAAAAGCATCTTAAAATTGCCATATTTTCGGAACGGTCTTGTTGGTTACATAATGGCACTCTATGTGGTAGTGGTTCACGTCTGGAATTTTACGATAAAACCAAACTCGTCAATGGCAACCCTTATGGCCCTTACGTGTGTTCAAATATGATTTCGTAGCTCCGATACAGGACGTTTTTGAGTTGAGTGGAGTTAAATACCATGGGCTAAAAGCCATTCATGGGAATTTCCCAACTTAAAAAAGTTCACATTGCTTGTTCGTCTACTAAGTTCAAAATATATATATATATTAATAATTTTGTAGTGTTGCAAATTTCTTTACGACCGAACAAAAAAGCCTCTCGTCATATTTAATTTTGAATATTATTAAAATAAGAGGGTAGAAGCGATGCAAGGATATCCACTACACCAAACAACAAAAGGAAATAAAACAGGAGATGGGTAGCAGCATTTGTTATAACAACTCAAAGCAATTAAAAACTGCTGTTACCACCCGCCTGTCAAGCGTGACAACTTTGACAAACATCCCCCCTATAAAGCATTTAATGAAGGAGGCCTATGTTCATGACATTTGATGGGCTGTGATGATGATAGTTATTACAATATTTCATCATTTGTATTTGTATTCTAAACATCAAAAGTTTCCTCAGGATAGATGCATCTCAAATGACCCAAATAAATAAAGCAATGTATTTCGGATCGATTTTGACGTCGGTGAACTCGACCTACTTAGTGAGCGTTGGGGTAGGCTCCAGTCGACAAGACCGCAAATATACAAGGGCAAGGTTTTGTGAGACTTTTGAATTAAATAACTGTTGCGCATTTGCGTCGTAACCGTTACTACTTTTGAGTTATTGCGCGCTTTGTAGATTTAAAAAAATGTTGCTATTTATTTTAGTGTAAAATTAATACAATGATAACGACGTTTCTTCGGTACACGATTATTCGGTACACGCTATTATGGGTGACAGGTGTTATGGTGACCTATGTAGTAGTGTTAAAATATCTAGATATTCGTAATTTAGTGGAATATCAACTCCAAAAAATATGTCAATCTCGAAGTCTCACTAGTACAGTGTATAATTTTGTAATACGATACTTTTTGTTTAACTTATGTTAATTAAAGCTTGAGATTTAATTTAGAGCCGTGGTATCTCAAAAGATACGTGCACGCTTCATAATTGTAAAGTATGCTAACAAACCGAGTTCGATCCCCGTCGGCTTTGAATTTGTTTTTCAATATTGAAACAATGTTTGTGGAATACAACGATAAACTTCATGAATATTCTTCTTCAGTAATCAAATCATCTGCAGTGGGTCACTAACGTTTCACCCTTCCGTATGTTGATACTTGATAACTTAGATACTTCACTTTAGTTTGCAAAAAAATCCGCAATAAATATCTTAGTAAAAAGATTTCTATTGTCCAATACAAATAAAATATCATCATTTACACAAAAATCACTAGAAAAATATGAAGATGGCTATAATGGATAATTATTATTTTTAAATATTTATCTTTGTATATCTCGAAAATTTACACAATTTTTGTTATTCCCCTCTCTCCGAGATAATACGTAGTAGCATTTGCTACTATAACGTGATTAACAAAATAGGCCAAATGAAATATGATTTTTGAATATTTAATTGCTCGTTTGGGGTTTTAAATTATTCGTCAGCATGACATATTACTTTTTCATCTTCCGCCTGTAAATGTCATGTTCATTTGCTTTTGGCACGAACGCACGCACGCACACTCACGCCTGTCACCCAGAGGGGTAGGTGAGACTACGGACTTGGGCGATCCTGATCTTCGTCTAGGGCGTCCCTTCCCGACTCTGCCGTTCACGTTTGCAACATAAATTTGCTTTGTCGCTCTTTCCTCGTTCTTCTTTCTACATAATCAAACCACCGAAACATTCCTTTTTTAATCTTGGTCACAACGTCATCTTGCAAACCACACTTTTCTCTGATCACACTATTTCTCGCCCTGTCATTACGATTCAGCCCTAGCATACTCCTTAATGACCGCATTTCTACAGCATTTATTCTACTCTCATGCTTCTTTTTTTTATAGGATAGGGTGACAAACGAGCACACAGTCCACCTGATTGTAAGTGGTAGCTATGGCCCATAGACATCTACATCTATTCTCGTTTGCGAATCAAAATGCAGATGCGTTGTCACCCGTGAGGACTAAGGTGGAATGCCTCCTTTCCAGTAAAAAGGGCCTCCGGCCACCTACACTCACCGAGCGAAACGCAGAGGTAAACCTCTACTTCACGCTGGTATTCTGTAAGGTCGTGGTACCACCCCGGTTTGAACCGGCCCATCCGTGCGACAGCAAAAGCTGCCGCGTGGCTCTACCACTGTCAAACTATACCCCTGTTCTTCTGCCAGACCCAACTTGCACTACCATACATTAAAGCAGGGACTAACACAGCATTATGAAGTGCCATACGTGCCTTATTTGATACATTCTGACTCTTCATAATAGCGTGTAGAGCCCCATTTACTCTATTTTCTGCGTTCTCTCGTCGTTCTATATCCTTGTCATATTTACCATCCCTGCTAAATAAACATCCCACACATACAAATTATCAAAAGCCAAAATATAGCAAAAGCCAAATATAAAAATTATTATATATATATATATATATATATATATATATATATATATATATATATGTGTGTGTGTGTGTGTGTGTGTGTGTGTGTGTGTGTGTGTGGGTGTGTGTGTGTGTGTGTGTGTGTGCGTGTATGTTTGTGTTCGCATATACAATGTGTTCTTATTTCTAAATAATAACTCTTTTACGCTGATATCTCCCCCACTCACTTCTCTGAATTTTTTCTTGTGAATATTTATGTTTAATTTTTCTTTCTTACACAGTTCGCTTGATTGTACTAATTACATGATGTTGGTAACAGAAAAAATGGTCCCCGGTTTTTGTTAGACCGACAATATTATTTTTTCGCTAAATTAACTTACTAACTTATCCTAACAAACTTTTTACGTGGTAAAGCCAAACCAGATATAAAGTTTAGTTTAAAACTTATTTTGTCTTTCTTATTACATATATTTGCACTTTTTACTTCATTAGAAATTGCAGGCATAGCTATTTAAACAAAAGTTTTGAAACAAATTACGCGAATATCGCTTTTGATTCAGTGTGTAGCTGAAATATTTCGCTCCGAAACTATGCAGAGGAATTTGATATCAGTTCATGAGTTGCAGCCACTAACAATTCCGGAACTAATATTTGGATAGCTATGTGCCTTTGTATGTAGTATTCATTGCTCGAAAACGCCCTTTGTACGTCTGTGATAGCTGATTTTAAAATTGCATTTTATTTTGCTTTGTGCTCTACCTTTGTCATAGACGTTTAATTAAATGATCGGAATTTAAGCATTTCGATGTACAGCAGACTAGTGAAATTTCGAAATCCATGGAACAATATTTTTTTTTATCTTGATGTAATAACTCGTCGAGAGCTCAATTTTATTGGCTTACTGATTTACTTTGTGCTCAGCTGTAAAAGAAATCATCGTAAGGAAATCGTATCATTATAATTACAGTTTATAATTAATTTTAATTCACTCCACAGAAATCTTCCAAGGAATCATGGCCATAAGCCATTTTCCTTAAATAAAATATAGAAATTATTTTATAAGACAAAAAGATGTCGTCGTAAACATAGCTTTGTTTCGCATTGGCATTTTTTTGCATTAGCTCGCAAAAACCCGCTGCTAGACATGAGCCTGTGTGATTGCCGAACGCAGTACCGTTTTACATAATTGAGATTGCTGCCTATTGTCTTTATGCCTCGTATTGTATATTTTACGCCTAGCGTAAACGGAGTGGTAATATCGCCAATTACCGGAAGCCATAAGGTTTTTCTGGCATTGTCCATAGTCGGGTGATGGACGCTCTTACGCTGCCACAATCTAAATACTATTGGCATTGGAAGCAAAATAACGTCGATAAACTCTGAAACATTTGACTAGAGTGGCGTAGTCTAAAACCCATATAAATAACTCGAACAGAGCAATGATGTTGCAATGGTTTTTTTGGCATATCTTCCGGGGTGATGGAGATCTGATTATATAAGCATGCACCAAATTTATTGTTAGAAGATGCTACAACTATACAATATATGAGCAGTCTCCAATATTTTACTTATATTACATTACGTGGTAGAGCCGTGCTTCAGCTATATTAGTAGTATAGTTGTAGCATGAATGGGTCGGCTCGACCGAGGAAGGACCACGATCTCACAGAATACCAGTGTAAAATAACATCTTAACACTTCTGTGTTTCATATGATCAGTGTACAGAACCGGAGATCTTTGTACTGGTAACGATGCATTCCATCTTAGTCGTCATGTGTGACAACGCATCTGCATTTTGATTCTTTATTGAGGATAGATGTAGATGTCTATGGGCCACAACAACCACTTAGTGGTCAGGTGGACTGTGTGCTCGTTTGTCACCCTCTCCTATAAAAAAAACCCATACAGTTTTTCAACGAAATTCCCTTTTTGTCAGACTTTATGAAATTTTCAACCACCAAATCGGGCCCACACGTTTGAAATGTCTCGAATTCTTCTTGAGACGTAATTACATGATTGTTAAGCGAAACTAACCTGAAAAAATCCACGTTTAAAATATCTATGTTTAATGTCTATGTAGCTATCTTAAAAATATGCTTTTAATCTTATTGTTACGAGCTTGGGGTTCGAGAAAATTAAAAACTGCCGAGTTAATTACCAAAATTGACCCTTTAATTACAGAGCACTAATTAAAACTTAAAACCACGCTAATAACAAAACACACTGATCACTTTATTTCGCAGTTATATCGCTTCGAAGTATTCGCTTGTATCGCTAACTCAGCACTGACTGGGTCGCGGTCTATACCGGTCTTATATAGGGCCTAAGATAATTTCCAGAACCTGACTCCCAGTCCCGACTAACTAGGTGTCGATAGTTCTAGAAAGTTCTTCCATGGAAAATTCTAGAAGGATCTTGACTCTCTTAGTTCTGCTACTCGAGAGTGGTAGTGGTAACTAGTGTTGCCATGTACCAGGCATTAATGGTGGCGCTCAACATGATTCTCTGCTTGCAAACCTCATATGCCACCGTTATACTACGTTGATTGACAGACGAGGTACTAATGACGGAAAATTCTTCTGTGTGGTGGCAACATTACCGACGACGGCATTGCATCACCAACCCACTTGCTTTGCGTTGTAAGAATGGTAAGTAATCCAAGTAACACAAACCTTCTTGTATTATTCGCAAGCAGACATTTTGGCGAAATGCTATTTATGGTTTAGAATGTTTTTAATAAATAGTCAGTCGTTGTACTTTTAATAAATGAGAATTTTCCGGAGTCTGTCTTTTCGCCAGATTACAATAATGGTGTCTGCAAAAGTGAAAATGCTTTTGTTACGCTGACACAGTGCGATTTACCAAATAGTAGAGTTTCATAATTACGTATCGTCAGGTGGGATTGTAGTCAAGCATTGGTTTATAGTAAAAAAAAATATTACGGTAAAACTATAAACATTTTGATGTATAACCAAGATTGTTTCGATCTATTCAGTAATATAGTCCTAATTTTGCAAACACATGAAGTTCAAAGTTCAAAACTGATCTTCTGTAAAATGACGATTTTATGTTATATCTGTCTTGCAATAAGAGAGCGATATACACACGCACATATGTATAGAATTATATAAAAATGAAATAAACAGGTGCAGAGCTAAAACGTTGGAGCCTCATTACGCTTAAGCACTGCCCTCGCACTGGGCGGGCGTTTGTTATTTCACCGCCCTACCTCAAATAAAAGCGAGATCTCAGTCGGAAGCTCGCGTCAGTTGCGCCATCTATTGCATGCTGCCAACATCGAAGTAAAAAACTCAGTGCTAACACTTTGAAAAGCAACATTTAAATATTACTGGTTCCTGACCTTACAGAATCAAGCCCACAATCCAAAAGGTAATTTAAACTGTAGTTGCATTCGTTACTTCTTTGATTTAAAATTTAAAAATTAATCTGTTTTTCTGTACAAAATATTTTAGTGTTTAATTAAAAGTACTTTTAATATTATGTTAGTTAAAAAAACAGATTTTTGGAATTACGAGATTTATTGAAAATAACTTGACATTGTAGTTATAAATTATTTCGATAAATATTATAAACGTAAATTTGTTACATTACTTTCAGAATCATCGAATCTGGGATGAAATAAAATATCACAAAAAATAAGCAAAAGCGGTAGAGCGCCACCGCGACCATCTATAAAAGTTTCACTTCCGGTGGAAATGTAAGTAACCCAAGCTTTATATAACGGATCGTTTTCTTTTTCTTTCAATAGCAACATTTTTATTCTAATTAAGGAGCATATAATAAAAAAAATGTATTGTTTCTCTCATCTACCGCGTTATCAATAAATATGTTATAATTCTGAGAGCTTGACTTTCTTTTTTCCTAACCGTATGTAAAAAGTATATAGTTTTATTGCTTCCTTTTTTATCTTACTTCGTATATAATAGTCGGTCCATTTGTAAATGATCGTGTAACTTACGATTAATTAGACCGATTGTGGTCATATTTTTACACATTTCTTTTTGTTAAGTCGATGGTTTATAACTAAGCTAAGATTCTATAGGTCGCGCCGTAGTCAAGTTATTAACACATTCTATGTAAATAATTTGTAATTGTTGTTAATATTGCAAATGTATCATTATGGTTCACCAAAATGACACATTTGCAATATACTGTGGCATAATGCTAAAAAGGGTACAGAATCTGGACCCGATAGGTAGCGCTGTGGTAGTGTTATTAATAAATTTTATATTAAGTCACTTATCGGAAAGAGCCGAACAACATATGCCGGGTCAGCTACTTGTGTTATATTATTTAGAATATTCAATGCAATTTGCTCAAACATTAAACAATTTAAAAAATATAAGGAATGTTATGTTCTTTTTTTATATAGGCTAGTTGTTTTAAACGTCCTGCTGGGTTTCTTGCTAGTTCTTTCAAGTACAGATTTTTTGCCGAACCAAGCTTAAAAGAATTCCCATAAGTATTTTTGTAATCTATATTGAATAAAAATTATTCTTTTTTATAATCCGATAATATAATTTTTAACGTGGTAGGGCCATGCTGCAGCTATATTAGTAGTATAGTTGTAGCACGAATGGGTCGGCTCGACCGGGGAAGGACCATGCTCTCGCAGAATACCAGGTGGACTGTGTGCTCGTTTGTCACCCTATCCTATAAAAAAATCCGACTTCAAAAAAAGAGGAAGCTCTCAATTCGACTTTATTTTTATGTACTTTACCTCAGATCTTTTTTCTATGTGAACAGATTCTGATGATTCTTTTTTATTTCAAAACTGGTGGTTCTCATGTAGTCCCATATAAATTTGATCAAGATCTCACCAGAAGTTTTTGAGTTATCATTAATAATGCGTATTTATTTGACTTCGACTACATTGATGATGTTTTCATTTTATTTATATTGAAGTCGGTTGTATAATATTTATAATTTTACCATTTGTTCTCTACTATTCTAGACCACAATCTCTACAAACCCACTGGTAAGTGGTGATAAAACCCTAAACGGTCAATCCCATTGTCTTAGTGTAACAAATTTATATAACAGATTTATATAATTCAATATACTGTGATCGCAAAAAGTATTAGAAAAATATGTATTGTTATTATGTTCTATTTATAGCTGTATTAGTAAAGACGATGTACGAATTAGTAAGCTGAAGTGGCAATGGGCCGGCCATATAGCTCGAACAACCAACAAGCGATGGGGAAGAAAGGTTCTGGTGTGGCAGGTAAAGGGATGTCATGATGATAACTGTATAATCCAAAACAAAAGCAGTTTGTATAAATTATTATTCAACATGTCAATATAAATCAAAAGATCCAAAATATTTAATTCAGTAACTAAATTAACATTTAACTTAGGCATATTCGCTCTTCCACTAGATTTTGAGTATTACAACTTAGCTACTTTTTACTTAAAATATAACACTATTAGGTAAAAAGGTATGTGAAAAAGGCAATTAAGTTACAAGTTTTCATTTTAGAGACAATGATAGTAACGTAGTGTCTCACTGTTTAACTGTAGTATCGCGAGTTTCTATCGGAATCCTGTAAAAAATAATTACTAGTATATGTACGGCCTCTAAATAATTGTTTAGGATATGAATGTGTATTGTAAAATGCCTCGACGATTTAGCGCAGTGTAGGGCGGCTCCTAACAAGATGGGTATACCTCTGTTTGGAGGACCTGCTGAGAGATGGAGAAAGTCGATGGATGCTGGTGGCTCAGGATTTTGGTTTGTTGCATTCCTTAAGGGTCCTATGTTCAGCATTGGACTTGTGGGTTGTAATGACAATGAAGAAACACATGGATGGTATTAGAGGCGACTAAGTTTAAAAGGAAGGTCTTGTGGCTCTTGAATTTTTTTTATAAAGAGTAGACAAACGAGAATACGTCTCACTTGATGGTAAGTGATCAACGTTATCCATGAACAATTTCAAAAAATTGCGGTATGACCATCATAATTTATAGCACATATATAATTTGATGTATTTCTTATTTATTTATTTACACTGTTTTGCAATAAAGGTGCAAATAGTTTATGCAATATGGTTATTAATGGTGATGAGGGTATGACTTCTATAATCATCAGCTCATAAAAGCCCTCGCCGTGAACATTGAACTCGCCACACTTGGCAGGCGGATTGACGATCGCAGTACCATGCGTATCTATCGTACCTTTGACGCTGCTGTCCGTCGCCGGCGGGGTATTTTGACGTTCTATAAATGGTCATACCGCCATCTATCTCAAGCCATTAATATTTACTGGAATTGAACATAGTCGCCTTCTACCACAAACGACGTATGGTGGTGACGTATAAGAGTCTCTTAGTCCATTTTAAATCCAACAAAATATATTTTTTCTGTTGTTGCAGATATCATAAAATAAATAATTGTCTTACAGTATACACTCACAAGTTTTGCCCCAATCATCTACATTTCAAGACATCAAAACAACAGATTGTTTAAATGGTCCAGTGGTAACCACTCCAAATATATTTTCCGAAAAACTAATGCAACTTCTAAATCTGAAAATATGTATAATATAATGAAAATAATGTAGATAGTAAATATAGAAATCAATTACAGACAAATTTTGAACCAAATTCATTGGGCAATGCAGTAGAGGCGAATATAAAGGCATAATATTCCGACGAAACTTTTGACCCAACCCGTCCACTTACATTAACTTAAATAGTGGAAAGACCGTTCTTATATTTAGTTTTGAGGACAATCAAGAAATTTTGAATTTAAATCAAACATTTAAGAACGATTCTAAGTTTAAAATTATCACATGTGACTACTTTTGAAAAGACGTGTCGATGATGAAGAACACAAAGCTATAAAAAAGGCTGTTTTCAGCATTATTAATACACTAAACAATAAAGTTAACGCAAAAAACAAATTAATATACAAACTGATAAAATCTTTAAGGCGGCTGCAAAAGTAGAAGTCCCCAAACTGCAACAAATTGCACCTAATCAGAGTCAACATACGGGATTTTTGCAAGCCGTACACTGCCCAAAAGGTCAAACCAGGCGCCCACATTCTCTTGGAGACTTTTTAAGTAACAACAACAATTATAATAATCAACGACAACATCCGTATCGCAATCAAAATCACGATCTAGCTAGGCCTCCAGGAGCTCAGGGTCATTACGATTCCAACAACAATGTGATTGCGTTACTTCAACCACAACAACCACAACAGTAACTGCAACAACAAGATGCCGCTGGCTGCAAGCAGTATATTATGCTACATAATGTAATTTTTAATTATATACATTATATATTTTTAAATATTTCTTTTTGATTCTTATGTACTTAGTCAATCAAATGTCAATTTTATTTTTATTTCAAATATTATGTTAATTTGCAAAAATTATCTTCGATTTTAACGTCTATATCTGGTGTCAAAGTATCGACTTATCGAATTTGCTTTAGTTGCCACGCTTCTCTTGGCAATCTTAGTTCTTATTATTTAGATGTTATCAGGAAGACGCTGCTGCTCATCTCCTGGTTTGTTCCTCTCTGTCGTCTGTTACGACACCTACGGGAAGGTATGTGTAGTTCATATTCTTGCACCGCCACCATTGCTGTGCGTAAAGAACAATTTAAATAAGGATATTTTGTGTTTATTATTATTCTTAGCTAATCTACTTCAAAGTTTTTGTTTAAAGATCTAGTATTTAAGTAAAAATACATCATCATCATTATCATCATCATTACAGCCCTTCACAAGTCCACTGCTGAACATAGGCCTCCCCCAAAGAATGCCACAAAGCACGGTCCTGAGCCACCTGCATCCATCGACTTCCTGCATATCTTACCAGGTCGTCACTCTATCTAGTGGGGGGACGCCCTACACTTCGCCTGCCGGTACGAGGCTGTCACTCGAGAACCTTTCTTCCCGGCTTCGAGCTATATGGCCGGCCCATTGCCACTTCAGCTTACTAATCCGTTGGGCTATGTCAGTCACTCTGGTTATACTGCGGATATCCTCATTTCTGAGTTTATCACGCAGAGAAACTCCGAGCATAGCCCTCTCCATAGCTCGCTGAGCGACCTTGAGCTTTCTCATCCGGCCAGCAGTGAAGGACCACGTCTCAGTTCCGTATGTCATCACTGGCAACACGCACTGAGTGTACAGTCTCGTTTTCAAGGTTTGAGGTATACCTGACGAGAAGATGTGCCGTAATTTCCCGAACGCTGCCCAACCGAGTTGAATTCGTCGACTGACCTCTCGGTCGAAGTTGGACTTACCTAGTCGGACTATTTGTCCCAGGTAAACATACTCATCAACAACTTCGAGCTTAGTGTTCCCAACAACTACCGGCATAGGTGTGACATGGACATTAAACATGATCTTTGTTTTGTCCATGTTCATCTTAAGACCTATCCGTTGGGAAACACTATTGAGGTCATTGAGCATAGTGCTTAGGTCCTCCAGCGATTCTGCCATAAGGACTATATCGTCAGCAAATCGAAGGTGAGTGATGTACTCGCCATTGATGTTGATACCGTATCCTTTCCAGTCCAGAAGCTTGAAAACGTCTTCCAATGCAGCGGTGAAGTGTTTCGGGGATATGACGTCACCCTGTCTTACACCTCTCTGCAATTGGATAGGTTTCGTACTCTGGTTCTGTACTCGGATAGCCATCGTAGCCCTACTGTACAAGCACTTCAACACTTCGATATATCGACAGTCAACTTGGCACCGCTAAAGGGACTGCAGCACCGCCCAAATTTCGAAGGAATCAAAGGCTTTCTCATAGTCCACATACGCCAGACATAGTGGCAAATTGTACTCCTCGGACTTCTGTACAATTTGCCGAAAGGTATGTATGTGGTCTATGGTCTATGGTGCTAAAGCCTTTTCGGAAACCGGCTTGTTCGGGAGGCTGGAAGTCGTCAAGTCTGCGCGCGTGACGATTCGTAATGACTCTCGAAAACAGCACGTAGACGCGGCTCAGAAGGGAAATCGGTCTGTAGTTCTTCAAGAGAGCGTTGTCGCCTTTCTTGAAGAACAAGACCACCGCACTTCTGCTCCACGCCTCCGGTGTAATGCCACCATGGAGGACGGGATTAAAGAGCTTTTGAAGAACTTCAAGTACCGGTTTTCCACCCGCTTTCAGAAGCTCCGCTGTAATTCCATCCTCGCCTGGAGCCTTGCCGTTTTTAAGGTGCTGGAGAGCCATTCTAATCTCACTCAGATTGACGTCCGGGATATTATCGGAATAATGTCGGATAAGACTCGCTCTTGGATCGTTACTCAAACTTGCGTGCGGCTCCAACGATGACGTGTACAGCTGCCCATAGAACCTCTCAATCTCACTCAAAATCTCAGGTGCCCCGGAAATGATGCTGCCACATTCGGTCTTCAGCTTTGTCAGTTGGCTCTTTCTGGCAGACAGATCTCTGGCAAAGACTTTGGAGCCTTGGTTCTGCTCGATCGCTTCTTCAATACGAGCTGTATTGAAGTTGCGTAAGTCCCGCCGCATGCATTTGGAGATCTGTCTGTTCAGTTGCCTGTATGCTGTCAAATCTGTTGAAGAATGTAGCTTCATCTCCCGTCTAACAGCCATGAGATTAAGAGTGTGATCGGAGAGTTTTTGTGTTCTTTTGCGGCGGGTCTTGCAGAACTTAGCTCCGACCGCATGGACAGTTTTCACGAGCTTGTCATTCATATCGTCCACTTCATTGCAGTCTTCTAGGCACTGAAAACGGTTTTGTAACTCGAGCTGTAAGGTTTCGGGACTTTGGATTAGAGCACGAGGGGGACGAAGCGTTGACTTTATTAGACGAGACCTCTCTAACTTAACGTTTAGGTTCAGTGTGCCTCTAACCATTCGGTGATCGCTGCCGGTTTCCATCCTCGCGATCACTGAGACATCACTGAACAGTTGTCGTCTGGTCGTCATAATGAAGTCAATCTCATTTTTTGTCGAACCGACGGGGCTTGACCAGATCCACTTCCTGTGGGGCCGCTTCTGGAAGAAAGAGTTCATCATAAAGAGTCCCTCTTTCTCCATGAAGTCGGCCAGCTGCTGGCCCCTTGGGTTCCGTTGCCCTATTCCAAATTTCCCCACTTTCAGCTCACCGTTCTCTCTTGTGCCTAGTTTTGCATTGAAGTCTCCCATTAACACCGTATATTGGGTTTTGTAGGAATGCATGGCTCTAGAGATATCCTCATACATTTCCTCCACCTCCTCATCGGGGTGTGCCGAGGTTGGTGCGTAAACCTGTATGACCTTCAGCGAATACCGTTTGGTGATTCTGAGTATAAGGTACGCAACCCTCGTCGACACACTCTCAATCTTCTGGACGATAAATCCGACACCTCCTTGGGACAGATGGTCGCCCTCCCGGTAATAGAGCAAGTTGCTGGATTAGAGGATTACCGTTTCCTCCCCCTCTCTTTGGACTTCGGATAATCCTATAATATCCCTGCGTAACTTGTCTATCTCTTCTTCCAGCTCCACAATCTTCTCGTCAGTCCTCAGGGTACGTGCGTTGCCAGGTCGAGTCGTCGTAGGTGGCAACCGAACCTCCACCGGAGATTATTAGCACCCCCTGCCCTGCCGTTACCATGGTCACCACCGTAGCCAGGAATGGCGGGGCCGCCGGGGACTGGGGGCCGTCTCTTCGTAACTTTCATTATGGGGGGTATATTGCCATAGTTGCCACGCTTGGCGAGCGGGTTGGCAACAGCAGTTCTTTTTTATTGTATTTTTGCCGTTACCAGGAAGATGCTGCTGCCCATCTCCTGTTTGTTTCCCTTTGTCGCCTTTTACGACACCCACGGGAAGTTATGGGGTAGTGGATATTCTTAACCGCCACTACACGGGAAGTAAAAATACATGTTTTGACATAATCATTTTGTTTGTAGAAATTGGATTTTAGTTCGAATTAAAGTTTAATATGTAATTTAATACATTTTTTTAGATACTTAAATATTTTAGGTTAGGGATATTTAGGTTAATTTTGTAATTTTTTTAAAATTAAATATTTAATTGGGTCAATTGCGACAAGTGCGATTTTTATAATACGTTTATAACTTCCAAAATACGTTAATGTTACCATGTTGAATAACTTAACCTCAAATCATTATGTATGTTTTGGGATATTGCATCTTATGTATGAGAAAATTAATATTATAATCTGAAGAATACAGCCTCTTATATACGAGTATCAAAGATTGCATGCCATTATATCGAAATGCAATTTCACGCGTTCTTTTTTCTTCTTTATCTTCTTATGTTCCACTTAAGATTCTTCTCGGTATTATAAGTCTGTAAATCTGTATCTTACTGTATTTTTTCATTATGTTTGTGTTTTTAAGTAACAGTTTGTTAAATAAATAAAAATAAAAATACGTAGGTATGTTACGACCTACCACTACCAGCAAAAGTTGCTCTTATAATATTTTTACTTATTTCATTGTTCATTTGTGATAATAACTGATACAGTATGGCCGTCAAGTGTAATGTTCGCGCGGGCATGAGCGCATCTCCGCATGGCCAATGTCGACACATACAACAAAATCGCAAGTTCAATGCCCTGTAAGGGCATCTAATAGTCCGGGGACTGAATTGCCTGTCCCTAGTTCTAAGGGAGTGGTAAAGAAATAGTTGTTTATTTATTACTCCTATCGTTGACATAATAGATGCCTATAATCAGTACTTAAATGGCTAATTGATGCTTTAAGATTATTTACGTATTATTCATTTGAAATGTTTGACACATTGCACACTGTCGAATATCAACTCAGACAAGGGTACATAAATTCTGTGAATTTATGTACCCTTGGCGTGTTTTATAATTTTAATACTTACAATTGACTACTTTTCTACGTTTGAAAGCCTTTTAAACAAATATATTCCATTGTATCAGCACTCTATTATCATGGGTGATTAAAAAACAACATGTCATCTAAAGAATGACTCCCGCTATTTTTGATTTAAATCCATAGTTGAAAAACTTTATTAAATATAAATTATTAAAAAATAAAAGGAAGGAAATTCTACTAATTTATTGATATATTTCTCAATAGCATTTGCTAAAGTATAAAATTAACCTTTTAATAAAAAGTACAAAACGATTTCAAAAATAAATTATAATGATTTCATACAATAGTACATGGCTGCTGAAGTCGTTGCTAAGACTTAGTATTTCAAAGAATTGAACAATCAACAGAAGTTATTACTCGTATGTGGAAATCATACAGGTGAGGTTGGTATTTCGTTAAAACGATTCTTCTGACCAATCAATTAAACTGTTAACATACTTTTCCTGAAATAATTTCGTTCTTATTATATAAATATTTAAAATTTGAGGTTGGTTTTTAGTTTTTATTAAAAGTTCAATTATTGTAACTTTTTGAGTGGTCTAAGAAATATTGCATATTCAAATAACAACTAGAATAAGTACCTAAATAGTCACAATAATTCATCCACTATTTTGCCCTTAAGGATGTTTTTTTTAATTTTTATGGGACCATCCCTGAAATTAAGCCAGTAAGTTACTTAGTTCAAAAAACACTATTGTCTTTATAGTTTATAGTCTTTAGTATATCAATATATTTAAATCGGTTCAACCTTTTCCGAAAAATAGGCGAACAAAAACGTACGCGTCGAATATAGAATCATAATGTAGTGATCATAATATACTCTTTTCTAAAGTATTTTTACTGAAAAACCATTACATCAAATAATAATAATATTATATAAGAGAATAATGATAATTGCGATAAAAGTTGTTGATGGGGAAACTTTCGCTTACTTACCAATTTTTAAGTAGTTGTGCCATGCTGTAACAAGATAGTTGTGAGCAAGAAAATTCTTAGTCTATATACAATATAAATTTATTTTGATTCATCAGGATGGAATGCATGGTGTCTAGATCATCAGGTGGGCTATTTGCTCTTTCTCGCTCTTACTTCAATCAGAAACTGTATGTAGTCATTTTTAATTGTGTTGGTGCTTTAATTTCTTGTTTTATTTATGTTTCATATTATGATAATCATAACTTAACCATTCGAGATTTTAGCGTTATCATATCTAAATATTTTTTTGCTTCTTCTGAGGTTTTAAAAATTATTTTTTTTATTTGGAATTTAAAGCGCAGTCTAATTATTCACATACTTTATTAATAATTAAAAGTAATTAGTAATCAAAGATAATACTTAGGTTACTAACGTCTAATTAAAATCTCTATAAATATTAATTAGAAGTAATTAATTATCTATATATTGTATGTTTTTCTTAATTTTATTTAACTAGCATACACATATGTATAGCCATAACAATAAGTAATATATAAATAATTAATATTTATTATTTATAACTCAAGAATATAGTCAGTAAGTTGTAAATGAAAAGTCGAAATTGAGATCGAATTTACAAACCGTAGTAATGTATATACTGTTGTATAGCCTAAGTCAAAATAAATTAGGTTAAAACTTTTTGTCTTTAAATGTAACTTAAAATATGTTAAGACAGAAGTAGCATAATATTATAGTCGACAATTTCTCTAGCGAGCTTTTATTAATGATAATATTTTATTCAGTCAAATTTGAAATATTATTTACCCTCTATTTGAATTATAATATTTTATCACTTTAAAACACTCTAAAATTTATGATAAGTTAAGTAATATACGTATAATAAATATAAGTAAAAATATTTTTAAAAAGTGATACCATGAAGTTGTAAAACTTGATTAGTAAATCATAAAGAATCAAAATTATAAGTTGTAATTAATTGAAATACGTAAAATTTTGCTTATTGGGATAAAGTTGATATCGATATAATTAAATTAGGTTACTTTCTGACTTATTTTGGATTACGTTAATATGCATATATATTTTGCGTAGAAATAAGACGATTCTCATCAAACATGGTTGTACCGCGTAGTAAATGTTAATATTTAGTAGGTTATAAATTTGACTAATTGTAATAAGGTGATGTTTATAAAACTTATAATAAGTATAATTTAGGAATATTTGCTTTAAATTTGTAAAAGTTTATAATGTTTGTGAATCGTGTGTTTATCTTAGGATTTAATTTTCCTACTGTTAGTCAATTCATATTATCTTTAGTCAATTCTGTAGTTTGTAAGGTAGTAATTAAGTCAGAAATTAAAATAAATGTTCAAATATTGTAACACTGACTGACTTTTTCTGTATGAATAAAAATTATTTAGTTTTGAGGTTTTCATCAAAGATAAATCTCTATGGTTTTTAACCGGTGTATTATGACACAATCATATAGGGCGCTTTATATATTTTCATGTATAATTTTTGATAGAGACATTTATAATTTATTTGTGTAAAATTATTGGTTTTTAAAAATATTGTAATCAATTTAAATATAACAATCGTTGCTACATCTTAATATATTATATTAGAGTAGCCAATGCACCTTCAAGTCATAGTTACAAGTGTATAAGTTCAATTCAAACATCTTTATTTTTGACTGATACTTTCGATAGGATTAAAAATAATTTAGTTTTCATATTATGGCTTCGATCACTTCAAGAGCGCATTTTTATATTTTCATGTATAAATTTTGACAGATATTTTTAAAAATAAAACTTTAACTTTAAACAAAGAAAGCTCGGATCACCTCTGACAATTCAAATGTAATGCGTCACAACTTGTAATTACATTGGCTCCCTATGCCCTTCATATCTGAACACAGCAGTGTACACTCTGCTGTTTGGCGGCAGAAATACGTAAGAAGGATAATACCTGCTCAGACAGGCTCCTAGGTAGAAGTAGTCTGACCATTCATAGATAGATGTGTATTATTAGCTCTTACATAATATATATGTATGAGTTTTTGTAGCAGCTGGTGTTTGGCCCATGTTAATGAATATTACCTGCAATGGCTTATTGTGTGGGTAGTTGAAATAATATTCCAATGACCTGTGTGAATCTTATTCCAATGAATTTTGCTTGCATTAGCTTTGTGGTGAAATAATAAATACAACTCATGTATTAATAACTCGTCATTTAAGAGTACTTAATATGTATTTGCATAATCACCAATTTACATGTGGGACAATAATTCATAAAAATATATAATATGACTTTCAATAAATATTATATAACAATCTACATTGAATAAAATTATTCTATTCAATTCTATAAAAAAAGTAAAGTCATTAAGTTTAACTTTATATATTACAAATAATTGAAAGACAAATATATTCACGCACGGTTTTGATTTCCTATTTAAAGATTAAATGTGCAAAAAGGGTTAAGGCCTTCTTGTGGTCGGTGTGTAGGTATATGAAAACGTTACTTCTTTCCCTGAAATTTTCGAGCGATTTAGTACTAAAGCGGGAAGAATTATCGAAAAAATAACATACGTCCAAACGTAGAAGGTACGCACAGGGTTTCTTCCGCGAGCGCCTTAACTGTTCGATTCAATTTAGTTTTTTTTTTTCTTAGATAAAAATTATTTCGTTTTTTTGCAATAACTACATAGATGTTCAAAAGTATGACAACATCACATTAGAAGTTTTATTTATAATCGTAGAGTAGATAGGTATGAGACAAATTAATTAGCGTGCTAAGTATATTTTGTTTTAAAATATCTTTGTGTATTATTCATCACTGCTTAAAAATGTATAAAGTGCTTGGTACACTTGATAGGTAGTAAACGTATATTATATGTGTTGTTGTTTGTAATTCTGTCATATGAGCTTTCATATATTTATTATATATGTAAAAATAATTAAATGAGTGCAGGATGGTAATCGAGCTTAATTTGAAAGGCATATCTATAATACGTTTAGAAATTTAAAATAAGATTGTCATAATAAATGTTTCGGTTGTTTTAAGTAAGGATAATAAAAGATAAATGTATCCATTGTTATCAGTTGTATTTTTAAGCTTATTGCATATCAGGTTCACCTTTTTATTGATATAAACTTAAAATAATATGAATGCGATTGTGACATTAAATTGTATGTACGGAGAACGCGTGTTAGTGTGACAGTAATTTTACCTAATACTTAATATGGCCAAAGCTTTGAACGGTATTTAAGTAATTTTTCCGTAACAGTGAACAAATTTGTATTTACAATATTGTATCTCACTTTGTTTTAATTAATATGTTAGTATTATTTACACATATGCCATTTCACGAGATTTGCTCAGTCAACAATCATCATTGTTTTTTGATTTGACATCGACGTGTGATGCGTTGTTGTGAACGGGTGTCGAGCCCAAAAATCTACTTTACAGAAAAAGGTTTATATAGTCTCACGAAATTTTCTGAATAAATCGCTGTGTGACTATTACAGGCTTTAATATAAATTAGATCTGCGTAAGAAATAAAATGATTTTATCTAGTTTGGAGCACCAGTTTCCCTCCCTCAATTGAGTACACTTCGCCGTCAGGTGCAAGTGGACTTTGCGATGATCTATTTCTTAGGATGATGCCTCACTTAGAGGCAAAACACGTGCATAATCGGTGGTGATTTGTTTTTGTTTTTTTGGTATTGGGAGTAGGTATTGTCGTAGGGGTTATTGGTGATGGTGATAGTGCAGGTATAATTCAAGTAGGGAGTGGGTTGGTGTTCAAGATAGGGAGGACACATTATTATTATTTTTCACGCGAATCTTACCTCGTTTATTTTAAACAGCTTTGATTTGTAAAATTTTCGCAAAGTACCATCTGATTCTATTAATTGCCACTACTCAACATTATTTGGTCTCGTTAGCTCGAATGACAATAATAACTGTCCACACTTTTTTTTACTATCTTTGTCACACGTTTCTGACGGAGTTAGAGCTCGGCATAAATTAATTATGGATAATATCTTTCAATAGGATTTATTATAATAAAAAATATGTTAAGTATTAATTAAAAAAAGCAAGAAAATTATAGTGACCATGATTGTGTAGAATCGTAGGTTCTCTCCATGCATACATATGTATATAATTAAGAGTCAGAGAAATTTACCATAATTAGTCGTAAAGATGACATTGATGTCTGTATTGATACGAGGAAATGTTTTATTCAAATATATTATTGTGAAACGTCCATAAAAATAAATTGTGCTAATTGTGTTGTGACTAACCTCTTGTTACTTTTTATAAGGTAATATTAATGGTGAATGTATTTTTCGATGTGTTAATGTGATTTGCACATACTCCTATTGTCTATCTAGTAGACGTCTCAAGTAAAGTAATTGTAGTCTATGTATTTTGTTTTTAGTCTGTTTAAAATTATATACATGTTTATATGTGTATGAATTGTTATTTTATTTTTGAACACCAAGCACAGACCTAACCTCAAATGATAATCAACCTCTTTTTCATTAACATAAAATATTGGTATAAAACAGTCTATATGATGGTCTGTTTAATACCGGCAACATACTGCAGTTAAGGAATGCTAAAGACGTGTTTTCATCTCTGGGAAAACAGCCCGTAATGATAATAGCTTTCTTAATTATTATACTGAAATGGCGGTGACTTTAGTCAAATACAGTCAGCATTGACTGTCTTTTGGCAGATATAGGTAAGATGGACACGGGGGATTTCAAGGCAGACAAGTAAGAAAAGATAGTTTTATTTTCGCAGACATGGAAATTTTATACCTTTATACTCCACCAAACCTAAGAACCCAAGAAATACCTTTTGACAGCTGTCACATTTATTGGACTGGGCATTTGAACTGCAAAATCGGTACCAATAATATTCGATTCTTAAGATAAATAGATATCGATTATTTAGAGTTGGTAACCATTTACATTTTATCTAGATTAATACCAGAATAAATTAGAAACAGATAACTTAAAACACAAACTATTACAGAGTTTTCATATTTATTGCTTACAGATAAAGTTATATAAATTTAGATTGCATTACACCACCAATTTATTTAATCACTTTTACTATAACTAGGTGAGCTGTCGTCGTCATCATCGTTATTTGACTTTCTATGATGCAATAATTTTTTTTTATCTTCATCACTGGCCCAGTTATCTCTTGTATTTTCTACAAATCCTCCTCCGGCAGATCCCACATGGTAAATTATTATGAGGCACTTTATCGTTTCCTGCGGGCACGCGTCATCTGTCGCACACCTGCAGCACAGTGTGGATGGTGTTTACCCATATTTCATCAATGAATATAATATTGTCCGAATTGATTATATGTATTTTTAATTTCTCGTAAAAATTTACTTCTTAAATTAAACTGCACTCATCTCTAATTTATTTCGTCACTATTCATCATCGTCAATCATTCGTCTCTAACTAACTTTTTTTTATAGGAGAGGGGGCAAACGAGCATGCGGCTCACCTGATGGTAAGTGAATAATGATAAACGAATGAATGAATAACTGCAACACCAGGGCAACCAGGGGAATTACATATGAGTTTCTGGCCTTTTAAAAAGGATTAGGCTCTTTTCTTGATGGTCCCTAAGTCGTATCGGTCCGGAAAAATCGCTGCTGGTAATCGATTCCACAAGGAAGTCGTGCGAGGAAAAAAACATCTTCTAAATCGCACAGAGGTGGACCGCCAATCATCCAGATGGTGTGGATGGTATCGGAAGTTCTGCCGCGATGTGCGTTCGTGAAATTTGGCGGCTGGGATTAATCCGAACAATTCCTCAGAGCACTCCCAGTGGTAAATGCGAAAGAAAATGCAAAGGGATGCAACATCTCTTCGCAGTGCCAATGAATCGAGCCGATCGGAAAGGACTCGGTCGTCGACGATTCGAGCCGCTCTGCGCTGGATGCGGTCATGTGGAAGGAGGTGGCACTGGGGAACGCCTGCCCAGAGATGGGAACAGTATTCCATGTGAGGCCGAACATGCGCCTTGTAAAGTTGCAAGCGGTGTGCCGGCATGAAATACTGTTCCGCTCTGCTGAGCACGCCAAGCTTTTTAGAGGCCAATTTGGCCTTCTCTTCCAAGTGACCACGAACTGCACGTCACTCGATATGTCGACGCCGAGGCTTACGATACTGGCTGAGGTAACAAGGGGAGTACCTTGAAACTGAGGAGATACGACAAAAGGGTTCTTTTTAGCGGTAAACGCGCAAACTTGTGTCTTCTGAGGATTAAACTGGACTAGATTTAGTCGCCCCTAATTCGAGACTTTGTTCAGCAAAGACTCGACTTCAGACACAAGTTTATTCCGGTACTCGGCGACGTTTTCCCGAGAAATATTGGCATGGCTGGTGTATAGAGCATCACCAGTGCTTTCATCCGCATAGCAATGAATGTTAGCAGTTAGCAACATATTATTCATATGCAGAAGAAACAGCGTTGGTGATAACACACAGCCCTGTGGAACACCAGCGTTGATAGGCTAGTAGTCGGAGCATGCACCATCTACAACGACCTTGATGCTCCGATCTGCAAGGAAGCTGGTGATCCAATTGCAATATTTCTCGGGAAGCCCATAGGAAGGGATCTTCGAAGGAAGCGCTTTGTGCCAAACCCGATCGAAGGCCTTCGCAATGTCTAAACTAACGGCCAACGCCTCCCCCTTAGACTCTACTGCCTCCGCCCATCTATGAGTCAGGTAGACCAGAAGACCACCAGCTGATCGACCCCGAAGAAAACCGTATTGGCGGTCACTAATCAGCTGGTGATCCCCAAGGTACCGCATGAGCTGGCAGTTAATAATGGATTCCATTATTTTGGAGAACAAGGAGGTGATGGCGATAGGCCTATAGTTGGACTTCTTCTATTCAAAAAAATCAGCGTCAATCCATCTATAACGATTTACTACAATGAGTCTCTAGAGCCATCAGGCAGGGAACATCGCATATAGGTACGGTTGACTTTTGGAAAAAGAGTAGAGAAATTAATAAATTGAATATATGTGTATTAATTATTCAATTTGCTTTGTTCTTAGCTATCTATATCGAGTCCAAATCTGCCTTCTTTCTCTGCTTTCCAATGCTGAATATAGTTGCGTCCATCATTCTTATTCTACAGAGTTTCAAGTATTTAAGACGTAGCCGTGTTATGTGCACTGAACAAGTTCTTTGAATGACAATTTATCTCCTGAAGGTATCCCCGGTGGTAAGTAACTGAAGGAAAAGGCTTATGTCTAGCAGTGGACTTCATAAGGCACTTGATGTTATGTGATGGGTGATGTTTAAAGCGTAAGCAGAATATAAATTTAATACTATAATGAGTTTTAGCAAGGGACGCAGGGCGGTGCTCAAGTAATCGAGCAACCCAAATCATTGGATTTATAACTATTTTATGTTGATTTAATATATTGGAATTTGATTTTTTTTTCAATATAATCATAAAAGTCTACTGCTGAACATGTACCTCCTATGCTTCCCCTACAGATTTCCTCATACTGCACCTGCAGTTTTTTTATCCTGAGCATTTATTGGGAAGGTACTGCTTTTCTCCTATTTTACCACGTTTTTGTTAAGTCACTTTATTGTTTGTCTGTCGTTGTGGGTAGAAATTAGTAATTGATTTTAAACTTACTTTCCGATGCGCTGGAAACTTGAAATATATATAGCTCAAATTCGGATGACAATGCAAGAATATGATAAAAAATCGTGATAATTTTTTTAATTAAAAAAAATCACATTATATTTCACCACTGACGCAACTTACGATATCCATAGCATTCTAACAGTGGTAGAGCCACGCTGCAGCTTATGCTGTCGCACGGATGTGCCGGCTCGAACCGGGGTAGTACCACGACCTCACAGAAAACCAGCGTGAAGTAGAGGTTTACCTTTGCGTTTCGCTTGGTGAGTGTAGGTGGCCGGAGGCCCTTTTTACTAGAAATGAGGCATTCCATCTTGGTCCTCACGGGTGACAACGCATCTACATCTTGATTTGTAACAGAGGATAGATGTAGATGTCTATGGGCCGCAGCAACCACTTACCATCAGGTGGACTGTGTGCTCGTTTGTCACCCTTAAAATATAAAAAAAAAAAATTAAGGTGTGGTTCTCTTAACCCGCCATTACACTGCGCACTTATGTATGTTTGAATTTTATCGTAAAGTTTCACAATGACTTCGATACGTATCAGCATCAGCCTGTAAGCAGTTCACTGTTGGAACAGTAGATTTCTTTTTATCACTACCAATTAACATTCTACAGCTAAACCTAGGTATCTGCTATGTGGGGTGCGAAGTCAGAAGTCCTCCACGTGTGCCTGGTAGTTGCGGGTCCCTCTCGATACGTCTGGAGGGAAGAGCAGCTACTGGGCCGGTGCACCCTGGGCGCGGCAGTAATCTTCCTCGAGAAATGAGAAGAAATTCTTACTCCTTGGGGAAGGTTACTGCCGCGGCTAATTATTCTGACATGGGTGGGGTCCGTCCCGGACCAACGGCGCGTTCCACTGCGTGACCCTCTGATCAGCAGAGGGCATAGCAGAGGAGTGAGGGCGGGCTCGGTGTGCACTTACCCTGCCTCCGGGCAGACAGTGAAGGATTCATCCTTTGCTGTCACCGCCGGTCTCGTAATCCCAGTATCGAAGTGTCGTGGATCATGTCTCGCGGCTTTGATTGGGACCGAGGGTCTTGGCTTAACCGCCCGGACCGCGAGGGAGAAAACCTCTATAAAAAGTTACCCCGAATCTCAAGCGGCGACGCACCGCGAGGGGATGGATGGCTGACGGGGTTCTATGAACAAATCAGTCGATAGTGCGCTCCTCGCCAGGGTACCTGCAGACCCCCTGGCGAGTAATAAATCCTCTAAATCTGCTTACCTTGGTAAGGGGTCACTGCCAAGGTGGACATTTAATTACTCCCATACTCGTGGGTACAAATATGGAAAATAAAGAACAAAAAACCAAAACCGCCGGCAACGGCAACGTAGAGGAGAGGAGGAACGATGCGGGGACAGAGTCCGACGCCGCATCGAGCAGCGTGGGAGGCTCAGAGAGCTCCCGACGCGTGGAGCCTGGGACCGCGGAGACCAGTAAGTTCTTCCGCAAGCGGTCCAGGCGGGATGGCGACCAGGGGTCATCAGCCGGAGAAGAGGAGACTTCGGCCCGGAAAATCCCCACCAACAGGCGGGGCGGGCTGAGAGGCAAGGGGAGGGGGCCCTCTGACAATCAGAGGGCCGAACAAGCGGCAAAGCATGCCGAGGAGGGGCGCTACCCGGGCGATACGGCTCGGGTATCAGGCGAAGAGACGGATGCGACTGGCGGCTCCGAGGTGGAGCGTAAGGCCAGATTCGTAAAGGAGGTGGAGGCCGCGATCAAGGTCGTGGCCCACAAGCAAAAGGCCTCCTCAAAGTTAAAGGCCATTCCCGCGGCCTCCGCCTCCATCATGGCGGCTGCGGAGGCCAACTTTGTTGGGGCCGAGCTTAATGTAAACGAGGTAGCGGAGCTGCGGGCGGAAGTGGCCCGCCTGACGTCCGCCATGGAGACTCTCCAGAAGGAGAACGAGAAGCTCCGCGCAGACCTGGCCAGTCTACGTGAGCCTGCCTCTCGCGCGGCGCCCCAGACGCAGCGCCCAAGCCAGCCCGTGCCGGTGGAGAACCAGGTTCTGAACCTGGTCCGGCAGGAGCTGGCTGCCTTCCAGCACCGGTTCTCCGTGCTGGAGGGCATCGTCCTGCGCCCCCCCCTAGGGGCAAACAAGACGGCGGCGAGGCCGGCAACGGTCTCGTACGCGGCGGCCACAGCTGCCGCATCCAGGCCGGGGCCGTCCAGCCAGCCTTCGGGCGGGGCTGCAGTTGCCCCTCCTCCCCCTGAAAAGCCGGCTCCGGCAAAACCGGTACCGGCTGAACCGGCTCCGGCTAAGCCGGCAACGGGAAAGAGAGGCAAGGCGAAGACAAAAAAGGGCAAAGCGGCAGCACAGGTGGTGGCTGCGCAAGCCCCAGTGCCTGCGGCGAATGTGCCAGCGCCAGCGGCAAGCCAGCTGCCGCCGCCGCCACCACCCCCGCAGCTCCCTACACCTCCCACGGCTGAAGCCGGTTGGCAGGTGGTCGGGGACAAAAATAAGGGGAAGAAGGCAGCCAAAAAGGCCAAAGAGCAGGAGCGGCAGCGCCAGTTCAGGGCGCGCAAGATGGCGGCTAGGCTCCGCGCCCCGAAGACCGCAGCTGTAGTGATTACACTACAGCCGGACGCGGAAAAGAAGGGCGTTACCTACCGCGATCTGCTCGCGAAGGCGAAAGAGGCGGTGGATCTCGGGGAGCTCGGGATCACCGGGGGCCTCCGGCTCAAAGTCACCCAGACGGGGGCCCGTATGCTGGAGATCCCCGGGGAATCCAGTGGCGCGACCGCGGACGCTCTGGCTGCGAAGCTCAGAGCGTCCCTGGACGCGGACGAGGCCCGAGTGTCCAGGCCCGTCAGATGCGCAGACCTGGGCATCATGGGTCTGGACGACTCGGTATCGGAGAAGGAGTTAGTGGCCGCCGTCGCCAGGTCCGGGGGGTGCACTACTGACCAGGTCAGGTCAGGCGCCATACGCCCGGACCAACAGGGTATGCATGCCGCCACGGTGTGCTGCCCTGTTACGGCGGCCAAAACCATAGTGGAGGGCCGAAGGCTTCTGGTGGGCTGGGTCTCAGCGCAGGTTAAGCTGCTGGAGCCCAGACCTCTGAGGTGCTACCGCTGTCTCGTGGGGCACCACGTATCTGTGAAATGCGCCTCGGAGGTTGACCGCAGTGGCCTTTGCTTCCGCTGCTGTCAGCCCGGACACATATCGGCGACCTGCTGCGCCACGCCGCACTGTGATGCATGTGCGGCGACCGGCAAGCCAGCCGATCACCGGGCCGGAAGCAAGGCCTGCGTGCCACCCGCCAAGGCCAAGGCCGCGGGTAGGGGAGGGCCCTCCGCCGCCACCGCCTCTGTGGCCACCGCCGCAGTCGCGACTGCCGCCGCCGCCGCCGCCGCTGTCACTGTCGCTGCCGCCGCCGCCGCGACACCGACGCCCGCAGAGAGGCGCCCCGTGGAGGAAGCTGAAATGGAATGCCTATAACGGCCCCATTAAGCTTCCTCCAGGCGAATATCAACCACTGCGCCTGCGCTCAGGATCTGTTGCTCCAGAGCATGGCGCAGTGGTCGATCAACATCGCTGTGGTCGCTGAGCCGTATTTTGTCTGGCCTAGGGAGGACTGGGTGGCGGACCTTAACGGCTCAGTGGCCATCATTTCTTCAGCCGCCGCCGGTACCCCGACCCTTGAAGGTGTCAGGAGGGGTCAGGGGTGCGTAGCAGCACGGTTCGGGGAGTTCGTCGTTGTGGGGGTGTACTTCTCCCCGAACCGATCTCTCGCCGAGTTTCACAACTCTCTTGCAGAGCTGAGAGCAGTCGTCGTCGGAAGTAATCCCCTCCCCGTACTTGTCCTCGGGGACTTCAATGCCAAGAACTTGGCTTGGGGTTCTCGTCGTACAGATGTGCGGGGTAGGATGGTGGAAGACTGGGCTCTGGAGACAGGCCTGGTCGTCCTAAATCGGGGTTCTGTCCCCACGTGTGTGCGGATGCGGGGCGAGTCGGTGGTGGACATTTCGTTCGCTAGCCCCGCTCTGTCGCCGCGTGCCATTGACTGGCGTGTCATGGAGGGGGTGGAGACCTACTCCGACCACCGGTACATCCGGTTTGACGTCTCCACCCAGCCCTCGAGCGCGCCAGTCCAACAGGCCCCGAGTGGTCCGCGTTGGGCGCTGAAGCAGCTGGACCGGGAGCTCCTCCTGGAAGCCTCGATCGTGCAGGCCTGGGTGTCATCACCGGACAGGCCTGCCGACGTCAATGATGAGGCAGGGTGGTTCCAGGAGGCCATGTCCGAGATATGTGACGTGGCAATGCCCCGCGTCCGGCCAGGAAGCGCCCGGCGTCAGGTGTATTGGTGGTCGCGTGAGCTGACGTCTCTGCGCGAGGCGTGTGTCGCCGCGCGGCACCTGTACGCCAGGCATCGCAGGCTCCGCATTCGTCCACCGAATGCGGCAGCCATTGAGGCGGAGCTGTACGAGGGATACAGAGCGGCAAAGACCGCCCTCCGGGAGGCTGTCCTGCGGGCCCGGGATCGGGCCCGTGAGGAGATGCTGGAGACTCTCGATAGAGATCCGTGGGGGCGCCCTTACAAGATCGTGCGGGATAAACTCCGCACCTGGGCCCCCCCGCTGACGCAGAGTCTCCGGCCTCAGCTCGTGGAGGATGTGGTGAGCGCTCTGTTCCCTGCGCGCGGGGAACATCCGCCCCCGCCTATGGCTCCGCCACCTGCGGTGCCGGAAGCGGACCACCAGGACGACGACGACGACATCCCGGAAGGGACCGGGGTAGACCTGAGAGTGGCGGTACGTAGGCTCAAGGCCAGGAATACCGCCCCAGGACCCGATGGCTTGCCTGGCAAAGCCTGGGTCCTGGCCTCGGAGGCTCTCGGGCCCCGACTGGAGGGGCTCCTAAGCGCATGCTTGGAGAGAGGCCAATTCCCGCTTCGTTGGAAGACGGGGAAGCTGGTCCTCATTCGGAAGCCGGGGCGCCCTGCGGACTCTCCGTCCGCATACCGGCCCGTGGTGCTGCTCGACGAGGTGGACAAGCTCTTTGAAAGAGTAATTGCAAAACGCCTCGCCGAGCACCTTGCGGGGACGGGGCCGGATCTTGCGGAACACCAGTTTGGTTTCCGCAAGAGGCGCTCTACGGTGGACGCCATCATGCGCGTGAGAGCCCTCACGACGGGGGATGCAGTGGCCAGGGGGGGGGTTGTCTTGGCGGTGTCTCTCGACATCGCCAACGCCTTCAACTCCATGCCCTGGAGCTGCATTAGGGAGGCACTCCGGTATCTGACGGACAGGGCCGTCATCTACCCCGGTCGAAACGGAGAGTGGAACCGGCGAGAGATGTCGTGCGGTGTCCCACAGGGTTCGGTTCTGGGGCCGCCCCTGTGGAACATCGGTTACGACTGGGTGCTGCGCGCCGACCTCCCTACCGGCGTCAGCGTAGTTTGCTACGCTGACGACACGCTGGTACTGGCACAAGGGGGGTCGTACGAGGCGGCGGCGGAAACTATGACACGCGGGGTTGCGATAGTCGTTGAGAGGATCCGGCAACTGGGTCTCGAGGTGGCTCTGCACAAGTCCGAGGCCATGCACTTCCATGGTCCTCGGAACAGGCCACCACCGGGATCCTCAGTGATGGTAGGAGGGGTATCCATCGGCGTCGAGTCGACGTTGAAGTACCTAGGACTCGTCCTCGACGGCCGATGGAACTTCGTTGAGCACTTCCGACGTTTGGCTCCCAAACTGGAACGGACCGGGGCTGCCTTCAGGCGGCTCCTGCCGAACCTGGGGGGGCCAAACGCCTCCTGCCGGAGGCTCTACGCGGGGATCGTGAGGTCCATGGCCCTTTACGGGGCCCCGGTGTGGGCGCGTGGTTTGGCGCGGCTTGCCGTCCACCACCTAAACGCGCCCCAAAGGGTGGTTGCCGTAAAGAAGGTTCGCGGCTACCGCACGATCTCCCGCGAGGCGGCGAGCCTCCTTGCCGGATTGCCGCCATGGGATCTGGAGGCGATAGTCCTCGCGCGCCTGCACGAATGGCGCGCGGCAGCACTATGCCGGGGGGAAACCCCGCTGCCGCGGCAAGTTGTCGCGCAGCGGACAGACTTCCGGCATGATCTCATGGCGACATGGAGAGAGCGACTGTCGCAACCCCGTGCTGGGCACGCCACTATAGCGGCGATAAGACCCCTCTTTGAGGAGTGGCTTGAGAGACGCCACGGCGTCCTCACCTTCCGCCTGACACAGGTCCTCACCGGACACGGTGTGTTCGGGAGGTTCCTGCACCGAATCGGGCGGGAGGAAACGCCCGGGTGCTCCCACTGCGAGGATCGACCGGAGGACACGGTGGAGCACACCGTGGAGGTGTGCTCTGCTTGGGCGGAGCACCGCCGTGTCCTCGTAGCGGCGATAGGCGGCGGCGACCTCTCGCGTCCGGCTCTGGTCGAAGCCATGGTCCGGAGCGAGACGGAATGGGATGCCGTCACCACCTTCTGCGAAGCAGTGATGCTAGCGAAGGAGGTGGCGGAGCGGGAGAAGGAAAGAGCAACAGCTTTCCTTCCCGGCCGCCGCGGGAGACGCCCCGGGCGTCGGGGGCTACGTCGTGGCCCCCGACCACCGTAGGCGCGGGCCTGTGGACGGCGAGCAATGGGTAGCTCGCCGTCCGTCCGTCTAACGACGACAGGCCGTGTCGACGGCGCGTTTTGTTCCACGCGCGCCTCAAAGAGCTGTCAGCAGCGTGAAGGGGCCCGCAAGGGCCGACGCCTGCCGGGGCTGCGGGCTGTTCGAAAGAGATACCGCGGCTCCGGAACGTAAGGGCACTGAAGGAACACGGATGGTTTTTAGTCAGTAAAAGTCTGACACTCCCTTCCGCTCCACCCACAGCGAAAGGCGTCATTAGATGATTTTCCATCCGCAAAAAAAAAAAAAAAAGGTATCTGCTATGTAGACAAGTTTTGTAATAAGCAATATGTGTACCGAATGTCTCGACCCTTGCTCTAGGTCTTATCTCTTGGCGGTATGTTTCATCTGACATTTGTTCATTAAATAAAACTATTTTTACGAATTTATCGTGTTTAATTTTACTAAATTTCTTTTATTCTTAATTCTCGACGTTTCGGGTGCTTTGAAGCACCCATGGTCACGGAGGGACTGAGGTGAATGATGTCCCGATGTCAAAGTTAACCCGGAGTACCTTTAGCTTTTAATGATTAATTTTGATCCGATCTACGCAGAATAATCTTAACGTTACAGTTGCCGTTACAGCCTGCAGCATGGCTCTACCACGTGTAAAGATACAATACAAGGATTTGTGGTCTATAAAATATGTTGTAATGGTGGTAGCCGTCTAGGATACGTTATAGAGCTACGTACATGGCAGAGTCACGCTGCAGCTATATTATGGTTGTTCAGTTTACACCGAACACATTATGTACGCGTAGGCATTTTACTTTAAAGTTTTTATTTAAGTCAGTACATGTACGGACGCCAACATTGTCTCGTGTGTGCTCACATACATAACATTTATAAACATATAACATTTATAAACATTGTAACAATAATATTATAACAATATAATAAACATTTTGTGCATAAACAGTATTTTAAGTAACATTTACATCAAAAGGTGTTGAATACCACAACATCTTTTTGGTCCTTCGAGAGTGAAGTGTGATTGTGATTTTTTCGGTGATAGCGAATCGGTTTGTCTGGCCTCCCAGAAGCGGGTCTCACCAGGCAGATTGAGAAGGCGCATAATATATCGCTGGAAGTTCATCGTCACACGGACCGCAAACAGGAAGCGATCAGTTCACTTAACACTTAGCGAATACCTATCAACAACAACATCATGGAAGATTTACAAGCAAATCAACAACAGATGGTTTCTGGTATGGAGCAGCTGCTCAGCAACTTCAAAAAGGACGGCGCCGAACGTAGGACTGCTGCTCATATCAAAAAACGACTGGAGACTTTGGATACTTACTGGCAGGAATTTCACAACCTTCACCTCCAGGTACGTGAGTTGTGTGATGAAAACCATTCCTACATTGTACAGAATCAATACGGACAAGTTCTTGATTTTTATACAAAAACAAAAGACTACATACAAAGTTTCTTACCAACTGAAGACAAATCAAGACCCTCTACTCCGATCATAAAACCATCAAATTTCAACACCCCGCCATCAACGTCGTCAGCAACACCGCGACAGGTGGACCGCAGTATTAACAGCAAGCTGGATGAGATGTTGCGTAAGCAAAGTAGCAATTTTAGAGCTTTTAAGCGAACGTTAGCAAACATTGACTTGGATTTGTTAACCGATAACTGGGAATTAGAAGATGCTCTGAAGACCTTGAGTGTTAGATGGAACCGTATCGACTCCCTTCATTGGGAGCTCGACAGCGAGCTGGAGGGTACTAACGTAGCATACGAACAAGAATTTTCCGTCCATGAGAGATGCTTTAGTGACATAAAGAAGGCAATCAACAAGAAAATATGGTCAACAGCTCATCAGGAACAATTTACACCAAAGCTTGATATTCCTATCTTCAACGGGAATTATCACCAATGGGTTCCGTTCAAAGATCTATTTACGGAATGCATTCATAACAATCGCTCCCTTTCCAGTGCTCAAAAAATGCAGTTTTTAAAGAGCAAGGTCAGGGGAGAGGCGGAGCGGCTGATACAACACCTACAGATCAGCTCGGATAATTATATTATCTGTTGGGACATTTTAAACAACCGATACAATAACCCGAAACTTATATTCACTTCTCACATGAACATATTAATGAGTTTGCCAGTTCCCCATCAAGCATCAGTGACCAACGTCAAGAAAATTCACGACACTACGCAGGAATGCTTAAATGCAATAAAAAACCTAGGAATTGACATAAGCACCTGGGATCCGATTATTGTTTACCTGTTGACTCAAAAACTCGATAACGAAACTCATCATGATTATGTTCAATCTTTGAAATGTCCCCGGGAACTGCCAAAATTACAAGAATTTCTCAAGTTTTTGGAACAAACATTTACGTCGATGGAGTCTGGACGTAGAAAACAAGACAACACTCATCAAAAATCACACATTCCAAGTAATCAAAATCAGTATCCGAAAACTTCGAAATCGAATTATTTCAAACAATCATACGCCAGTAATCGAGTAAGAACCCAGCATCCATCCAACATCTCGTCGAGGGGTTCTGCGTCACCTAACTTACAAGCTGTTAAAAACAAGAATTTCATAACATATACATGCCCACTCTGCAGTAAGGATCATGGACTATTCTTTTGTCAAGAATTTTTGGACATGTCTCCACAAACAAGACGTAAAACAGTAACAAAATTAAATGTTTGCCAAAACTGTCTTTTTAATCATCAAGGTAAAGCATGCCTTTCAGAGAAGCGGTGTCGTGAATGCAACGAAAATCATAACACTATGTTACATGACGCCTTCCGGTCATATTCAAACAAGCCGCAAAACAATGCGAATGTGAAAAACAAGTCGTCGATGTCGTCAGAAGTGGAAAATAATCGTGTCAGCATAAGTAACTCCAACGTTACTCAACAAAACAACGATATGACAGAAATTTTATTAGCGACAGCGATGCTCAAGGTGCGGGCCGCAGATGGTACTTATAAAATAATGCGCACACTTATTGATCAGGGTTCGCAAGTCTCAATAATATCTGAGAATGCGGCCCAGCGACTAGCACTTCCTAGACGAAACTGCAAAGGTAGTATTTATGGGGTTGGTGTTAAACCTAATAGCTGTAAAGGAGTACTTCACTTAACATGCTCATCAATGGACGACAACTACGTTTTTGACACGTCGGTATTTATCATGCAAAATCTTATCAAACAATTACCAAATTCAACATTTGCTAAACCTTCGTGGTCATTCTTGAACAATATACAACTAGCTGACCCAGACTTCAACATCAGCAGACCGGTGGATCTTCTTCTGGGTGCTGACATATATTCGAACATTATATTACCTGGAATATGCAGAGAAGAAGATCAATCTGTGCCGATTGCCCAACAGACTCGGCTCGGCTGGATTTTGTGTGGGAATACAAAAACATACCAATGCAACGTAATTTTGAACAACATCGTACAAATCGAAAAATTTTGGGAAACAGAGGACATTACTGAGCATTTCGACTTATCAGAAGAAGACCTTCAATGTATTCAATACTATGAAGAAACAACAAAACGACTGAGTGATGGTAGATACGAGGTCAGACTCCCACTCAAACCAGGATATGAAAAACAATTGGTTTCGTCCAAAAATAAGGCAATCGCACATTTTTTATGCATGGAAAGAAAGTTTAGAAAAAACAACAGTTTTGAGCAAAATTACAAAGCCTTCATTCATGAGTACCTAGCGCTTGGACATATGAAACCCGCTGATTCAATGGGTCGACTCGAATGTTATATACCTCACCACGGCGTACAACGACCGGAATCGACAACTACGGCCTTGCGAGTAGTGTTCAATGGCTCATGCAAGACTTCAACAGGTTCGAGTCTCAATGATGTTATGTATGCAGGTCCAAACTTACAGCAAGACCTTCAGGAACTGTTGATCAAGTGGCGACAGTTTGAGATAGTATTTACGGCTGACATTGAAAAGATGTTTCGCCAAATATGGATTCATCAAGATGACCAGCTTCTCCAAAAAATAATATGGAGAGATTGTCCAAGTTCTGCATTGCAAGACTTACAACTATGCACAGTCACCTATGGCACAAAAGCTGCCCCATTTTTGGCCATGATGACGCTTAAACGATTAGCAAACGATGAACGAAGAAATGATTACTCCACCACTGCAATCCAGGCCCTGGAAAAAGCAATGTACATGGACGACCTGCTGTATGGAGCCCATTCTATGACGTCAGCATTGGAATTACAACAAGAGCTTATTCGCCTGCTTCAGTCTGGAGGATTAAACTTAAGAAAATGGAATTCCAACAAAGAGGAACTACTTAACATCAACAACAACCAAGACAACAAAAATTTTAATTTTAAACATGCACATTCATCGAAAACACTTGGACTCAGCTGGATTTCTAAACAAGATATTTTCACATTCCAAACAAAAATTACTGACTCTGAGAAGAAATGTACAAAGCGAAGTCTTTTGTCAGAAATTTCGAAACAGTTCGATCCAATCGGCTTGATTGCTCCTATAACACTGAGACTAAAACTTCTCTTCCAAAAAGTATGGCAGCTGAATCTTCAGTGGGATGATGAACTACCCGAAGAAATCCAAGTAGAATGGATAAACATGAAACATGGCATCAAAATGATTGATCAACTACAAATACCTAGATGGTTGGGAACAAAAGAAAATAGCTTAGTCGAATTGCATGGTTTCTGCGATTCGTCGGAGAGAGCATTCGGCTGCGCCATATATTGCAGAACAAGCAAAAATCATCATTCAATGGTGGTGTTAGTTGCCGCCAAAACCCGACTAGTACCCATCAAAAAGCCTATCACTATACCAAGGCTCGAATTAAATGCCGCAGTTTTATTATCAAAATTGATGAACAAGGTTGTCAACTGCCTAAGTACGTACAACATACAGATCTTTGGTTGGTGTGACTCCACCGCTGTTCTAGGCTGGTTGCACGGAGACGCTGCACGATGGAAGCCTTTCGTGGCGAACAGGGTCAAACAAGTGATCACAAATATGCCCCCCGCCTGCTGGCGCTATGTGAAGTCGGAGGAAAATCCAGCAGATTGCGCCAGCAGGGGCTTAACAGCAGGACAACTAAAAGACCACCCGCTTTGGTGGCAAGGGCCCTCTTGGCTACTAACATATAAACAAGATGTAGAAAACAACCCTATGTATACAACCAACGAAGAGGAAAAGCAAGTTTTAGTAGCTCAGAAAGCAAAAGAAGAAGAAAAAAGCATACAAAACATGATGACAGACGCTATCACCGATATATATCATGGAAGGTTCGATGTTCATCTCATAAGCCCTACTCAGTTGAGAAATGAACTGAACACAATATCTGGACAAATACCTAAAGACTTGACTCTACCTATATCAAACATACAATCAGATTTTCAAAAAATATATCAGTTTCTTCAAGTGAAAACAAAGATGACTAATAAGTACTTGATTTTTGAAATCAGATTACCATTGGTCAGCCGAGATAATTACAACCTATACAGAGTTATACCGATTCCTCATAAACGGACCAACAATTTTGTGAACATTAAACCGATTGCAGATTACATTGCAATTAATTTAGAAAAGGATATCTACATCCCAATGACATCTATCGATTTACAAGAGTGTATTATGTACGATTTTTCAGCACATTTATGCCACCTCAAACACCCCATATACCAAAGAAATTCAGATGAAGATGTGTGTGAAGAATAATTACACAAATCAGTGCCAAATAAACATCGCCGGGTGCAGTAACATGTTTATTCAATTAAATAAAGCGAACAATTACTTATTTACAACGTGCGACAAATGCAACGTAAGAATTTTTTGCGGTAATCAAGTTACCGTGGAACGGCTGAGAGACGCCGGGGTCATTGCGCTGGAACCCGGTTGCTCAATCAAAAGTGAAGAATTATCAATCTATACGCACAAAATATTTACGAGTGAATTGAAAACCGGGCCTGAAATTTATACGCCTGAAATCGCTGCTATTAACCAAATTATCAAGCTCTCTATCCCAGAAACAGGAGAGTTGGAAAAAGACGCTGACAGTTTCCAAGCCAACCTAACCACCTTGAACGAAAACATCAAACACCTAAAATCCCAAAATGTGATCGCTGAAAACATAACATTCCATGACATACATCATTACGTCGCGATTTACATCCTGGTGGGAGTGGCTGTGATAGCTGCTATATGCCTTGCCTGCAAACGACTACGACAAAGAAGAAACACGGCTATCACTTCAAGTATTAGCCTCGATAACATAACCACGGAAGGTCTAAGCTCCGCTCCTGTGGCTGCGCTGGCCGCCCCGAGAGCGCAGCGCGCCGCTGCAGTGCCCGCCCCGAGAACGCAACCCGTCGCCGCCAGCACCGAGCGTGCGTCCTCACCCGCGGTCCCGAACGCGTTCAACACTCAAGACCGAGCAACATCTCCTATATTGCGAACTCTCATTCTTAAACGCGATGAAGAATAATTTTATACCTAACTTTTCTCAAATAATTTTACTTTTTTATGTATTTTTAGTTTATCTCCCTTGTTGTGCGGGAAGATGTTCAGTTTACACCGAACACATTATGTACGCGTAGGCATTTTACTTTAAAGTTTTTATTTAAGTCAGTACATGTACGGACGCCAACATTGTCTCGTGTGTGCTCACATACATAACATTTATAAACATATAACATTTATAAACATTGTAACAATAATATTATAACAATATAATAAACATTTTGTGCATAAACAGTATTTTAAGTAACATTTACATCAAAAGGTGTTGAATACCACAACAATGGTTGTAGCACGAGTGGGTCGGCTTGACCGGGGCAGGACCACGCTCTCACAAAATAGCAGCGTAAAATAGCAGCGTAACGCTGCTGTATTTCGTATAGTGAGTGTAGAGAACCGGAGACCATTTTTACTGGAAACGGGGCATTCTTTCTTAGTCCTCAGGGGTGACACCAACAATCTGTATTTTGATTCTTAATCGAGGAAAAATATAAATGTCTATGTACCACAACATCCGCTTACAATCAGGTGGACCGTGTGCTCGTTTGTCACCCTATCCTATAAAAAAGGATATAATCACAAACTGCAGACTTCCCGAAGCAATGGTGTTTCACGTCAGCTACACGTTCTTTTACGCAGTTTTTTATATATCTTTCTATATAAGATCTTGCCCTATATAAGAGAAATCACATTCACAATCAAGCTTTTACACTCCTGCATCAAGATGCAAATCTACAAGTAGAGGGAATTACATTTGAGGGACGGTAAGAACTAACTAATCTTCTTTGGCGGCTTGTGGAATGTTCTAATAGAAGCTCGCTTTAAGATGTAGCCATTCTTGTCTGTGAATCCTCTGACTTATGATAGTACAGGTGACACACGCTCAACTTTGTGCGGTTTCACACGGTCACTGTGACGTAGCCGCGGACCCGTAGCTTGTCTGTGATGATGCTCGGCGGCTAGATGTTTGCTGTTACAGATCGTTTATTCTCTCTGAAACAAAGATATGTCCACGGTGGTAAGCTGTGAAGTATGATGGTGAAATGTACCGTTTAAAAATCGGTTAGAATGGGTATTTTTTCTGTACAGTTTTTTGTTTATTTAAGTACCACTTTACAAAAAAAATTATACAAACATGTAAAAGGCACAGATAGAAACCACTAAGATTTTTCGACAGTATCAAATCCACATCAAACAACCGTATTTTATATTAACATAAAGAATAATAATTATGAAACGAACAAAAATAATAAAATAAGCAAGTTTGCGTTTATAATAATAATATTGATTAGAATCAGCACTCATATTTGAAGAAGAAAATATGTTTTAAGTTTAGATTTAATATTATCTGTAGTTAACTTATTCTTTATAGTGGAAGGTAATTTATTAATTAATCGAGGAACCAGGTATCGCAGGCACAGTATAAATATATAGTAGGAACAGTACGGAAACTACCTACAAACGTTCGAAACGGCACACTCACACAAACATGCGCAACGACTTCTAAGCGCCCGTCGCGGTACTCTCAGTAGAGAGTGTTGCGTAAAGACGTTTTAAAAATGCCACGAACGTATTGCGTAATATACGGCTGTTTGAACTCGGCTTCATCAAAACCGGAGCTATCGTATTTTAAGCGTCCTGCTGATTTTGAAAGGTAAGGCCGGCTACATACATACGGAATTCCGTTTCGGGATTCGGTTTCGGAATTCTGAACGGGTCGGCCACACACATAGGGAATCCCGTTTTGCCCGCGAAATTTCGAACGGAAAACTACCGTGCGTGTATGACGAGTCATAGATTTTATATAGACTTGCTGCGTTCGGAATCCCGAATCGGTATATCGAAACGGAATATCGAAACGGAATCCCTAAACGGAATTCCGTATGTATGTGGTGGGCCTAAGAATGATTTTTATTGTCATTGTTATAATCGTTATCAAATTATAAGTCCGTGTGATCGATCATAATGAATTCGTGAACTTATTTGTAAATCCTGAATGCGGCGGTATTGAGGCTATTTAGAGCTGATATTGCAATAGTGGTAACAAAGAGTAAATCCAAGATGGCGGCTGCAATATGTATAATTTTTTTCGTCATGGGTGCCATTTTTATGGGTTTCGAGGGTGTTGAAGCCGATAGCGCTGTCAAGATGTAAATCCAAGATGGCGGCTGCAATACGTATCAATTTATTCATCATGGGTGTCATTTTCATGGTTTTCGAGGGTGTTGAAGCATTGTTGAAGTTGAGTGCTGGCAAAATGTAAATCCAAGATGGCGGCTGCAATAGGTATCAAATTTTTCGTCATGGGTGTCATTTTCATGGTTTTCGAGGGTGTTGAAGCATCGTTGAAGTTGAGTGCTGGCAAAATGTAAATCCAAGATGGCGGCTGCAATAGGTATCAATTTTTTAGTCATGGGTGTCATTTTGATGGATTTCGAGGGTGTTGAAACCGATAGTGCTGTCAAGATGTAAATCCAAGATGGCGGCTGCAACAGGTATCAGTTTATTCATCATGGGTGTCATTTTCATGGTTTTAGAGGGTGTTGAAGCATCGCTGAAGTCGAGTGCTGGCAAAATGTAAATCCAAGATGGCGGATGCAATAGGTATCAATTTTTTCGTCATAGGTGTCATTTTGATGGTTTTCGAGGGTGTTGAAACCGACAGTACTGTCGAAATGTAAATCCAAAATGGCGGCTGCAATAGGTATCAATTTTTTCGTCATGGGTGTCATTTTCATAGTTTTTGAGTATGTTGAAGCCGATAGTGACATGAAATGTAAATCCAAGATGACGGCTGCAATGGGTATTAATTTTTTCATCATGAGTGTCATTTTCATGGTTTTTGAGGGTGTTGAAACCGATTTTTCGTTGTTGCTTTAAAAAAGAACACATAAACTGCAAAGTGGCTGATCTAATTTACAAAAAATAATTTTTTACACAATTAAATTCAATAATAAAGAACTCCGAACTGGTCGTAGCAGACGAAAATATTTTTCTGTAAATAATTTGTAGTAATGAAGAATAAAGGTACGTTTTTGTCCAACCGCGGTTCGCGTACGCTCCCGCCGAAACTTGTAAAAGGGTACACCGTAATGACAAAGTTAAAGATCTATAGTTCTACAAGTTGTTGTGTGTTAACCACAGAACAAAAATGTAAAAAAAAAACAATATGAAAAACATTAAAAGGTACAACCCTATTGCTACAATGGAGCGTAGCTAATTATGTCCGCAACTAGGCTTAGTTTCCGTACTGTTCATATTTATACTGTGTCGCAGGTCTGTTAGCCGTACACCATAGAATTATTAACCAGTTACGTAATGATTCTACGCCGTACACGTTACATGCTCACGTCATCCACATGTACCCGCGAGCAATAGAACGTGTGTATATAATATTATATAGTGTGGTATATTTTGTTGCATAAGTTTGATAAAATTGAAAATTGTTTTTTAACAAATTATATTTAAATTGGACATTTACTGGCAAATCCCTCAATACTTAAAAATACCCATTTCATTATCTCTAAATGGTTTTCTAAATGATTTTGATACGATAGTTTTTAAAATTGTTAGCTGTAATTTAAATACATTATTGAAATAAGTAACATACGTGCGACATATAGGTATACTACGACATATACGATATAGCTACTAAGATCATACTGAACATGTGCATTATATAATATAAGTTTAACTTTATAAGGAATTCTATCTTTCAAAATAGTTATATTTGTAGAAAGGGTAATTGAGTATAGTACAGAGACTAATTTTGTAGTTAGGAATAATTATTAATTCGTTTACACGAATTAATTATCCAACGAGTCGAGGATATACTAGTAACGGAATACGACAAGCGCACCGTTCTATGTCAGAGCCAAGACTGTCCTAACGGCGGCAGCTCCGTCCATTTTATACAAGCTAAACGGGCGCCACCGCAGGTGCAATGGTGCAGGTGTGCGGAGCACGTGTTATTTAGAAGAATTCTGCCTAACTACACCAACGGCGCCGCACGTGCAATGGTGCTGGTGCCGTCATATTCATTAGGAAGTGTTGCAACTTTCTATACATCCGTTCAATATTATATGTCCCCAATTGAATTCACTATCAATGAAAAGTCCTAGGTATTTATATGTGTTAAATATTTCAATAGCAGGACAATTACATTCACCCCAATAAGTTGAGTGTAAACAGGGGTGAGCGTGAGCTATTATGCAGCAAATATATTCCAATTGGAACATATTTGGTGTACGGTGACTTTATGTGCAAGAGCTTAGTTTTATTTTCGTTTAAAACTAGGCCAGCATCATGGCACCATTTGGAAAGATTATCAAAACCTGACTGGAGCAACTCAAGTGCCTTTTGTAAGTTTTTTTTATCAATTCGCCGATGACATGTGCTTACATGTCATCGGCGAATTGGAAGCCTGTATTATGGGTGATATAACTGTGCATATCGTTGACGACAAAAAGTGTAAAAGTCCAAGTACCGATCCCCACGCGGTTCCTTGTGAGGTTGTTATGCAATGATTATATGAATTGTTTACTCTAACATTATATGCGCGATTATAAAGATAATTACGACACCAAATTAGTAGTAGTCCACGTATGCCACAATTGTCGAGTTTTTTTATTAGTTTATTATGGTCAAGCGTGTAGAATGCAAGAGAAAAGTCTATGAAAAATGCTAGCACGTGCTTTTATTCATTGATATGTTCATTAACTTCATCCATAAACTTAGCAAGAAGATCGATAGTGCTTTTTCCCGTTTGAACGTCAAATTGATTATGATAAATAGCATCAGCTTGATCAAAGAAATTATGAATATTGTTCGTAGATATACTTTTTAATCATTTTATCAATGAATGAAAGTAGAGTTATCGAGCGATAATTGGTATAATCATCTCGTTCCTTTTTTAAAAACGTGTCGATTACAACCTTTCTTTAAGTCGTTCGGATAAACAACTTTGCTTATACTAGAATTTTTTTTAATTTTTTTTATATGATAGGGTGACAAACGAGCACACAGTCCAACTGATGGTAAGTGGTTGCTGTGGCCCATATACATCTACATCTATCCACGTTTGCGAATCAAAATGCAGATACGTTGTCACCCGTGAGGACTAAGATGGAATGCCATTTTTCCAGTAAAAAGGGTCTCCGGTTCTCTACAATCTTCATACGCTGGTATTCTGTGAGAGCGTGGTCCTTTCCCGGTCGAGCCGACCCATTCGTGCTACAACTATACTACTAATATAGCTGCAGCAAGACTCTACCGCGTATAAACACGTATAATAGTATTTATAAGGTTTGCAATAGCAACACGAGATTTTTTCACCTATCATTCTCACAACGGATACCTTTATTGACACCTTAGTGTGGCCTATGGTGTTGTTAGGATTTTGGATGACTAAAACATTTAGGAAATCAAAGGAATTGTTTACTTTTAACTCCATAGTTAATTGAATTTTTAAGTTTGTGGAGTTAAGATGTTCTAAAAATGCAATTAGTTTGTGTTATGGTACAATTAGTTAAAAATTTTGTACAGCTGACTTCAATATAATTTATTAAGAATAACTTAAAAACTATTGGTCTGACCTTGATCAAATTCCACCACCAAACGCCTTAAGAGAAGTATCAGCTTTCATATAAAAAAGAATCATCGAAATCGGTTCACCCAGTAAAAAGTTATGAGGTAACTCACATAAAAAAAACATACAGTCGAATTGAGTACCGTCTCCTTTTTGGAAGTCGATAGAAAATACAAACACACAAAGCTAATGGACATCGTAATTAAAAACTCGCTGTAAATTAACTCAAAGCGATCGTAATTAAAAACTCGTAAATAGACTCAAAGGTGAATAACAGTTCACAATTGATTGACCTCGCTACAAAGTGATATTAAAATCAAAATGCCTTCCATATTACGTGGAGTTTTGAACGCATGTGCATTCGCCCCTCTTTCAATTAAGTCCAGAAAGTCATTTAATATTTCAATTTTATTTTATATGCACGATGAACACAGTTAATGAAAGTTTCGTATACAACAATGCGAATATTTATATATTCTATCATAGGTTGCTTCATATATTGTAATTATTATCAAAGCTTTTTTATAATTTGAAAAAGAACCATGTCAAGTATTGCAACTTTTATGTTGACGACTCCTTCATTATGCATGGTGTAGTCTTCCATTATGTGATGGCGAAAAAGAAAATATTATCACGCCATATCGGCCCATAGAATAGATATATGTATATGTATATGTATAGGTCTATCTAGAAGGGCTATTTTTCTATCTAGGAGTCCATGTAAGTTAGTAATAACGTCTGGGCTAATTCCGCCGCCATGCAACAGTGCACCCTCTCTTGGGTTTCTGTTTGAAGGTTAAAAGAGCGAGTACAATTACTGACCCAACCTTTTAAGACTCAGAAATAAGAGGAGGTTTTTTCTCAGCTGTGTATAATTTTATTTCTCTTCCATATGTAGCTTTCTGTGTGAAGTTGGTTGCAGTTGTCCATGTGTTACAGTAGACACTTACCATCTGGTAGACAGTCTCGTTTTATGTTATAAAAATACAGATTGACTATTGGATTATAGATGTAATTATGTGGCATTCAATAGATTTCGTATCTACCTATCTCTGATGAAGGCCGCTTACCCGCATGTAATTTCTACCTCGTATATAACACAGGTATCACAGGAGAGAGACGTTCGCCTTAAATATTATAGATCGCGAAGCAGGGTTCTATCCCCGACACCAATGAAATTGTTACTTGTCATTTTGGGTACTAATTAATCGTGTTCTTGACGGCGAAGAAAAACATTGTGAGGAAAGTAGCATTGAAGTCCGTCTTCACTCATAGCCAAACCCTCTCAAAAATTAGAGATGCCAGTGCCTAGCAATGGAAATGGAATGACATTATTTAATGATCGTCTATTAATTACGCAATTATTGCCAGTCTTCTTAAATCTCATTTGAAGGGTATTCTTTCAATGAAAATCTCAGAGATTATAGGCAATACTTTATTAGAACTTTCTAATACGGAATAATTGCCTTGAAGTGAGTAAGAGAATCCACCACACCATAAAATCCCGTGGGTGGGTAGGACGCGACAGACGGCCGCTGAAACAGGAAATATGCAGCAGCAGTTTCCTGAAAACAACTCAATGGGAAAACAATGCGGTTGCTATCCTGCTTACCAAACGTAGCAAACATGGGAGGGATACCTTTGTTCTGCACTGGGAGTTTCCTGTCGTGCTGAACAGAAATGGAAATCACTGCGTAGCTGTCAATTGTGATATGATATGTACCAGTTTTATGTATTTAATGAAGAAAATAGTGTGGTGGCGGTATAAGAATATCCACTGTCTCATATCGTCCCGTGGGTTTAGTGAGATGAGCTAATGGACTTTAGATTGGTCCATTGATGTGTAACTTGGTGCGTTCATTAATTCTTACAACTTGGTCACGAAAAATCCATCTTACGTTAATAGAAATCTAATCGATAAACAAGATATTTAAGTTTATTAATTAGCGTCGCATTGTTGTTTGTTTTGAAATCATCCCCTCTTCGTATGGAAAAATGATCTAGAACTACTCGTAGAACAGCTTTGTTTTTGTAAAGTATTTTTATATTGCGCGTCCAATTTAAACGGTGTTGAAACCCTATCTATGCACTTGTTCGCAGACTAGTTTTGCCGTTGTTTTCTTGAAAACAAAAACCGTGGAAGTCAGATGAAAATGAAAATGAACAACTCTTAATAAACATGGCGGGTGATTTCTTTAAAAAAAACTGCCATGATTTCTTTTAGGTAGTCTTTGGTACAAGACAACCAGGCATATATTTTTTTAAACTTTATCCTCACACTAAGCCACTGCGCCAGAGAGCCGTCGTCTGGCCTCTCGATCGTCAATCCACATATCAAATGCAGATGGTTACTACGATGGGAGAGGCCTATGTCCAGTGCAATTTAACGGGATGATAAAGTAATGGAAGAAAAAGAAAACTTGTTCCTTTTCTGTCACTTACGCCTGGTTACCATATTTAAATAACAGTTATTGGTATACAAATGCTATGCGTTCTATTTCGAGTAACAAGATTATATTGCACTGTTGCACGATTAACGTCTTTCACTAATTACGGATATCTGTTAGTTGATCAAAAAGAATATATAATCACTTGGTCGGTCGCATTAAAACGTAGTGATTATATTATACTCCATTGGTCGCATAACGAAGCCCTCCTGAAAGGCTTTCTTAAGGCTTAACTAAAACTTCTTCCATATTTTACACGTGGTAGATTTCTCACACGTGGTAGAGCCATGCTGCAGCTATATTGGTGGTATGGTTGTGGCACGAATGGGTCAGCTCGACCGGGGAAGGACCACGCTCTCACATAATACCAGCGTGGAGTAGCAGCTTGATGCTGCTGTGTTTCGTATGGTGAGTGTAGAGAACCGGAGACCCTTTTTACTGGAAAAGAGGCATTCCATCTTAGTCCTCACGGGTGACAAGGCATCTGCATTTTGATTCTTAATTGAGGATAAATGTAGATGTCTATGGGCCACAGCAACCACTTACCATCAGGTGGACTGTGTGCTCGTTTGTCACCCTATCCTATAAAAAAAATTTTTTTTCAAAGGTATCCTAACTTGAACATGGGGATCTGTATTCTGTGACCACTGACAACAATAATGTGCTCAAGGTAAGAGGTAAGGGTATAGAGATTCAATATAATTATAAGGTCTAAGTTATTTCATTTTTGTCCTTAGAGATGACATCGCACATCGCATCCATAGCCTTCTTAGCGTGAAGTTGGCTGCAGCTGTCCACGGACTGCAGTAGCCACTTATCATCACGTGGTCTGCAATTGCTAGCTACAGGGTTAAGTAACGGGTTTGATCCCCGAGATATTTTACGATATCATAAAGTTGTTTGGATTCCTCGAGGAGCTAGGATGGCTCGAATAACATTAATTCCTGCTTATACGCCAAATACGCGCTTAGTCGTGGAGTTGCGGAAACTATTCCGTGTCACAGATTAGATAAGTTGCCCATGTAGCAACCATTACGGTATAACGAATATGTATATTATTTACTATTGGAGTTTATCGCTTCTAATGTTTGGTTATCTTTAGTGCGTTCACGCTGTAACGAAACCGTAACATTTTGATTGATTAACTTAAATTCGTTGGCAAGTAATTTACGTAAGTTGTATAATGATTTCCGGTTGAAGTGCTTGACAATATTAATTTGCGTCAACGAGTTGCTTTGTGGCATTTGATGTAACTCGGAGATATTTTCCTGTGTCGGTTAAAAACGCTAAACTTTGTGACGAGAAACAGCGTTCGTATTAGATTATAGATTTGTGCTAAGGGACGCTCGACTTTGAGTGACATCGAGGTGACGCCGCTGGAGGATACCACACCGTGTGGCGGTGCCGGAGTCAGGGCTGATGCCGATTAAAAGGGTTAAGTCAGGTTTCAAATTTTACACACGACTAAACACCACTTACATACACTACACCTACCGCCTGACCGAGCCTTGTGGCCAGTCTTCGCTTCTGAACCAAGTAAGTCGAATTAATTACCTATTCGATATATATTGATTATCCACAGGCATTTCGAGCCCCACCCTTAGTTGTCCATCGAATCTACCGCTGATGGGCCCCGGGATATTTGAACTTTGTCGGGACAGCTAGGGGCGTTTACAGGGTGTATTCGGACGTGGACGCTCGGGTGGTTTTAATCCTTTACTAGGTGATGCCATAAGCCAAATGACTATTGAAGTTTGGACGCCCTGCTAAGTCATCTCTGCTTAATACGTTCACTTCGAACTTTATGATTTTTAAGGAGGATTTTTATCAGACTTCAAAAACGGAGACTTACATTAATTGAAACAATTTTTTACGGATTTTATCGCATTTAATTTAACTTGTTAATTTCCGACTTTTTGGGTGCTTTACAGCACCCATGGTCACGGGAGGGATTGAAGTGATTGATGTCACGATATCATAATTAGCCCGGCTACCTTCAGTTTTTGAATATTAAGTATGTAAGTAAGTAAGTAAGTCCGATCTACGCAGAATGAGCTTATAGTATCTTGAAGCAATGCAGTGGAATACTTGGGTTTAGATTTAATCTTATTAATAATTATAGGATCCCAAGCAGATGGCAACACCCATCCATTCCATTAAAATATTTTTTAATTTTAGTAGCCTCGCGAAACATCCTTAGTAGGAATCGGTGTTATTGTGCGTGGATTTGTGGTCAAGCAAATCTAATATAATGGTGGGGACGATCTTGAACATGTTCACACATTGCAGACTGCTGTAAAGCACCCATAACGTCAGGAATTAAAAAGTTAAATTAAACGCGAAAAAGTCCGTAAAAATTAGTTTCAATTAATGTGTAGTATTCGCGTAAATATAAGAAATCATTATTAGGAGACTTAACATGGATGAAAAAGCAGAACAATGCTGTGTTTCGTATGGTGAGTGTAGAGAACCGGATGCCCTGGGTTACAACGCATCTGCATTTTGATTCTTAATCGAGATTAGATGAAGATGTCTATTGGCTGTAAAAACTACTTTCATTCAGGTGAACTGTCTGCTCGCTTTTCATATTTATTCTATAATATAAACAATATCATTCGGCTAAGGATTATGAAATAAACAGATTTATAAAAGTTGTTGGAATACCAAGTAAAGTGTTTTATAGACATACGATACATAAAACAACACAAAAGTAAAATTAATAAGAGAAATGATAAGAAATTCTGAGTACACCCTAAACAGAAAATAAAAAAAGATATTTAAAAATAAGGAAATTCAAAACTGTATTGAAGCGCTGTTTTATTTCCATAGATATTCCACCGACGAGCAAGGACATCAAATTATGGTAACGTCTTCGCTTTTGCTTTGAATTGAAATAAAAGAGTTAAGTCAAAGTAACATGGATCACGAGGTAATTCCTCGTTTGTATTTTACTTTCATCCCCAGTTTCCAATCCAGTGCCTAGTGCTCGCGCCTGCCCACCCTCCTCCCCTAAATTCACTCAGCTTTGAGGACAAACTTGCAGCAATTAAATGATTCAAATTTGCTTCGTGTGTTTTGATACAGTTTATAAGGTTTCCGAGATTTGTAAGTATTATCCCTTAGTAAGGAATTTAAAAAAAATAAAGTTAAAGTTATTTACAAGTATATACTATACATATACTTATACGACTGATTGTAGTATTTAAAACCACAACGTACTTTAAAATGTATATTTTTAACAACCGTGTGTTTCAGATGGGTGGAACAACTGGGTTTCTTTCTGGTTTTTCAAATTAAAAAATAGTCAAATTAAAAATTAATTTCAATTGGAATTATTTATATTCTACGTTGAATAAAAATTATTCTATTCTGTTATATTTTTACGTAAAAGGAGATGAAAAAAACAAGTGTCTGATTTGTCCTTGGACAAAGGTATGATAATTTGTTCAAGGACAAATCTGTAGTGCAGCATGGACATTAAGTGATTCTCAATCTGTATAATTATTTTGTAGACATAGATAATACTTATTCAAAAACGGTGTTGTCAACTTTTGTATAACCAGCAGATGCTACACTCATTGTAACCGGCCACGTAGACGTTATTTTAGAACAAAAACAACAAAGTTTTAAATGTACTGGACCTTATACGAAAATATACAAATAATACGAAATACGTTACGAAATCCATAATATATTAGGTGTCGCCAACCAGATGGAAGTTAGCGTAGAACATTATTTTTTTTAACTAAACTATATGCCAACTAATTGCTCCATAAATGCTCCAGCAGAATCCGAAATTTCTCCACCTCTATTGTTATTAGTTAATTTATAATTAATTAAAAAAAATTAAGTATAAAAAATTTAATTTTGCTATAAAGTATAAAGTATCTACTTTTTTAAATTAAACTGTATGCCAATTAATTGCTCCTTAAATGCTCCAGCAGAATCCGAAATTGCTCTACCTCTTTTGTTATTAGTTAATTTATAATTAATTTAAAAAAAAATTAAGTATCGACAATTAAATTTTGCTATAAAACATAAAATATCTACGTTTTAAAATTAAAATGTATGCCAATTATTTGCTCCTTGAATGCTCCAGCAGAATCCGAATTTGCTCTACCTCTATTGCTATTACTTAATTTATAAATAATTTTTAAAAAATTTAAGTATCGAAAATTTAATTTTGCTATAAAACAGAAAATATATAGTTTTTAAAATTAAACTGTAAGCCAATTATTTGCCCTTTAAATGCTCCAGCTGAATCCGAAATTGCAATATCTATATTGCTATTAGTAAATTTATAAGTATTTTTAAATTAATTACCAGCAGGAAGTTAGCGTAGAACATTATTATTTTAAATTAAATTGTATGCCAATTAATTGCTCCTTAAATAATCGACCTGGCAACGTACAACGCACGCACCCTGAGGACTGACGAGAAGATTGTGGAGCTGGAAGAAGAGATAGACAAGTTGCGCTGGCATATTATAGGATTATCCGAAGTCCGAAGAGAGGGGGAGGACACGGTAATCCTCGAATCCGGCAACTTGCTCTATCACCGGGAGGGCGACCATCTGTCCCAAGGAGGTGTCGGATTTATCGTCCACAAGTCTCTCGTTAACAACGTTGTAAAGAACGGGAGTGTGTGGACGAGGGTTGCGTACCTTATACTCAGAATCACCAAACGGTATTCGCTGAAGGTCATACAGGTTTACGCACCAACCTCGGCACACCCCGATGAGGTGGTGGAGGAAATGTATGAGGATATCTCTAGAGCCATGCATTCCTCCAAAACCCAATATGCGGTGTTAATGGGAGACTTCAATGCAAAACTAGGCACAAGAGAGAACGGTGAGCTGAAAGTAGGGAAATTTGGAATAGGGCAACGGAACCCAAGGGGCCAGCAGCTGGCCGACTTCATGGAGAAAGAGGGACTCGTTATGATGAACTCTTTCTTCCAGAAGCGGCCCCACAGGAAGTGGACCTGGTCGAGCGCCGACGGTTCCACTAAAAATGAGATTGACTTCATTATGACGACCAGACGACAACTGTTCAGTGATGTCTCCGTGATCGCGAGGGTGAAAACTGGTAGCGATCACCGAATGGTTAGAGGCACACTGAACCTAAACGTTAAGTTGGAGAGGTCTCGTCTAATGAAGTCAACGCTCCGTCCCCCTCGTGCTCTGTTCCAAAGTCCCGAAACCTTTCAGCTCGAGTTACAAAACCGTTTTCAGTGCCTGGAAGACTGCAATGGAGTGGACGATATGAATGACAAGCTCGTGGAAACTGTCCATGCGGTCGGAGCTAAGTTCTGCAAGACCCGCCGCAGAAGAACACAAAAACTCTCCGATCACACTCTTAATCTCATGGCTGTTAGACGGGAGATGAAACTGCATTCTTCAACAGACTTGACAGCATACAGGCATCTGAACAGACAGATCTCCAAATGCATGCGGCGGGACTTACGCAACTTCAATACAGCTCGTATTGAAGAAGCGATCGAGCGGAACCAAGGCTCCAAAGTCTTTGCCAGAGATCTGTCTGCCAGAAAGAGCCAACTGTCAAAGCTGAAGACAGAATGTGGCAGCATCGTTTCCGGGACACCTGAGATTTTGAGTGAGATTGAGAGGTTCTATGGGCAGCTGTACACATCATCGTTGGAGCCATACGCAAGTGTGAGTAACGATCCAAGAGCGAGTCTCATCCGACACTATTCCGAAGATATCCCGGATGTCAGTCTCAGCGAGATTAGGATGGCTCTCCAGCACCTTAAAAACGGTAAGGCCCCAGGCGAGGATGGAATTACAGCGGAGCTTCTGAAAGCGGGTGGAAAACCGGTACTTGAAGTCCTTCAGAAGCTCTTTAATTCCGTCCTCCATGGTGACATTACACCGGAGGCGTGGAGCAGAAGTGCGGTGGTCTTGTTCTTCAAGAAAGGCGACAACGCTCTCTTGAAGAACTACAGACCGATTTCCCTTCTGAGCCGCGTCTACGTGCTGTTTTCGAGAGTCATTACGAATCGTCTCGCGCGCAGACTTGACGACTTCCAGCCTCCCGAACAAGCCGGTTTCCGAAAGGGCTTTAGCACCATAGACCACATACATACCCTTCGGCAAGTTGTACAGAAGTCCGAAGAGTACAATTTGCCACTATGTCTGGCGTATGTGGACTATGAGAAAGCCTTTGATTCCGTCGAAATTTGGGCGGTGCTGCAGTCCCTTCAGCGGTGCCAAGTTGACTGTCGGTATATCGAAGTGTTGAAGTGCTTGTACAGTAGGGCTACGATGGCTATCCGAGTATAGAACCAGAGTACGAAACCTATCCAATTGCAGAGAGGTGTAAGACAGGGTGACGTCATATCCCCGAAACTCTTCACCGCTGCATTGGAAGACGTTTTCAAGCTTCTGGACTGGAAAGGATACGGTATCAACATCAATGGCGAGTACATCACTCACCTTCGATTTGCCGACGATATAGTCCTTATGGCAGAATCGCTGGAGGACCTAAGCACTATGCTCAATGACCTCAATAGTGTTTCCCAACAGATAGATCTTAAGATGAACATGGACAAAACAAAGATCATGTTTAATGTCCATGTCACACCTATGCCGGTAGTTGTTGGGAGCACTAAGCTCGAAGTTGTTGACGAGTATGTTTACCTGGGACAAATAGTCCGACTAGGTAAGTCCAACTTCGACGGAGAGGTCAATAGACGGATTCAACTCGGCTGGGCAGCGTTCGGGAAGCTACGACACATCTTCTCGTCAGACATACCTCAAAACCTTAAAACGAAATTGTACAACCAGTGCGTGTTGCCAGTGATGACTTACGGAACTGAGACGTGGTCCTTCACTGCTGGCCGTATGAGGAAGCTCAAGGTCGCTCAGCGAGCTATGGAGAGGGCTATGCTCGGAGTTTCTCTACGTGATAAACTTAGGAATGAGGATATCCGCAGTAGAACTAGAGTGACCGACATAGCCCAACGGATTAGTAAGCTGAAGTGGCAGTGGGCCGGCCATATAGCTCGAAGAACCGACAACCGATGGGGAAGAAAGGTTCTCGAGTGGCAGCCTCGTACCGGTAGGCGAAGTGTAGGGCGTCCCCCCACGAGATGGAGTGACGACCTGGTAAGACATGCAGGAAGTCGATGGATGCAGGTGGCTCAGGACCGTGCTTTGTGGCATTCTTTGGGGGAGGCCTATGTTCAGCAGTGGACTTGTGAAGGGCTGTAATGATGATAATGATAAATAATCCAGCAGAATCCGGTAAATTGCTCCACCTCTATTGTTATTAGTTAATTTATAATTAATTTTTAAGAAAAAATAAGTATCGCAAATTTAATTTTGCTATAAAACAGAAAATATCTACTTCTTAAAATTAAACTGTACGTCAATTATTTGCTCCTTATATGCTCCAGCTGAAACTGTAATTGCTATACCTCTATTGTTATTAGTTAATTTTTAATTAATTAAAAAAAAAGTTAAGTATCGAAAATTTTATTTTGCTATATAACACAAAATATCTAATTTTTAAAACTAAACTATATGCCAATTAATTTCGCCTTAAATGCTCCAGCAGAATCCAAAACTGCTCTAACTCTGTTGCTATTAGTTAATTTATAATTAATTTTAAAAATATTCACTAGAAGGAAGTTAGCGTAGAACATAATTATTTTAAATTAAATTGTATGCCAATTAATTGCTCCTTAAATGCTCCAGCAGAATTCGAAATTACTCCACCTCTATTGTTATTAGTTATTTATAATTAATTTTTAAGAAAAAATCCAATTTGAGTAATTTTATTTGATTGACTCTCAAGGTGGTACGTAGAATAGATGCCTAATGGCATAAAACCAAAAAAAGGTATTGGAGTGATGGGTGAGTTTTGAAATTATGGATTCTTATGAATGGATTAGACAACTATGTTAATAATATTTTTGTGTTTGTGCCATCTAGTCTTTTCTACGTACCACCTTGAGAGTCAATCAATTTTTGTTCGATAAAATGACTTTAACTATAGAATGTCACTACATTCTATTGATGATGGCGCTATTACTCAAATAGAATCACTCTATCTGAAAATTAATTATAAATTAACTAATAGCAATAGACAGAAAAATTACGGATTCTACTGTAGCATTTAAGGAGCAATTAACTGACATACAATTTAATTTTATAAAGTACATATTTTATGTTTTATAGCAAAATTAATTTATTTTAAATTAATTATAAATTAACTAATAGCAATAGAGGTAAAGCAATTACGAATTCAGCTGGAGCATTTAAGGAGCAAATAATTGGCATACAGTTTAATTTTAATAAGTAGATATTTACTGTTTTATAGCAAAATTAAATTTGCGATACTTATTTTTTCTTAAAAATTAATTATAAATTAACTAATAACAATAGAGGTGGAGCAATTTCGGATTCTGCTGGAGCATTTGAGGAGCAATTAATTGGCATACAATTTAATTTAAAACAATAATGTTCTAAGCTTACTTCCTTCTGGTTAATATTTTTAAAATTAATTATAAATTAACTAATAGCAATAGAGGTATAGCAATTTCGGATTTTGTATGGCAAATTCGGACCAGACGACAACTGTTCAGTGACCAGACGACAACTGTTCAGTGATGTCTCCGTGATCGCGAGGGTGAAAACTGGTAGCGATCACCGAATGGTTAGAGGCACACTGAACCTAAACGTTAAGTTGGAGAGGTCTCGTCTAATGAAGTCAACGCTCCGTCCCCCTCGTGCTCTGTTCCAAAGTCCCGAGACCTTTCAGCTCGAGTTACAAAACCGTTTTCAGTGCCTAGAAGACTGCAATGAAGTGGACGATATGAATGACAAGCTCGTGGAAACTGTCCATGCGGTCGGAGCTAAGTTCTGCAAGACCCGCCGCAGAAGAACACAAAAACTCTCCGATCACACTCTTAATCTCATGGCTGTTAGACGGGAGATGAAGCTACATTCTTCAACAGACTTGACAGCATACAGGCATCTGAACAGACAGATCTCCAAATGCATGCGGCGGGACTTACGCAACTTCAATACAGCTCGTATTGAAGAAGCGATCGAGCGGAACCAAGGCTCCAAAGTCTTTGCCAGAGATCTGTCTGCCAGAAAGAGCCACCTGTCAAAGCTGAAGACAGAATGTGGCAGCATCGTTTCCGGGACACCTGAGATTTTGAGTGAGATTGAGAGGTTCTATGGGCAGCTGTACACGTCATCGTTGGAGCCACACGTAAGTGTGAGTAACGATCCAAGAGCGAGTCTCATCCGACACTATTCCGAAGAAATCCCGGACGTCAGTCTGAGCGAGATTAGAATGGCTCTCCAGCACCTTAAAAACGGTAAGGCCCCAGGCGAGGATGGAATTACAGCGGAGCTTCTGAAAGCGGGTGGAAGACCGGTACTTGAAGTCCTTCAGAAGCTCTTTAATTCCGTCCTCCATGGTGGCATTACACCGGAGGCGTGGAGCAGAAGTGCGGTGGTCTTGTTCTTCAAGAAAGGTGACAACGCTCTCTTGAAGAACTACAGACCGATTTCCCTTCTGAGTCGCGTCTACGTGCTGTTTTCGAGAGTCATTACGAATCGTCTCGCGCGCAGACTTGACGACTTCCAGCCTCCCGAACAAGCCGGTTTCCGAAAGGGCTTTAGCACCATAGACCACATACATACCCTTCGGCAAATTATACAGAAGTCCGAAGAGTACAATTTGCCACTATGTCTGGCGTATGTGGACTATGAGAAAGCCTTTGATTCCGTCGAAATTTGGGCGGTGCTGCAGTCCCTTCAGCGGTGCCAAGTGGACTGTCGGTATATCGAAGTGTTGAAGTGCTTGTACAGTAGGGTTACGATGGCTATCCGAGTACAGAACCAGAGTACGAAACCTATCCAATTGCAGAGAGGTGTAAGACAGGGTGACGTCATATCCCCGAAACTCTTCACCGCTGCATTGGAAGACGTTTTCAAGCTTCTGGACTGGAAAGGATACGGTATCAACATCAATGGCGAGTACATCACTCACCTTCGATTTGCCGACGATATAGTCCTTATGGCAGAATCGCTGGAGGACCTAAGCACTATGCTCAATGACCTCGATAGTGTTTCCCAACGCATAGGTCTTAAGATGAACATGGACAAAACAAAGATCATGTTCAATGTCCATGTCACACCTATGCCGGTAGTTGTTGGGAACACTAAGCTCGAAGTTGTTGACGAGTATGTTTACCTGGGACAAATAGTCCGACTAGGTAAGTCCAACTTCGACCGAGAGGTCAATCGACGGATTCAACTCGGCTGGGCAGCGTTCGGGAAGCTACGACACATCTTCTCGTCAGACATACCTCAAAACCTGAAAACGAAATTGTACAACCAGTGCGTGTTGCCAGTGATGACTTATGGAACTGAGACGTGGTCCTTCACTGCTGGCCGTATGAGGAAGCTCAAGGTCGCTCAGCGAGCTATGGAGAGGGCTATGCTCGGAGTTTCTCTGCGTGATAAACTTAGGAATGAGGATATCCGCAGTAGAACCAGAGTAACCGACATAGCCCAACGGATTAGTAAGCTGAAGTGGCAGTGGGCCGGCCATATAGCTCGAAGAACCGACAACCGATGGGGAAGAAAGGTTCTCGAGTGGCAGCCTCGTACCGGTAGGCGAAGTGTAGGGCGTCCCCCCACGAGATGGAGTGACGACCTGGTAAGACATGCAGGAAGTCGATGGATGCAGGTGGCTCAGGACCGTGCTTTGTGGAATTCTTTGGGGGAGGCCTATGTTCAGCAGTGGACTTGTGAAGGGCTGTAATGATGAATTTCGGATTCAGCTGGAGCATTTAAAGAGCAAATAATTGGCATTCAGTTTTATTTTAAAACGTAGATATTTTATGTTTTATAGCAAAATTTAACTGTCGATACTTAAATTTTTTAAAAATTGATTATAAATAAACTAATAACAACAGAGGTGGAGCAATTTCGGATTCTGCTGGAGCATTTAAGGCGAAATTAATTGGCATATAGTTTAGTTTTAAAAATTAGATATTTTATGTTATATAGCAAAATAAAATTTTCGATACTTAACTTTTTTTTAATTAATTATAAATTAAATAATAACAATAGAGTTATAGCAATTACGGATTCAGCTGGAGCATTTAAGGAGGAAATAATTGACGTATAGTTTTATTTTAATAAGTAGATATTTTCTGTTTTATAGCGAAATTAAATTTGCGATACTTATTTTTTTAACTAATAACAATAGAGGTGGAACAATTTCAGATTCTGCTGGAGCATTTAAGGAGCAATTAATTGGCATACAATTTAATTAAAAAAAATAATGTTCTACGCTAACTTCCTTCTGGTTAATTATTTAAAAATTAATTATAAATTGACTAATAACAATAGAGGTGGAGCAATTTCGGATTCTGCTGGAGCATTTATGGAGCAATTAATTGGCATATAGTTTAGTTAAAAAAAAGAATGTTCTACGCTAACTTCCATCTGGTGTGTCGCCTTTGTAAAAAAATATTCGAATCGAGAATTTCTCGATTTATAAACTTCCATGGTGAATCAACACGAACATCCTTTGATTTCATAACTTATCCGTCTTATTACAAAAACTGGTGTATCAATTGCTTCAGCTTTAAGAAATCAGTAAATATTAACACATGGTTGAGCTACGCTGCAGCTGTATTATGGCTTGTAGCAAGAATAGCTTGGCTCGACCGGGGAAGGACCACGCTGTTACTGAATAACAGCGTAAAATATTAGCGTATTGCTGCTGCGTTTCGTATGGTGAGTGTGAGGCATTTCATCTTGGTTTTTAGGTTGATAACGCATCTACATTTTGATTCTTAATTGAGATGTAGACGTGAGAGAAGTGGACTGTGTGCTCGTTTACCTTCCTTATTCTATATATAAAATATTTAAAAAATCTTTACCTTTAAAACCTAAACTATCAATAAACTATGTTTTGTAATAAGAACGACGTTCAATAGTAGAATATACTAAACAATTTATAAGATAAACAGATCGACCGTGGACCAAAGCATGATCCAACTGAACATTTTCTATGTTTAACGAAATGAAAAAAAAAACTGTACTTTTAAAATCATATTGCACTTATTTCAATGAATCTCTTAGTACTATGCTAATCGTTGTAAAGCATTAATATTTCAACCCCTCATAGCTAGATCAACAAGTTTACATCGAAGCGGAACGCTTACATACGCGCCTTTGTAAACCGTAACCTGATACATACAGCACACAGATACGAGTAAGCTGCATCGAACGCGTCGCCCTAGCAACGGTCCGGGCGAGGTGTAGTATTCTCATGACACCATCTCAAACAGAATAACGTTCGCCAAAATGTCGAACGACTTTTCTTGTAGTAAAAGATTCGATTAGAAACATCATCATCATCATCATCATCATTACACCCCATCATAATTTAACTGCTGAACGAAAGCTAGGCTTGCTTTTCTGAGCTAACTGCATCGATTGACTTCAGCTTACTGCTCCATTGGGTTATATCATCCTATTAAGCATCTCGAGATTATATAAATTATTGAGGAATCACTGACCTCCATTAAAACGTGTATAATAGAGGTCACTGTAAGAAATCTATAGCATTTTTATTCTGTCGCTATTGTCATGAAAAACAGTTGCACTTACATATATCTTAATATGAATTACTTACAACTTGCCGTAATTTTCCATCATGTAAATATTTGTAGAAATATTTATCCTATGACGGTCAATGTCCAGCAGTGTTCTATTTTACCGGATAAAGAAGAAAAAATAGTTGACTTTGTCCAAAAGAAATTACCAATGTACCTTTCGGCGAAAAAAAAATATTACTTGACGTCTGATTTGTTAGTAGACCCTCGATTCCTAGTACCGAGGTAGGTCGTCCGGGCTCTGTGATACTTGCATCCTTGTATATAAACTCATACTCATCAATGATAGTATAATTTTATTGGATATATATTTTCTGTGTCGGGGTTGAGTGAAAATAATATTCCTTTTGATTGTTACAAGCGGGCTGCTGAAGGGCGAAATATCAAGTAGTTTGTTTTCTTCATTGAGTGGAATATTTTATCGCAAGCATTTTGAAATAGCGTTCTTTAAAATAATAAGGCGATTAGTAGGAATATCGAATTTCGATTTTTCGTAAGAACATCTTTGTAAACAATTTTTATATGTATCTAATTATGTTTGGCACGCAATTAAACGATGAAACTACTTGTACATATTAAATAATATTATCTACTTGTTCTTAATTGTAGAAGATGTTACAAGCTGTGGATTTTATGAATAAATAAAAAAAAAAGATGCTGAGACTTCGTTCGCATAAATCTTTGTTAGTAATTTAATTGTTTTGAAGTTTTATTACTATTAGGATAGTTGATTATATTTTATAAACTAAAATACAGTACATGTTTAAACAGTAATCGTTAATATTTTATACTTATAGATGAATTGTACCCCGAGGGTGCCTTATCCGTTCAGTATTATATTTAAATAAAAATTTTCGTGGATATGCACTAAGAAAATATGGAAAAGGAACTATGGTGGACGTTAAAAATTACTCAAAACAAAGGGTTTTTCGCCATTGCATTGCCAACTTCAAAGATTAGGAGGCTACTATAATTTGCTTGCCGTGTAGTAGTGGCGTAAATGAATTTCAGTTACGTCCCGCAGGTGTCTGAGGCTATTAGGAGAAACGTCACGGAAAATCTAATGGCTTTCGATATATGGCTGTATAACTAGATCGGTTACGTCAGAGCCAGACAAAATATCCAGACCGGCTACGGGAAGCAACGTTAAAGGTGCGAGAAGTCTTGTATTGCGATCGTCAATCTGTCTGCCAACCGTAACAATTATCGCAAACCCCCTTACAGTGGGGGAGGCCTATATCTTGCGGTAGAATTTTACGGGCTCCATAGGCAGTCGCAAAGGACGGTCCTGTACGGAACTTTGCTTTTCATGATATTTATTTTTGATTATTTTTATCGTTCTGAAATAAAATACCGCATACTTTTGCAAAACTTTGACATTTTTGTGTTATTTGACCCCCTTTAAACTTTATATCAGCTCCAGCAAGTCACGTTGTTTATTATCATTGCACAGTTGTAAGTGTTTTGCTTTAAACATATTCATGGCATGGAACACCCTCTCACGAACATCTAGCCGGTGTCAATATGTGTGCTTAATACGTTATATTGAGTAACAACTAATTTGAGCCGATTACCATTGTTAAGATTTAGAGAATATTTATTAAAAGTGAATAGCGACACTTGTTGGTAAATGTTAAAATAATAATAAGAAATATAAACAAACTAAATCTACGGCTAACTAAATTGAATATAGCGACGAAACAATGTTTATTGTACAATTATCGATACTTTTACAGATTTAAGTCTGTCCGATATAAACGAAATTTCTTAGGCGATATTTTAAAAGAAAATCATAAGACTTGTGTTAAAAATGCAGTTTTTGTCAAGTTTTAAGATTCCCTTTATGAAATAACAATTATTACGTTAATAAATTAGAACATCGTAACAATTTTTATAAGTAAATCACGTTCGGAATGTAATGTTTTAATCGTTACCGTTACCGTTACAGCCTATTAAATTCCACCGCTGAATCTAGGCCTCGCCCAAAGATTGCCTCATAGGGGGCCATATTTCCCATAGTTGCCACGCTTGACAAGTGGGTTGGCAACCGCATTTTTTTATTTTTGGTCATTATTAAGAAGATGCAGTCGCCGATCTTCTGATTTTTTCCCTTTGTCGCCTCTTACGACCCCACGGGATGATATGGGGTAGAGGATATTCCTACACCGCCACTACATGTTAAAATTGGTTATAATGAAAGCTAGAAATTTCAAAGTAGTTTATGCATGATGCAACATAAAAGTATTATTAAATAGGAATTCAGTTCAGTTCAGTCATGTTTTTATATTCCGGAACAGGCCGATTTATAAAATAAATCTGCAAATGTAGAAAATGGTAAAAACAAGATTATTTAGTAATAACGTAGGCGAAGGAACTAAGTTGGAAAATCGCCGAAACCAACAAAATCTTTAATAATACATTTCTAAAATTTGATTTACCAGGTACTCTCGGTAGTGAAGAAAATAAAGCAAGGCCATTCAGCTAAATAAAGAACGCCGTATACGTTCCACACAGACATCCTCTTATTTCTGAGAGCTTTTTGGAGCAGAAAAGAGTGACAAACTAACCTAATGCGTGTTACTTGATTTGACGGCTTTTCAAAATGGCTGATTTTTTTTTCGAAATAAAAATTATTTCTAATAAATGTAGTCTAAGGCAGTTTGTTAGATGAAAGGCTTTAAGGAAAGATACTCGTTAAATGTGCAGGATACATTTTAGTAGTGTACATAATCTAAATATTTGTAATAGTAACAAAATCAGCAAAACCAGTATATTACTAACTTCAAAAGTATGATGTTATATTAAAATAAAAAGACGTAGGTGGTAGGAGTCCTTCCTGCCCAGACATCCATTTGGGCAGGTACCCTTTTACCTATTTGTCATCAAGCATCAGTGCATGCTACATCAATATGTAGCCAGGATAATTGCATATTTTCGGAATAGACATACTCGTAGCTTTAATAATTATGTAAAACATAATATACATATCAAATGATATGAAGTATCCCCCCCCCCATTGCAGCCCTCATATTATTTGAGTAGTAATGATGTTCCTGATTCCAAATTTTATATTGCAAATAAATCTGCAAAGTTTACAGTTTCGACGTGGAGTGTTTAGTCTTCAGGACGTTCCTAGATCAGGATCTCAATTGGATGAGTTGAATCCAGAAAACATTGAACTACTACTAACTGAGAAGCAGCTATGAATTACCCATGCGTTGCGAACCAACAATTAAATCAAAGCTCAGTACAACATAAGTTTAATATCTCATACTGGCAGTATTGACAGAATTTTAAAGTCATTTACACATAAGAATAATTTATTTTCTTTTGCCCCATGAACCAACAGACAAGCTGTGCGTGATGAGAGTAGAAGAATGCAAAAAAAATATTTAACCGTTACAAGTTAATTTTAGTTTAGTGAAAATTTAGTAAGTTTTTACGAATAATATATATTAATTTTAAAATAGTTTAGAAAATACAAAAGTGCACGCCTGATGAGCGTATCATTTTAACTTGAAAAAAAAAAATTAATTGTATTCCTGACTTTTAAAATATATTATTTAAGCGCTTGTATTATTTTAACAAGTAGTGTTACCTACAGGGAAATGAAATAATTTTTACCAAAATAAATCGATTACACAAAGTATAATATCGATATAGGTTGTATGGTACATTTGTTCTTTGTCTATCAAATACTAGATTTTTTTTAACTAATTATAAGCCTGTGCTTGACCACAATCCCACCTGGTAGTAAGTGGTAATACAGCCTTAGATGGAAAATCGCACTGTCTTAGAGTAATAGCCTTTTCACTCTTGCCTTGAAGACGCCCATATTGTATTCGTACTACAACAAATATATCAAACATCAATTAAGAATTAGAATGCAGATGCTTTGCCACCCCTAAGGATTAAAATGGAATGGCTTATGGTTGTGTTGTGTATATCTATGGGTGTAAGGGTGTGCGGGCTGCGTCCCCCACCGAACGGTCGCTGTCTCATTAAACCAGTGTGCAATTAACTAGCTGGTCTAATTGATGTATCGCCCTTGTCACTCCCTAAGTATATCAATATTCAACACGTGACGACGAGCGAACTCGCGTATTTACATTAAAAATGTCGACGGGAGTAACTTTTGGCATTATATCAACATTTGATCATCTTACGCACGAAATAACCAATGAAACTAACAAAGCAATAGTAAAGCGGCGGGCGATATTGTTGAGTGCGCTAAGTGAATCGACGTTCAAGTTAGTTAATGACCTGGCGTTACCCAGCAAGGTGGAAGAGTTGAGCTACGGAGCAATAGTTAAGCTCCTCGATGATCACTTCACACCAAAAAGATTGGGGTTTGCAGAAAAATCTATGCCATCAAAAACATAACTCAGCAGCCTCGCAACTCAGTTCTTCTACCGTAAAAAGTTGTCAGATCCATGTTATAACAAGTCGATTAATTTATTCAGTCCCTACTTAAGGGTCCTTCTGTCTTAAGTTATTACGTAATTAGCTGACCTAACAACATCTTATAGTGACCATATCAATATTAAAAATCTTTTATGTTTTAAATAAATTTTTCATCGGGTCCATCTTGACTTTCTAGGTCCATTCAACAATTTTATGTATTTGATTATTATATGATTGATGATTATTAATGTTATACTATGAATACTTCGTATAATTCCAAAGCTGTTATTAATAGATTATACGATTTTATGTCCCGTTGCGGAGTACCTCATACGTTGGTGAGTGAGAATGGGACCTCTTTCACGTCTCAGGAGTTTAGGAGTTTTTGTGTACAAAACGGTATAAAACACATATTATCCCCGGTGTATCAACGGACAAGCAGAATGTTTTGTTAAAATTGTTAAAAGGGGCTTTAAGGGTATTATTTTACAAAGCGTAAATAAAAAATTGTTGAAGAAAAATATTTCAATTTTTATTTGACTATAGGAATTCTAAAAACAGTACCACAAACAAGTCACCAGCAGAACTCGTCTACGGGCGCTTGTTACGTTCACGGCTAGCTTTATCAAACCCATTTGCGTCGTCTCTCGCGTCCACAGACCTCGTTACAACAGTGAAACATAATCAGTTCTTACGTAACGTTGGAAACGTAATGTATAGAATATACGTACCTCAATATAACTGCGAAGTAACGAGACATATCGATCAGTTGAGAACACAGTTATACTCACCAATTGACCGAGACTGAGAGATGACTGGCGACGGGACCCGGATGTGGTGCCCGGCGAACTGACCGCTACTGCTGCTAGCGACGAAGTCCGGCCTGGAACCACAGCTGATGTAGGAGGGGAAGGACGGGACATAGTGGAACCAGTCCTGGCAAGGGCACATAGTAGCGAGTGCCCGAAGACTCCGCCCCGTGCTAGCGTCGCTACCCGAAGAAGGCAAGCTAAGTCCGATATTCTCTACGCCGACATCGGAACAAGAGGATGATACCTAGATGGATGCTTACGTTTCCCTACGTGATCTATTGTCATAGCTTGAAAAATGTCCATATTTTATATTTTCTCATTAATTTTGTATATTAGGTTAGCTATAAGCTGGAGGGACTTTGTGTATGTCTACGTGTGTAAGGGTGTGCGGGCTGCGTCCCCCACCGAACCGTCGCTGTGTCATTAAACCAGTATGCAATTAACTAGCTTGTCTAATTGTCGTATCGCCCTTGTCACTCCCTAAGTATATCAATATTCAACAGATTGGTAGATTCTCTCACGCTGCTACCACTAGGTACTTACAATATTACTTAATACTAGCTGTTCCCCGCGACTTCGCCCGCGTGTTTTTTGGGGTTTTAATTTTTTTGCGTGGAATCCTAATTCTTTTTCTAAAATAAAAGTAGCCTAAGTTACTCCTTGTGACCTCAGCTATCTGCCACTGAAAATCCCGTCAAAATCGGTCTAGCCGTTTCAGAGATAAAAGTACATATATATCATTTAATGATATAAAAATTACAAACCTAACGATGACCGCCACATTTATTTAAGCCTCTGTCTTTGTGTCTGCACCCTATTCAGTTTACCCGAGAGCAGAGGATTATTTGATAGCTTTGAAACAACATCGTTTTGAAGTACTGTCACTATGTTTATGCCAGTATTAATTCATTCTTGAGCCTTAGCCACTGCCTGTGTAGTTCTGATTGAAAATTGTTATTTTCTTTACCCTTATTTATTTATTACTATCTCGTGCCCGTGGCTTCGTCTGCGTGGAGGTCGTCTAAGCAGCGCAATGGCTTAGCAATGAGTTGTTGCGCTGGGGGCCGCGGGTTCGAATCCCACACGGAATAAGTATTTGTATGGCCTACAAATAATTGTTCCGAGTCTGGATGTTTGTCCTCCTGCATTTTATGTTTGTAAATGCCTCTTATTGTTGCCAGATATTGATATCATTTTATCGTCAATGAATTTCAACGCTTCACTGATAATTAAATCATTATGCGTGCTTCGTAGCTTATGCGTGACATCTTATTCAATATATATAGCACACATAAATAATGTAATAGTGGATGTTCTTTGTCAATTAATAAATAAATAAGACGGCTCCGTGACGCAGCTTTAGACGTAGGTTAGCAATGAGTTGCAGCACTAAGGGCCGCGGGTTCGAATCCGGCACGGTACATTTAGTAGTATTTGTATGGCCTCCAGATAATTATTCCGTGTCTGGATGTTTGTCCTGGTGAAATTTATGTATTGTTGGGAATGAAGGTAAAAAAATTATACGAAATACGAACAAATGGAGGTAGAATGGTAATCTCCCACTTGTTTTAGCAGTATAGAGTATCGCACTGGCGACTAAGAGGCATCAGTCTGTAATTCTAAGAGTCACACTGTCGTTCCTATGCCCGATGGGGTATTGTACTAGTTTAGGCTAGCAAGTTCATGTTGCTGAGGTTCTGCCATGTGTTACATTGAGATAAGTAGTGCTGCTGTAGGTTTGCATATTTTGGTGTTGTCATGTATTTGGGTCCTGATGGTAATCAGGGTTCTTTTATTGACCTCTTTTCCAGTAAAATGGGTCTTCGGTTCTCTACATTCACCATACGAAACACAGCAGCATTAAGCTGCTATTTTACGCTGTTATTCTTTGAGAGCGTGGTCCTTCCCCGGGCGAGCCGACCCATTCGTGCTACAACTATCTTCTAATATAGCTGCAGCATGGCTCTACCACTTAAAAAGGAGGATACTTTTGAGCGTGATTTCTAACATCAGAAGTGGAATAGTTTCTTACAGTATGTAAACTGCCCCCACGATACAGGAGAATAAATTCTAGTGTGGAGGTAAGGTTACTTTAAAAAAAATCGTGTCAGATAATAAAGAAATAAGCAAAAAATAATTTAATATAACATCTTGTATACTTCAACTTCAAGGAATATAATCTCTATACTTAAAGAAAAATATATCCAAGAATATTTTATTTTTATTTTTGCTCTTTCATTTATTAAATTCTACATAAGGAACTTGTTACCATGACACGATGTTCACATAGATATAACAGTTATACCCATAGAGCAACACAGGTGGGGAGAAGCCATAGCGTTGTTTTCCGATACCAAACTCTCTGTCATTATTTGCGGGGGAGATCTGCGCCACGCACACTTTCTCAGAGTCCCAAACTCTGTCACTAAAGTCTGTCACTACGAAGCTCACACATATCAATTAAAATAATACATTAACAATTTCACACACACACATACATATATTATACATATATTCTGTTTCATAATACTATAATGAAGTGACGCAACTACATTGACAAGTTGCATACAGCTATGGATGTAACAACTGTCGATACGCATTATCGATTAAAAGGTGGATAATATAATAAAGATAGGATTTTATTTATTACTGCTATAAGTACCTATCATTTAACTAATAAACTCATAGTGATCTCAACAACTACCGGCATAGGTGCGACATAAACGTTACACATGATCTTTATATTGTGTTAAGTCCTATCCGTCGGGAGGCACTATTAAGGTCCTTGAGCATAGTGCTTAGGTCCTCCAGCAATTCTGCCATAAGGACTATATCGTTGGCACATCAAAGGTGAGTGATGTACTCGCCATTGATGTTAATACCGTATCCTTTCCAGCCCAGTAGCGTGAAAAGGTCTTTCCAATGCAGTGGTGAAGAGTTTCAGGGATATAACGTCACCCTGGCTTATACCTCCCTGCAGTTTAATAGGTTTAGTACTCTGGTTCTGTACTCGGCTAGCCATTGTAGCCTTACTTCAGAACATCGATATACCGACAGTGAACTTGGCACCGCTGAAAGGAGTGCAGCACCGCCCAAATTTCGATGGAATCAAAGGCTTTCTCATAGTCCACATACGCAAGGCACAGTGGCAAATTCTAGTCTTCGTTCTTCTGTACAATTTGCTGAAGGGTATGTATGTGGTCTATGTTGCTAAAGACTTTTCGGAAACGGGCTTATTCGGGAGGTTGGAAGTCATTGAATCTGCGTGCGAGACGATTCGTAACGACTCTCGAAAACAGTTAAAGAGCTTCTGAAGGACTTCAAGTATCGGTTTTCCACCCGCTTTCACAAATTTTGCTGTAATTCCGTCCTATCCCAGGGACTTGCCGTTTCTAAGTTGTTGGAGAGCCATTCTAATCTCGCTCAGTCTGACGTTCGGAATATCATCGGAATAGTGTCGGATAAGACTTGTTCTTGGATCGTTACTCACACTTTCGTGTGGCTCCAACGATGATGTGTACAACTGCGCATAGAACCGCCCAATCTCAATCAAACTCTCAGGTGTCTCGGAAACGATGCTGCCACACTCGGTCTTCAGCTTCGAGAGTTAGCTCTTTCTGGCAGACAGATCTCTGGCAAAGACTTTGGAACCATGGTTCCGTTCGATCACTTCTTCATTTTTGTAAATTTATCGTGGCAGATCTCTTTTTGCAGCAAAAACTGAACAATTTGGCATTTTTCTGGGAGGTCATTCAGTCACGCAATTAAATTTAGTCTAGTGAGCAATACGGTTGCAACAAGTAATATTGTAAATATAGAGCATAGTGCACATATATGGACTTATACTTTGGCATAGGTGAACACCTGCGTATGGCCCACTGCCGTTCGGTACGTCGGCGATCCGTGTTGCTTTACAGTTTTTTTTATAGGAGAGAGGGCAAACTACCATGCGGCTCATCTGATGGTAAGTGACTATCGCCGCCCATGAACAACTGCAACACCAGGGGAACCAGGGGAATTGCAGATGCGTTGCCAGCCTTTTAAAAAGGAGTAGGCTCTTTTCTTGAAGGTCCCTAAGTGGTATCTGTCCGGAAAAATCGCTGATCATAATCAATTCCACAAGGAAGTTGGGCGAGTAAGACAACATCTTCTAAATCGCACAGAGGATGTGGATGGTATCGGGAGTTCATGAAATTTGGCGGCTGAGGTTAATCCGAACAATTTCTCAGAGCACTCCCCGTGGTAAATGCGAAAGAAAATGCAATGCAATCTCTTCGCAGTGCCAATGAATCGAGCCGATCGGAAAGGACTCGGTCGTCGAAGATTCGAGCCGCTCTGCGCTGGGTGCAGTCAAGTGGAAGGAGTTGGCACTGGGGAGCCTCTGCCCAAAGATGGGAACAACCCTCCACCTCCCATGGCCCCACCGACCCTCAGGTCATACGGGCCGAATCTCGGGAGATGCGCGCGGTACTTGCACGTGGCTCTTTCCCGCGCACACTTTCTTGACTCCCTACAAATATTTAATCTATTCCTTGTCCCAGTTTAACGTCATTCTCCCCCTTCTGGGGCTGACGACACATTGATGTCCCTTGATTGTTCCTTGATTGATTGCCCAGAGATGGGAACAGTATTCCATGTGAAGCCGAACCTACGCCTTATAAAGTTGCAGGCGGTGTGCCGGCATGAAATACTGTCCCGCTCTGCTGAGCACGCCAAGCTTTTTAGAGGCCAATTTGGTCTTCTCTTCCAAGTGACCACGAAACTGCACGTCACTCGATATATCGAAGCCGAGGATTGCGATACTGGCTGAGGCAACAAGGGGAGTGCCTTGAAACTGAGGAGATACGACAAAGGGGTTATTTTTAGCGGTAAACGCACAAACTTGTGTTATTTGAGGATTAAACTGAACTAGATTTAGTCGCCGCAGCCTAAGCTTGATAACACTCCTACTTACTGTTTAATGCAATCTTACAGGAGCGACCAAACCAAGGCTGAGATCTGCCGCCGATGGGTACCACAGATGATGGAATAAATATTTCCATTCCCTGTGGCACCACATCAATGACAGAGTCAGCAACAGAGCTGGGATCATCCGGCGAGAAGCAAATCCGCCCCAATGGGTAGGATGCAAAGAAAGACCGCATTCCGTCCCAATCCGCCGACCTGTAACGCCAAATACGACGGCAACCTGCAGAAAACAACCGCGAGGGGAGCGTGAGTGGCACCACACTCCGGGTCAGACAATGGTCCGAAGAGCCGAGAGGGGCATCGACAGAAACCTGATATCCGTCCGGATGAGAGGTCAGCAGAAGGTCCAACAGGGTAGGTGTATGATCCTCCACATCTGAAATCCGCGTAGGCGAAGTAACTAGTTGTGTCAAACCATATGCCAAGGCAAAGTCATAAACAGATCTCCCCGCATAATCGGTTAAACGTGAACCGAGCCATTCGGCGTGGTGGGCGTTAAAATCGCCAAGGATCACGATCTCTGCAGATGAGATCTGCTGTAGCAAGGAATCTGTAGCCATTTGGACGTTGTCGATGAGTCGGTCTGTTTCGGCATTATCGCTATGGGACCTATAGAGGCACCCGTAGACGCGGGGATAGTCGTCGCTGTCTACACGCAGCCATAAGATGGACAGGTCCGTACCTTCAAGGATGCTAAGGCGTCGAAAACCGATGTCCTCACTGAAGTGCGCGCAAATTCCAGCCTGGGGCACAAAGGTGTGTTCTAATTTGTATTGTTGCTCGGTTTGCCCCGAGCAGTAATTGTTTTGAGCGGAATTTTGCGCCCCAAAATAATTACTGCTACCACATTCATTAAACTTAAAACATCGGAATATATTTACCACTTTACATGGTCCGTATATCGAATGTCGATAGACTACTATATCACAAAGGTACTCTGTGATTGCTCGATTTGTGTTCATGACAGTGCAAGCTAATTGACGCACGAATTCAAACGGCTAACCTTTGTAGTATTTTTATTTGTTTGAAAGCGAGTGTTTGAGCGAAATTGGAACTTTGACAGATTTTTGTTCAATGCATATGCATGTGAAGCATTAAATTGTTCATATGTGCAAACATATATAATATTTTAGACCACTGAATAAAAGAAGTTTCTCGTTTCGACTGTATTTTCTATGTATTATTATCGGTTTTATTATTTTTGTTTGTATATTACACGATATGTTGGTCAATTGTGAATCAATATTATTGTTTTTTTTTTAATTAAATACATATGTTATACTTCACGAGTAGTCCCATATAAATTTAGAGAAAAAATTTCACCCATAAGAGAGAATGGGGGACGAAGTTTTCCCTCTACCGTTACAATCTATCAAAAGTCCACTGCTGAACAAAGGCCTTCCTCGTGATTGTCTCATAGGGAGGATATTTGTTGCCATAGTTACCCCGCTTGGCAGGCAGGTTGGTAACAACAGTCTCTTTTTAATATAAATAATATTATTAGGAAAACGCTGGTGCCCACCCGACTTGTTTCCCACTGTCGCCTCTTATGAGACCCACAGGACGATATGTGGTTATTCTTACACCGCGAAGTTTGAAATGTAACTATTTAGACATCATTCAAAAAGGAAAAGCAGACTTCAAAGAACTAAAAAAAACCGCATAATAGTTATAAGTGGGGACTTTAATTTTTCGTACACAATTTTTAGCACCTTTCAGCTTTTATTTCTTATCAATAGTTAATTAAGTTTAATTTTCGTTGTGAAAAATGATTGGTATTTTTAAAAAGTCCTCTAAATCCTATTAAAATTCCACTGCTAAACATCGGCCTCTCCTATAGTCGGAGTTAGACCACATTTTCTGTTCGTTAAGAAGAATCTTGGCTATGACAGTGTATGGATATAAGAGTAGAGGGAAGGGTAAAAAAGATGAATGGACTACATTGGTGATGATATGCTTAAGAAAGGAGTGAGTAAAGAGGTGACGGCTTATAGAGGAGAATGGAAGAGCTTCCTCTTCCTATGCCGACACTAAATGATTGTCGACGTCGAAATCACAGCATTTTGAAACTTTTTCTTCTTTTTCCCGTTCCCGTCTCTACCGGGAGAATATTTTAAGTCTGACGTAAATGAGATGCCAACCCGCTTACCAAGCGTGGCACCTACTGCAAAAATTTCCCCCTATGGGGGAGGCCTATCTCTAACAGTCGACTTTAATAAGCTTACGGTATCGGTTATGGTAAATGAGACGGTAAACCGCTATTTATAATACGCCACAAGATTTAATGTTCTTTTTCCCATGGAAGTATCTTACGAAACTTGCGGGACGAAAAGGGGGGAACAGATTTTCTTATACCGCTTCCACAGGGCAAAAAAATTTCTTATAGGTCTTAAGAGAATATCCCATCTGTTTACTAGCTACACTGTTTGCTGTTTGTCCTATTGATACACTAGAAAAAGTTGATGGTATGTACACACAATAATGTATGATCTGAGCTGGGTTCGGCTGGGTTCGGATGGGTTCGGCTGGATTCGGCTGGGTTCGGCTGGGTTCGGCTGGGTTCGGCTGGGTTCGGCTGGGTTCGGCTGGGTTCGGTTGGGTTCGGCTGGGTTCGGCTGGGTTCGGCTGGGTTCGGCTGGGTTCGGCTGGGTTCGGCTGGGTTCGGCTGGGTTCGGCTGGGTTCGGCTGGGTTCAGCTGAGTTATAGGGTGTACTATAATTTCTATGGCCTTATTAGACACTGAGTAACGCAACCATAGTGCAATCTATTCCTATGTTAACGCCATCTAACGAATTAGAACTAAAACTTTTTTAAATAACAAATGTCGTTTGTAATTTGGAGCCAATAAATGAAAACAAACCACAACCGTGATGGGCAGCAGCAACTTCCTAATAAAAATACTGTGGTCGCCAACTCGCCTGCCAAGCGTGCCGACTATGGTAAAAATCTACCATACGAAGCAATCTATGGGAAGGATTAAGCAGTAGATTTTTGATAGACTATATACATGAATAAAATTTTCGACTCTAAGTGAATGCTGCTTTCCATACATACCAGAATATATTGATCAAGTATCAAAATGCAGATGTGTTGTATATCTAAAGGCTTAAGTGGGATGCATCGTTAGCAATAATAAGTGAATTAAAAAAAAAGTTAAGTATAAATTTTATTTACTATATCCCTTTTTTTAACATTCTTACATTGTCATCCCATTTTGAGTTTGAGTTTAAAATTTCAAGTCCCTAGGTCATCGGGTAGTTAGTTTAAAAATCAATTAAAAAATCCGACCCGAACAGACGTACACGCAAGCGAGTTAATAAATACGTAGTAAACAGATTCGAAGATGTCTCCGGTTGTAATTATTCAGAATACAAAATAAAGCTCAGATCAGATGCTGCAGCCTTAATAAAGACAACAAATAGAATATAATAATTTTTATTCAATATAGATTATATGAATACTCATTGAATGTCGTTTAAGCTTTACCACTGGATCGGAAAAACCTCTGTCCTGGGAAAAACCAGCAAGAAACCTAGCGGGACATTTTAAGCATAATTTACAATATATAACATTTTATACAATTAGTACGAAAACATTTCAACAAGCGTAGATCAATAACGTCGACACCTGAAAATAAGCCACGTTTAAAATATACGTTGTATATTTTTTTCATTATACGAGTATTAGAATTATATATAAGTATAAATAAAATAATGATGGGTCTGGCACAATAACGCCTCGCAGGCACAATGATGTTTGTAAGTATTTTCACGATGCCTATTTTTCTTTGCTTGAACCATTTATATAAGCTTCAATACGCGTAACGTAATATTATAACTATTTTAATGATGACAAGATATGAATTTAAATAGAAAATCATAATTTTATGTAATCCGTGGTTCAAGAAGAACTTTGCTTTGACAGGCTTCTGGCGAGTCTTAGAGAAGTGTCGACTACACGAAAAAAAACCGCTATTACACAGAAAATTAGCATCTAATTACAGAACGATATAACTGTGAGTTGTATCACCATTTATTTTCAATAATAAAAATTTAATGAAAGAAACAAAGAAACGAAATGATTTATTCGTAGCAACAACACAGTGTACTGATGAGAAAAATTCAAGTAAAAAATCCCTTTAAACACTTTGCTGTATTGTAGCTACGAAAAGGTCACGTTACGAAATCGCTACGAAATCGCTACGAAAACCACAGCCTAATCTATACAAATAAATAAAAATGAAGTGTCTGTTTGTAATATTAAAATAACAGCTTTCTACTAAATGCATGTGAAAGTATATACGATACTTATAACAAAAACATAATTTTTAAGATTTTTATCTTTCTGTCTGTCTGTCTGTTTGTTCCGGCTAATCTCCGAAACGGCTAGACCGATTTCGAGTGGACTTTCACTGGCAGATAGCTGATGTTATAAGGAGTAACTTAGGCTACTTATATTTGAGAAAAAGAATTAGGGTCCCACGCAACATAATTAAAACCCTTAATTACACGCGGGCGAAATCACGGGGAACAGCTAGTTCTTTCATAAAGTTTTAAATAGTTTTTCTTTATTTTGTCTTATCTCTCGTTATTAAACGTTGATCTGTCATTTTCCATTTAACGAGCTAAAACATGAATAAAATTTTCGACTCAGATAATTTTCTAAAAGAGAGATTAAAATATAATCGTAGGTTTTAAGTCTATCGTTACTTTAAAGTAGGTTATACCTGTCAAATGTCTTATTTATATACTTTTGAGTGATCTAAAAAATATCACAAGCTCAAATATCGTTTCTTATCTTTCCGTCCTTATAAGTGGATTGTTTGAAGTGAAAACTTCTCTAGATACGTTGGGTTTTTTTTTAATAGAAGAGTGGGCAAACGAGCATGCGGCTCACCTGATGGTAAGTGACTACTTCCGCCCATGAGCAACCGCAACACCAGGGGAATTGCAGATGCGTTGCCGGCCTTTTAAAAAGGAGTGGGCTCTGTTCTTGAAGGTCCCTAAGTCGTGTCGATCCGGAAAAATCGCTGGTGGTTAACTATTCCACAAGGAAGTTGTACAAGGAAGAAAACATCTTCTAAATCGCACAGTGGTAGACCGCCAATCATCCAGATGGTGTGGATGGTATCGAGAGTTCTGCCGCGATGTGCATTCGTGAAATTTGGTGGCTGGGGTTAATCCGAACAATTCCTCAGAGCACTCCCCGTTGTAAATGCGAAAGAAAATGCAAAGAGTTGCAACATCTCTTCGCAGCGCCAATGAGTCGAGCCGATCGGAAAGGACTCGGTCGTCGACGATTCGAGCCGCTCTGCGCTGGATGCGGTCAAGTGGAAGGAGCTGGCACTGGGGAGCCCCAGCCCCAAAGATGGGAACAGTATTCCATGTGAGGAAGAACCTGCGCCTTATAAAGTTGCAGGCGTTGTGCCGGCATGAAATACTGTCCCGCTCTGCTGGGCACGCCAAACTGTTTAGAGGCCAATTTGGCCTTCTCTTCCAAGTGACCACGAAATTGCACGTCACTCGATATGGCGACGCCGAGGATTCCGATACTGGCTGAGGCAATAAGGGGAGAACTTTGAAACTGAGGAGATACGACAAAGGGGTTCTTTTTAGCGGTAAACGCGCAAACTTGTGTCTTCTGAGGATTAAACTGGACTAGATTTAGTCGCCCCCAATCCGAGACTTTGTCCAGCAAAGACTCGACTTCAGACACAAATTTGTTCCAGTACTTGGCAAAGTTTTCCCGAGAAATATTGGCACGGCTGGTATATAGAGCATCACCAGTGCTGTCATCCGCATAGCAATGAATGCTACCGGTTCGCAACATATCATTGATATGCAGAAGAAACAGCGTTGGTGTTAGCACGCAGCCTTGTGGAACACCAACATTAATAGGCTTGTATTCGGAGCATGCACCGTCTACAACAACCTTGATGCTCCAATCTGCAAGAAAGCTGGTGATCCAATGGCACAATTTCTCGGGAAGCCCATAGGAAGGGAGCTTCGAAAGAAGCGCTTTGTACCAAACCCGATCGAAGGCCTTCGCAATGTCCAAACTAACGGCCAATGCCTCCCCCTTGGACTCTACTGCCTCCGCCCATCTATGAGTCAAGTAGAACAGAAGATCACCAGCTGATCGACCCCTACGAACACCGTATTGGCGGTCACTGATCAGCTGGTGATCCTCAAGGTACCGCATGAGGTGGCAGTTTATAACGGATTCCATTATTTTGGAGAACAAGGGGGTGATGGCGATTGGCCTGTAGTTGGACGGGTCTGAGTGGTCGCCTTTTTTAGGAATCGGGTGGACAAAAGCTGTCTTCCATGGTTTCGGGACTACGCCTAGGGAGTAGGCGTAGGACGATGATGTCACGTGACAAACATATTAAAATGAACATACAGCCGATTTGAGAACGTCTTTCTAAAACGAATGCGCCAATAGTTATTTGCCCAGCGTACCGTACAGGCGGCTAATGGGATATTAGGTTCGTGATTGTGTGAGGAATGGAGTAGCCACTAATCACTTCCATTACAAGCCATACTTTTTGCCTAAGTGTTGTCTGTGTAGCTTACTGCTCTTTTGGACTCTCCCTACCCACTCGGCGATAACAAGCGTGACGCTATTTATGTATTAATTTAAATTTAACCTAAATTTTGACGTTCATAGACATAAACAAGTTTAAAATAACTTATAATTCCGATAAGCTTTTTTTTTGTAGAATAAGGATGACAAACGAGCACACGGTCTACCTACCTCATACTATCAGGTAGGTGGACCGTTACTAAAGCGGATGCTATGGCAAATAGAAATAGATATCTCGATGACTTATCAAAATGCAGATGTGTTGTCACATGAGGACTAAGATCGAATGCATCGTTTCCAGTAAAAAGGGTCTCCCGTACTCTACACTAACCATACGAAACATAGCAGCGTTAAGATGTTATTTTACGCTGATATTCTGTGAGAGCGTGTTCCTTATTCGGTCGAGCCGACCCATTCGTGCTACAACTATTCTACGAACATATTTGCAGCACGGCTCTACCACGTAATGTACGAGTAATATAAGTAAAATATCGGAGACTTTGCTCATATTATATTGCATAGTTGTAGCACCTTGTCACAATAAATTTGGTGCGTGCTTATAATCGGATCTCCATTACTCCGGAAGATATGCCAAAACAGTCATTGCAACATCATTCCTCTGTTCGAGTTATTTATACGAGTTTTAGACTATACCACTCCAGTAAAATGTTTCAGCGGTTCATCGACGTTATATTGCTTCCAATGCCTATAGTATTAAGATTTTGGTACGGACTGTAAAACTATTTTTGTCCTGGTGTCGAATCCGTCATTCGACAAATTTTGTGGACCACTATTAGCACAAACATTTCCATGCTTAGTAAAGGTTTACGGGAGTTTACTGTTAACAGTATTGACTATATTATTTTGAAGGAAAATCGTTAAAACATCGGAAGAAGGAAATTAAAGGAGTTATGATAATTATAGGCATTATGAGCAACAGTAACATTGTTCTAGCGTATAATCTGTGCTCTGTTCTGCTTCTGTTCAAACAATTAATTCATGTTAAATTAATGATGTAGCAATGATGTACCACTACCTCTGTAGTGAGGTGGCAGCGTAAGAGGATCCATCACCCGACTATGGACAATGCCAGAAAAACCTTACGGCTTCCGATAATTGGCGATATTACCACCCCGTTTAGGCCAGGCGTAAAATATACAATACCAGGCGTAAAGGTAATGGGCAGCAATCTCAATGATGTAATGTAAAACAGTACTGCGTTCGGCAATCTACCTGCCAAGCCTACAGGCACATGTCCAACAGCTGGTTTTTGCGAGCTAATGATAATGAAGACGTCTAACAAAGCTATGTTTACGACGACATCTCTTTCTGTAATAAAATAATTTCTATATTTTATTTGAGGGAAATGGCTCATGGCCGTTATTCCTTGGAAGATTTCTGAGGAGTGAATTAAAACTAATTATAAACTGCAATTATACTGATACGATTTCTTCACTATGATTTCCTTTACAGCTAAATACAACGTAAATCAGTAAGCCAATAAATTTGAGCTCCGGGCGAGTTATTACGACAAGATATAAAAAATATTGTTGCATGGATTTTAAAACTTCCATAGTCTGCTATACGTCGAAATGCTTAAATTCCGATCATTTAATTAAACGTTTATGACAAAGACAGAACACAAAGCAAAATCAAATTCTATTGTTAGGTCAGCTATAGCCATGCACTGTGATATCTACGTTGACAAAGAAAGATGTACAAAGGGCGTTTTCGCGCAATGAATACTACATACAAAGGTGCATAGCTATCGAAATATTAGTTCTGGAATTATTAGTGGCTGCAGAATTCTACTAATAAACTAATATCAAATTCCTCTGCATAGTTTCGGAGCGGAATATTTCAGGTACGTCACTTATTTTACTGAATCAAAAGCGATATTCGCGTAATTTGTTTTAAAACTTTTGTTTAAATAGCGATGCCTGCAATTTCTAATGAAGTAAAAAGAGTTAACGAAACTATTATGCAAAAATATATAATAATAAACACAAAATAAATTTTAAACTAACTTTATACCCGGTTTGGCTTTACCACGTAAAAAGTTTGTTTAGATAAGTTCGTAAGTTAGTTTAGCAAAAAAAATAATATTGTCAGTCTAACAAAAAACCGGAGACCAGTTTTACTCGTAAGGTGACATTCAGTCTTATTCCTCAGTCATCCCGAATATAAATATTGTCTGTTAGGAACATCATCTACTTAGTACAATCAAGTGAACTGTGAAAGGAACAAAGAAAACTTTATTTGACAGCACAAAGAAAAAAATTACCAGAAAATTTGTGTGAAGTCGTATTAGGTCCCTATTTCAGCCAACCTCTGCTGTACTAAATAACTGCAGCGCTGATTTTCAAATAGAGCCCAATATTGACTTCACGGACGGACATACATTACTTGAAACTAAAATAAAAAAATTCAGAGAAGTGGTGTACTTGTGCGGGGCCTAATTTGTATATAAAGGTTAAACAGAAACGCGTCAAAAATTACTTGTTTTTATTAAATGAGTCGCATTAAATTATATATATTTGTATTACGTAATATAATAATGATTTACAGACCAACATCGAGAAACAGCGTCAAAGTGGCAAGATGTAGCTTTTATGACAAATATTCCGCACTACGGAAGACGTCCGCAAATGAACGTGACATTTACAGGCGGAAGAAGAAAAAGTAATATGTCATGCTGACGAACACTTTCAAAATCCAAAGCAGCAATTAAATATTCGAAAACCTTTTTCCGTTTGGACTATTATTGTTAATCACGTTATAGTAGCAAATGCTACTACGTATTATCTCGGAGAGAAGGGATTAACAAAATGATGTACATTTTCGGGATATCCAAAAGATCAATCTTGACAATAAATAATTATCCTTTATAGCCATCTTCATATATTTTCTAGTGATATTTATGCAAATAATGATATTATATTTGTATTGGATAATTGATATCTTTTTACTAAGATATTTATTCCGGAGTTTTTTTTGCAAACAAAAGGACTTTCCTTATGTTATTGTTGTTTTTTTTTTTAATTTTAGCAGTTATTAAGAAGACGCTGCCCATCATCTCCTTTTTGGATCCTTCTGTCGCCTCTTGCGACACCAACAGGATAATATGGGTTAGTGGATATTCCTACACCACCACTACATGGTTGATTTTTGTTATCGAATCTTAATACCTAATTAGCCAATAAATATTTTTATACGTGATAGAGTCATGCTGCAGCTATATTAGTAGTATAGTTGTAGCACGAATGGGTCGCCTCGACTGGGGAAGGACCATGGTCTCACATAATACCAGCGTAAAATAGCAGTTTAACACTACTGTGTTTCGTATGGTGAGTGTAGAGAACCGGAGTAATTTTTTACTGGGAAAGAGGCATTCCATTTTAGTCCTCACGGGTGACAACGCATCTGCATTTTGATTCGTAGTCGAGGATAGATGTAGATGTCTATGGGCCACAGCAACCACTTAACATCAGGTGGACTGTGTGCTCGTTTGTCACCCTATCATATAAAAAAAATAGTCACTTGCTAAAATTGGATCTCTCCCACAGTACTGTTAGTAATATCCGCCTAGCTGGCAGACTAATTGACGATCGCCGACCTAGACATTTCTTTGCCACTGCTATTGTTGCCGCTTATTAGGTATTTCACACCTGGTTATTTTTTTTAAAATGATTATAATTTCATGTAACGCAGAGACCAAAAGACAAAGTGAATAAATCCTGTGTTTATTTTGAGCATTAGTTGACTCTTACGATAACCATGGGACAAAATGCCTCATGGGTTATCTATTTCTGCTATCACATTCCATTTAATCACGGAACCGAAACAAAGCCAATCGGCGGGTTATGCTCGGAATTTCTTTCCGAAATAAAATCCCTTTCTATAATCTCTTTATAATATGCGTTATGTATTTTTAATTTCTTTATATAAGTAATCATTGTCTCCAAAAATCTTAATGTGTGACTGATAAGATATTGACCTATTTAAAAATAAATGATTATTATTTTTTCGTATTTTCTTTTTGCTAAACGTTCCTTGCTTGAATAATGCATCAGAAAAAAAAACATTGGACTTTACCACATAAAAATCACATCAGACATGAGTAGATACTAGATATGGACCATAGAGTGAGTCAGTCTTTCTTTATTTGCCATTATTTGCTTTGTCCCGGTCTGTATTTTATTTTCTTAGAAGTTATCGCTTCAGTTGAAATACACCAGAAAAAGTTGTAAAATTGATAAAGCCTACATAATACTATATTTACTACAGCAGAGTACAGATCTCTTCTTATTATTACAGGAAGGATTTTTGTGTAGGGAAAATTCCTTCATGCTTGCTCCAATGTTTTTGGCTGGTTTTTCATGCCCTTGACATTTTTTCATTTTCCGTAAGTACAACTTGCAAGCATTACAGTTAAAATTGCAATCAACAAATTCAATGCCGACGAGGATCGAACTCGGTCTGTTAACATACCTAACAAATATGAGGTGTACACTTATTTGTTGAGATACCATGGATCTAAAATAAATCTCAAGATTTAATTAACGTAAGTAAAACAAAAAGTATCGCATAGCAAAATTATACATTGTATCAGTGAGACTTCGAGCTTGATATATTTTTTGGAGTCGATATTTCACTAAATTACGACTATCTAGATATTTTAACACTACTACATAGGTCACCATAACACGTGTCACCCATAATACCGTGTACCGAATAATCGTGTACCGAAGAGACGTCATTATCATCGTGTTAATTTTACACTAAAATAAATAGCAACAATTGCTTTTTTTTAATCTACAAAGCGCGCAAGAACCAAAAGTAGTAACGGTTACAACGCAAATACGCAACAGTTATTTAATCCAAAAGCTTGAGATAACCTTGCCCTTGTATATTTGGGGTCTTGTCGACTGGAACCTACCCAAACGCTCACTAAGTAGGTCGAGTTCACCGACGACAAAATCGATCCGACATACCTTGATTTATTTATTTAGGTCATTCGAGATGCATCTATCCTTAGGAAACTTTTGATGTTTTGATAGAATCAGGCGTTACTTTTCGGAAATCCATTATAATGGGGTGGTGCTGGAAGTGTTAGTGCTGGGATTGACGGCGACGTGTATAGTGCGCACGATTGAGGGAGGGTGAGAGGTCCCCTTAAAACTGTGCAGGACACATCATTTTCTTTCTTTACGCGGAATTAAGCAAATTAGTTTATAACAACCCCATTTTGATGTTTTGATGTTTAGAATACAAATACAAATAGAAATGATGAAATATTATTATAATTTTCATCATCACAGCCTATCAAATGTCATGAACACAAACCTCCTTCATAGAATGCCTTATATGAGGGGGATATTTGTTAAAGTTGTCACGCTTGACAGGCGGCATGATAACCGCAGTTTCAAATTGTTTTGAGTTGTTATAACAAATGCTGCTACCCATCTCTTGTTTTATTTCATTTTGTCGTTTGGTTTAGTGGATATTCTTACACCGCCACTACCCGGTTATTTCAATAATATTCAAAATTAAGTATGCCGAGGGGCTTTTTTGTTCGGCCGTAAAACATTTGGAATACTACAAAATTATTAATATATTTTTTATTACTTAGTAGACGAACAAGCAATGTGAACTTTTTTAAGTTGGGAGATCCTCATAAGTGCTTCCTAATGAGATGTCGTGACGGTGTCACACCAGGCTTCTAGCCCATGGTATTCCCACTCCACTCAAAAACGTCCTGTATCAGAGCTACAAAATCATATTTAAACACGCATAAGGTCCATAAGGGTTGCCATTGACGAGTTCAGTTTTTTCGTAAACTACCAGACGTGAACCACTACCACATAGGGTACCATTATGTAAGCAACAAGACCGTTCCGAAAATATGGCAACTTTAAGATGCTTTTGAAAATTGAAGTTAGTAACTAAAGCATAAGAATATTTAATACTTATATCATTCCGTGGGTGTCATGTCGTAAGAGACAACAGAACGAAACTGAAGAGGAAATGGGCAGCAGCACCTTCTTGATAACAACTGAAAATAACAAAACACTGCGGTCGCCAAGCCGACTATCGAGCGTGGCTACTATCGCGAAATCTCCACACGACATAATTCTATGGCAGAGGTCTTTGTTCAGCGATGAACTTTTTATAGGCTGTATTGAATGAAAGTGTAATGAGCATTTTTTATTATTTACCTAATACATCAACTCAAATAACTCATTGAGTAACGCTGTTTATTTAATCGTTATTTGATTTCACGCCGTTTTAAACTTCATTAAAGGTATTATATAGTGGAGCCCTGCACCCGGGCCTTTATAGAACTCACTTTATGCCCGGGTAGTTGCCTGTTGATACGATTCGGTGCAGTTTACACGATTCTCTATGTCTGTGTAGCAGGGAGCTTACGAGCGCGCCTGTGTGTGTATCGCTTTATATCGAAATGTAATTTTGAAAAGCTGCATGATGGAAATAGGAACTGTCTTTATAAATTTAACTACAGAAATCTCAGATGAAATGGATACTACCTAAATTGAAATAATTATTTTCTAAATAGATTTTATGCGGACGCTACTAGGTACTATTAAAATATTTAACTCAACTAAAATATATTAGTGGAACTTTAAAATATAAAGAATTTTGTATGTGTGATATAAAGCAAATGAATTACTGAATATAAAGCTGAAAAATAATTACTAGATTATTATACTTTTAATTTATTTATTATAATATAAGTATAATTAAATTTATAACAATAAAGCTTATCCACCAAATAACCTTATCTACTTACTATATATTTCTAACTTTACTAAGTATTAGTGGATGAGTAGGCAACAAATCACCAATTTTAATTTATTCAGTTTTCTCAATTTTATACCGAAGTTTACCTGTATTGTCTTTGTTTTACTTTTCTTCAGTAGGTTTTTAATGTGTGTAATAAAAACCTCAATTCTTATAATATTAATTTTTCTCCGGATATAATCAATTTCCGATCTGACAACACATTAAATATACATTATATGCGAACGCGCTTCGTTCGCCTATAATTTTAGCACCGGTAGTTTAATAATTCAATTACAATTTATGAAAGCATTTCTAAACCGTATATTTTTTATTATTGGTACTTTTGGTCATACAAAAATCTCATTAAAAATGTCTGAATTTTTATATTAAAACATTTTTTTTTATTTTTTGATCCTATCATTTTACCTTTCAATGATTAAAAAACCACCGAATGCACAGTTATACCTCTATGCAAATTTAAATGCTTCGGGGGACGACAAAATTGGAAAATCGAAGCGACGATCCTAAAATGTCAATTTCAGTGTTGAATTTGTACCGCAGATATCTAATGAAACCGTTTCTCCATAAAGCATCTGATCAAACAAAATACAGACTATAGAGTATGTATATACTGTTGCCCATGTTGAAAAGCCAGGCCAGATGTTTTATTTTTTAGAATAAGGGTAATTAATCAGCACACAGGAGCGCCACCTAATGGTAAATGGATGTTGTGGTCCATAAAAATATCTACATCAATCCCCTATTAAGGACCAAAATGCAGATGCGTTGCCACCCCTGAGGACTAAGATGAGATAACTTGTTTCCAGTAAAAACGGTCTCCGGCTCTCTACACTCACCATACGAAACAAAGCAGCATTGAGCTGCTATTTTACGCTGTTATTCTGTGAGAGCGTGGTCCTTTCCTGATCGAGAATATGTTGTTAGTGGTAACATTTGGGTCTGAAACTTTGTCCTTCGTGGTTTCTCTGCGAGATAGACTTCAAAATGAGAATATCTTCAGTAAAGCCGGAGTAACCGTCATAGGCTAACGAAACAGTGGGCTGGAGTGTGGAGTTGCCAGCCAATAGCTCTTAGAACCATATTATAGCCGATGGAGTGGCTGCTTCGTGCTGGTAAGCGAACTTGGTAAGAGAGTGCAGGAAGTTCATGGATGCAAGTGCCTCAGGAACTGTGTGACATTCCTTGGGAAAGGCTTATGTACAGCATGATGTCTATAAACAATCTAACAACACAAACGTCTATGGAAATAGATCACCACTGGCAACTGGTTTACGTCGAAGACGTGATATTTCTCTAGTAACCGTATAAAAAATCTTTAGAGCATTCAGCGAACTATGGAGAGGATTGTACTCTCAGTTTCACTGCGTGATATAATCTATAACGAAGATGCATAACAGAGTGTAGGACCTAGATATCGCGATAAAGCTGGAGCTCTGAGGCGCATCCAAACTGTTGTCATAGCAACGCCCGGGGCTTGCTTGCAGACCGGATGCTTAGGGTGGACTCTTGTTAGATGGTGGTCTGGTGTAATGTACGGCTCACATCACCAAGATGTATATATATTAAAATCTACATATGAAACCTTCACAAAGGTTAAAGTAGAAAATTAACTTATGGAAATAATTATATGTTGCTTTCGACATTGTATAGTCATAAAAGCTTGTTAGTGTGACCTCTTTGTTGATTTCGACTATTATGAGAGCTTACGTTCAAATATTGTGTACTAGATAACTACTATACTAAATTATAGCTCATTTAAATGGTTTATTATTAACATAATAATATAATTATACATAAATAAAACAAGCTGTTTCTATAAAATATATATATAAATAAATATATATATATATATATATATATATATATATATATATATATATATATATATATATATATATATATGAATAATTGTACAAAATTATGGTAAACTCTTAAAAAACTTAAGGTATGACCTTACGAACAGAGATTATTACACTTTCTCAATAGTTTTATAACTATTCATATTAATTTTGCACAATGCTGTAGATAGTCCAGACATATTAGAGATGATATTTTACAATATGATTAAATTATTCCTCTTCCCTTTAACATAACCTTTAGTGGAAAACGAACAAGATCTTGTCGTCATTCATTCATTTATTTGTAAGGAAGGATCGATCGCTACTACAAATAATTTACCTGTCTCAAATGCCGACACAGCACTGATGAATGTTTTCGACACAAGTCCTTTCTGTTTTTTCCAAAGAATCAATTTTTGTCAGATCATTTGTAATTCTTTCCTAGAATTCTGCAAGGATCACATGAACCCTACGAATGACGAAAGTATTTACCGTTTTTTTTCTGAAAAATACTTTATGTTTTTGAAACCTGAATTGGTAACTACATAACATAATATAAAAAAATTATTTGCCTTGTTTTATATAAGGTAAGGTAATTTAAAATATTGTTACAAATAAAATCTTAAAACACACGTTGATAAAAAATGGCATGTAAAGTATCGTAGCATTCTCGACTCAGCCTTCTCCCTTCTAGCTACAGCCATCAACATCTCAAAGGAAATTCTAAGTTAAATATAAAGACTAAGGATATGCACACAAAAGGGATTTATAAAGCATAGAGCGCTTGGGCAAAATATCTTTCTTTTAAGAAACTTAAGGTGCTTTATTTTAAACTAGCAACCCATCCATACGCCTCAGCTCCGCCTGAATTAATTAAAGAACTTTAATCATTTTTTATTGCGGTTTTTGTAAAGAATCATGTGTGTCGAATAATAAATGACCTAGATCCCTCCTAGTATCGCTCTCTGTCCGTCATATTTTTTCATCACAATGGGTTCAGTCAATCCGAAGATCAGCTTGGACAGGTGGACAGACAGAATAACAAATTTATTAAATACCCCCCAGAGCTTAATAGAAGCCAATATATTAATATTACATGTAGACACTTCAATTTTATTTATGGGTATAGATATAGATTTACTTTTTTCATGTCAAAGCGTTAAAAAAGACAATTCAAAACTGATGTCGGGAAAAATCGATCATTGCTTATAGCGGGCGATGCTCACAGGCGGGGCTTTAGAAAGGTATGGTAGGCATATATAATATTAGCATTTACGTAGTATAGACACCATGGGGCAGCGTTTAGGTTTTTTTTTTTTAATTTCATATTACTTTAACTCACTTCTAAAAAGGAAGAAATTATCAATTTCCTTTTCAATATAATAAATCTTACACGACATCTATGAAGTCAGACAATCGATTTCACCAATTTTTGTTTACCCGTTGACTAAATATAGTGAAATAAAGAGAATAAAGTGTCTCTATTTTAATTACGTAAAGATAATCTAGGGGAACTTATAGTAAGGCTTATGTTAATGCAATACGATTTGAGGTAAATTTATTTTGAAAAAACCGGATGGATTTCTGAATAAATAAAATTAAAAAGTAAATACTTCCACTGTTACCATTAACGTTATATACCTTTACAGCCTATTGAAGTCCATTGCTGAACATAGGCCTCCCCCATAGAGTGCCTCATAGGGGTGTCGACAACCGCAGTTGCAACATGAACGTTTAGAAAGTTTTAAGAGTCTCATATTCTCTACACCTGTCATATGAATCACAGCAGCTTTGCGCTGTTATTTTACGTTGGTATTCTGTAAGAGCGTGGTCCTTCACCGGTTGAGTCAACCCATCCGACTGCACCGAACCATAGCCTTGTCAAATAAATTCCTGAATTCAATTATCCCTCTTTGTGAAAAAATTAAAATGAACTCCGCGCGTATAAAACAAACATGTTCTTCACAGTGAAACTTTTACTTCGTAAGTAAAAGAACGATTCATCCAAAACTGTGCACAGCAGATTACTTCACAAATTGTTTGTGCAGAACTCATGTGTAAATTTCTGCTTCAGCAAACAAAGTTATGCGTAACTTTTATGAGCATACTTTGCAGCGTGAATTGAAAATGTTCATCCTGAGAACGTTTTGCCTTCAGTCGTTAACATATAATGTATTATTGATTTAGTTAGTGAATGAACACTACACGTTAAATGAAACTAATTTTACGGATTTCAATCGCGTTGAACTTTTTTTTAATGCCCGACGTTTCGGGTGCTTTATAGCATCCATGGTCACCGGGGCGGGGGAACTTGAGGTGTTTGACGCCCCGATGTCATAGTTAGCCCGGCTACCTTCAGTTTTTGAAGTCTTGGCATATTGTGCAGTCTATTTAAACCGAAGTGTAAGGTGAGGCCCGAACTGAAAACCACACAACACTATCTATTTTCTGTGATGTTTGCTCTGTTCGCCTATGCGGCGCCTCACCTTGTGTTTGTCCCATTTGGTGTGGGTGTAGTATCAGTGTTTGATATGCTTGCTACGTTTGGGTCGTCGGGGTCGAGCGAGAACACAACATTACTCCCAGCTAAAGACTGTTTGCGTGAACAGAGTAACAGAACACTGTCGTAACTACACCGCGTGTAAAAGTACGTCCAAGATCGCAACAAGAGACATGGTAGCTCAGGGGTTAAGCGATCGCTGTTAATTTCATATAAAGCCAGGAACCCGGGCTTGATCTCTGCCGCTACCAATAAAATTATTTTTACCATTTTAAGCCTGTGCTTGGCTTTTTTATTTTTGTGTGCGTATACTTCCCCTTGCAAAAAATGACAGACAGTTTTGTATCGAATTCAAAAAAATATATTATGCAATTACAAAGTTACGTATTTAAAGATATAGCAGTTGTAGTAAAAAAATCCAGCTGGGTTTCTCGCTGGTTCTTCCCAGGCAGAGGTATTTTCCGAACCAGTGGTAAATTAAACTTATGAGTGACTTTCAATAAGTATTATTTATAATCTATATTGAATTAAAAATTCGTATTTCTAGTTGTGTATTTTTGAAGCTCTGCCCGTGATATAGACCAATGAATGGGAGAACATTTTATTTACTGCGAAATTACGTTTGTCTTTCAATCCGATTTACCTTTTTATTAGAGCAAAAGCTGGCTGTATTTCCTCGATAAATGAATATACTTAGCTTTTAGGCGAGAAAAGAACCAACCATCCTGTCTCCAACGGGGATGACCAGTCGCGGATACAGTTCCTTTAGAAATATTTAGCGATTATTATTAAATCCAATATTGCCAGCGTGAACATGTAGTAACGGTATGTTATATGTCATAAGCAATTTGACTCCATACAAAATAAATCGTAGACAGCAATTTCTTGCTATGATGACATTCAATGTTGCTTTGTAGAAACAAAACTATTAATTCCGACTATTTTGTTAACTATGAGGACTTGTAATGTAGGTACGAGTACTATGACGAAACAATGTAACTTAAATATTAAGTGATATCCTCGATATATTATGGAGTACAGGTGTCTTCATGTAGAAATAATATTTAATCAGTTCTGTAATATCATATTATATTTATAGAAGAAGACACCATTCACGTGTTACGGGAACACGTAACACGAACCCTGCCCCCTACCTATGCACCTACGTCATAATTACTGTATATAAGTCTCCTTCAATTTAATAAATTGTTATTCTTAACCTACATCAGTGAGTTTAATTTCTTGCATTGCTTCCCAATTCGTCGTTTGTGCGCAAAAGTCAAATATTTTTTTTTCGAAATTATGTCATAGTTCGACTTCCACGCTGACGAAACCACGGGCAAAAGCTAGTAATAAATAAATAAATAAGGGTAAAGAACATAAAAATGTTCATTAAGAACAACACAGAAAGTAGCTAAGGTTAAACAATGCATTAATACTGGCATAGATATAGTGACTGTACTTACTTCAAAACGATGTTGTTTCAAAGCTATCAAATAATCCAATGAATATGTTCTCGGGTAAACTGAATGGGGCGCACACACAAAGATTCGGCGCCCCATAATTGTACACAAACTGCATGTATACTGCTTTTTCAATAGTGAAAGGCGCTTACTGGCTGTTTTACTAGATGGTAGAATTCTTGTTTTGCCTGGGGATTCGCCTGGGTACCATTCTCTTACCTCTTATTTCTGCCGCCATACTGCAGTGATTACACAGCTGCGTTCTGGTTTGAATTGTTTTTAGAGTCAGTATAATTGTAGACTTTGACGTGCTAGAGCCTCGCTGCAGCTAAATTATGGTTGTAGCACGAACAGGTTGGCTCGATTGGGGAATAATATTATAATATTTATAAAAGTATGTAAATAAATGAAGATTCTATACATATTTATGAAATATTTGTATATCATTATATAAAATAAGTATACTTTTATATAATGTAATATTGTAAGTACCTAGTGGTGGCAGCGTGAGAGAATCTAACAACCATAAGCCATTCCATTTTAATTCTTAGGGGTGGGAAAGCATCTGCATTTTAATCCTTAGTTGACGATTGATGTATTTGTCTATGGGACACAGCATCCATTTAAAATTAGGTGGACTCTGAGCTCGTTTACCACTATAACACAAAAACTAAAATGTAGTTTCAACACTATCTTCTAATTTAATCACTAGATGGCCTGTTTTCGATAAGTGGGATCCATTAGATAACAAGTAAGAAAAAATGATGTAACTACTACAATGAATAAAAATAATGCTCGGAGCTCCATTCAACATTATATGTTATCGGAAATGTATAAAACCCAGTAATTGTATACAATTTCGAAGCTATTTAGGAAATTTATGAAATACTGTTTCCAAGATTATTTAATACACACATATCCGAGGAAATGTACACAATTTCCTAGGATTTGTATAAAATTCCGATATCGTACTAGGAAATGTATAAAAGGAATGCTTTCTGTGAACAAAACAGAATTTTTATTATGATTCTTGTTGATACAATCAGGTAAAAAACATTTCGTAAAAAAATATATTCGAATGGCTTCTTACTAATTAAGCTTCAAAAATTAACTATTTATTAATTCTTAAAGCCCATCTAGTACACAAAATACTTATATTTTCTTATAAAGCTCAAACTTTAATTTGGTAAACAGTCTGTCAATCAGCAATTCTACGTTACAACATAAAAATAACACTCTGTCTATTTTTATACTAAACTATATGCAAAGTAGCTATTTATTTTTGCAGGGTAAGCTGGAATGGCAATTGGAAGTTCTCAATAGTTTATTTTTATAACACAGATATCTTGCTGTATATATATTATGTGCCTCGTGTAATATGTTGAAAAACTCGCTGTCACTCATGCGTAGTAAAGAATGTCGCTTCTTTAACAGAAAAAATAAGCTTACTTTTCTGGCCAATGGCAAGCACATCATATCGCCGTAACAACCACCCATGTATCGCGTACCCATTGACATCTTCAATGTACTACATTTCCAAATGCTATTTAGGAAAGGTATAGATTGCCTAGGAAACGTGTCTAACATAATTTATTTCACTCATTTCCGTTTGATTTTAGGAATTATATACATGTCCCAGGAGTTGTGACGGCTCCGTGGCGCAGTGGCTTAGCAATGAGTTGCTGCGCTGGGTGCCACGGGTTCGAATCCCGCACGGAACAAGTATTTGTATGGCCTACAAATAATTGTTCCGGGTCTGGATGTTTGTCCTTGTGCAATTTGTGTTTGTAAACTGCCTCCACGATACAGGAGAAAATCCTAGTGTGGGGGTAACGTTTTAAAAAAAAAAGAAATTGTATAAAATGACGGATTACATACATTTCCGTTAACATATACATATTACAAATAAAATCAAAGTGTCAGTAATATCGAAATAATCGGTTTCTATTAACCTCGGAGGGATATTTGCATGCTTTTAAGATATACATAACTATTTTGTAAAAATTGTCTCTCTGTCTGCCCGGGCTAATCTTCGAAATGTCTGAACTGATTATGATGAACAGGTACAAGGCCTCTGTCAGTCTTGCTACCTGCGTGAAATAATTACCTTCAATCGCGAGCTGCCCCAGGGGTAGGTAGATCGCAGTCGGGGCTAGCGCGCTCCATACGATTGAATGTTAAAGTTTTTTTTAACGCTGTTTACGTAAATATTTTTTTGTAAATACTTGTTGAAATACTCGTGGAAATAGTTTTTGTTTAGTGTTTAGTATATTTAATTGTAAGATCAAATAGTTGAAAAGATTTTAATGTGATTTATGAATAATATGTATGTATATTATTATTATAATTGTTGCGGGGATGGATGCTTAATGAGCAATTAAAAGAATTCAGATATATCATTTTATGAGTCAGCGAAGGATAATGAAAGATAAATTTATTTCATTTTTTTGTTAGGTAGGTACTTATAGCGAAAAAATAATTAAGTAATAATTTAACTACAGAAGTAATACCTAAGTACTTTATTACAAAACTTAGTTGAAATTGACTTCACTACTCAAGTACCTACTTATATACCTATACTCGTCTTTAAAATATTTTAAGTTATAATAGCACAAAATACTGAAACTAAAACTTTGTTTACAAGATATTTAACTAAGTAGATTACGACCATATTTCTGTTAGGAATCGTATTTCGGGTTTATTTGTTGTTTACGCTATCTACCTATACGAACCTAGCATCGCGATTCCCGACGAATGGCCTTGCAAGTTGCATTCATTGGGGATCACAGAAACAGAACAGAACAGAACAGTAACTTTTTTATTCAATATAGATTATAAATAATACTTATTGAAAGTCACTCTTTTGTATAATTACCACTGGTTCGAAAAAAAATCTCTGTCCTGGGAAGAACCAGCAAGAAACCCAGCGGGACTTTTTTTTTAAATAACAGCTTACAATCATGTATGTTACACAAATTAACAACACAACAAATTAGAAATAGCTTGGTAGCGATCACCTCATTTCCAGGGGTTATTATCATCTATAAATTCTTTGATATTATAATAACCCTTTTTATACAAACTTATTTTAATAAAGGTTTTGAACTTTGGGCAAGTCAAATTTTGTATATTTTCTGGAATTTTGTTGTAAAAGCGTATACATCGCACCAAGAATGAATTACTGACCCGATAGACTCGAGTAACTGGTACTACTAGCTTGTGTCTGTTCCTAGTATTTACAGAATGAATATCACTTATTTTTGTAAAACTACTTTTATTTTTGTGTACGTACATTACATTTTCATAAATGAATTGAGAGGCCAAAGTTAATATATTAATTTCCTTAAATTTTTGTCGCAGCGACTCTTTAGGCTTTAAATCATAAATTGCTCTTATGGCCCTCTTCTGTAAAACAAATATAATTTCAGTGTCAGCTGCGTGTCCCCATAGCAAAATACCATACGACATTATGCTATAGAAATAGCTAATGTAAACTAGTCTAGCTGTTTCAAAACTAGTTAGAATTCTAATCTTTTTTACGGCATGTGCTGCAGAACTAAGTCTGCTTGCTAGTTTTGATATATGGGGGCTCCATTGAAGCTTCGCGTCTAGTGTGATTCCAAGAAAAATGGTGGTATCTACAAGACTGAGTTTCTCCCCATTTAAAATTACATTAGTATTTAATTGTTTGACATTTGGAGTCATGAATTTCATACATTTCGTTTTAGTGCCACTTAAATGCAAATTATTAACATTGAACCAATTTACTAATTTAGATATAGCATTATTTACTTCGTCATATTTTAGCAATTGTCGACTTAATTTGAAAATTAAAGAAGTGTCATCTGCAAATAATACTATATCATGGTTATCTTCTACTATGTAAGGTAAGTCATTAATGTATACAAGAAACAGAAAGGGGCCGAGAATTGAGTCTTCAGGCACGCCCATTTGTACCATCGACCCGGAAGAACTCATACTGTTAATGACAACTTTTTGCATTCTCTTACTTAAATATGAAATAATTAATTTAAGAGCATCACTTCTTACACCGTAGTGTTGAAGTTTCCTGATTAATGTTTCATGGTGATCACAATCGAAGGCTTTGGATTTTACATAGTAGATAATATTACAGAATTCACATAGTAGATAATATTATGGTCAATTATAGTCAGCATAGGTGCTTTATTTAAGTAACTTACCATTTTACAATGTATTTTTTTACTCTTTATTAACAGCCCTTAGCAACCACGGAAAGTCCGTTATGACGTAGTAAGGAGAAAAGATGCAAAGTAATACGGACCCTCGCGCGCAGCGATAAAGTTTTATTTAGTTTGCGTGCGCGATTTATCTAATTAATAATAATTATGCTTCACAGCTTCCTTCTAGCGACTTATGTTAATTTATTGTAGCTCCACCTTCAAGCTTCCAGCCTTCCACGGTATTTAAAGGGTGAAAAATAATAATTTAATGGCAACACTGTCAGACGCCACTCGCTCCTGCATATCCCGTGGTACTCGCTTCATTCGACATTTCCGTGCTCAAGCCTTCGCACATACGTTTTCGCATCACTCCTGCTCAGTAAAGATTGTTATAATTTTTATTATAATGGAAAACAAAAGAAAAGTGTAAAAATATAAAAATTCTAAAGAAGATAAGGAAACTTGAGAAGAAACTATCACAAAAGAAGCGTGTTTTACGTCTACCGTCTAGTGCGAGTGACGAAGATTGGAGTAAGCGTCTACATGTTTATACTTAAATTAATTTGTAAAATCTATAATTATGTGATGCGAGGAACTATTAGGGTTCTCTCTGTCATTTTGTGGAGAAATTGTACATAATACAAAAAATATGATGCGAGGAACTATTAGTGTTCTCTCTGTCATTTTAAGGAGAAATTGTACATAATACAAAAATATGATGTGAGGAACTATTATGGTTCTCTCTGTCATTTTATGGAGAAATTGTACATAACATTAAAAAAATATGTGATGCGAGGAACTATTAGGGTTCTCTCTGTCATTTAATCAAGAAAGATAGTGCAGAAATGTTTATATAATAATATTTTTTATTTATGGAATAAAATATATAAATTCATAAAATTATTATTATGGAAGTTGTGATGCGGGAAACCATTGGGGTTCTCTCTGTCTCGCCAAAATAAATTAATATTAACTATAAAATACTAAATGATATTTTTATGACTACCTTCTACATATTATAAAATTTGAATACATGCAGAACTAATTTAATTACTGGTGTCACCCAAACCGTAGCGGCAATGAAATAAATAACGAGATGCAAGACATCACCTTTGATGACGGCATTATGGGTCAGCCTGACCACCTGCTTTCACCGAGCATGACGGCAGCAGTGCCCATTGTAACTGAAATTACCTCCGAACCAGGGTTGTCGTCTGTGCCTGACGGTCTATGTTGGTGCTATGGAGGTCGAGTTTGATGAGTCAATTTTAAGTTTGTTGGATGCTCCTCAGAGTACGATTCAATTAGCGCCACCAGTACACAAAGATATCGCATCTCGATAGCAAGACATTTTATTAAGAGGACTTAAAGAAGATACGAAGTTGAAAAAGTGATGATGTAATACCTAACAATCTTAACAGACTTATACCACCTATCTTAAACGCTGAAGTAAAAGCTGCATTACCTGATTTACTGACATAAGATAAACGTGATTTTTCCTTACAACACCCCAAATTATATTAAAGTCTTTAAGCGATGCATGTAACAGAAACAGAAATAGAAACAGAAACTTTTTTATTCAATATAGATTATAAATAATACTTATTGAAAGTCACTCATTTGTATGATTACCACTGGTTCGAAAAAAAAAACCTCTGTCCTGGGAAGAACCAGCAAGAAACCTAGATTTCTTTGTTATAGTTTTTATAATGAAACTCGTTTAAGAAGACTCTTTATTATTAATGCGATAAACATTCAGATTAGAAACGCAATTATAGACACTATACTTGATAAATATCTATTTGGAGAAAATATTAGTGACAAATTAAAGGTGGCTGAAAATATTAAGAAATGGAGTGATATTTTAAAACTAACCCATAGTCCCCCGTTTAATAAGAATAATTTTATTAGGAATCCACCTATCTATCTGCTAATTCAAATAGGAATTTAAACCAGAAGGGCCAATCTCGGAGGATTGCTGTTCGATCCGACATGGGCAAGCCGTGGCCACAGCCTCGAACAGCCCCAACCATGAAGCAAATACAAAGAGGAGACGTTGTAATTAAATTTCACTATGTAACAACGTGTGACAATTTGCGGGGTGAGGGAATGCAAAGCCCCACTTTACACTATCTACATCTACCGATAAATAGTAAAACTACTGGAATCGTTCCATATCGATGTTGAAATGTAGTTTAGCTACCTTGACGGTAGATGGCAGCCTGTCCACAAAATGATTATAAACTATAAAAGTAATATTTTGCGATTAAAATTTTTTTATGTCTGAATGCAAAACAAATTTCAGCACCTTCGTATGATTATTTTGCCAATACTGAGCTCTACGGACCTTTATATTTTTAGTTCACATGACACAAAGTGTCGCCACCTAGTGTCGAATATATTTAATTATATTTGAAAGCCGACGCAAAGAGATTTTTCTAGAACTATTTTAATAAATTAACTGTAAAATTATTTACAAATGAAATGTGATGCCATCCATAACATCAGAGCGTCTATCTGAGTAGTTTTTACATGATAAAAAAAACTTCATCCTTTTGTTCTTAATACTACGAAAATACACCGATTTGCGATTTTTTCAACACATAAGCGCGCAGGACGAATGCTGACAGTAAACTAACTAAAGCCACGCCCAGTATGATGACGTCAGGACCTACTTAGAATCACAGTGCACAGTTGCTTATGCCGTCTCCTCTTTGTATTTGCTTCATGGTCCCAACCACGGCAAACGACCATCTACCGTAGACGCAACGAGCATTACAACCCTCCAACAATCAACAACGTCGCTGAACATTGAGGTACCTACGATATGCTGGTCGCTTGTCTCACTTCTCTCAATAATGGGAGACTATCACGGGAGACCATCTCGTACTATCATGGCTGAGTGGGTACAAAATTCCTTTTATTTGTAATCCAGTGCGTCACGATATCCTACACACTATTGCAAAATCGACTGTGGAATTAATTGCTTTTAATACCTGCATTAAAAAAAAATATTACTTATCGGTGTTATTTCTGAGTCTAGTCACCAAAATTATGAATTAATTTCTAGTATGTTCGTAGTGCCAAAATCTAATGGCTAAAAGCGATTTATATTAAATCTAAAGTGTAAACACTACACAGTGTAGTACATTATACAGTTACCGTGTAAAACTGGCCACAGTTGAGCGCTTGCCTGCTGTACTACCATACGTCAGGAGTCACAGAAAAGATTGACTACATCTTGAAGCTAGCTTCTATTTAAACATTATACAAGCCGCCGAAGCCTATTAGTCCAGTTATTACCATCCATCAAGTGTAATATCCCTCTACAAGATGCAAGTTTGGTAGTGAATGTGGTCTCTTTTACATACAGCAAGCAAAAGTTACTAGAGTGTAAGGTAGTAGTATTAGAGCAAGGTGCGAGACATTTTGTATACATATGGCTTATGATAAAACTAGTCTACTATAGGAGAGACCTAGGTGGAGCAATAGACTGTTAATTGGTTGTTATAAAAAAGAAATCTACTCCAACAGTGAACAGGCTAATGCTGAATACGTGGGGAACTCATTGTGAAACTTTACGATAAAATTCAATCTTTATATATAAAAATCAATTGCTGTCTCAAAACAAATCAAATTCAGATGAAATTTGTTTGTGTGTGTTTGAGTGGATCCGTGGATGTTTTAGATTTAGAATTGGATCCTGTAGGTGACGCTGTTGTCGAGATCCATAAATCACCCATGCAAAGTCAGGGGGTATCGCTAGTCATACATCAATGCGCAGTTTAGAGGCTACGTAAAGGAACCAACTACCTCATATCATGCTGTGGATATCGTAAGAAGCAACAGAGATAAAATAAAACAGGAGTAGGGCAGCAATATCTTCCTGATAAATAAAAAAAATAAAAAACTGAGGTTGCAGTTTGAATAAATCTATTGGGGATGTACAGCAGTGGATGTTCATAACTGTAATGAAAATAAATGATAAAATTCCAATATATTGAATCAACATAAGAGAGTTATAAATCCAATGATTTGTGTTGCTCGATTACTCGAGACACCGCCCTGAGTCCCTTGCTAAAACTCTTTTAGTATTATAGTTATATTCTGCTTACGTTTTAAACATCACCCATCATATAACATCAAGAGCCTTTTGAAGCCCACTGCTAGACATAAGGCTTTTCCTTAAGTTACTTAGCACCGGGGACACTTTTAGGAGATAAATTGTCATTCAACGAATTTGTTCAGTCCACCTAACACGGCTACGTCATAAATACTTGAAACTCTGTAGAATAAGAATGATGGGTGCAACTATATTCAGCATTGGAATGCAGAGAAAGGAGGCAGATAAGGACATGATGTAGAAAGTTAAAATCAAAGCAAATTTAATAATCAATATACATATTCTTATTTCAAATATATCTACTCTCTTCTTAAAGGTCAACTGCACGTGTACGCGATTTTCCCTGCCTGGTGGCTTTAGAGACTAATGCTAGTAATGCTTTATAGATGGATTGACTCTGATTTTTTTTAAATAGAAGTACAAGCTAAAACGTCAGCCCCCCACAAACAGTCATTAAGTTGTAAGTTGTAAGTTCACCCGATGGTCTGATGCTTAGCACCTTCATACGTCCTAGAATAAGAATCAAAATGCAGGGACGTTGAACACATCTGAGAACTAAGATGAAATGTTTCGATACTAGTTAAAGGCGTCTCTGGTTCTTATTACTCATCATACACACTCATACCAAACACGGCAGCGTAATGTTGCTTTTCCACTGGTATTCACGTGACTCTACCAAGCTTTAAGTATTTCAAAGTTTTCAATAAATATTTACTATACGTAATTTGTATTTTAAATCTCATTTTTATAGGAGAGGGGGCAAACGAGCATGCAGCTCACCTGATGGTAAGTGACTACCGACGCCCATGAACAACTGCAACACCAGGGGAACCAGGGGAATTTCAGATGCGTTGCCGGTATTTTAAAAAGGAATAGGCTCTTTTCTTGAAGGCCCCTAAGTTGTATCGGTCCGGAAAAATCGCTGATGGTAATCGATTCCACAAAGAAGTTGTGCGAGGAAGAAAACATCTTCTAAATCGCACAATGGTGGACCGCCAATTATCCAGATTGCGGTATGTTAATTTAGTGATGCATAAAGTTTGATCCAGCTATATTAGTTTCTTGACACTTAAGCCCTTTAATAACTACGCAATACAACGGTGACGTGCTCCCTGTGCTGCTCTCCGTTCCACACCCTTGTGTAAAAGAGACAACCTGTAAATTTTCGTCCTGTATACGCATAGTTCCTTTTTACATGCTCAGTTTGAATGCTCGGTGATCGTCTTAACATGAGAGTGCGGTGTCCGTTCTAGGGCAGGTTTTAAATCCCAGTAATTAATTTTTGCAATGGCCTGTGTTCACTGGTGGACTAAGAACCTCTGTTAATGCGATACGGTAACCAGCCAAGTAACGGGCAACAATGGTAGCGTTGTTGGAGCGCAGGATTTCTCTTATTTGTAAGATACGAGTAGTAATGGAGCATAAGAATTCAACTAAAACACGCGTAGCCTCGAAATATTTTTTATTTTTTAACAGTCACTTATTATTATAAAAAAGAAAGGACTTACGGCAAACATCCTGTCTCTTAACAACAACATCTTAATGTATAGTACTACTGTATCATCATCATTACAGCCCTTCAGAAGTCAAAAAGTATGCCACAAAGCACGGTCCTAAGCCACCTACAACCATCGATATCCTGCATGTGTTACAAGGTTGTAACCCCATCGGTTGTCGGTTCTTTGAGCTATATGCCCGGCCTATTGCCACTTTAGCTTACTAATTAGGCTATGTCGTTTACTCTGTTTCTACTGCAGAAATCTTTATTTCTAAGTTTATCACGCAGAGAAACCTCTACCATAGCCCTCTCCATAGCACGCTGAGCGACCTTGAGCTTCCTCATACGGCAACTGTATGAAAGTGTGAAATTGATAACGGAAAATTATGCATAATAACTCGTATGTTTTACGTGTGGAAATGCCTACGCATAAAACCTACGTATAGGTTATATCAGACTCAAACTTAAATCCCATGGTGTTCCACCTTCACCTATGCAGGGAAACGGAAACACTTTCGCACATATCCGCCGCAACACCACTACCCACGGCACATTGACGACCGAGGAAGAAAAACTCCTCCCTTATTTTTATATTATTTCTGAATAAATATCATAAAATATTTAACGTAATAGAAATTTTGAAATTTGGGGACTTCTATTAAAGGATTATACGTGGTAGAGCCATGCAACAGACATAATAGCAGTATAGTTGTAGCACGAATGGGTCGGCTCGACCGGGGAGGGACTGCGCTCTCACAGAATATCAGCGTAAAATAGCAGTTTGTATGGTTTCGTATGGTGAATGTAGAGAATCGGAGGCCATTTGTACTGGAAAAGAGGCATTCTATCTTAGTCCTCACGGGTGGATAGATGTAGTTGTCTATGGGTCACAGCAACTACTTACCTTCAGATGGTTACTGTATGCTCGTTTGTCACTCTATCCTATAAAAAAGAAACGTTTTCAACCGAAATACAATTCTAAGTTTTAAATAGCTGTAGCTCCATTAGAGTAGGTACCAACTTCTTACCTATTTCTATCACCAAATAGCAGTGTTTGACCTGCTGTCTTCCGGTCAATAGGGTTTAGAGTTACACAATTAAATACCGACATTCCATCTTGTCCTCAGAGGACTTCTTTGTTTAAAGTTGGCTACAGATGTCAATTGACGACAGTAGCCAGTGCGTGTATGTTAAGAAAAGAGGTTGAAGTTGTCTGTAAAGCCATTCATATTCTTATCCTGCGCGCATAGTTCGTTATAACCTTCCAAGTTTAAGTTCTTAATATTGTTTCTTTATCTTGTTTATCGCACTAAGTGAATCAGTTGCCTTAGCGTAGAGCCTAATTTCGGAATATCTAAAAATTTGCACGTCTGCGAAAATAAAACCATTTCGATCTTTTTCTTTACTTGCCTGCCTAGGAATCTTGCCTATTTCTGCCAACTAACAGTAAATGCAGACACCACCGTTTCTGTATATTATTTAAAATCTAGATATATCATTACAGCCTTTTTTCCCAGAGATGAAGACACACCTTTAGCATTCCTTAACTGCAGTTTGTTGCAGGTATAACTAAGCTAAAGTAGCAGCCTACCATCACGTAGACTATTATAAAAAAAGTTGAGGTTGATTATCATTTTAGGTTAGGTCTGCGCTTGGTGATCAAAAATAAAACAACAATTCATACACATATAGACATGTATATAATTTTAAGACTACAAACTGTAAATACATAGACAACAATTACTTTACTTGAGACTTATACCAGATAGACAATAGGAGTATGAGTAAATCACAATAATACATCGAAAAATACATTCACCATTATTAATATATCCTTTAAAAAGTAACACGAATTTAGTCAGAACACAATTAGCACAATTTACTTTTATGGACGTTCACAATATTAAATTTGAATAAAACAGTTCCTCGTATCGTATATACAGACATCAATGTTATATTTACGACTAAATTTGGTACGAGTAGGTGTCTCTGACTCTTAGAGTAATTATGTAAATATGTATGCATGGAGAGAACCTACTATTCTACACAAAGGGTCACTATACTTGTCTTGCTTTTTCTAATTTTATTTTCAAATAAGACAAAAAGAAAAACCTATTGAAAGATATTGCGTGTAATTTATGCCGAGCTCTAGCTCCGTCAGAAACATGTGACAAATATAGTAAAAAAGTGTAGACGGTTATTGTGGTTATTGTAATTCGAGCTAACGACACCAACTAATTTTACGCAGTGGCAATTAATAGAATCAGACGTTACAATGTGAAAATTCTACAAATTAAAGCTGAAAAATAATAATAACTTTTCCTCCCTATCTTGAACACCAACCCACACTCTGCTTGAATTATAACTGTACTATCACCGTCACCAATAACCCTTACACCAATACGTACTACCAATACCAAGAAAACAAAAACAAACCACCATCGATAATGCACGTGTTCTGCCTTTAAACGAGGCATCATCCGGGATAGACCATCGCAAAGTCCACATGCACCTGATGGTGCAGTGTACGTGTATTGACGGAGCAAAAGGTGCTCCAAACTAGATACTAGTAAACTATAACAAGATAAAAATTATTTTATTTCTCAGACAGATCTAATTTATTTTAAAGTCTGTAATAGTCACACATTGATTTGTTCAGAAAACTTCGTGAGATGATATAAACATTTTTCCGTAAAGTAGATTTTTGGACATGACCCCTTTCACAACCACACATCACACGTCGATGTCACATATCGGAAGTTGACCCGTTCGTAGTCGTTTTCTTCATCAGTAAGATTTCAGAAGAAAATAACCATTACAAGAGATTTGGTCAACAATCAAACAAATAAAATAATCATGTTTGTTGATTGAGCGAATCTCGTGGAATGGCATATGTGTAATTAATACTAACATATATTTATAGTAATGGTTAAAACAAAGTGACGTACAATATTGGTGATACAAATTTGTTCACTGTTACGGTAATATGACTTATAAATCGTTCCAACCCTCGGCCAAATTAAGTATTACAATTACTGTTACACTACCGCGCGTTCTCCGTACATACATTTTAATGTCACAATCGCACTTATATTATTTTAATTTTAGATCAATAACGAAAGTGAATCTTATATGAAATAAGCTTAAAAATACAATTGATAAAGATTCACACATTTGTCTTTTATTATCTTTACTTAAAACAACCGAAACATTTATTATGACAATCTTATCTTACATTTCTAAACGTATTATAGATGTGCCTTTCAACACTTTCACACAATAAACCATTGCAGGCAATATTCATTAACATGGACCAAACACCAGCTGCTACAAAAACTTATACGTATTATTGAAGAGCTAATTAACAAGTATACAAATGGACAGTCTACTTCTGCCTAGGAGCCAGTCTACTCCTCTTAGTACCCCTCTTAGATATTTTTCTGCCGCCAAACAGAAGTGCGTCACTAGTGTAATTACAAGTTATGAGGCATTCTATTTGGGTAGTCAGAGGTGTCTGCAACTGTCTTTGTTTAAAGTTGAAGTTTTATTTATAAAAAAAAGTAAGATGTCCGTCGAAATCCGAAATATATAAGGAGCCCTAACACCTAGTAAGTTTTAAGTTGCAGCAAAATTCTCAACTTTAAAATAGCTTTTTCTTATTGTACATTTAAAGTAATATAATATTGTAAGAATCGATTGCATTTATGTTACACTTCCTTTTTAAACTCTCGCGAACCTAACCTTTTAGGGTTTTAGTACCTATGAATACATGGTAGATTTAAAAATACTTCAAGCTATACAATTACGTTATCAATTATCAATAGCTAGTAGACCATTGACCACGTTTATTAGTATAAACAATTCACTATGCGACGTCTAAGCGAGCACCACGTATTATATTTCCTCTTAGTGTAGTCTGTGTTTTTACCGACATAACTGTTCTTATATTATTTATTTGTGTTAGTTTCTATAGTGTACATTAATACTGACATAAGAAATTGAATAGTGTTACATAAACTGTGAGTAATAAAACATAAACATTGCTAAAATTTCTACAAGTGTTTAGGCGTTTGTATTTTTGCGAAAGCTGTGTGTCATTGACGGGGTCAACGAACTGTCACGGACATTGAACTCTCGGGCTGAACGCATAGGCTTCCCGTTGCAATTTTGCTTGTTGCTTATTAATCAATTTTAAAACAGTTAATCATAATGGCTTTGTTGTACGCGTGCTGTCGTGTTGCTGTAGTAAATACTGATGTTCCTATGATTTGTATTACTTGTAGTGGCTACTATCATCTGCAATGTGTGTCGGCATCATCCAGAAAAGATCCAACACTTCGAAATGGGTCAGATTGGACCTGCCCAGCGTGTTTGTCAAAGCAACCTAAAACTGTTAAAAATGATAGTACACCTGTCCGCATGTCAGCGCGCAAGCAATGCGACACCGAGAGTGTTAATGTTACATTGCGAAACAAAAATTCGAAGAATAAGTCTCCCACTACTCCGTCAGTGTCAGTGATAGAAAAATCTACAGACTCTTCTTGCGACCTACGGGGTTTTATAAGACAAGAGATTTCAGAGCTAAAAAGGGATCTTGAATTTAGTTTCAAAAACTTTATAAACTCAGAGCTTAAGATCATTAAGGACGAGGTACAGGAAATAAAAATGTCCATAGCTTTCATAAATAATAAGTATGATGAGATGAAAGAAAGATTTGAAATATACGATAAATGCCTAGTGTCAGTAAACAGCTTGAGTAATGAAATAGGTGTAATAAAGTCTTCATTGGCAAAGTTGGAGCATGAAAGTAATATTAGAGACCAATGGGCGCGGCGTTCCAATATCGAAATTTGTGGCATTCCCGAGAAGAAGAATGAAAATCTCTTCGACATTATTGAGAAAATATCGAAGCACGTAAATTTTTCTTTTAAAAAATCAGATATTGATTTTTTATCCCGCGTTGCACCATCTACCAAGGACCCTAAAAAACCTAAACCAATTATTGTGCGGTTTTTATCGAGGTATAATAAAGATGACTTTTTGTGTAAAACAAAGAAACTTAAAAGCTTGAAAGCGAGTGATCTTGATTTTTCTGGTACTGAATCCTTGGTATTTTTCAATGACCACTTGACCAGTTTAAATAAATCTTTGTTGCGCCAGGTGAAAATTAAGGCTAAAGATAATAACTATAGATTTGTATCGGTTAAAAACTGTAGTATAATGGTTAGAAAATCTGAGTCTAGTCCTACTTTTCACATAAATAATATGGCGGATTTATTAAAAATAAAATAGGAATTATTGTTATTAGTTATTATTTTAATTACATTATGGCTTATGATGTGTTATTTGTATCACTTTAGGTAGTTCTATATTTTGTTTTAAAAGTTATGTATGATAAACTTATTTTTTTGGGGCACGTGACCTTGACACATTCGGTGATAGTTTTAATTTTATATTATTTAGTTTATACAATTACTATAACATTTGAATATATTTTTGTTAATACACTTCGTTCTAAACTATGTATGACATATATACATTTACATCGGTATACAATTCGGTTCTAATTTAAAAATTTATTATCAAAACGTTCGGGGTCTACGGACTAAGACTGACTTGCTTTTCAGAAACGTCTTATGTCATAAGTATGATATAATCTGTTTCACTGCAACTTGGTTACATTCGGGTATATTCGACTTAGAACTATTTGATGCACGGTATTACGTATATAGAAGCGATCGTAACTATACAATCAGAGGTGATACAATGGGTGGAGGAGTTCTGATTGCAATGAGTCGTAAGCTACAAGTTACCAACGTTGAATGCATCCCGTCAACAAATTCAGCTGCTGACGTAATTCGTGTTTCTATTTCATCCGAACGACATACACGTTGCAACATATACTGTTGTTATTTCCCACAATGTCGAATTCACAAAGATGTGTTATCAAACTTTTACGAACATATCTCTGATGAAGTTCTCTCTTACCCTGATGACTACTTCATTATATTAGGAGATTTTAACATACCTAACGCTTTCTGGTCAAAGAATTGTAATGCTGATGTGACCTTACATGGAGACTTCATCGGATACAGTTAATGAACTTGCTAATTTTCTTTCTTTTAATAATTTTAATCAGTATAATATATTTAACAATTTTAATAATCGTATTTTGGATCTCTTAATAACCAATATTAATTGCAAAGTCAGTTCGGTAACTGCTCCAATAGTTTCAGAGGATTCACACCATCCAGCTTTTGAGTTTACGATTTTAAAATCACATGAGAAACTGCTCAAGACTCGGGCTCACACAGTCAAGTTGTATAGAGATGCTGATTATAAGGCAATAAATATAAATCTTTCGCAAATAGACTGGGAATCTAATTTGAGTGACGGTAATATTGATGCCTCTGTGTCAAATTTTTATAAAATTTTGAATGATATAATCGAAAAACACGTACCTACTAAAACTATTAAATTTAACACTAAGTACCCGATATGGTATAACTGGGCATTGATTAAAACTATAAATGAAAAATTAAAATTTCATCGCAAGTGGAAGGTTTATAAACAGGATAGTGATTACAATTCTTTTGCCGTACTAAGAGAGAGACAAAAGTTAATGGAGAACGATTGTTATAACAAATTTATCAATAATGCTGAATATAGAATTGGTATTAATAGTAAATTCTTTTGGTCGTTCGTAAAATCAAAACGTAAATGTAAAGATCTTCCAGACATAATGTTTATAGATGATTATACGACTTCGGATCCTGTGTTAATATGCGATTTATTTAATACTCATTTTAGCTCAGCTTTTAGTGTTAATAGTCCAAATCATAATACTCATATTTCTGCCTCGGCTCAGTCGATCAGTATAAATTCGATCACATTTACAGTCCGTCAGGTTTCTATGTATTTAAAACGCTTGGATATCAGTAAGGGACCAGGAACTGATGGCATCCCACCCTTGTTTTTACAAAGATGTTACCGTCAATTGGCTAAACCACTAGCAATTTTGTTCAGAACTTCTATGAAGTTGGGCGAAATGTCTTTACAATGGAAAAAATCATTCGTAACTCCCATATTTAAAAGTGGTAATAAGCACGATATTTCAAATTACCGTCCTATTTCAAAATTAAGCTCGATTCCAAAACTATTTGAGAAAATTATTTATGACACACTCTCTCAAATAATTCGACCAATTATAATTCCTGAACAACATGGTTTTATAAGTCGAAAGTCTACAGAAAGTAATCTCTGCGAATTTCTTGATCATCTTTATACTGCTATGGACAGCGGACTGCAGGTAGATGCAGTGTACACCGATTATACAAAAGCATTTGACAAAATTTCACATGATATTTTGATACATAAATTAGATCAAATCGGTGTACATGGTGATTTACTTCGATGGATATCCTCTTATCTTATAAATCGTAGTCAGGCGGTTGCAATAAAGGGATACTGTTCATAATTTCTCCCAGTTTCATCAGGTGTTCCTCAAGGTTCTCATCTTGGTCCACTACTGTTTATAATATTTATAAACGATGTTATATCCTGCTTCCGTAATTCCAAAATTCTCCTTTTTGCAGATGATATGAAAATTTTTAGGTCTATTAAAACTATAGAGGACTGCCATCTACTTCAAGAAGATCTATGTAGGCTTAGTGCATATTGTCAAGTAAATGATCTTTGCTTGAACATTAAGAAATGTAACATTATCTCATTTACCAGGAAAAAGAATCCTATCCTCTTTGATTATAAGCTTGATGATAATTTACTAATGAGAGTTAATGAACTGCGTGATCTTGGTGTTCAGTTGGATAGTAAGTTGTTACTGAGATCACATATTAATATCACAACTAAAAGAGCTTATAAAATGCTAGGTTTCGTTATGCGTATCTCAAAAGATTTTAAAAAGTCTTCAACAGTTATCTTACTATTTAACACTCTGGTGCGGTCTATTCTTGAGTATTGTTCTTCATGTTGGAATCCTCAATACAAAGTTTATATTAAAATGATTGAAACAATCTACAATAAGTTTCTGCGTCACTTAAAGCGATATAATTCTTCTGTAGACTCCATTATTGATAATTTAGGCAGCAATACCCTCGAGAAACGCCGTGATATAAGAGATCAAATGTTGTTGTACAAATTGCTTCATAATATCATCGACTTTCCCCTACTTTTAGGCAAAGTGAATCTTGCGTGTCACAGGTTAGGTGCACGAAATAAACCTCTTTTTGCATTACCTAAAGTTAAAACAAGGTATGCCTCAAATAATTTTGTATCTCGTACATGCAAAAAGTTTAACTTAAAATATTTTAAATTAGATATATTTCACCTTGAATATGATAGTTACAAAGAAAATATTGTAAAACTTAATATATAATTGGTAGTTTCACTTTGAGTTGTATATATGTATAATGTTACTTTTAACTACTTACTACTTAATGTTTTTAATTTATGAATACCATTTAGCTAGTTTTATTCTTTTATATTTTAATTTTATACAACATAATATTGTGGTGGCAAGCTTTTATTATGTATTAGATATCTGTGGAAACTTCATTGGTTCTTAGGATTACTTTTATATGTTTTATTATGTAATTTATTATTGTACTGTATGTTTCCCTTAAAAAGCAAATAAATAAATAAAAAATAAAAAAATAAACATAAACGTAACACCGTATTTTTGGTAGTTACAATATTTCTTATAAGTTAATAATATTTATAAAAATATTTAAAATATATAAAAGCGCTCTAGAATTATCGAATCCGTAACATAAATAATTAATTATTTTTAATCCTATCAAATGTATCAGTCAAAAATTAGAATTATTGAATTGAACTTATACACATAAATGACTTGTAGGTTCATTGGCTACACTAATGTATATTAAGAAATAACAACGTCTGTTTTTATTTCTTATTTATATATTTACATAAGTAATTTATAAATATCTGTATCAAAAATTATACAATAAAATATAAAAAAGCGCCCTTATATGATTAAATAATAATCTATAGGATGAAAACCATAGAGATTTATATATTTGCATGACTTTGATGAAAACCTGAAAGTTAGATCATTTTAATTAGTACGAACATTTATTTTAACTTCTGACTTAATTACTAACTTTAAAAGCTACAGAATTGACTAACAGTAGGAAAATTAAATCCTAAGATAAACACATGATTCACTAACATTATTATAGCTTTTACTAATTTATAGCAAATATTTCTAAATTACACTTATTATATGTTTTATAAACACCACCTTATTACATACTGTCAAATTTGTTGGCTACTAAATATTTACATTTACTACGTGGTACAACCATGTTTGATGAGAATCGTCTTATTTCTAAGCAATATATATATACTAGCTTTTTACCCGCGGCTTCGCTCGCGTGGCAAAATTAGCGAAATTCGATCACTTTTAGAGTCACCTCGGTGTCTGTGTCTCTATGTCTGTCAAAGATTTTTTTTTAATTATAAAAGACTATTAGACGTAGATTAGGTGTTTGGCATAGATAGGTATAATATGCCACAGGAACACGTGAATATATGTCTAGAAACACATACTATTTTTATATCGGGCGTGTCTTCCGATGTATCCATAAGAAAGGTAAATTATATCGTAATCAACATTTATTATTATCTATTATTTACAATTTACTCTTTATATTCATTCATAATTAAAATTAATTTAGTTTTAACAAAATAATGATGAGTTTCACGGTCTTCTATCAATTTACGGCATAATGTTTATTTGAGATATTTTATTCATATCTATCATTGGTCCTATTTTATATTTTGATTGACACCATAAATAAGATGTAAATATTTTTTTTACGTTCGAGTTGACTTCAAAATTTAGTATACAGTATACTACACATGGAATAAAACTAATGTTACGGATTTTATCACGTCTAATTTTAACTGTTTTACGTTAGGTTTTTTTACGCATCTTTGGATGAAAGTTCCATAAAACCCGCGTAAAAGAACGTAGTTGATGTGAAACACTGTCGCTCCGGGAAGTCTAAAGTATGTCAACATGTTTAGTATCGTCCCAACCATTATATCGGATCTGATATACAAATCCTTGTAATAGAATACCGATTCCTAACAATGATGATTCGCGAGGCTATTGAAATTTAAAAAAAACACACATGCTAATTTTAATAGGGATAAGATTTGCTAAGGGCGCCATAGTTAATAAAATAAAATTCAAACCCAAGCATACTCCTGCATTTATTCTATTACTATTATATTCTATTCTATTCTTATTCTATTCCATTCTAACTATGACATCAGGTCGTCAAAAACCTCAGTCCTACCGTGACCATGGGTGCTATAAAGTGCTCAAAACATCGGGAATTAAAAAAGTTAAAATCAAACGCGATAAGATCCTTAAAATTAGTTTTATTCCTTATAAATTTTATTCACAGTGAACCTGGGAAGCACTACTCTTATGAACGGGAGTAGAAAAATGTTCGTCTTGTTGTGGCGGTGAAAGAGAATCCGCCACTTCATATCGTACCGTCGTAAGCAGTGACATATGACCTTGGGCAGCATCATCTTCCTGCCAAAAGATCAAAATAATAATAGCTGCGGTTGCCAACACGCCTACCAAGCGTGGCAACTCTTGCAAATATCCAGCTACTAGACAATTTATGCGGGAGGCCTATGTTTATTTCAGTGGACTTTTTTTTAGAGTGAAAACAAAAAGTAACATACCCGAAAGTATGAATACAATAAAAATGCATATAGTGCCCCATGAAAAGTAAAAAGTTGCAGCTCAAATGCACGTTACTACTGGGCAATGGCCGCATAAAGTTTTTGGCCAAAAAAAGTATTAGCTGCGCTGTTTCCAATGCAGGATGACCTCAACTGGGAAACTTCTCAGATATGCAGGTTTTCCTTAACCGCCGAGAACGTGGTAAATCGACACTTCAAATTGCAATTAATATATAATATGCTGAAATATTTAATAATCCTTACGAACCATGAAATTTAAGTTTTTATCAGTTGGATTACCGCCTTTGACAAGTAAAATAAAAAGAACCTTTGTTTAAAGCAGTTTAAGTAAAATTTGCTTTAAAAAAAGAGCCTGTTAATTTACAAATATGTACTCATATGAGCTATGAAACCAAGACTGTCACAAATATCTTAATATGTCCGAAAATATGAAAGCTACCTTAAATTACAAAGTGATTATAAATCTCATTAAAGGTAAAAAAGTAAAGTAGCAGCTAATATACGTCTCACTACTGTACACAGGACTCCTCATTACCTACAGTGTTTTGTGGGCAGAAAAATAGAGTACGCTGCAATGTTTTAACATGTCATGTTAACGGTTTTCACATCTCCACGACTATTTTAACTACTCAGATATCCAGGTTTCCCCACGAAGTTATTCTTCACCACTTTAACGGACACGTGTTAAGTCAGCACGTAAAGTTTTCTATAACAGAATCATTCTCGTACACGCTTTGCTCCCGTCCCATGATGAAATCTCACGGCGAGAGCTACATGGCCCTCATATTTGTTTAAATACAATTCATTAAAAGTGAAACTAAGTTTTTGCATGATTGTTGACCACATCTTCCTAGTAATTGCTACACATCCAACGTTGCCACGAACGAATTTTCAATTATTTACATCGTATATTCAGTAGCATTCTATTATTTAATTATATCAGATACTTAACATTTTAGTTTGTTTAGTGGTAAGTAGACGGCGCTATTATTAGATTAAATAATGAAAGCCAAAACTATATTATCTAATAATATCAGCAATAGAAGTGAACATTTATTTATTTTATCAATAAGGCATAATGTGATGACAATTCTGTTAAAAGTTCTGTTTCTGTTAAAAATATACACTATCAGCGCCGTTAGCGGTGAAAAATGATTTAATGATATCGTCATATGACCATATCATGAAATAGCAACGTTTCTAGTTAGTAATATCTTCAAACGATTTCTATTCATTGATTTGGTCAAGCTATATCATGAGATGGTCAACAGTGTTAAATATCATGAAATGACCACACCATTTCACGAAATGATAGACTACTTTATATGATCTATTCTACGATCTAGCCACGACATATATAAAAATCTCTTTAATAAAACTATAATGATAATAAAAATTTTGCAATAATTGCAGACAGACCAGTTTTAATCAGTTTACATATAGATTAGTAATTGAAATAAAAATCTTATCAATTTTCATATTTTTGATTAATCTTCTATTGAAATTATTACACTTTTAAAATAAAATAACAAAAATACTAAAAAAACTCAACGTTACAGTTATTAAATAACTTTAAAAATCTTATTATCTTATTATTTAAACATATAAATGCAAGTTACTTATATTATTTAATTTATTAGTAACTGAAGGCAAAGTATACTACTTTTTCCATTTGATGATAGATGGCGCTGTTTTCATAACTAAATCGGTGTGATTTCAAATTATTTTACCAAGTTTATAACTATATTTTATACTTTATTTATAAATATGGTATTTATTTGAAAAACACTCGTCATCCCATCTATAACTAAGATATAATATAAAATCAATATCTAAAGGCAGGAAAATACTTAACCTTCTTTTTTTAAATTCCGTAATCGGATAAAAAGTAGCCTATAAGTTTCCCCGGGTTACTAATTACCTATATACAAAATTTCATGTAAATCGGTCTGGTAGTTTTTGCGTGAATCCGGAATACACAGACAGACAGACAGACAAAAATTCTGAATACCACTGATTTGGGTTCAGAACCCTTTATTTAGTCCCCTGGACTTGTTTTTTCAAGAATATATTAAAATTACAGACACGACTTTTCTACAGATTTATTATATGTATAGATATGTGTGCGTGTGTGAGTGTGCGTGTGTGAGTGTGCGTGTGTGAGTGTGCGTGTGTGAGTGTGCGTGTTTGAGTGTGCGTGTGTGTGTGAGTGTGTGTGTGTGTGTGTGTGTGCGCGTGCGCGTGCGCGTACGCGTGCGCGTGCGTGTGCGTGTGCGTGTGCGTGTGCGTGTGCGTGTGCGGGTGCGTGCGTGCGTGTGTGTGTGTCTCTCTCTCTCTCTCTCTCTCTCTCTCTCTCTCTCTCTCTCTGTGTGTGTGTGTGTGTGTGTGTGTGTGTGTGTGTGTGTGTGTGTGTGTGCATACTAATGTAATCCAAAATAAGTCAGAATGAAACCTAATTTAAATCGTTAAGAACTTTACCCCAATAAGCAAAAATCTACGTATTTCAATTAATTACAAGTTATAATTTTGATTCTTTATGGTTTACTAATCTTGTTTTACAACTTCATGATATCATTTTTTTTAAATGTTTTTACTTATATTTATTATACGTATATTACTTAACTTATCATAACTTTCAGTGTTTTAAAGTGATAAAATATTATAATTCAAATTAAGGGTAAATAATTATTCAAATTTGACTGAATAAAATATAACCATTAATAAAAGCTCGCTAGATAAATTGTCGACTATAATATTATGCTACTTCTGTCTTAACATATTTTAAGTTACATTTAAAGACAAAAAGTTTTAACCTAATTTATTTTAACTTAGGCTATACGACATTATATACATTACTACGGTTTGTAAATTCGATCTGACTTTAGACGTTTCATTTACAACTTACTAGATTTAATCTTAAGTTATAAATAATAAATATTAATTATATATATATATATATATATATATATATATATATATATATATATATATATATATTATCGTTATGGCTATACATATGTGTATATAATACAGAATAACTCCAAACTTACTAGTTTAATAAAATTAAGTAAAAACATACAACATATAGATAACTAGTAATTACTAATGAAATATTACTTATAAAGATTTTAATGAGGTGTTACTAATTATCTATGATTAGCTTTAATTATCAATAAAGTATGTGAATATTTAAATATTAAGAACCTCAGAAGAAGAGAAAAATATTTAGATATGGTAACGCTAAAGTCTCTAATAGTTAAAATATTATTATTATATATGAAACACAAATACATCAAGAAATTAAAGCACCAACGCAATTAAAAATCACTGTATACAGTTTCTGATTAAAGTAAGAGGGAGAAAGATCACATAGTCCACCTGATGATCTAGACACCATGCTTTCCATCCTGAAGAATCAAACTAAATTTGTATTGTATACAGACAGAATTACTCTTTACAGGTAATCATGTCTCCAGTTCTCGTCTGCCATAACAGGGATATACATCTATTTACGTACGATTTGAAAGAAGATTCAAGGAAGTTAACGTAATATGCCACACTTTTACGAGTCACAACCTTCTTGTTGCAACATGGCACTACTAAGTTCTTAAAAATTGATAAGCGAAAATTTCCCCATAAACAACTTTTATCGCAATAATGCTATGATATCATTATTACCTTATATAATATTATTATTATTTCAGCAATGGTTTTTCAGTAAAAATACTTTAAAAAAGGGTATATTATGATCCCGATTATGGTTCTTGAAAACGGCTAAACCGATTTAAAGGATATTAATTTAATGATATATACTTATTTTTGAATTATAAAATATATCAATACAAAAGATAAATTTGATGTTTTAAAAAATTCATAATACTGGAAAAATAGTGGATGAATTATTGTAACTATTTAGGTATTTAGGCAACATTTTAGTTGTTGTTTGAATATGCAATATTTCTGAGACCACTCAAAAATATATAATAATTGAACTTTTAACAAAAATTAAAAACTTACTTCACAATTGATATATATATATATATATATATATATATATATATAACAAGAATTTAATATTTATGAAACGGATGTTAACAGATTAATTGATTGGTCACAAAGAATGTTATACGACCGTTTTAACAAAATACCAACCTCACCTGTATAATTTCCACATAATAACCTGACATTTGAATTAAAAAAGTTTTAATAACTGTGAAGAAATCAGTATATTTGAACCAGACAAAATATATAACTAATCATACTTGTACTTTTAATAACAACCAGGAAACAAAAAATATACACAGTAACTAAAATGTGTATAAATTAATGTAATAATAATGCTTAACAATAAACCTCGCAATAGGATGAAAAGTCAAACAACAATTTGAACATTTGATAGATAATAAGACTACATTAGCTTATATTTTTTATCATTATTTTCAATAAAACTACAACAAAAATTTACAACTTTAGTCATTTATGACCATGATTTAAGTATGCATTTATTGCATTTAAAATGTGTGACAGCGTACACTGTCACACATTTTAAATGCAAATCTAAGATATTCTCAGACGAAATGTTTCTATATAGTACACTTCATTATTATAACTATGAAATAATATAAATTAATACTTACTATAAGCCTGTACTTGTCTACAATCATACTTATGACGGTAAGAGGTGATGTAGCTCTGGAAATTAAGGCTTACCTTAATAAAAACCTATTAAATATCTTATCATACTCATTGTAATTGGATAGAAGGACATAAGTTGGCAAATTTTTCCATTTAATTATGAACTACGAAGTTAAATGTTTAACTGGAATGCGTAGTATCGACGGTATGGGTGGTGGAGGCCTGGCGTGTATCAGGTTGTCTGATTGTGGAAGAGGTAAATAGAAATTAAGTCATGGTATTACTGCGCACTAGTGATTATAATAATTATAATTAGTGTTTCCTGTTGATTGAGCGTATTTAAAGTACTATTTCGCTCCATGGGTGTCGTACAAGTTGAAAGGAAATATTTGAACTCTCACCAAAAGATTTAAAAAAAAACTGTTGTTGAAAAATTTTTCATTTTCATTAACAGTACTACAATATTTCTATTATTGCTGTTTATTTATAGATAGACTGCGAAATTTTCTGGTGTTTCCAAAATCAATCAATTATAAACACCAGTATAGAAATATAAAAAAAATTAAAGGGATTGAAATAATTTGCCGGTGTCTGTCAAGTCTCACAGAATACCAGCGTAATATAGCAGCTTCATGCTGAGGTGTTTCGTATGGTGGAGTGTAGAGAACCGGAGACACTTTTTACTAGAAAAGAGGCATTCCATCTTAGTCCTCACGGCTGACAACACATCTACACTTTGATTTGCAAAGAGGATGGATGTAGATGTCTATGGGCCACAGCAACCACTTACCATCAGATGGACCGTGTACACGCTTGTCACCCTTATCCTATAAAAAAAAAGAATTCAGGCAAGAGCCTATTAACTCAGGCTTTGGTTACTGCTTCATAACTACTTACCAACAGGAGAGGTTTTAGTCAAGTACTGGCTTATAATAGGTAAACAAAACTATATAGAGGATTCACGTATAAATGATGTGAAACACATCCAGCTAGATGAGCGATGATGTCCGTTTAAATAAGAACTTGCGGAAATGTTTATATTATCAGATACTCGTACATAAACTTCGAAGAAAGAAATTTAATTTTCAATATAATTTTGCCTCCCATAAAAACAACACTGACAGGAGATGATCTCCAATTAAAGTGCAACGGTCACAAATATAACTTTTATGCTGGATAGGTTATTAAATTATATATATATACAATTTATATGTAGTACGTAACACGTATATGTACGTATATGTACTACGTTAATAAATTATATATGTACTATGTACAATAAATTTTACTCATATGTGTTAAATTATGTACATATATTATGCCACAGTCGAATTGTTTCCCGGACAAAACTATTCTATTTTCGATCGAAGTGTGCTGCCAAACTCGATTACCAACCAACTATTTTTTCCTAGACTACACTAGATTTTTACCGACGAAGCCCGACAAGATTAACTGAATGTCCGCTGTTTTGTGCAGTCGCATCTCAATCTACTATCACGGACATTTCGAAAAGTAATAACAGCGACAGTGTGTTAAATGCGGCTGGGTAGCCCCCCGAGTACAATATATACATAGAAACATCCATACCTACATAGATACTCTGTAGCCACTCCCAAATTTCATCCAAAACCATTTATACATTTATTTTATTTTATATTAATTATTTTAGTCTTAATATAATAAGATAGTATAGTTTATAAGTTATCTTTATTCTATTTTCAAATTATTATTGATATTATTATTGCTCAATAAAAAAGCTAAAGTAATTATTAATATTAGCTATCAGTAACTATGCGTCTATGCAATTTTAGTTATTACACTAATGCACCATTACGCTCGCCTTGCATTTACAATTAGTATCAATATGTAATAATATTCTTTGGGGGAGGCCTATGTTCAGCAGTGGACTTGTGAAGGGCTGTAATGATGATGATCAATATGTACAAATTGTAACTAAATTTACCATCGATTACAGAAAAAGCCGCATGCAAAATAAAGAGAACGAGCGCAATCTACGAAAAAGTTTACTAAATTAAACACAAAAATGATGAATGAATGATCACGATGATCTTATAAAATCTGTTTTATCTTGTATTTATCGTCGAGAATTCTGTTTTTAATCCATTATTTGTATTTGTAGTAGTGTAGTGTAGTGGCAGTGTAAGAATACGCACTGCGCCATATCGTCCCGTGGGTGTCATAAGACGCGACAGAGGGAAACTGAAAGAGGAGATGGGCAGCAGCATCTTCCTGATAACAACTCGAAATTATTTAAAAAAACTGCGGTTGTCAACCCGCTAGCGAAGCGAGGCGACTATGACGGCATCCCCTCTATGAGGCAATCTATAGGGGAGGCCTCTAGTTCAGATATGCCTATGGAGTATTATAGGCTGTGATAGTCGGATTTTTATTTGGGTAAGCGCATTTTATAACTATACCCAATTTCAATAATCTACGTGAAATATTCTCAGAGAAAAATCTCGTTGAATTTGGGACGAAATTTTAAAGTGAAAATTTAAATTTTAAACTTTTGGTTTCTTTTATTTTAATAATAATTATTTTATATTTTAATGTTTATTATTATTAACAGCCTATCAAAGTCCATTGCTGAACTTAGGCCTTCCCATCGATTGCCACATAATTGGAATATTTGCCATAGTTGCCACGCTTGGCACACGGGTTGCAAAAAACCGCAGTTGTTTTATTGTCTAGTTGTTATTACAAAGACGCTGCTGCTGATTTCATGGTTTGTTTCCTTATATCGTCTTTTACGACAGCCACGAGACGATATGGGGGCCGTCGCTACACGCTAGAATGTGAAGTAATTTAAGTTAATATTTATTTTGTAAAATTAATATGATAATAGTAAGGATAGTGTCATATGATATGTTATAAAATACGTCTATCTTCTGTGAGATAAATCTATAATTAATTTATTTATAATACAGGTAACGTGAGTCCGCTTAATCTTCTACTATTGTTAATCATTTCATCATCATTACAGCCCTTCACAAGTCCACTGCTGAACATAGGCCTCCCCCAAAGAATGCCACAAAGCACGGTCCTGAGCCACCTGCATCCATCGACTTCCTGCATATCTTACCAGGTCGTCACTCCATCTAGTGGGGGGACGCCCTACACTTCGCCTGCCGGTACGAGGCTGCCACTCGAGAACCTTTCTTCCCCATCGGTTGTCGGTTCTTCGAGCTATATGGCCGGCCCATTGCCACTTCAGCTTACTAATCCGTTGGGCTATGTCGGTCACTCTAGTTCTACTGCGGATATCCTCATTTCTGAGTTTATCACGCAGAGAAACTCCGAGCATAGCCCTCTCCATAGCTCGCTGAGCGACCTTGAGCTTCCTCATCCGGCCAGCAGTGAAGGACCACGTCTCAGTTCCGTATGTCATCACTGACAACACGCACTGGGTGTACAGTCTCGTTTTGAAGTTTTGAGGTATACCTGACGAGAAGATGTGCCGTAATTTCCCGAACGCTGCCCAACCGAGTTGAATCCGTCGATTGACCTCTCGGTCGAAGTTGGACTTACCTAGTCGGACTATTTGTCCCAGGTAAACATACTCGTCAACAACTTCGAGCTTAGTGTTCCCAACAACTACCGGCATAGGTGTGACATGGACATTAAACATGATCTTTGTTTTGTCCATGTTCATCTTAAGACCTATCCGTTGGGAAACACAATTGAGGTCATTGAGCATAGTGCTTAGGTCCTCCAGCGATTCTGCCATAAGGACTATATCGTCGGCAAATCTAAGGTGAGTGATGTACTCGCCATTGATGTTGATACCGTATCCTTTCCAGTCCAGAAGCTTGAAAACATCTTCCAATGCAGCGGTAAAGAGTTTCGGGGATATGACGTCACCCTGTCTTACACCTCTCTGCAATTGGATAGGTTTCGTACTCTGGTTCTGTACTCGGATAGCCATCGTAGCCCTACTGTACAAGCACTTCAACACTTCGATATACCGACAGTCAACTTGGCATCGCTGAAGGGACTGGGCAGTCCCTTCAGCGACTATTGTTAAATATTAACAAAATTAAAAAATTAATTATTTAAGAAAATACTCATTTAAAATAGTACTTGTATAAATTCTAAATGTTACAAAGAGTCATCATATTAAAAACCTTAGGTCAGGCTAAGCTGATCGCTCGCAGAAGGCTTCCTTTGACATAAATTTTTAGAAAAGTTGGACGATTTAATAATTATATTTTGTATTAATTATATTGGAAATGGATAAACCAAACTACGGATATTTCTAAAAGTAAAAGAATTTAAAAAATCGCTGGTATTCTGTGAGAGCGTGGCCCTTCCCCAGTCGAGTCGACCCATTCGTGTTACAACCACAATATAGCCACAGCGTGGCTCTACCACGTACTCGTATAAAGTGTTTTATTCGCGTAAATATAAGAAATCATTATCGTAATAATGTTTCAAAAATCAGTTTTATGGAATCAAAAAAATAATGGTACCTATCTGTTATAAATCCGTGTTCTCCTTTGCTGGATCTCGTAACCCAACTGTTTTGCCATAATAGCAGAAAAATTTAATTCAAATGCCTTGGCCATTTTTTGTATAAAAGGTCCGACAAAGCCCTTGTTAAATATTTTAAGTTTCATTGTAATTCGTCTAGACAAGTCATTTAGTATATCACCAGTGCTTAACTTATAGGCTAGATATCAAATCAACTGGCTAATTGAATCGGGCTGCGACATAAACATAGTTGAACTTCACATCAAATCAGATATTATAACGAATGTCATTGAAGATACAGTCTGAAACATCTCATTTCGCTCTGTGCACAATGATAGCAATGGTGGTGTGAAAACTTACTAAATACTTCATATTTAGAGAGTTTGCCAAAAGGAAAATTTAAAAGCTGGCTTGAAATAATTCGGCTGTATGAAAGGAAATTAAAAAAAAAATAATATAATGGTTTAACATTTTCGTCGCAGTGCTAAAAACCCCAGCAAAAATATACAATGCACAGTAAACATACATAATCATGTACAAGCAAATTTTAGAACATCTTTAACTATAATATACAGAACTACTCAGTATATCACATCGACTTTCTTGAATATATTTATTTTCATCTTACACGCTAAACTTTAAACTACTGTGATACAAGTACCTATATCTACTTTATTTCTTAATATTTTATTGTTAAAACCTATATAAAATGTTAAATACCTATATATACCGCATATTATGTGATTCTGAAATGTAACCTACATACATTATTACAACAATTAATACGTTAACATCGAAGGTCGTCGTATATTTATTTAGTATTTATCTTCAATAATGAATGAAACTTATAATATAATCGCTCAGAAGGTACTGCTATAGATTTACAGAAAAAAAATTGCCGCTAAGGAAGGTAAAATAAAATAAACAAAAAATACATTATTTTTTAAATACAAAAAAACCAAACGCGATATCTACTAATGAGGTCAGTCGGGGCCAGTGCGTCATATTACGAGATGTATTTTCAAAGTTTTTTTTTTTTTTTTTTTTTTTTTTTTTTATAGGAGAGGGGGCAAACGAGCATGCGGTTCACTTTGCACTTGAATAGCGTTGATGCTACGTCAATTATTAAACTATGAATTTGAATTAAATAATAAATTTATTTACATAACATAATATACAATATTTTATTATATAAAATACTAAATACTATAATAAATCAAAACTAAAACTAGTAACTTAATTATCATACAGTCCTACTCCTCGCCGAATGGCTAATTTTGATCAAAAATAGCAGGGGTCACTCTTTAGATGACATGTGTGTTTTTAATCACCCATGATAATAGAGTGCTGATACAATAGAATTTATTTGTCTAAAAGGCTTTCAAACTTAGAAAAGTAGTCAATTATAAGTGTTAAGATTATAACACAATATAAACACGCCAAAAATAACTTCGTACCAGCAAAACACACCTCTACAATTAAATATTCAATTTCTGGAGTACCGTGGTCAGTTGATACAGTTATATTTGCAAATGGTAAGTGAGAGCGAAGGTAGATGGCAACAACTCTGCCAGCCCGAATGTTACGATCATTCTTTATTACTTAAAGGCATAGAAAGAAAGTGGAGGACAAAGTGTTAAGCCATGATTCTTAGACCAAATTGTATGTATATTTTTGTTATCAAAGGATGAAAGCATCAGTTGATACAGTTATATTTGCAAATGGTAAGTGAGAGCGAAGGTAGATGGCAACAACTCTGCCAGCCCGAATGTTACGATCATTCTTTATTACTTAAAGGCATAGAAAGAAAGTGGAGGACAAAGTGTTAAGCCATGATTCTTAGACCAAATTGTATGTATATTTTTGTTATCAAAGGATGAAAGCAGATCTGGATAATGTGCAGGAATACTCTGGACATTAATGTGGACAATGATGAAATGTCATTAAAGAAAAAGTTTATTTTCCTTAAGAGAAGAAAGACTGTTCCAAATTACTGCTATCCTTCACAGGATGAAATTGGAAAAAAAATTGTCGTCTAGGCTTATATCTTGAAAAGACATTATATATAAATAATTTAAATGTAAGGTAATTAAATAAAATAAAAACAAAAACTACCCACCAGCAATCGAAAATAGTCTCTCCACTGGTTCCATAATTATTAAAAATTTGTCAAAAAAATCATGTGTACACATGAGACAAATAAAGTAGCTATACAGCATTCTCTTTAAAAAACCGACAAATAAGGAAAAGAAAAAAAAACTAGTCTAAAATAAAAAGTAACTTATACTAGGTTAGGTACAAGAAGTCGATGGATGCAGATGGCTCAGGACCGTGCTTTGTGGCATTCCTTGGGGGAGGCCTATGTTCAGCAGTGGACTTATGAAAGGCTGTAATGATGATACTAGGTTGGTCCAGTATCACGGCCACCCGTGGAAAGCTTGGCGACAATGATACGACAGAAAGCCAGTGCGGCGCCAAAAATAATTGAGTCCGTCTCGCAAAGGTCCCGGCTGGCTTCTAAATACATCACCAACATTGGGCTTAGAGCCCTCACGGCAGTCGTAGCAGGTATGCGTATCTCGAAAATCGAACACGACTTCCCGTCAGAAAGTAATTACGGAGGCTGCACACTTCGCGATTATACATGGTAAGCGCGCTTAAAAAGCCGCGCCCACCATGCTTCCGCGGCAAGTACAGCCTCATTACTGACGATCTCGGATGATGCATCCTGTGGGACGTCATTATAGTGCGGACTTTTCTGTCCAGAGCGTTCAGTTCGGTCTGAGTCCACCTGAGCATGCCAAAGGTATACATGAGAACAGGCATGATCCAACCGTTATATGCATGTGTCTTATTAACGCCCGACAAAAGACTGTTAAGCACTTTTGTCAAGCGTGCATAAAACACACCGCAAACTGACTTTTTCATGTCCGCCTCATCGATACCTATGTTCTGTGACATACCCAGGTATCGGTATGTTTCAGCCTCGGATAGGGTCTTTATGTTGATGGGCATAGATAAGTCTATGCCCTCAGAGTTAGCAACCCTACCCCTTTCGACATGGAGGACCGCACACTTATCCGTCCCCAGCTCCATTCTAATAGAATTGCTAAAATCACAAGTGATGTTTTGCAATTCCATAAGATGAGAGCGACTGGAGGAGAATAACTTGAGATCATCCATATAGAAAAGGTGGGTCACTTTTGTACCTCCTCTCCGAAGCTGAAATCCCCTCCCGGAACCCTCCAGTAAGGTACTAAGAGGGTTCAGAGAGAGGCAGAACCAGATTGGACTCAGACAATCGCCCTGGAAGATACCCCTTCTTATCCTTATGTGGTTCTCCGCAGCCGTCATCCGCTCGCCTAGATGACAAAGGATCGTACTCCACTGCCCCATACACTGCCCAAGGAAGTCTCGAACCGTACAGTCAACCTTGTACAGCTCGAAGACCCTCTTCAGCCATGTATGAGGCACCTAGTCGAATGCCTTTTTGTAGTCTATCCAGGCGGCGGAGAGGTTCCGACGGTTGCATTTAACCACCTTGCCAATGACCGTGTCAATGAGGAGTGGTTCCTTGGTTCCTCGACCGCCGCCCCGACATCCATTTTGAGCGCGCGACATCACCTGATTTGAGTTCAGGTGACGAGTGATTCTCGCGCTCAAAATGGATGTTAGTGTCTTGTATATGGTAGGTAGATACGTTATGGGGCGGTATTTGCTCGGGTCTCTGGAATCTCGGTCTTTAGGAACCAAATGAGTGATCCCAGTAGTGAAGAGGCTCGGGAGCGACTTTTGGTCGAGAGCCTCTTGAAACTGTCGGGCGAGAACAGCGTGGCACACCACGAACCCCTTCAGCCAGTAGTGATGCAGTCTGTCGAGTCCCGGACTTTTCCAGTTCGGGGCCCTACGGACCGCCTCAGCTACGTCATCTGGCGAAATGATGACGGGGTCCATGGGCGTAATATTCGCACGCTGACACGCCACAAATTCCGTCCAAGGGTCCTCACTGTGGTTTACGGGCTCTGACCACAGGCCGCGCCAGAATGCGATAGTGTCGGCCTGATTCGGTGCTGGGCCCGTTGCACGTACCATTGGTCGCTCCAATGATTCATAGAGCCTCTTCTGATCACTCTGGAAGAGACGATTCTGGTTGAACCGTGTCGACCTCTCGGTATATCGCCGAATCCGCTTCCCCCAAGTAGCGATTCTCTGCTTCAGGTCGTCTATGCGCTCCGTCAGTTTTTGCGTTATATCCGGCTGGGACAAACTGATGTTTGTCCCAGCAAACGCCATCCTGACGGTGCGCACAATTCTCGGCCTATTATTGCCCGACCTGAAGCTTATCAGCCTGCCGATGAGGGCCCTTGCCTTTGCGATACGGTCCTCAATCCTTCTTCTCCAGGCTGGGATGGCGCTACTTTGTCTAGTAGCGCGTCCAGCCTTGCGAAGTTTGGCGCCAATAATACGGCAAACTGCCAGTGCGGCGCCAAAAGAATTGAGTCCGTCTCGCAAAGGTCCCGGCTGGCTTCCAAATAGGTCACCAGCATTGGGTTGAGAGCCCTCACGACAGCCCGATTCCGCTTGTTTGGGGGTATACGGGGAAGTCGCGGTCGATTCTCGAGAGGCGTACTGCGCGTTTCCCTAATCGCCTCTTCCACTATGCTCCTCATTTGCTCTTGTTCTGGGGCGACTATTCCATCGTCGCCTGAGTCAACTACAAGGAGATCTATGTCGGCATCTACATGTGCGGGTTGCTCTGCAACTCATGTGCGGGTTGTTTTGCTCGGTAACGGTAATAGATGGCTCCAGCTCAGCAAATAGTCGGTGCATCCTAGCCCGATACCCAAAACCTCCAATTTCTCTCCCTTTCGCCCCAAAATACGCCCGCAATGCATTTTTGTTCATTTGCATTGACCAACGCATGCAGCGTACTCCACCAGTGGCGGGTGCTGATTGCTGGGCCAACGAAGACCCTGCCAACACCAAGCCAGCTGGTGGGGATGATGGATGTGAGGGGCTGCTGGGTGTTCGTGCAGCACCTCGCGGTCGACTGGCGGTTTGCATGCTGCCGCGTCCAGCGTCAGCTCCAGACGCGCCCTGGCGACCTCCAGGCAGCGGCCCTTTGCGCGTATTCCTTAATTCCATCATCCATGAATTGGGCGTCAGTTAACGGGAGACGCCCAGACCCGGCACCGTTTCATGGTGAGGCCATGTGCACAATCGGGCCTTTGCACCTCCAATTTTGCCGAGGCACGGCGCTAACACCTCTTGGCAAGGTGCTGACTGACTGCGCTGACGTAGCAGTTTTGTCACATAACCGTTACGTCAGCGGGCGATGGGGTCGTCACTTCCCTACGCCTTTTTATTATTTATATATTTTATTATTATTATGGGGTATTTGTATAGTTTTCTCATCTGGTTGGGCTGTATAAATATATAATTGTAAATGAAAATGATAAACTTACATAAATATCAATAAAATAAAATAAATACATAAAAATTACATAAATATATAAAAACCCAACCAGATGGAAGCCCTCGGCAGGGGAGACCAAACGGCCGAGGGTTAGGGAGAAAGGGAAAGAAACCGGCGGACGATGCGGGCGGTATCGAGGAGCACCGCCTTCTGCATTTGAGCTTGGAGCGATCCGTCACGGAGTCCCAGTCGCCTCAGATGACCCGAGAGGCTGACTGGGATTAACCCGTTCGCAGAGACGACCACAGGAATAATTTCGGCCGGCAGACCACCCCACATGTCGGTCACCTCGTGAGCCAGGTCCAGATATTTTGTCAACTTATCTGTTTCGGCTTTCACGAGGTTCTCGTCATAAGGAATGGTAATGTCGACCAAAAATATCCTTGACTGTGCCCGGTCCATCAGCACAATATCAGGCTTATTCGCAAGAATAGTCCTGTCCGTGATGATGGCCCGGTCCCAGTAGAGCCTGGCGCGGTCATTTTCGAGTACGGCTTCCGGCAAGTAATTATAATATGGCAGTTTCCGATCCACGAGACCGTATTTCAGAGCGAGCTCCTGGTGTAGAATCCTGGCTACTAGGTTGTGTCTGTGCAAATACTCAGAGTTAGAAAGCGCCGAACAACCGGAGATGACATGCCTAAGTGACTCACCGGGATGGCGACAAGCTCGACAGATGTCGACGGCGCCATCCTTTAGGATGTATCTCCGATAATTGTTGGTCTTAATAACCTGATCCTGTATCGCACAGACAAAACCCTCGGTTTCCCCAAAGAGGTCACCGAAACGTAGCCAGTGGAGGGAGGCGACTGTGTCTACGCAAGGCTCATGTAGAGCCTTGTAGAACCTCCCGTGGAGCTCCTTCTCCTTCCATACGGTCTCCCGGTCGGAAATGCTCTGTACTGCCGGGTCTTGCCATTGCTCGTTGGCTAAGGATAGAGGGGTAAGTCCTTTATCACAAGAAATAACGTCCCTATAGAATGGATCATCCGCTCTCGTCAGAAAGTAATTACGGAGGCTGCACACTTCGCGATTATGCATGGTAAGCGCGCTTAAAAAGCCGCGCCCACCATGCTTCCGCGGCAAGTACAGCCTCATTACTGACGATCTCGGATGATGCATCCTGTGGGACGTCATTATAGTGCGGACTTTTCTGTCCAGAGCGTTCAGTTCGGTCTGAGTCCACCTGAGCATGCCAAAGGTATACATGAGAACAGGCATGATCCAACCGTTATATGCATGTGTCTTATTAACGCCCGACAAAAGACTGTTGAGCACTTTTGTCAAGCGTGCATAAAACACACCGCAAACTGACCGTTTCATGTCCGCCTCATCGATACCTATGTTCTGTGACATACCCAGGTATCGGTATGTTTCAGCCTCGGATAGGGTCTTTATGTTGATGGGCATAGATAAGTCTATGCCCTCAGAGTTAGCAACCCTACCCCTTTCGACATGGAGGATCGCACACTTATCCGTCCCCAGCTCCATTCTAATAGAATTGCTAAAATCACAAGTGATGTTTAGCAATTCCATAAGATGAGAGCGACTGGAGGCGAATAACTTGAGATCATCCATATAGAAAAGGTGGGTCACTTTTGTACCTCCTCTCCAAAGCTGAAATCCCCTCCCGGAACCCTCCAGTAAGGTACTAAGAGGGTTCAGAGAGAGGCAGAACCAGATTGGACTCAGACAATCGCCCTGGAAGATACCCCTTCTTATCCTTATGTGGTTCTCCGCAGCCGTCATCCGCTCGCCTAGATGACAAAGGATCGTACTCCACTGCCCCATACACTGCCCGAGGAAGTCTCGAACTGTACAGTCAACCTTGTACAGCTCGAGGACCCTCTTCAGCCATGTATGAGGCACCGAGTCGAATGCCTTTTTGTAGTCTATCCAGGCGGCGGAGAGGTTCCGATTATTATTATTATTATTGTTTTTTCGTCACCGGAGCAAAATGGTGTAGCCACGTGTCATTTACGGTTGCGAAACAAGTGCAAAAATAATCTGGATCTTTTTCATTTATTGCTAAATTTCGCTTTAAAATGTCAACTCTTGCTTTCTTTTGGGCGTCTGTTAACATTCGAAGAAGTCACCTTTTTTATTTTAAGATTATGTGTTAAAATAAACTGAAATGTCTTAAACGATTACTTTACAATCATATATCAATTACTATCAACTAAATAACGGATAGTCACACGTCAATCTCCGATCGTTTAAATTCAGCGCAATATTACGAACCGTTAGGGATTGTGCGTGAAGATAAGTATGTAAGTAAGTATTGTCTGCCAAAGTAGATTGCAGCTCTCAAAAACACTTTTTGTAGAAAAAGATTTAGGCAGAAATATTTAATGACTAAGTGAGTAAAGAATGAGTGTCTCCATTTTGCAAACGATTCAAGTTTCCGGCAAATTAGAAGTATGAAAAAAAATTAGCTACAGTTTTTTTATTTAGTTTTTTCTCGCCTTGGCTACTAACGAATTCAAGATTTGAAAAAAAAAATTAAACGCATTTCTTCAACTTATTGATGTGTCCTATTCCGAAAACTTATCGATCAACCTAGTTAAATGTCAATTCATTAAAATACAGAAATCTATAACAAAGTTATAAAATTAATATTTATTGATTAATTTTTATGGTTGTCATTTCAATAACGTTGACAATTATAATTGACAGAATTAATATTCACAGAATTTATATACCCTTATCTGCGTTGATATTTGCCAGTGTGTAATGTGTCAAATATTTCAAATGAATAATTCGTAAATAGTTTTAATGCATCAATTAGGCACTTGAGTACTGAGTGGTCAGTGGCATCTATTATGTAAACGACAATAGTAAGAAATTGTTAGATAATTAAGTACCTAAAAATTAAAATGTAATCTAAATAATCAACTAGGTGTTTCTTTACCACTCGCTTAGAACTGGGGATAGGCAATTCAGTCCCCGGACATTTAGATGCCTTAACAGGGCTTGTACATGCGATTTTGCTGTATGTGTCGACTGGCCCAGCGGAGATTTGATCAAGCTCGCGCGAACATTCCACTTGATGGCCATACTGTATCAGTTATTATCACAAGTGAACAATGATATAAGTGAAATTAATATAGGAGTAACTTTTGCTGGTAGTGGTAGGTCATAAAATACCTACGTATTTTTTTATTTATTTAACTTTAACTGTTACTTAAACACACAAACATCATGAAAAAATACAGTAAGATGCAGATTTACAGGCTTATAATACCGAGAAGATTCTTAAGTGGAATATAAGAAGATAGAGAAGAAAAAAGAACGGTTGAAATTGTATTTCGATATAATGGCATGCGATCTTTGATACTTGTATATAAGAGGCTCTATCCTTCAGCTTATAATATTAATTTTCTCATACATAAGATGCACCATACATATTGATTCCAAACCATACATATTGATTTGGGGTTAAATATTCAAGTTGGTAATCTCAACGTATATTGTAAGTTATAATCGTATTATAAAAAATCACACTTGTCAACTTCAAATCATAGATAGCCGCACTTGCCCCAATTGAACCAATTAAATATTTAAATTAAATAAAAAAATTATTCAATCTACCTATTAAACTTTAATTCGCATTAAAATTCTATTTCTACATACAACAGATATTATTTCAGAATGATTATGTCAAAACATGTATTTTTACTTACCTACTAGATCTTCAAGCAAAAACTTTGAAGTAGATTAGCTAAGAATAATAATAAACTCTAAATATCCTAATTTAAATTGTTCTTTACGCACAGCAATGGTGGCGTTGCAAGAATATCCACTACCCCATACCTTCCCGTAGGTGTCGTAACAGACGACAGAGAGGAACAAACCAGGAGATGAGCAGCAGCGTCTTCCTAATAAAGTCTAAATAATAAGAAACTACGATTGCCAACCCGCCTGCCAAGCGTGGCAACTATGGCGAATATTTTCCTTATGAGACGATGGGACGGACCAGAGGACTTTATACAGGCTGCAATGATAACAATAAATTGTTCCTCTTTAACAAAAAACCTAGGTGTTAAACGCCCACCGGAACCAAATAGATTGTATATTGTAATTTTAAATGCTGATTTACTATGTTCTCGGCGGTAAAGAATAACAGCGCGAGGAAACCTAGATTTTTGTGGAATAAAAATATTTCGAGGACATGTGGAGCAACACCGCGGACAAATTGCGTCAAAAGTAACCCTCGCAAAATTAAGATAAGATCTGTGCCGAAAAACTTAATACCTACCTTGAATAAGAAAATTCATTCATTATGTTATAACAACCTATCAAAAGTCCATCGCCAAAGATTGGCTCATAAGGAGGAATCGCCATTGCTGCCAAACTTGCCAGGCAGGTTGGCAGTCGCAGTTTTTTATTATTTTGAGTTTGTTACAAGAAAAAAGCTGCTGCCCATCTCGTGTTTAATTTTCTTCTTTCGTTTTTTATGATCTACGATATGACGTAGTGGATTAATATACGCTGCCACTACACCGCGTACATAAAATATAGTCTTGGTATATCGATTATTTTACCGTTAATCTTAAAGGGGAATGCCCACCGTTCATAGACACTTCGGCCATGGGTGCCCACATATAAAAGCATATGGAAATGATAATATGCAATAAAAAGAATGAAATGGTTAAGGAATTGGTTTAAAAAAAGTCCGGATTTTTAAGATATAAAGGTTTTTTATTTTCACAAGAACAGTTTTTTAACAACAAATGATTTCTTATTTTCGTGACATTTAAAACACAATTATTGACCCAGCGTTAATGTCCTCTTGAATGAGTTACTGAGGGCTGGGAAGAACTCTGGGCGGTGAAAGCTGGGGTCATCGTTTACAGTGGATATCGAGTCCAAGTTTGTGCAGAGGTTATCGTAAGAAGTGGGAGCGGGATCCATTTTCAGACGGTGGTCAATAGGGTGAGAAGAATTATCGGATTCCATTTAGAAAGCTTATTCGTTACTTAGATAACAAATCCGCCAGAAAACAAACAAAATAACATAAATGCAAAGTCATTCGACTCGTGACTATTTAGTTTTGATAATTATGACATGGGCCTAGCTGTCAGATTCGATGTTGCCAATTAACAGACATAAAATCGATAAATAGATAGCGATTTTTCATTCGATTTATAATATCATAAAAAAGAATAATCTTTGATTCGCTTTAAGTTCTGCACGCCTTTTATAATATATTTTGTTTTATTTATTTAAATTCCATTTTAAATGTATCTTTAAGAACAGATAAGAATAACAAAAGTAATTTATAGCATACATTTATAACTATTGAAACATATTATATTAACATAGTATTCGACTTACACTGGACGTATTTTGATAAGATTTTTAATGATATATGAATAAGTTTAATTGTACACGCAAATGTTCCCATGTAACGTATGCACAGGAAAGTACATTCACATTTATTTTAAATACTATAATATGTAATTGTATGAGAAGGATAAAAGCTAATCACTATTCACAACATCAAGAGTTTTTTTTATATATATTTTATAATGTTTTGATTCATTAACATCAACACGTACATAGGTAAATTATTACAAAATTCGATATTTTCACAACAAATATAGACATTAAAATCAAATATAAATTTTGTTAATTAACATAATATTTGAAATTAAAATAGAATTGACATTTAATTAAAAAAGTTCACAAAAAATCAAAATGAAATCTTTAAAAATATATTTTGTATGTAATTTAGTTATGTGGCATAATATCAAGCTTGAGGCCAGCGGCATCTTGTACTAGTAGTTGTTGTTGATGTAACGCCATTACATTGTTATTAGAATCGTAATGACTTTGAGCTCTTGGAGGCCTAGGTAGATCTTGGACTTGATTGCGATACGGATGTTGTCGTTGATTATAATTTTTAATGTTATTACCTGAAAAGGCTGCAAGATAATGTGGGCGCCTGGTTTGACCTTTTGGACGGGGTACGGCTTGCAAAAGTTCTGTATGGTGACTCTGATCAGGTGTAAACTGTTGCAGTGTGGGGACTTGTACACTTGCAGCCACTGTATTATTACCCTACAAAAATAAAATAGATTTATAAAGAAACTAATACGTATATTATGATTAAGAAAGAAATACCTTTACAATTTGAAATTTAATTTCTGATTAAGGTTTAGAAGACTATAATCTATAAAATTAAAAAAAGGTTTAATATACCTTATTCTTAAAATTTATTAAGACACATTTACGTGTAATTAATATATTTTGTAGTTTTTTTATGAAAGAGGTAAAATGACATTTAATAGTATTTGCATACCCTAGGCCAGTTTCTCGTGTTCTACATTCCTACGCCTTGAACTTGCGCGTATGTGTTGTTGAATTGCTGCATTCTAAAATGTGGTTCTTGGTTTTGCTGTTGAGTGGGAAATTGATACCCAATTTGTTGGCTCTGTCGAAATTCCTGAAGCTGTTTTATATGTTGAGATAATAAATGCCTCGTTTCATCATTCATATCAATTTTGATATTAATTTTGTTGAGATCAGGACAAGATGTCTCATCTGGTGAGTTTATTGTAGAATTTGGCATTTTATTGTTCAAAAATTCACTAATAAACTGTGATACTAAAGTAAAAATGGACTTCATATTTTCTTCATTTTCGATTTTAGGACATAGCATTTGTTTAATAACGGAGTTATACACACCCATGATTATTGATTTGTTTTTTTCTGATTGTTTGATAACTGCTTCGCAACGAGATTCATTATCAGAATTCAGAATATTTTCATTCGTTGTGTTTTGCGAATTAACTGAATTAACCAAGCTGTATTTGGCATTTTTCTGTGTTACATGTGATAAAGCTTTCATGATATTATTTCTGATCATAATTTTAAAAACATTGTATTCCGCAAGAGAAATAATCGAGATTTTATCAGTTTGTATATTAACTGATTTTTTTTCGTTCTTTTTATTGTTTAGTGTATTATTGATGCTGAAAACAGCCTTTTTTATAGCTTTATATTCTTCATCATCGACACGTTTATTCAAAAGTAGCTCACATGTGATAATTTTAAACTTACAATTGTCCTTAAATGTTTGATTCAAATTGGAAATTTATTGATTGTCTTCAAAATTAAATATAAGCACTGTCTTTTCACTGTTTAAATTATTGGAAGGACGGGTTTGGTCAAAAGTTTCGTCGGAATATTCGACCTTTATGTTCGTCTCTACTGCATTGGCAAATGAATTTGCTTTTATATTTGACTGTGATTGTGGTGTGATTTTCTTTAAATTATACATGTTTTTAGATTTAGAAGTTGCATTAGTTTTGAAAAAAAAAAGTAAATATATTTGGAGTTGTTACCACTGGATCATTTAAACAATCTGATTTTTTTTTGATGTCTTGAAATTTAGATGATTGGGGCAATACTTGTACATGTATACTGTAAAAATGTATACGATTATTAATTTTGTGATATCTGCAACAACAGAAGAAATTTATTTTGTTGGATTTAAAATGGGTGACGGACTCTTATACGTCACCACCTTACTACAGTGTTTGTGGTAGGGGGCAACTATATTAATTTCCAGAAGGTGACCGTATGACCATTTGGAGAACGTCAAAATACCCCCGCCAGCGACGGGCAGCAGCGTCAAAGGTACGATACACATGGTACTGCGATCGTCAATCCGCCTGCCAAGTGTGGCGAGTCCCATGTTCACGGCGAGGACTTTTATGAGCTGATGATGAAGAAGTTCATGATGATAGAAGTCATACCCTCATCACCATTAATAACCATATTGCATAAGCTACTTGCACCTTTATTGAAAATAGTGTAAATAAATAAATAGTTGTATGTTATGTTATATGATATACATCATATTATATAGCAATTTTTGGAAATTGTTCATGGATAACGTTGATTACTTACCATCAGGTGAGTCGTGTTCTCATTTGTCTACTCTTTCAAAAAAAAAAATTCAAGAGTCACAAGACCTTCCTTTTAACCTTAGTTGCCTCTAATACCATCCATGTGATTCTTTATTATCATTACAACCCGTTACAAATCCACTGCTGAACATAGGTAAGGAATGCAACAAAACAAAATCTTAATAAAAAAACACACTCGGTCAAACTAATCTTAAGTTACACGATCACTTACAAATGGAACCACAATTATATACGAATTAAGATTTTTGTTCAAAAAGCAAAGCAATAAATCTAACTACTTTTTACATACTAATGAAAATTAAACTCTCATAATTATAACATATTTATTGATAACGCGATGGATGGGACATATAATACAATTTTTATATTATATACTCCTTAATTAGAATAAAAATTTTATTATTGAAAGAAAAAGAAAACGATCCATTATATAAATCATAAGTTACTTACATTTCCTCCGGAAGTGAAACTTTTATAGATAGTCGCGATGGCGCTGTACCGCCTTTGCTTATTTTTTGTGTCATTTGATTTCCCTTCAGCTTTCGATAATTATTCGATTATTAAATAACGTAATGTAACAAATTTACGTTTATAATATTTATCGAAATAATTTATAACTACAATGTCAAGTTATTTTCAATAAATCTCGTAATTATAAAAATCTATTTCTTAAGCGTACATAATTTTAAAATATTTTTAATTAAACAGTTGAATATTTTGCACATAAACACTAAAATATTTTGTACAGAAAAGATACTTAATTACAAATTTAAAATAAAAAAAAACTAACGATTGATTCGTTTTTTTAATTTAAAAATTACCTTTTGGGATTGTGGGCTTGATTTTGAAGTAGTCAGAATACTGAGTCACTCACTCAGACACACTCAGAGCACTGAGTTTGCACTTCGATGTTGCCAGCATGCGATAGTTGGCGTGACTGACGCGAGCTTCTGACTGATATCTCGCTTTTATTTGAGGTAGGGCGGTGAAATAACAGACGCCCGCCCAGTGCGAGGGCAGTGCTTAAGCGTAGTGAGACTCCCACCTTTTCGCACTGCAATACCAATATATAGATACCTGTTTATTTTATTTTAATATAATTATATACGTATGTACGTATGTCTTGAGTATACATCAAAATGTTTATAGTTTTAACAGTAACGTTGCCACTATCGAAAAGAGGTTTCCGTCATTAGAACCTTGTCTGTCTGTAGATTGCTGCTTTAGAGCACTCTGCCTACCCTCTGGACAGGCTTTTAAACGTCCACTGATAAACCCTTAGATTACCTCATATCAAAATATTTGCCAAATTATTTTAGATGTTATGAGGTAGATGTAGCCCATCTTCCGTTTGATTTTCCTCTGTCGCCTCATACACTATACGGTGTGACGATTTGGTATAGTGTATGATGGATTACACACACGACAAACTGACTTATTATAATTAAACAATATTCCCCCTCACACTAACAAAATCCCTTACATAATATATAACCAATGAGAACAAAAATGAAAAATTATTGCTTATTTAGCACACAGGAAAAGCTTCAGTCATAGTCTCAGTCATATTGCCACAGTCCTATCACAGACTCACGATCAGTCATAGTGACATTTTTATAAGTTAGTGAAGTTTCGGGGGTTTCAGCGGTTTGCTAATTAGATAAAAACTAAAACTTCAAATACCTATTAAAAATAATGAAATAATATTCACGATATAACTTCTGAAGTCGGTGCTCGGACGTACTCGTAGTGCATCGGAGAATTAGAGCTCCGGCTTCAGAAACTATTAAGTGAAAATTATTTTATACTTTTTAGTTTTTCAAGTGGGTTTTCTGAAGTTTGTTTATTTTTGTAGTGGATTTCCAACGAGAATGTCGTCTAAATAGCTACATTAAAAACTTCGTCTCCAGTTATTGCCACTAAATTAAAAAAAAAACTTAAAGTTATATTTTTAAAACCTATTTTTAAAATAAATAACGTTAAAATCAGTACATAAATATCATACACAATATATATATATATATATATATATATATATATATATATATATATTATATATATATATATATATAAAACCGAAACCAATTTCCAATACTACAATAGATAAAAAACGGTCATTACGCGTAACCACAATTGTATTATGTGCTTACCTATGGAAATACTGATTCCTATGAAAAATTAAAAATAATCATATTTAAAAAAATATATAAATCAGGTAAAGGAAATAATAATATTGTATTTTGAGCCGTGATGACTCAGGGAATAATCGTTCGCCTTAAAACTTCATAGGCTACAAGCAATCCGTCTTCGAACACCGTCAGAACCAATAAGCCCGTTAGCTTAAAAATATCTTGAGGAACCTTTATGACTAAACAAAGAAAAAAAATTATTCGTAATCACGATAGAATATAGTACAATAAATTCAAGACTAAAAGGAAACAAGGGAAAAATTTGAAATGAGGTTCCAGCAGTTTATGAATGACTTAGTTAAAACTACAACAAAATTGCCGCAGCACTGTTTAATCTAAGTAATTTTTACTATTGTGAATGATGTAAATTAAGCCAATTTTCATTAAAGCAGTGGAGCAGACTTTTCCATAATCCTCTTAAAACCAGAGGAGGTCTGTGCCTAACAAGACAACTCTTACGACACTCACGGGATGAAATGGGGAGATGATGGCTTCTCACACCGCCACCACACAGCAATTTCATGACGTAAACAAATTGCCGGCATTTTTTTAATAATTTAATAAATTATTTGTAAATTAATGGGCGCGTTTCAACATATCAAGTCGGGGACTCTTAAGCTTGAGATGGATCTGTGTATGACAGATGTCATCTATAACGTATACGCAAACTCCAACCCGTGGCACAATGGAGTGTTTTAATTTGTACCCCGGGTAGGAAAGATAAGAAGTATCTGCCGAAGAGGACACGTGTCCCGGTCAGAAAGAGCAAGGCCGACTTCGCCGTCTCCAGATGGTAGTAGACGGCGTTAAGGTTCAAATGAAGTCCTCTGATATTGTAAAACTCACGGATAGCGTGGCGGGGGTCGCCTTTGTCTTATTGCTTTGCTTGTCCCGAGCAGTTTGACGAATGGGGGAATCGTTCAAAAAGGCGAAGTATTGGGTGACGCATTTTATGAAAAAAAAAGTAATAAGTATGAAAGTTATGTATGTAGTATGAGGCGTATGTGGGCTGTAACTTTTATTTATAGAAGAGGGGGCAAACGAGCCTGCGTCTCACCTGATGATAAGTGTCAACCACCGCTCAGGAACAATTGCTACACCAGGGGAATTGCAGGTGCATTGTCATCCGTCACTGGAGGACCTAAGCACTATGCTCAATGACCTCAATAGTGTCTCTCAACGGATAGGTCTTACGATGAACATGGACAAAACAAAAATCATGTTTAACGTCCATGTCACACCCATGCCGGTAGTTGTTGGGAGCACTAAGCTCGAAGTTGTTGACGAGTATGTTTACCTGGGACAAATAGTCCAACTAGGTAAGTCCAACTTCGACCGAGAGGTCAATCGACGGATTCAACTCGGCTGGGCAGCGTTCGGGAAACTACAACACATCTTCTCGTTAGACATACCTCAAAACCTTAAAACGAAATTTTACAACCAGTGCGTGTTGCCAGTGATGACTTACGGATCTGAGACGTGGTCCTTCACTGCTGGCCGTATGAGGATGCTCAAGGTCGCTCAAAAGCTATGGAGAGGGCTATGCTCGGGGTTTCTCTGCGTGATAAATTTAGAAATGAGGATATCCGCAATAGAAACAGAGTAACCGACATAGGCCAACGGATTAGTAAGCAGAAGTGGCAGTGGGCCGTCCATATAGCTCGAAGCACGGACAACCGATGGGGAGGAAAGGTTCTTGAGTGGCAGCCTCGTACCGGTAGGCGAAGTGTAGGGCGACCCCCCACGAGATGGAGTGACGACCTGGTAAGACATGCAGGAAGTCGATGGATGCAGGTGGCTCAGGACCGTGCTTTGTGGCATTCCTTGGGGGAGGCCTATGTTCAGCAGTGGACTTATGAAAGGCTGTAATGATGATGATGATGATGTCATCCGTTAATACTATTTGCGAGTAAAATATGTTCACACACCTGTCGTTTTACGAGCAGTTTATTAATGTCACTCCTATAATATAAGTCTAGGAGAATAAAAGTAATTTTACGAATGTTATAGCGTTTAGCTTAAAGCTTTAACATCCCCCACGTATCGGGCGCTTTACAGCACCCATGGTCACGGCTGTTTGTGCTACAACCATAATATAGCTGCAGCGTGGCTTTACCACGCTTGTGGTTTTTTATGTTCCTTAAAATTATTTTCTGGGTTTCTTATAACCACGATAATGCTAGGCAGTTTTAGTTATTTTACAAGATTCCTCGTTTTTGAAATAGTTAATGTAATAAAGAAATAAGAACATGGTAGAGGTAGTTGTAGATTGTATCGTGTCAAAATATTTCCTCTATTATCATTATCCCATGATAAAACAAAGGAATACGTTGTTAGGGACTAAACGCCACCCAGATATTGCATATTTTTTCATCGCTACTACACGACCAGTACTCGTGTACTCTTACTTGTGTAAAAAAAGTTACCCGTAAATTTGTTTGCTTAGAGATTACAGTATCTATCGCTTGCAGTAGTCGTTTGTCATCAGGTAATCAACACTTTTGCCACCCTAATTTTATACAAAATTATATTCATCACCATGGACGATGCATCATCAGAAATAATTTTATTATAGTATTAGGTTGACACACGGGCACACTACCCACATAATAGTAAGTGGATATCTAAGTATAAATATAAGTGGTGAAAAAGTTAAAAGTTAAAATTAATGTTACAGTCTATATACGTCCCACTGCTGGGCACAGGCGTCCCTTTATATGTGAGAGAGTTTTTGGGGATCGAATGCCCACCGCGCTGCCCCAATGCGTGTTGGCAAACTTCACGTGTTTTCGAAATATTTTTTTCTTATTTCTTAGACATGCAGGTTTCCTCAGGATATGCCTAGAGCACGTGGTAAATCTGCACTTAAAATTGATATTAACAGTTTCATTGGTACCGGCGGGGATCAAACCTGGTTTGAACCAGTATTGTAAAATTTACAGCTAGCACTTAGCCCCTGAGTTACCACGGCTTCCCCAGAAGTAACTAAAATAGTTTTTAAAAAGGTTTGTAATTTTTTGTCGTAAATAATCATCATCATCATAATAATCACAGGCTGTCGATAGCCTGTGATTATGATAGCTGGTCTCCTGACATAATTCTTCAAAGCACGGTCTTCAGCCATGTGTCTTAAATGAAATACAGAAACTTATTTGTGAACGAGTTACACTTTGGACATCGAAATCATAGCACATAGGACTTTGGACATAGAATTTAAAAAAGGGAAATTTTTAAGAAAGCTACATAGACATTAGACATAGATCCAGATATTTTGTCAACAAAATTCCCTTTTTGTTAGATTTTATGAAATTTTCAATCACCAAGCAGTGCCCGCGCACCTGAAATGTCTCGAATTCTTCTTGAGACATAATTACCTGCTTGTTAAGAGTATATCAATAACATAAATAGCGGAAAATAAGCCACGTTTAAAATATACATTATATATTTTTTCATTATATTGGAATTATATTTAATAGCGTAGTGTGCACAATGATGTTTGTAGGTATTTTTACGTTGCCTATTTTACTTTGCTGTACTGTATATATAATCTTAACGCATCACGTAAGATTCTGCGCAATTTTAAATATAACAAGATATTAATTGAAATTGAAAATCATAAATTTATGCAACCCGTGGTTCAAAGCGAAGAGTTTCTTTTTCACAGGCTTCTAGCGTAACTTAGGGATATTAAGTGTCGACTGCAGAAAGACAACCACTATTACACAGAAAATCAGCATCTAATTACAGACCGCCGTAACTGTGAGCTTTATCACCATTTATTTTCAAATAATAAAATTAAATGAAAGCAACAAAGAAATTAAACGATTTATTTGTAGAGACAATACAGTGTACTTGAGAAAAAAATCAAGTTGAAAAAAAAAGCTTTAAACATTTTACTGTGTTGTAAGGTTACATTACTCTAGCTACGAAAATATCCTAATTCTTTCATAAAATATTCAATAGTTTTTCTTTATTTTTGTCTTATCTCTCGTTATTTAACGTTGATCTGTCATTTCAGATTTAACGAGCTAAAACATGAATACAAGTCTCGACTCTTAGATAATTTTCTATAAGAGAGGTTAAAATATTATAATCGTAGATTTTAAATCTATCGTTACTTTGAAGTAGCTTGTACCTGTCAAATGTCTTATTATTTACACTTTTGATCGAAAAAATGCCACAAGCTCAAATTTCGTTTCTTAACTTTCCACCTTTAGGGGTAGGTTTTTTGAAGTAAAAACTTTTTTAGGCACGTTGCGCACTTCAGGGATGGGGAAAAAGCATTGAAACGTCACGATCAGATACAAATAAACAGATGTGTATTTATAAATTTGCTTGCATTGTCTGGATAATAACCATTCTTTTACATATAAGATACCACAATCAATGAAAAAATTATTACTTTTTAATACTTTTATAAAAATAACTTCAAATAGAAAATCTTCCTAAAAAAAAATTCGGGGGGCTCGGCAGCGTCCCTACCAAGTCGAGCCAAAAAGCGGCAGGGCCATACCATCCTTTTCTCGAAGCAGTTCAGGCCATTTTCGAAACCCTATATCTTCATTGTGGATAACACTAGAAGCCTGAATTTTCAGTAACCAAGTAGACATTGGATAAACACGGTATATTTCAAATTTCATTCAATTTGAACCAGTAGTTTAAGAATTATAACTAGTCAAAGTTTCTTAATTTTGTCACTCACTGACTGACTGAGCATCAAAACTCTAAGGCACTTCTAGCACACCCGGAGAAGAATCCAGAAGCTTCATATTTAGAATACAATTAGTGTTTAGTGAATAAATCGAAGAAAACTGAAATATTATGTAATTTCGGTCCAGTTTTCTAGATACAACAACTATATAAATAACTTTGTAATCCCATGTAAATATATAGGATTACAAAGTTACATTTGCAGTGAATGAATCAGTGTACCTGTATATGTATAATGCCATCAAAAACATAAAATAACAAATCAAAAAAAATTGGCTCCAGAACTTCTCAAAGTCTCTTTGCTCTAGTCGTTCCTCCACGTCTAAAAGCCAACCATGTTCTTTCACAGATGCTACAAATGTCGCAATTGGAGCAGTTATGCAGCAGTAAGTGAATGGCCCTCAGGAACTCTACACTCACCATACGAAACACAACAGCATTAAACTGCTATTTTACGCTGATATTCTGTGAGACCGTGGTTCTTCCGCGGTCGAGCCGACCCATTCATGCTACAACTACACAATTAATATAGTTGCAGCATGGCTCTACCACGTATAAAATGTTGTTTTAGACATCTCGTATGATTGCAGGTTATAATGAATTTTAATTGACTTCAATCTCAAAACATCGTAAAAGAATCTTCCAAGAAATGTCACAAAGCACGACTCTGAGACATTTCGCCGTCGTAAACATAGCTTTTTTTAATTTCTTAAAGGGGTCTCCGGTTACAGAACCGGTCCGCTTTTACTGGAAAAGGGACATTTCATCTTAGTCCTCACGCCTGATAACGCATCTGCACTTTGATTCGTAGTTGGTGATAGATGTAGATGTCTATGTACCACAGAAACCACTTACCATCAGGTGGACTGTGTTCTCGCTTGCTCTATTATCCTATAAAAAAAACAACAAGTATGGATGACAGGTGATGAAGTTAGCACGCAGTTCATCTGATAATAAGTAGATAACGTGTCTAATAGGCAACTATATTACATCTTTCCTTGTTTGCGTATCAAAATGCAAATTCGTTGTCACCCGTGAGGACTAAGATGGAATGCATTATTACCAGTAAAAAGTGTTTCCAGATCTAGTCATTTAGCATATGAATCACAGCACTAATATATTATTTTAGCCTGGTTTCAAGGAATACCGTAACACAGCTGCAGCATGGCTACAGCTGGAACGCCATTCTTTAGACTCAGATATCCATTAACTAAATTTTATTTCTCAGATTTTGCTCACGATATCTTCCTTTAAAGCTGAGCTCAAAGTAAATCAGTAAGCCAATAAAATTGAACACCCGGCGAGTTATTCCGTTAAGATACAAAAATAATGTTTTATTGATTTCGTAATTTCAGTAGCAGATAAACGATGGGATGCTTAAATTCCGAGGATTTAATTAAATGTTTATGACAAAGGTAGAACACAAAGCACATTCAAATGCTGTTATTAAATCAGCATATTAATGTGGTGCAAAGTGTGTTTGTGCGTAACTCTCCTTCCTGGCTTCCTATTACTGGTATCGGCAACCGTAAGTAGAGTGAAACAAACCGGCGGCCATCGGTTTTAACTTTTGTGCTGCTTGTTGCATTAGGCAACAGCTTATCGTACTTACGCACTAGGTGTATTGGTTCGTTTAGGTTATAGGTTCATTTTAGGCACCACCTCCCTTAAGCTTGGTACACATCTGTGCTTGTGTTAGCATAGCAAACAAGATGGGGTTGTTTTCAAACGACGAACTAGCCGACTTTATTAGCCGAGCCTTTTTTTTTTTTTACATGGGGAAATGCCTACGCATACCCGCCTCGCGGGGGCAAGGACGAGTTATGTCGGACTCGCACCGACTAAAACCCCATGGTGTTCCACCCTCGTCGCATATTGGCAGGGCCACGGGAACGCTTTCGCACACATCCGCGGCCCCACCTGCGCTGGCCGCCCCATGGCGGCCCCTCCTCGGGAGAGTACAACTCCTCCCCCATCTCCCTCTCAGGTAAGGCGCACCAGAACACATGGCGCGCCCTCCTCCTCGGCCTCCAACTTAACATGCGCAACGGACGCCCCCGTGTCCGATGCGCGAAGGCCATGGGGCCAGGAAAAACGAGCACTATGAAGCACCAGCCTTGCTGGCCCCAGCGGCGGATCTGGTCTATGGCTCCGCCGCCAACCAAGATTCGGCTGCGGAGGATAGGGAGAGCGGTGCCTCGCAATACCGACACTCCTCTCCCACCGCAGCCCCATCACCACCGCATCAATCGACGGTGCGTCCCCGCCTGAGTCGCGGAGGATAGGGCGAGTGGCGCATCGCCATACCAACACTCCTCTTCCTCCGCGACTCCACCTCGGCTGCAGCGGTAGAGGGTGCGGACTCCCCTCTCACCGCAGCCCCCCGACACACATCCGAAGTGGGCTCGCCAAGACCACTCGGAGTGGCCACCTCGGGCCGGCCCTACACCACGGGCCAGCCAAGGGGTTCCTCTTTGTTCACCGTGGGTGACCAAGCCACGGCTACTAAGCCCCCCCGCCACGACAAGGCGGGAACCCGTTCGGGGGGGGTTATTAGCCTAGCCTGCCCCAACATATGGGCTGTGGTTATTATACAGCGCAATGCCCGTCCCGCACCCATGCCCGCATCTGCGCCCAAACTTGCGCTTCGGTCTTCTCGGATGCCGAATCAGGCTCCAACATGGAGACCGACACGCGATAAAGTAAATATATCTTCAGTAGAATCAGAGTAGCAATGAGCCGGCTATAATATAATTAAAAGAACCGACAACTTATGGGGAGAACGCTTTTCGAGCGGCTATCTCATAGCGGTAAACGAAGTAAAGAGCCCTTCACTAGATGTAGTGACGAACTGGTAAGTCATGCAGGCACCGTGTTTTGTGGTGTTACATGGTTTACCTAAATTCAGCAGTGGACTTGTAAAGAGTTGTAATGATGATTGTGGCATAATATGTGATTAATGTGAGAAAATGATTAATAAATTATGAATATGGTGTCGTGTTCCTTTGCAATTAGCTATCAAAAAATTAAGAAAAAAAAGCACATATCTCAGTGACGCCATCTAAGAATTGCTAACTTAGTTTTTTATAATCAAAATTACCCGTAATAAAAGTTTTAAAAAAAAAACGAAAATTATTAAATTCCCGTAATAAAAGTTTGACTGTTTCCATCTTGGCCTGTTGATAGCGTCCCGTTGCATAATTGTAGCTTGACGGCTCAGCAATGAGTTGCAGCACTGAGCGGGTTCGAACCTGGTACGCAACAAGTATTTTTATGGCCTATAAATAATTGTTCCGGGTCTGGATGTTTGTGTTTGTGAAATGTGTGTAAACGGCCCAAAAATACACACATATATAAATATATAAAAAGACTGTCGCTTTTTTATTGAATGATAAGGATAAAATCTTTCGAATAAACACTGTATCTTACAATTATAGAAGACCACTAAACCTAACAATTAGTACACACAAACATCTAGTACTCCTATATACCTAAATAAAAATACCTAAACAGAAGAAAGTAAAAGTACCTAAATAAAAGAAAAAATGTATGCATGAAACTTAATTTATAAAATACAGACAATCACAAATATTATTTATTATTTAAGTATAGCCATTTTTAGACGAAGTTTAAAAATAGAACATTTTAATTTGTGAACTATATACATTTTTTTGCATTTTTAGTTGGTTAGATTCCCAGCTCAGGTAAGCTTTCAAAAAAATGGTTATATGTGGTTTATCCTATTTTGAAAAACAAAGGAATGTTTCCTTTGAGCAAAATTTTATATCCTCAATGTTTAATGTACTTTCCATCCATGTCCCGTTCCTTTTTACCAATTAAAATTTAAAATTTACAGGAACGCAAAGAAATTTATGTATAACACTAAACATCATGGATATTTGTGACAGTTAAGATTATTAATTTGGATTTTGCTTATTATTCGTTAATTTAAAATTGCAAACGTCGAAAAAAGCAAAAGAACGAAAATTTTACCCAATAAAGAAAAAAAAGAAAATTGTTAGAGGAAGTAAACATTTTTGTACTTAAAATTTTATTAATTTCTCTCATAAATACTTAAGAAAGGCTATAATGTGGGCTATAATCAGTACTTAACTACTTCTAGTCTCCTTGGCATACTCCTAATCAAGTTATCAATAAAATCTTGAGAGATTGCGTTCCATTCTTCCTGGAATGCGTTTTAAAGATCTCTCAAATTACCGAGTCAGGATTTATTTTCTTAATTTGACTTCCAAGCTAATCCTATACATGCTCTATGGGGATTAAATCAGGCGAACTCGCTGGCCAAACTATAGCATTGATTTCAACGTCTCGAAGGTATTCCACACCTACGGCCGCAATATGGTGGCGTGCATTACTGTGCATAAAAACTAACATATCTTCTATAAGAAGAAGAGAGTGAATATTTGTGCTTACTGTAAACCCCCGAACCTATATGAGCTTTGTTCTTACCTCAGAAGAAGTTTAGGTCCAGTTTCTGAACACGCTGGTAATGATGAACCGATCTGTTCTGGCCACATTTTTTCGTTTACGTCGGTCCAGTTAGCCGATACTCCTTGACAACTCGGTGGCTTACAAATTTTGATACTCGTAAAGTTTGAGACACATGTTTGTAGGTGTGCCCAGCTTCAATTAATGTAACCGTCCTAGTAACTTAAGTGGCGTTTATATCTGGCATTCTCAGTTTATTTACTACTTGCAAAAAAAAATACAGCAGTTCACACGATAAACATGGCATTCAAGGCAAAAATTTAAACAAAACCTAAATTGAAACTCAAATTCAAAGGTACACAATAATTACATAAAAACAAATGAAATTCGAAAAAATTAAACTTTGTTTTTTCTTAATTAGCATTTACAAAAGTTTGTTGCCAGTATGTACGAGCATTATAACACGAGAAATTAAAACTTTTTAGGCGTCCCTCTAAATTTTTCTAAGAGTATATACATTTATATGAGTGTATCTATATAAAAGAATGACAAACAAACAAAAAATACACTTTCCCATTAATTCGTAAATATTTAGGATTAGATATTATAGCTGGCTATAATTAATTTTGAACATATAAATGATTACTCTAACACCCCTATTTGTCTCGTGGGTATCGCAAGGTTGACGATTGAAGATTTCATTCTATGAAGCTGGTTTGTTTCCTTCTGTCGCCTTTTACGACACTCATGGGATGAGGCAGTGGATATTATTACACCGCCACTACATGTTCACGAACTCTGGCAATATTGAATTTAATAATAATCGCCAAATATTTGTAAAGGAACTGCATGCGCGACCGGTCGTCCCCGTTCTTTTCTCGCCCAAAAGCTAAGTATACCCATTCATCGAGGAATTACAGCCAGCTTTTGCTCTAACGAAATGGTAAAACGGATCGAAGGACAAACATAATTTTGCAGTAAATAAAATGTTCTCCCATACATTGGTCTATGTCACGGGCAATGCTTCAAAAATACAGAACTAGAAATATAAACATTAATTCCATATAAATTATAAATAATAGTTATTGAAAGTCACTAATAAGTATAATTTACTTAATTTACTTTTTAGAAAATTCCTCTGTCCTGGGAAGAACCTGCGAGAAACTTAGCAGGATTTTTTTTACTAAAACTGCTATATCTTCAAATATGTAACTTTGTAATTGCAAAATAATATTTATAAATTCGATACAGAACTGTCTGTCATTTTTGCAAAAGCAAATATACGGATACAAAAATAAAAAAATATAGCATCCAAGCACAGGCTTAAAACGTGACCATGGGTGCTGTAAAGCACCCGAAACGTCGAAACGCGGGGAATTAAAAAGTTAAATTAAACGCGATAAAATTCGTAAAATTAGTTTCATTTAACGTGTAGTGTTCATTCACTACTACATCATTAATACATAATATGTTAACGACTGAAGCCAAAGCGTTCTCGGGATGAACATTTTCGATTCTCGCTGCAAAGTACGCTTATAAAAGTTACGCATAACTTTGTTTGCTGAAGCAGAGATTTACATATGAGCAGATCCGTATGTGCACTAGGAGTTCTGCACAAACAATTTGTTAAGTAATCTGCTGTACAAAATTTTGGATGAATCGTTCTTTAATTTACAAACTAAAAGTTTCACTGTGAAGAACATGCTTGTTTTATACGCGCGGATATCATTTTAATTTTTTCACAAAGAAGCATAATTGAATTCAGGGATTTATTTCACAAGGCTACGGTTCGGTGCATGTTTGTATTATCTTTGATGTTGCAGTCTAATAGGTTGGCTCGACCGGGGAAGGACCACACTCTTACAGAATACCAACGTAAAATAATAGCTTAAAGCTGCTGTTTCGCATGATAATTGTAGAGAACATGAGACTCTTTTTACTGGTTTTAGGTGCTGTCAGAGAAGCACCTAAAACCAATAAACGTTCATATTGCACCTGCGGTTGCCAACACCCCTATGAAGCATTCTATAGGGGAGGCCTATGTTCAGCAGTGGGCTTTAATAGGCTGTAAAGTTATATAATGGTAATGGTAACAGTGAAATTATTAACTTTTTAATGTTATTTATTCAGAAATCCAACAGCTTTTATCAAAATATACTTACCTCAATTCGTATTGCATTTACATAAGCCTTACTCCCTAGATTATCTTTACGTAATTAAAATAGAGACACTTCCTTCTCTTTATTTCATTATATTGTTTTTTTGCTTTTTTTTAAACGTTACCTCTACACAAGAATTTGCTCCTGTATTGTGGGGGCAGTTAACATACATAAATTTTACAAGGACAAACATCCAGATCCGGAACAATTATTTGTAGGCCATACAAATACTTGTTCCGTGCGGGATTCGAACCCGCGGCTCTTGGCGCTGCAACTTATTGCTAAGCCACTGCGCTACGGAGCCGTCAGTATTTAGTCAATGGGCAAATGAAAATTGGCGAAATCGATTGTCTGACTTTATAGATATCGTGTAACATATAATACATTGGAAATGAAATTGATAATTTCTTCCTTTATAGAAGCGAGTTAAATTAATATGAAATTTAAAAAAAACCTAAACGCTGCCCCATGGTTTCTATTCTACGTAAATGCTAATATTATATATGCCGACCATACCTTTCTAAAGCCCCGCCTGTGGGCATCGCCCGCTAAAAGCAATAATCGATTTTTCCCGACATCAGTTTTGATTTATCTTTTTAAAGCTTTGGTATGGAAAAAGTAAATCTATATCAATACCTATAAATAAAGTTGAAGTGTCTGCCTGTATTATTAAAATATTAGCTTATAATAAGCTCTGGGGGTTATTTAAATGTTATTAAGACAAATAACAATTTTTAAAATTTTTGTCTGTCTGTCTGTCTGTGTCCAGGCTGATGTTCGGATTGACTGAACCGATTGGGATGAAACATATGACGAACAGATAGAGAGCAATGCTAGGAGGGATCTAGGTCATATATTATTAGAAAAGCACGATTCTTTAAGAAAAGCCGCAATAAAAAATTCTTAAGTTTACCCTTAAGTTTAAAAAAATATTTTGTCAAAGTGCTCTATGCTTTATAAATCCGTTTTGTGTGCATATCCCTAGTCATTATAATTAGCTTAGAATTTTCTTTGAGATGTTGATGGCTGTAGCTAGAAGGGAGAAGGGTGATTCGAGAATGCTACAATACTTTACATGCCATTTTTTATCACCGTCATTTTATTATAGCAATATTTTATATTACCTTATTAAAATGTATAAACTAGGCAACACAATTTTTTATATTGTGTTATCTAGTTAACATTTCAGGTTTCAAAAACATCAAGTATTTTTCAGAAGAAACGATAAATACTTTCGTCATTCGTAGGGTTCATGTGATCCTTGCAGTGTTCTAGGAAATAATTACAAACGATCTGACAGAAATAGATTCCTTGGAAAAAAGAGAAAGCATTTGTGTCAAAAGCTTTCGTCAGTGCCGTGTCGGTATTGGAGGCAGGTAAATATTTTAGCCAAGTAGTGGCGGTCAAAATATCTACTACCCCATATCTTCCCGTGGGTGTCGTAAAAGGCGACAAAGGGAAACAGACAGGAGATGGGCAGCAGCATCTTCCTGATAGTAGCCGAAATTACAATTAAAAAAAACTGCGGTTGCCAACCCGCTCGCCAAGCGTGGCAACTATGGCAAATACCCCCGTATGAAGAGAGTAACAAAGAGACGGCCCCCCAGTCCCCGGCGGCCCCGCTATTTCTGGCTACGGTGGCGACCATGGTAACGGCGGGGCAGGGGGTGCCAAGAATCTCCGGTGGAGGTTCGGTTGCCACCTTAGACGACTCGATCTGGTAACATACAACGCACGCACCCTGAGGACTGACGAGATGATTGTGGAGCTGGTAGAAGAGATAGACAAGTTACGCTGGCATATTATAGGATTATCCGAGATCCGAAGAGAGGGGGAGGACACGGTAATCCTCGAATCCGGCAACTTGCTCTATCACCGGGAGGGCGACCATCTGTCCCAAGGAGTTGTCGGATTTATCGTCCACAAGTCTCTCGTTAACAACGTTGTAAAGATCGAGAGTGTGTCGACGAGGTTTGCGTACCTTATACTCAGAATCACCATACGATATTCGCTGAAGGTCATACAGGTTTACGCACCAACATCGGCACACCCCAATGAGGAGGTGGAGGAAATGTATGAGGATATCTCTAGAGCCATGCATTCCTCCAAAACCCAATATACAGTGTTAATGGGAGACTTCAATGCAACACTAGAGACAAGAGAGAACGGTGAGCTGAAAGTAGGGAAATTTGGAATAGGGCAATGGAACCCAAGAGGCCAGCAGCTGGCCGACTTCATGGAGAAAGAGGGACTCTTTATGATGAACTCTTTCTTCCAGAAGCGGCCCCACAGGAAGTGGACCTGGTCGAGCCCCGACGGTTCGAGAAAAAATGAGATTGACTTCATTATGACGACCAGACGACAACTTTTCAGTGATGTCTCCGTATTCGCGAGGGTGAAAACTGGTAGCGATCACCGAATGGTTAGAGGCATACTGAACCTAAACGTTAAGTTGGAGAGGTCTCGTCTAATGAAGTCAACGCTCCGTCCCCCTCGTGCTCTATTCCAAAGTCCCGAAACCTTTCAGCTCGAGTTGCAAAACCGCTTTCAGTGCCTAGAAGACTGCAATGGAGTGGACGATATGAATGACAAGCTCGTGGAAACTGTCCATGCGGTCGGAGCTAAGTTCTGCAAGACCCGCCGCAGAAGAACACAAAAACTCTTCGATCACACTCTTAATCTCATGGCTGTTAGACGGGAGATGAAGCTACATTCTTCAACAGATTTGACAGCATACAGGCAACTGAACAGACAGATCTTCAATGCATGCGGCGGGACTTACGCCACTTCAATACAGCTTGTATTGATGAAGCGATCGAGCGGAACCAAGGCTCCAAAGTCTTTGCCAGAGATCTGTCTGGCAGAAAGAAGCAACTGTCAAAGCTGAGGACCGAGTGTGGCAGCATCGTTTCCGGGGCACCTGAGATTTTGAGTGAGATTGAGAGGTTCTATGGGCAGCTGTACACGTCATCGTTGGAGCTACACGCAAGTGTGAGTAACGATCCAAGAGCGAGTCTTATCCGACACTATTCCGAAAATATCCCGGACGTCAGTCTGAGCGAGATTAGAATGGCTCTCCAGCATCTTAAGAACGGCAATGCCCCAGGCGAGGATGGAATTACAGCGGAGCTTCTGAAAAAGAGTGGAAAACCGGTACTTGAAGTCCTCCATGGTGGCATTACACCGGAGGCGTGGAGCAGAAGTACGGTCGTCTTATTGTTCAAGAAAGGTGACAACGCTCTCTTGAAGAACTACAGACCGATTTTCCTTCTGAACCGCGTTTACGTGCTGTTTTCGAGAGTCATTACGAATCGTCTAGAGCACAGACTTGACGACTTCCAGCCTCCCGAACAAACCGGTTTCAGAAAGGGCTTTAGCACCATAAACCACAAACATACCCTTCAGCAAGTTGTACAGAAATCTGAGGAGTACAATTTGCCACTATGCCTGGCGTATGTGGACTATGAGAAAGCCTTTGATTCGTCGAAATTTGGGCGATGCTGCAGTCCCTTCAGCGGTGCCAAGTTGACTGTCGATATATCGAAGTGTTGAAGTGCTTGTACAGTAGGGCTACGATGGCTATCCGAGTACAGAACCAGAGTACGAAACCTATCCAATTGCAAAGAGGTGTAAGACAGGGTGGCGTCATATCCCCGAAACTCTTCACCGCTGCATTGGAAGACGTTTTCAAGCTTCTGGACTGGAAAGGATACGGTATCAACATCAATGGCGAGTACATCACTCACAACTATGGCAGAATCCCTGGAGGACCTAAGCACTATGCTCAATGACCTCAATAGTGTTTCCCAACGGATAGGTCTTAAGATGAACATGGACAAAACAAAGATAATGTTTAATGTCTATGTCACACCTATGGGGGTAGTTGTTGGGAGCACTAAGCTCGAAGTTGTTGACGAGTATGTTTACCTGGGACAAATAGTCCGACTAGGTAAGTCCAACTTCGACCGAGAGGTCAATCGATGGATTCAATTCGGCTGGGCAGCGTTCGGGAAACTACGACACATCTTCTCATCAGACATACCTCAAATCCTTAAATCGAAATTGTACAACCAGTGCGTGTTACCAGTGATGACTTACGAATCTGAGACGTGGTCCTTCACTGCTGGCCGTATGAGGAAGCTCAAGGTTGCTCAGCGAGCTATATAGAGGGCTATGCTGGGGGTTTCTCTGCGTGATAAACTTGGAAATGAGGATATCTGCAGTAGTACCAGAGTAACCGACATAGCCCAACGGATTAGTAAGCTGAAGTGGCAGTGGGCCGGCCATATAGCTCGAAGAACCGACAACCGATGGGGAAGAAAGGTTCTCAAGTGGCAGCCTCGTACCGGTAGGCGAAGTGTAGGGCGATCCCCTACGAGATGGAGTGACGACCTGGTAAGACATGCAGGAAGTCGATGGATTTATGAAAGGCTGTAATTATGATGATGATTATGAAATATTTGTAGTAGCGATCGATCCTTACGCAATTGCAAAGGAAAGACAAGAGTTTGTTCGTTTTTCACTAAAGGTTATGTTAAAGGGAAGAAGTAATCACATAGTAAAATATCATCCCTAATATATCTAGACTCTCTACAGCATTGTGCAAAATCAATGTGAATAATTATAAAATTAATGCAAAAGTGTAATAATCTTTGTTCGTAGAGTCATACCTAACGTTTTTTAAGAGTTTACTATAATGTTGTACAATTATTCATATAATTTTTTTCTAGAGACAGCTTGATCTTAATATTTATAACTAGCTGTTCCCCGCGACTTCGCCCGCGTGTAATTTAGATTTTTAATTTTTTCCGCGGAACCCTAATTCTTTTTCTAAAACAAAGTTAGCCTAAGTTACTCCTTATAACATTAGCTGTCTGCCAGTGAAAGTCCTATGAAAATCGGTCCAGCCGTTTCGGAGATTATCCGGAACAAACAGACAGACGGACAGATAGACAGACAGACAAAAATTTTAAAAATTGTGTTTTTGTTATAAGTACCATATATACTTTCATATGCATTTAGTGAAAAGTTGTTATTTTGACGTTACAAACAGACACTCCAATTTTATTTATTTGTATAGATGTATAGATTAGTAAAAATACTGTTATTTTGACATTACAAACAGCCGCTTCAATTTTATTTATTTCTATAGATTAAGGAATTTATGGATGACTAACTGTTCCCGGCGACTTCGTCCGCGCGTAATTTATTACGATTGGATTTCATGGGTTTTATTTTTTTGCGCGGAACCCTAATTCTTTTTCTAAAATAAAAGTAGCCTAAGTTACTTCTTATAACATCAGCTATCTGCCAGTGAAAGTTCGGTCAAAATCAGTCCAGCCGTTTCCGTTCGGAGATTAGCCGGAACAAACAGACAGACAGACAGACAGACAAAAATTTTAAAAATCGTGTTTTTGTTATAAGTACCGTATATACTTTTATATGCGTGCAGTAAAAGACTGTTATTTCGATATTACAAACAGACACTTCAATTTTATTTATTTGTATAGATTATATAATTATGTTATAAAATAAACCTTTTAATTTAGCTATAATTTAACATAGTAGGTATCTAGTTTATTATATATTCGAATAATAATTCGGTAATATTCGAACGTAAGCTTTCATAATAGTCGAAATCAACAAAGAGATAACACTACCAAGCTTTTATGACTTTATAATAACGAAAGCAACATTTAATTATTTCCATAATTAATAAAAAAATAATTTTCTACTTTAACCCTTTGTGAAGTTTTCATAATATGTAGATTTTAATATACGTACATATCGGTAAATGACAATATCATGTCCACCCTACGCATCCGGGCTGCAAGCGAGCCCCGGGCGTTGCTATGGTAACAGTTTGGATGCGCCCCGGAGCTCCAGCTTTATCGCGATATCTAGGTACGTAATGAATATACGCTTGAGCGAAATTTAATATTACAAACTATGAGCGCTATTAACAATTTTCACATATTTTTAATTTCCGCGAATATTCTGTGTAGCGCCTTTAATGTGGAAAACATGAATTCTATCTGATGTTTGTTAAATCTTGCTGCAGTATATTTAAATATATATTACTCGTTACTTTCACAGCGAATGTGTAATAAATATTTTCCAACGTACCGTACAAACGTGATCGAATTGACTATTGCGGTTTTGTATACTAATTTGACTTAACTTTAATTTGCTTTAATTAAGACTATATGCACAAGATATAATGAAGGTTTGGTAAAATTACCAGGTTCTCACTGTCGTAACTCCATCTAACCGGGCCGAGTCTACTACACGAAAACCTTAAATATTTTTTTGCCACTTCAGCTTATACATCTGTTGCGCTATGTCACTTTTTTGTCTTATTGGTGGATATCTTCGTTATGGATTATATCACTCAGAGAAATTGAGAGTACAGTCCTTTCCATAGTTCGCTGAATGCTCTAAAGATTTTTTATACGGTCACTAGGGAAATATCACGTCTTCGACGTAAACGAGTTGCCAGTGATGATCTATTTCCATAGACATTTGTGTTGTTAGATTGTTTATATACATCATGCTGTACTAAGCCTTTCCCAACTAATGCAACACAGGTCCTGAGGCACTTGCATCCATAAACTTCCTGCACTCTCTTACCAGATCGTCACGCGTCCTTCAGTTCGCCTACCAGTACGAAACAGCCACTCTATCAGTTGTCATGTAGTTCTAGGAGCTATTGGCCGGTCCCTCAACACGCCAGGTTACTGATTCGTTGGGCTATGTCGGTTACTCCGGCTTTACTGCGGATATTCTCATTTTGAAGTCTATCTCGCAGATAAACTACGAGCACAGCCACGAAGGACCACGTTTCAGACCCATATGTTACCATAGATTTAGTGCAAACTTACTACTATATATCTATGGTACACTAGACCTGGAAAGGACTACGTTCTCGACAGAATTCCAGCGTAAAATAGCAGCTCAATGCTGCTTTTTTACTGGAAACGAGATATTCCATATTATTCGTCAGGGATGGCAACGGATCTGCATTTTGATCCTTAATCAGGGATTGATGTGGAAATGTCCAGGGACTACAACATCCAATTACCATCACGTGCTGCTCCTAAAATTAGGGCATATAACAGAAACAAACCAGCACGATTTGTTAACCTTATTCTATAAAAAGAAACTATCTGGCCTGGCTTTTCAACAAACTATAGTGTGTATTTTGTTTGATTAAATGCTTTATGGAGAAACGGTTTCATTAGATGTCTGCGGTACAAATCCAACACTGAAATTGACATTTTAAGATCGACGCTTTGATTTTACAATTTTGCCGTCCCTTGAAGCGCTCGAATTTGCAGAGAGGTATGACTGTGCTTTCGGTGGTTTTTTTAATCGTTAATAGGTAATTTAATTTGATCAAAAAATTAACAAAAAAATTGATTTACTTTATATTAAAACTTTAAACATTTTTAATATCATATTTGTACTTACGACCAAAAGTACTAATAAAAAAAAATTGATCATAAACCATTGTATTGAAATATTTTTGCTATTTTATTAAACTACCTGTGCTAAAATATTTACATATATACTACTCTATTGTCAGATGGGATATCAAAAACATCTAGAGAAAAATTTAAATTACAAGAATTTCGAGGTATTTATTTCAAACATTAAGAAACTACTGAAGATTATTCAAAGAAATACAAACCAGGGTAAATGTAAAAAGCCTATAAAAAGTTCATCGCTGGACAAAGACCTCTCCTTCAGTTTTGTTCTGTTGCCGGCAGGACGACAGGCACGACAGGACAGCCACGGGATGATGTGGGTATCAGATATTCTTACGCTTTAATTACTACTTACAATTTTCAAAAGCATTTTAAAATTGCCATATTTTAGGAACGGTCTTAGTCACATACCGGCACCCTATGTGGTAGTGGTTCACGTCTGGTATTTTACAAAAAAAAAAACCGAACTCGTCAATGGCACCCCTTATGACCCTTATGTGTGTTAAAATATGATTTTATTGCTCCGATAAGGACGTTTTTGAGTTGAGTGGAGTTGAATGCCATGGGACGGTGTCACCAAGATTTTAGCTTGGTGACACCGTCACCACATCACATTAGGGAGTTTTCACGAGGATCTCCCAACTAAAAAAAGATAACATTACTTGTTCGTCTACTTAGTTGAAAAATATAGTATTGCAGCAGTATTTTATAGTTTAATATTATTTAATTTTAATTTCGTAATAATTTTGTAGTATTGCATATTTCTTAACGACCGAACAAAAAAGCCTATCGTCATATTTAATTTTGAATATTATTAAAATAACCGAATAGTGGCGGTGTAAGAATATCCACTAAACCAAAAGACAAAATGAAATAAAACAGGAGATGGGTAGCAGCATTTGTTATAACAACTCAAAACAATTAAAAACTGCGGTTTCCATCCCGCCCATCAAGAGTGACAACCTTATCAAATATCATCCTTATGAGCCAATCTACGGGGGAGGCTTATGTTATTGCTTATTTCATTATTTGTATTTGTATTCCAAACATCAAAACATCTAAGTTTCCTAAAGATAAACGCATCTCAAATGACCTAAATAAATCAATGTAGGTCGGATCGATTTTGACGTCGGTGAACTCGACCTACTTAGTGAGCGTTGGGGTAGGTTCCAGTCGACGAGACCCCAAATACACAAGGGCAAGGTTATCTGAAACTTTTGGATTAAATTAACTGTTGTGGATTTGCGTCGTACCGGTTACAACCTATAAGTTCTTGCGCACTTTGTAGATTATATAAAAAAAGCACGTCAAAGCCATTTATTTTAGTGTAATATTAACACGATGATAATGACGTTTCTTCGGTACACGGTCATATTCAGGTGCTGTGGTGACCAATGTGGTAGTGTTAAAATTTCTATATATTTCGTCGTTTAGTAGAATATCGACTCCAAAAAGTCTCACTGGTATGATGTATAATTTTGTTATACGATACTTTTTGTTTTTCTTATGTTAATTAAATTTGCTTGAGATTTATTTTAAAGTATATATGAACAAACCGAGTTCGATCCCGTCGCTACTGAAATTGTTGATTGCAATTTTAAGTATTGATTAACTACGTGGTCGGTCCTAAAGAATAAATTCGTAAGGCTTGCAGGTAGTTATTATAAAAAATAAAAAAAAAATATCAAGGATATGAAAAGTCCGCCAAAAATATTGGGGCAAGCAGCACCGATTTCTAGGACTTTTTTTATTTGAAAGCTTATGCTTCTCATGTGGTCCTATATTAATTTGATCTAGGTCTGACCAATAGTTTTAGAGTTATTCTTAATAATTTAAACTGAAGTTGGTTGTACAAACTTTTTAATTTTTATTTATTTATATTGTAGTCGGTTGTACAAAATTTATAATTTTACCATTTGTTCTATTCTATTCTTAACAACAATCACTACTATCCCACTGGTAAGTGGTGATGAAACCCTGAACGGTAAATTAAACTGTCTCAGTTGAACAAAAGTCTTAATATGTACTTATTATGTTTTTGTGGGATTTATATAATTCAATATAATGTGATTGCAAAAAGAAATAAAAAAATATGTATTATTATTATGTTATGTTTATAACTGTATTAGCAAGGACGATGTAGGGATTAGTAAGCAGAAGTGGCAATGGGCCAGCCATATAGCTCGAAGAACCGACAACCGATGGGGAAGAAAGGTTCTGGTGCGGCAGGTAAAAGGATGTCATGATGATAACTGTATATTCCAATATAAAAGTAGTTTGTATACATTATTATTTGTATTTGTATATATTATTAAATATGTCAATATAAATCAAAATATCCAAAATATTTAATTCAGTAACTAAATTTACATTTAACTTAGGAGTCTTCGCTCTATGTACGGCCTCCAAATAATTATTTAGGATACGAATGTGTATTGTAAAATGCCACGACGATTTAGCGCAGTGTAGGGCGGCTCCCTACAAGATGGGATTATCTCTGGTTGGGGGACCTGGTAAGAGATGGAGAAAGTCGATGGATGCTGCTGGCTAAGGATTTTGGTTTGTTGCATTCCTTAGGGGACCTATGTTCAGCAGTGGAATTGTATTGGGTTGTAATGATAATAAAGAATCACATTAATGGTATTAAAGGTGACTAAAGTTAAAAGGAAGGTCTTGTGGCTTTTGAATGTTTTTGAAAGAATAGTAAAACGAGAATACGACTCACCTGATGGTAATTGATCAACGTTATCCATGAACAATTTCTAAAAATTGCGGTATGACCATCACGTATTTATAGCATATATATAACTTCATGTATTTCTTAACGTTTTCTTATATTTACGCAAAGATTACACATAAAATGAAAATATTTTTTTACGGATTACGTCGCGTTTAATTTTAACTTTTTTAACACTTTCACTGTCCATGCAGTTATTACAAATTTCCCGCAACGTCCAAGCAATTATATGTAGTATGTGCTGGGTACCGCATGTGGATCTCTGAACTCCCTGGGCTGATTGGGACGAATAATTAGCGTCAGGAGTCCGAGGTCCCACATGTGACCCATTTTTAATTTTAATCTCTGGGGTTATTTCAAATCTATAGTACATTTTGTTACTAATCTATAGCAATGTAGTATCTACCTAATATATATACGTATGTTTGGGTATAATTTAATATATAAACTTAACAATAACGTAATTACAGGCAGTCTTACGTCAACTCTCAAGTGTTTCATTTCCCTCGTCCTTACATGGCGACCCTGCCAGGCGGTGCGCTGCGGCAATGCAAGCGCACCGCCGGGCCTATTTTAAAAAATGGGAATAAATATTGCTAAATTAAATAAAGAAGACTTAAGTAAAATAATTGACAATAAAGTAATATTACAACGCAATGAACACAACACCGGACGTGACGAAACATAAATAAATATAAATTCGAGAAGAAGCCACAATAACACATTAAGAATTTTATAGAAGCTGACTGAAAATTTAAAATATATAATATATAGTACTATGAAGACAACTAACGAAGAATGTGAGGAAATAAAATGGCGATTTTTTTAATATGATGACCAAAGTTCAAAATTCAAGAAACGGCAGATTTGTTTTAAAAGGAAAGTAACAGTTGTACTTTTGCAAGCTTCATCTAGAAGAATATGAAATATGAGCCAAAAAGAACAAAGAAAAAAATTTGAGGTAACATCGCATTAGTCTACTTTTGTCACTTCTTTATAAGATTTCTTTAAAAAGTTTTAAATATTATAAAAAACAAGTTATGTACTAAATATTCTGTATTTCATATATGTTTAATTTGAAATTAATTATTAGATATTTTATATTAACGATTTATTTCTTATTTTATTATTGTTTTAAAAAATCATATTACAATAATTATAAATTAAGTTACGTAAGTGCTTCAATGGCATTTGTATTAAAGCACTAGACGATTTTATATTTACTTTTATTCAGTAATTGTTTTTCAAAGAAAATAATGAAATAATATGAAAGATAAAATTTTTACGCACTTAATTTCACTAAATTTATTGTTAAAATAACAATGTGAATGTGAACGAAATGCGTTGTTTATTTTTTCTTTAGTCTTTTAATATAAAATTATACAATTCATTCAACAAACTAATTCTACACATTCAACACCATATTTTTTTATTATGTCTTAGACTATATAAAATAAAAAAGTACATAATGCATTTAATATTAAATGTACGTTATCTACAAGTAACTTGAAAATATTTGCCACATTTTAACATTTTATAATATTTCTAGTTACATACAATACCTATTGTATTCTATAAAAAATTCAATATATTAAGCTACATTTTACGATGACCTGGTTCGAATTAAAGCAAATATATTTTTAAATTTAACCCTAATTTATTTCTGTAGTAATTTTTATTTAAATGTATATAATTTTGAAGGATTTAAAAAAAATCGCGGATTTTAAAAAAATTATCGGAGATTAGCATATCCACATACAATCGGCCTGATCAGCTGAGAGTTTAGAAAACCTAATAACCGAATAATTTTTTTAAGGTTGTTCGGATGCGATTAACGACGTAATGAGTTTTAATGACGCAATGATAATTTATTATATATTGTATAGGAATAGTGTCCATATTCATTATCATGTATGTACGTGACCATGTACATGAAAGTATATTATGGTACAATGAAATAATGATTTTTTTTTTTTATAGGAGAGGGGGCAAACGAGCATGCGGCTCACCTGATGGTAAGTGACTACCGCCGCCCATGAACAACCGCAACACCAGGGGAATTGCAGATGCGTTGCCGGCCTTTTAAAAAGGAGTAGGCTCTTTTCTTGAAGGTCCCTAAGTCGTATCGGTCCGGAAAAATCCCTGGTGGTAAACTATTCCACAAGGAAGTTATGCGAGGAAGAAAACATCTTCTAAATCGCACAGTGGTGGACCGCCAATCATCCAGATGGTGTGGATGGTATCGGGAGTTCTGCCGCGATGTGCGTTCGTGAAATTTGGCGGCTGGGATTAATCCGAACAATTCCTCAGAGCACTCCCCATGGTAGATGCGAAAGAAAATGCAAAGAGATGCAACATCTCTTCGCAGTGCCAATGAATCGAGCCGATCAGAAAGGGCTCGGTCGTCGACGATTCGAGCCGCTCTGCGCTGGATGCGGTCAAGTGGAAGGAGCTGGCACTGGGGAGCCCCTGCCCAGAGATGGGAACAGTATTCCATGTGAGGCCGAACCTGCGCCTTGTAAAGTTGCAGGCGGTGTGCCGGCATGAAATACTGTCCCGCTCTGCTGAGCACGCCAAGCTTTTTAGAGGCCAATTTGGCCTTCTCTTCCAAGTGACCACGAAACTGCACGTCACTCGATATGTCGACTCCGAGGATACCGATACTGGCTGAGGCAAGAAGGGGAGTGCCTTGAAACTGAGGAGATACGACAAAGGGGTTCTTTTTAGCGGTAAACGCGCAAACTTGTGTCTTCTGAGGATTAAACTGGACTAGATTTAGTCGCCCCCAATCCGAGACTTTGTCCAGCAAAGACTCGACTTCAGACACAAGTTTGTTCCGGTACTCGGCGACGTTTTCCCGAGAAATATTGGCCCGGCCGGTGTATAGAGCATCACCAGTGCTGTCATCCGCATAGCAATGAATGTTACCAGTTAGCAACATATCATTGATATGCAGAAGAAACAGCGTTGGTGATAGCACACAGCCTTGTGGAACACCAGCGTTAATAGGCTTGTAGTCAGAACATGCACCGTCTACAACGACCTTGATGCTCCGATCTGCAAGAAAGCTGGTGATCCAATTGCACAATTTCTCGGGAAGCCCATAGGAAGGCAGCTTCGAAAGAAGCGCTTTGTGCCAAACCCGATCAAAGGCCTTCGCAATGTCCAGACTAACGGCCAACGCCTCCCCCTTGGACTCTACTGCCTTCGCCCATCTATGGGTCAGGTAGACCAGAAGATCACCAGCTGATCGACCCCGACGAAAACCGTATTGGCGGTCACTAATCAGCTGGTGATCCTCAAGGTACCGGATGAGCTGGCAGTTAATAATGGATTCCATTATTTTGGAGAACAAGGAGGTGATCGCGATAGGCCTATAGTTGGACGGGTCTGAGCGGTCGCCTTTTTTAGGGATCGGGTTGACAAAAGCTGTCTTCCATGAATTCGGGACTACGCCTTGGGAGTAGGAGTACCGGAAAAGACGCGTTAGGACCGGTGCCAACTCCGGAGCACACGTCCTCAGCACAATTGGGGGGATTCCGTCAGGCCCACTCGACTTCTGGATGTCCAGGGAGAGAAGTGCTTTGCGAACTGAGCGCTGTGAGAATAGCACATCCGGCATGGAGCACTCACACCGCGGGATGGTCGGCGGTATTTTCCCCCCGTCATCAAGAGTCGAGTTGGACGCAAAAAGGGAGCCTAAAAGGTCGGCTTTGTCTTTTGCGTCTTGGGCCAGTGAGTCGTCCTCCCTGTGCAGAGATGGTAGTGATGGCTTACAGAAATTCCCTTGGACAGCCTTGGCGAGAGACCAGAATGCACGGGTTCCCGAAGGAAGGCGAACAAGTTTCTCGCCAATTCTGCCTATGTGCTCTGACTTTGCCTTGGCAATAACTCTTTTGAAGGACCTGGAGGCGAAGTTATACTTCTTTTTAAGTGTGCTGGTGTTTACATCCCGAGTCACCGAAGCCGCAGCCCAGGCTTGATAACACTCCTGCTTACTGCGCAATGCAGTCTTACAGGAGCGACCAAACCAAGGCTGAGATCTGCCTCCGATGGGTACCACAGATGATGGAATAAATAGTTCCATTCCCTGTAGCACCACATCAGTGACAGAGTCAGCAACAGCACTGGGATCATCCGGCGAGAAGCAAACCCGCCCCCATGGGTAGGATGCAAAGAAAGACCGCATTCCGTCCCAATCCGCCGACCTGTAATGCCAAACACGGCGGCAACCTGCAGAACGCAACCGCGAAGGGAGCGTGAGTGGCACCATACTCCGGATCAGACAATGGTCCGAAGAGCCGAGAGGGGCATCGACGGAAACCTGATATCCGTCCGGATGAGAGGTCAGCAGAAGGTCCAACAGGGAAGGTGTATGATCCTCCACATCTGGAATCCGCGTAGGCGAAGTAACCAGTTGTGTCAGACCATATGCCAAGGCAAAGTCATAAACAGATCTCCCCGCATGATCGGTTAAACGTGAACCGAGCCATTCGGCATGGTGGGCGTTAAAATCGCCAAGGATCACGATCTCTGCGGATGGGACCTGTTGTAGCAAGGAATCTGTAGCCATTTGGACGTGGTCGATGAGTCGGTCTGTTTCGGCATTACCGCTATGGGACCTATAGAGGCACCCGTAGACGCGCGGATGGTCGTCGCTGTCTACGCGTAGCCAAAGGATGGACAGGTCCGAACCTTCAAGACTGCCGAGGCGTCGAGAACAGATGTCCTCTCTAACATACACGCAAACTCCAGCCCGAGGCACAAAGGAGTGCTCCAATTTGTACCCCGGGTAGGAGAGATACGAAATATCAGTCGGAGAGGAAACCTGCGTCTCGGTCAAAAAGAGCAAGGCCGGCTTCGCCGTCTCGAGATGGTAGTGGACGGCGTTTAGGTTAGAGTGAAGTCCCCTGATGTTGCAGAAATTCACGGATAGCGTGGCAGGGGTCGCCTTGGTATTGTTGCTCAGCTTGCCCCGAGCAGTTTTGTTTTTGAGCGGAATTTTGCCCCCCCCAGAATACGCGGGGCAGCCTGAGCACCCACGCTCAGGATTGGAATAACATGGTCGTGGATGCTCAGCGAGGGATTCTCCAGGGGTACTGGTACCCTCCTGGGGTAGTCTATTGTCTAATTCCGCTACCATGTTGATGGGGGGGGGGGAATTGGGCCTCCGGCCACCTGCACTCACCAGACGAAACGCAGAAGCAGAGCCTCTACTTCACGCCGGTATTCTGTGAGGTCGTGGTACCAACCCGGCTCGAGCCGGCCCATACGTGCAACAGCAAAAAACTGCTGCAGGGCTCTACCACCGTTAATTGATTAATAAAATATTATAAAAGTAAAGAAATAAATCAAAATTAAACAAAAGTTGACCTTGACAAACAAATAATGGAGATATACGGGAACGTCTATCACTGGTATACCATATAGTCCTCGAGTCTGTTTCCATGATTGGATGAAAAAATCGGAAGTATCGGGTACTAGGGAATAATACCTTCAGTACAAGTGAGATGTGAACAGGTTTGCTCATATTAGTACTGTTGGGGACCAGAGAAGTCTTAAATTTGTTACCCTTGATAATGGTACATAGAGGTCACATCCTTCATTGGATCATAGTGTGAACTTAGTTTTCCTCCGTGACAATTGTTGGAGTCCTTTTAAAATGACTTAAACGTAGACCTCAAGGTTGTGCGCACAACCCAAGGTACAGTTTTACCTTGATATAGTATAATAAAAAAAAGTTTATGTATCAATAAAATGGAATGAATGTTATGAAAAAGTAATATAATACCCAAGTATTATATATTAAGCCCATATTTATAAAGTACCCGTGTGATAAATATCACGAAATAAAATATAAATGAAGTGAATTAATACTCGGATTCCCGGTATCTAATAAATAAATAAACATATAAGGGAAGAGAATACTCAAAGAAATAAAGCTAGCTAAAGGTCAAAATATTAAGAAAGAAAAGAAAGTACGTACAAGAATTATGAAATAAATAAATAAGGCCTGACAACCGAAAACAAAGGAAATGAGATTAGTGTTAACATGAAAAGAACTAACATGCAAGGACATGAGAATAATTAAAATGAGGTAATAAGGGGATCCCCGACCAAACCTAAAAGTGAGATATGTAGTTGTTTTGCATTTCTGTATTAGAGCTATTAATGCTACCCAAAATCCTACTCAAAAGTTACACATGTACCGAGTAACTATATTATCGATCCACATAACCACACGTAAACAAAAAATATTAATAAAAAATAATAAGCACATTTTCACGTACGTACTTAATTATTTTACCATATTTTATATGAATTTACAAGATTTTTTCATATTTCAATTGATTTATATTTATAATAACCATTAGTTTTAAATTAAAAAAAAGTGTTTATTTATGTAAAATTTGTACAATTTTAAACTAAAATTCTGTAATCCAAAGTGAATTAATTTGCTATTTATTATAAGTTTTTTTTTTATTTTGTACAATGAAACCAAAAATTATATGATTATATACTTAAAAAAAACTTTTCTTTTCTAATGTTAATAACATTTTATGAACATACAACATATATTTTCTAATACAGACTTATATATGTGTAATAGCCTATCTTTTTTACAAATTTGTGTTTCAAATAAGATAAACATGTTCCTTAGAAGTCATGAAATCTTAAAAAAAAGTAATATGTAATACGTTGCCGACTATTAATGATAAAAATTACACATATTACTTGATAATGTATTACAACAATGCAATGTAATCTTAACTATGTAAATGAAAACGTGTTTAATACTATAAATTTTAGATATTTTTAAGTGTATTTATAATAAAACATTTTGTAAGTTATGTTGGAATTAGGTATCATCATACGATGTAATCGCAAACTTTCCCATAAACGTACTTTGGAATTGAAAACAAAAGTGTCACAAATCGCTGACGCGACTGGGATTGCAATTTGTATTTTAATCTGGTAGTTATTATGATAATGAAAATGATTACATTGCCTAACATAGACTCCTTTGTTATGTGTATCTTAAAATGAAATGTAATATTGTCGGTTTTATATTTATTGAACCTTCAAATCATATGTTTGTATCTTTATAAGGCATTATTTTTTGAAAAAAAAAGTAAAGTATTAATATCTAAATGTGAATAAATATATAAAGGAATAATATTTAATGTGAATGTCTACATAAATGACTTCATAAGTAACTGAATAATTCAGTATCAAAGTGTGTTACAGTGATGTGTCGACCAAAATAATATACGTTCGCGAATGTACACCTGATTTTGTCAAACATTATGCATCAACAATGCAACAATGCAAAATAAACATACATAATGTGATTACGGAATTATTATGTACATAGGGGGTTTGGCCAGTCACCCTATCCAAGCCAAGACAAATATTATATATACATAATTATAAGATAATACTTTATTTAACATGAACTTTTTACTATATAAAAAATATGTTATTTTTTATATATTTTTTTTTCGGTATTTTTCATATAATACTTCCGTTCACCACAAAACTAAGTATACCCCATTCGAGTTAGTTTGTGGCAAAAAATGTAATTTACCCAGTAATTTAACTAAAACCGTAGAACCCCTATATAATTACGAAGATTATCCGTTAGATTATCCATTATTTATTTGTGTTAGTTTCTATAGTGTACATTAATACTGACATAAGAAATTGAATAGTGTTACATAAACTGTGAGTAATAAAACATAAACATTGCTAAAATTTCTACAAGTGTTTAGGCGTTTGTATTTTTGCGAAAGCTGTGTGTCATTGACGGGGTCAACGAACTGTCACGGACATTGAACTCTCGGGCTGAACGCATAGGCTTCCCGTTGCAATTTTGCTTGTTGCTTATTAATCAATTTTAAAACAGTTAATCATAATGGCTTTGTTGTACGCGTGCTGTCGTGTTGCTGTAGTAAATACTGATGTTCCTATGATTTGTATTACTTGTAGTGGCTACTATCATCTGCAATGTGTGTCGGCATCATCCAGAAAAGATCCAACACTTCGAAATGGGTCAGATTGGACCTGCCCAGCGTGTTTGTCAAAGCAACCTAAAACTGTTAAAAATGATAGTACACCTGTCCGCATGTCAGCGCGCAAGCAATGCGACACCGAGAGTGTTAATGTTACATTGCGAAACAAAAATTCGAAGAATAAGTCTCCCACTACTCCGTCAGTGTCAGTGATAGAAAAATCTACAGACTCTTCTTGCGACCTACGGGGTTTTATAAGACAAGAGATTTCAGAGCTAAAAAGGGATCTTGAATTTAGTTTCAAAAACTTTATAAACTCAGAGCTTAAGATCATTAAGGACGAGGTACAGGAAATAAAAATGTCCATAGCTTTCATAAATAATAAGTATGATGAGATGAAAGAAAGATTTGAAATATACGATAAATGCCTAGTGTCAGTAAACAGCTTGAGTAATGAAATAGGTGTAATAAAGTCTTCATTGGCAAAGTTGGAGCATGAAAGTAATATTAGAGACCAATGGGCGCGGCGTTCCAATATCGAAATTTGTGGCATTCCCGAGAAGAAGAATGAAAATCTCTTCGACATTATTGAGAAAATATCGAAGCACGTAAATTTTTCTTTTAAAAAATCAGATATTGATTTTTTATCCCGCGTTGCACCATCTACCAAGGACCCTAAAAAACCTAAACCAATTATTGTGCGGTTTTTATCGAGGTATAATAAAGATGACTTTTTGTGTAAAACAAAGAAACTTAAAAGCTTGAAAGCGAGTGATCTTGATTTTTCTGGTACTGAATCCTTGGTATTTTTCAATGACCACTTGACCAGTTTAAATAAATCTTTGTTGCGCCAGGTGAAAATTAAGGCTAAAGATAATAACTATAGATTTGTATCGGTTAAAAACTGTAGTATAATGGTTAGAAAATCTGAGTCTAGTCCTACTTTTCACATAAATAATATGGCGGATTTATTAAAAATAAAATAGGAATTATTGTTATTAGTTATTATTTTAATTACATTATGGCTTATGATGTGTTATTTGTATCACTTTAGGTAGTTCTATATTTTGTTTTAAAAGTTATGTATGATAAACTTATTTTTTTGGGGCACGTGACCTTGACACATTCGGTGATAGTTTTAATTTTATATTATTTAGTTTATACAATTACTATAACATTTGAATATATTTTTGTTAATACACTTCGTTCTAAACTATGTATGACATATATACATTTACATCGGTATACAATTCGGTTCTAATTTAAAAATTTATTATCAAAACGTTCGGGGTCTACGGACTAAGACTGACTTGCTTTTCAGAAACGTCTTATGTCATAAGTATGATATAATCTGTTTCACTGCAACTTGGTTACATTCGGGTATATTCGACTTAGAACTATTTGATGCACGGTATTACGTATATAGAAGCGATCGTAACTATACAATCAGAGGTGATACAATGGGTGGAGGAGTTCTGATTGCAATGAGTCGTAAGCTACAAGTTACCAACGTTGAATGCATCCCGTCAACAAATTCAGCTGCTGACGTAATTCGTGTTTCTATTTCATCCGAACGACATACACGTTGCAACATATACTGTTGTTATTTCCCACAATGTCGAATTCACAAAGATGTGTTATCAAACTTTTACGAACATATCTCTGATGAAGTTCTCTCTTACCCTGATGACTACTTCATTATATTAGGAGATTTTAACATACCTAACGCTTTCTGGTCAAAGAATTGTAATGCTGATGTGACCTTACATGGAGACTTCATCGGATACAGTTAATGAACTTGCTAATTTTCTTTCTTTTAATAATTTTAATCAGTATAATATATTTAACAATTTTAATAATCGTATTTTGGATCTCTTAATAACCAATATTAATTGCAAAGTCAGTTCGGTAACTGCTCCAATAGTTTCAGAGGATTCACACCATCCAGCTTTTGAGTTTACGATTTTAAAATCACATGAGAAACTGCTCAAGACTCGGGCTCACACAGTCAAGTTGTATAGAGATGCTGATTATAAGGCAATAAATATAAATCTTTCGCAAATAGACTGGGAATCTAATTTGAGTGACGGTAATATTGATGCCTCTGTGTCAAATTTTTATAAAATTTTGAATGATATAATCGAAAAACACGTACCTACTAAAACTATTAAATTTAACACTAAGTACCCGATATGGTATAACTGGGCATTGATTAAAACTATAAATGAAAAATTAAAATTTCATCGCAAGTGGAAGGTTTATAAACAGGATAGTGATTACAATTCTTTTGCCGTACTAAGAGAGAGACAAAAGTTAATGGAGAACGATTGTTATAACAAATTTATCAATAATGCTGAATATAGAATTGGTATTAATAGTAAATTCTTTTGGTCGTTCGTAAAATCAAAACGTAAATGTAAAGATCTTCCAGACATAATGTTTATAGATGATTATACGACTTCGGATCCTGTGTTAATATGCGATTTATTTAATACTCATTTTAGCTCAGCTTTTAGTGTTAATAGTCCAAATCATAATACTCATATTTCTGCCTCGGCTCAGTCGATCAGTATAAATTCGATCACATTTACAGTCCGTCAGGTTTCTATGTATTTAAAACGCTTGGATATCAGTAAGGGACCAGGAACTGATGGCATCCCACCCTTGTTTTTACAAAGATGTTACCGTCAATTGGCTAAACCACTAGCAATTTTGTTCAGAACTTCTATGAAGTTGGGCGAAATGTCTTTACAATGGAAAAAATCATTCGTAACTCCCATATTTAAAAGTGGTAATAAGCACGATATTTCAAATTACCGTCCTATTTCAAAATTAAGCTCGATTCCAAAACTATTTGAGAAAATTATTTATGACACACTCTCTCAAATAATTCGACCAATTATAATTCCTGAACAACATGGTTTTATAAGTCGAAAGTCTACAGAAAGTAATCTCTGCGAATTTCTTGATCATCTTTATACTGCTATGGACAGCGGACTGCAGGTAGATGCAGTGTACACCGATTATACAAAAGCATTTGACAAAATTTCACATGATATTTTGATACATAAATTAGATCAAATCGGTGTACATGGTGATTTACTTCGATGGATATCCTCTTATCTTATAAATCGTAGTCAGGCGGTTGCAATAAAGGGATACTGTTCATAATTTCTCCCAGTTTCATCAGGTGTTCCTCAAGGTTCTCATCTTGGTCCACTACTGTTTATAATATTTATAAACGATGTTATATCCTGCTTCCGTAATTCCAAAATTCTCCTTTTTGCAGATGATATGAAAATTTTTAGGTCTATTAAAACTATAGAGGACTGCCATCTACTTCAAGAAGATCTATGTAGGCTTAGTGCATATTGTCAAGTAAATGATCTTTGCTTGAACATTAAGAAATGTAACATTATCTCATTTACCAGGAAAAAGAATCCTATCCTCTTTGATTATAAGCTTGATGATAATTTACTAATGAGAGTTAATGAACTGCGTGATCTTGGTGTTCAGTTGGATAGTAAGTTGTTACTGAGATCACATATTAATATCACAACTAAAAGAGCTTATAAAATGCTAGGTTTCGTTATGCGTATCTCAAAAGATTTTAAAAAGTCTTCAACAGTTATCTTACTATTTAACACTCTGGTGCGGTCTATTCTTGAGTATTGTTCTTCATGTTGGAATCCTCAATACAAAGTTTATATTAAAATGATTGAAACAATCTACAATAAGTTTCTGCGTCACTTAAAGCGATATAATTCTTCTGTAGACTCCATTATTGATAATTTAGGCAGCAATACCCTCGAGAAACGCCGTGATATAAGAGATCAAATGTTGTTGTACAAATTGCTTCATAATATCATCGACTTTCCCCTACTTTTAGGCAAAGTGAATCTTGCGTGTCACAGGTTAGGTGCACGAAATAAACCTCTTTTTGCATTACCTAAAGTTAAAACAAGGTATGCCTCAAATAATTTTGTATCTCGTACATGCAAAAAGTTTAACTTAAAATATTTTAAATTAGATATATTTCACCTTGAATATGATAGTTACAAAGAAAATATTGTAAAACTTAATATATAATTGGTAGTTTCACTTTGAGTTGTATATATGTATAATGTTACTTTTAACTACTTACTACTTAATGTTTTTAATTTATGAATACCATTTAGCTAGTTTTATTCTTTTATATTTTAATTTTATACAACATAATATTGTGGTGGCAAGCTTTTATTATGTATTAGATATCTGTGGAAACTTCATTGGTTCTTAGGATTACTTTTATATGTTTTATTATGTAATTTATTATTGTACTGTATGTTTCCCTTAAAAAGCAAATAAATAAATAAAAAATAAAAAAATAAACATAAACGTAACACCGTATTTTTGGTAGTTACAATATTTCTTATAAGTTAATAATATTTATAAAAATATTTAAAATATATAAAAGCGCTCTAGAATTATCGAATCCGTAACATAAATAATTAATTATTTTTAATCCTATCAAATGTATCAGTCAAAAATTAGAATTATTGAATTGAACTTATACACATAAATGACTTGTAGGTTCATTGGCTACACTAATGTATATTAAGAAATAACAACGTCTGTTTTTATTTCTTATTTATATATTTACATAAGTAATTTATAAATATCTGTATCAAAAATTATACAATAAAATATAAAAAAGCGCCCTTATATGATTAAATAATAATCTATAGGATGAAAACCATAGAGATTTATATATTTGCATGACTTTGATGAAAACCTGAAAGTTAGATCATTTTAATTAGTACGAACATTTATTTTAACTTCTGACTTAATTACTAACTTTAAAAGCTACAGAATTGACTAACAGTAGGAAAATTAAATCCTAAGATAAACACATGATTCACTAACATTATTATAGCTTTTACTAATTTATAGCAAATATTTCTAAATTATACTTATTATATGTTTTATAAACACCACCTTATTACATACTGTCAAATTTGTTGGCTACTAAATATTTACATTTACTACGTGGTACAACCATGTTTGATGAGAATCGTCTTATTTCTAAGCAATATATATATACTAGCTTTTTACCCGCGGCTTCGCTCGCGTGGCAAAATTAGCGAAATTCGATCACTTTTAGAGTCACCTCGGTGTCTGTGTCTCTATGTCTGTCAAAGATTTTTTTTTAATTATAAAAGACTATTAGACGTAGATTAGGTGTTTGGCATAGATAGGTATAATATGCCACAGGAACACGTGAATATATGTCTAGAAACACATACTATTTTTATATCGGGCGTGTCTTCCGATGTATCCATAAGAAAGGTAAATTATATCGTAATCAACATTTATTATTATCTATTATTTACAATTTACTCTTTATATTCATTCATAATTAAAATTAATTTAGTTTTAACAAAATAATGATGAGTTTCACGGTCTTCTATCAATTTACGGCATAATGTTTATTTGAGATATTTTATTCATATCTATCATTGGTCCTATTTTATATTTTGATTGACACCATAAATAAGATGTAAATATTTTTTTTACGTTCGAGTTGACTTCAAAATTTAGTATACAGTATACTACACATGGAATAAAACTAATGTTACGGATTTTATCACGTCTAATTTTAACTGTTTTACGTTAGGTTTTTTTACGCATCTTTGGATGAAAGTTCCATAAAAACCCGCGTAAAAGAACGTAGTTGATGTGAAACACTGTCGCTCCGGGAAGTCTAAAGTATGTCAACATGTTTAGTATCGTCCCAACCATTATATCGGATCTGATATACAAATCCTTGTAATAGAATACCGATTCCTAACAATGATGATTCGCGAGGCTATTGAAATTTAAAAAAAACACACATGCTAATTTTAATAGGGATAAGATTTGCTAAGGGCGCCATAGTTAATAAAATAAAATTCAAACCCAAGCATACTCCTGCATTTATTCTATTACTATTATATTCTATTCTATTCTTATTCTATTCCATTCTAACTATGACATCAGGTCGTCAAAAACCTCAGTCCTACCGTGACCATGGGTGCTATAAAGTGCTCAAAACATCGGGAATTAAAAAAGTTAAAATCAAACGCGATAAGATCCTTAAAATTAGTTTTATTCCTTATAAATTTTATTCACAGTGAACCTGGGAAGCACTACTCTTATGAACGGGAGTAGAAAAATGTTCGTCTTGTTGTGGCGGTGAAAGAGAATCCGCCACTTCATATCGTACCGTCGTAAGCAGTGACATATGACCTTGGGCAGCATCATCTTCCTGCCAAAAGATCAAAATAATAATAGCTGCGGTTGCCAACACGCCTACCAAGCGTGGCAACTCTTGCAAATATCCAGCTACTAGACAATTTATGCGGGAGGCCTATGTTTATTTCAGTGGACTTTTTTTTAGAGTGAAAACAAAAAGTAACATACCCGAAAGTATGAATACAATAAAAATGCATATAGTGCCCCATGAAAAGTAAAAAGTTGCAGCTCAAATGCACGTTACTACTGGGCAATGGCCGCATAAAGTTTTTGGCCAAAAAAAGTATTAGCTGCGCTGTTTCCAATGCAGGATGACCTCAACTGGGAAACTTCTCAGATATGCAGGTTTTCCTTAACCGCCGAGAACGTGGTAAATCGACACTTCAAATTGCAATTAATATATAATATGCTGAAATATTTAATAATCCTTACGAACCATGAAATTTAAGTTTTTATCAGTTGGATTACCGCCTTTGACAAGTAAAATAAAAAGAACCTTTGTTTAAAGCAGTTTAAGTAAAATTTGCTTTAAAAAAAGAGCCTGTTAATTTACAAATATGTACTCATATGAGCTATGAAACCAAGACTGTCACAAATATCTTAATATGTCCGAAAATATGAAAGCTACCTTAAATTACAAAGTGATTATAAATCTCATTAAAGGTAAAAAAGTAAAGTAGCAGCTAATATACGTCTCACTACTGTACACAGGACTCCTCATTACCTACAGTGTTTTGTGGGCAGAAAAATAGAGTACGCTGCAATGTTTTAACATGTCATGTTAACGGTTTTCACATCTCCACGACTATTTTAACTACTCAGATATCCAGGTTTCCCCACGAAGTTATTCTTCACCACTTTAACGGACACGTGTTAAGTCAGCACGTAAAGTTTTCTATAACAGAATCATTCTCGTACACGCTTTGCTCCCGTCCCATGATGAAATCTCACGGCGAGAGCTACATGGCCCTCATATTTGTTTAAATACAATTCATTAAAAGTGAAACTAAGTTTTTGCATGATTGTTGACCACATCTTCCTAGTAATTGCTACACATCCAACGTTGCCACGAACGAATTTTCAATTATTTACATCGTATATTCAGTAGCATTCTATTATTTAATTATATCAGATACTTAACATTTTAGTTTGTTTAGTGGTAAGTAGACGGCGCTATTATTAGATTAAATAATGAAAGCCAAAACTATATTATCTAATAATATCAGCAATAGAAGTGAACATTTATTTATTTTATCAATAAGGCATAATGTGATGACAATTCTGTTAAAAGTTCTGTTTCTGTTAAAAATATACACTATCAGCGCCGTTAGCGGTGAAAAATGATTTAATGATATCGTCATATGACCATATCATGAAATAGCAACGTTTCTAGTTAGTAATATCTTCAAACGATTTCTATTCATTGATTTGGTCAAGCTATATCATGAGATGGTCAACAGTGTTAAATATCATGAAATGACCACACCATTTCACGAAATGATAGACTACTTTATATGATCTATTCTACGATCTAGCCACGACATATATAAAAATCTCTTTAATAAAACTATAATGATAATAAAAATTTTGCAATAATTGCAGACAGACCAGTTTTAATCAGTTTACATATAGATTAGTAATTGAAATAAAAACCTTATCAATTTTCATATTTTTGATTAATCTTCTATTGAAATTATTACACTTTTAAAATAAAATAACAAAAATACTAAAAAAACTCAACGTTACAGTTATTAAATAACTTTAAAAATCTTATTATCTTATTATTTAAACATATAAATGCAAGTTACTTATATTATTTAATTTATTAGTAACTGAAGGCAAAGTATACTACTTTTTCCATTTGATGATAGATGGCGCTGTTTTCATAACTAAATCGGTGTGATTTCAAATTATTTTACCAAGTTTATAACTATATTTTATACTTTATTTATAAATATGGTATTTATTTGAAAAACACTCGTCATCCCATCTATAACTAAGATATAATATAAAATCAATATCTAAAGGCAGGAAAATACTTAACCTTCTTTTTTTAAATTCCGTAATCGGATAAAAAGTAGCCTATAAGTTTCCCCGGGTTACTAATTACCTATATACAAAATTTCATGTAAATCGGTCTGGTAGTTTTTGCGTGAATCCGGAATACACAGACAGACAGACAGACAAAAATTCTGAATACCACTGATTTGGGTTCAGAACCCTTTATTTAGTCCCCTGGACTTGTTTTTTCAAGAATATATTAAAATTACAGACACGACTTTTCTACAGATTTATTATATGTATAGATATGTGTGCGTGTGTGAGTGTGCGTGTGTGAGTGTGCGTGTGTGAGTGTGCGTGTTTGAGTGTGCGTGTGTGTGTGAGTGTGTGTGTGTGTGTGTGTGTGTGCGCGTGCGCGTGCGCGTACGCGTGCGCGTGCGTGTGCGTGTGCGTGTGCGTGTGCGTGTGCGTGTGCGGGTGCGTGCGTGCGTGTGTGTGTGTGTCTCTCTCTCTCTCTCTCTCTGTGTGTGTGTGTGTGTGTGTGTGTGTGTGTGTGTGTGTGTGTGTGTGTGTGTGTGTGTGTGTGTGTGTGTGTGTGCATACTAATGTAATCCAAAATAAGTCAGAATGAAACCTAATTTAAATCGTTAAGAACTTTACCCCAATAAGCAAAAATCTACGTATTTCAATTAATTACAAGTTATAATTTTGATTCTTTATGGTTTACTAATCTTGTTTTACAACTTCATGATATCATTTTTTTTAAATGTTTTTACTTATATTTATTATACGTATATTACTTAACTTATCATAACTTTCAGTGTTTTAAAGTGATAAAATATTATAATTCAAATTAAGGGTAAATAATTATTCAAATTTGACTGAATAAAATATAACCATTAATAAAAGCTCGCTAGATAAATTGTCGACTATAATATTATGCTACTTCTGTCTTAACATATTTTAAGTTACATTTAAAGACAAAAAGTTTTAACCTAATTTATTTTAACTTAGGCTATACGACATTATATACATTACTACGGTTTGTAAATTCGATCTGACTTTAGACGTTTCATTTACAACTTACTAGATTTAATCTTAAGTTATAAATAATAAATATTAATTATATATATATATATATATATATATTATCGTTATGGCTATACATATGTGTATATAATACAGAATAACTCCAACTTACTAGTTTAATAAAATTAAGTAAAAACATTCAACATATAGATAATTAGTAATTACTAATGAAATATTACTTATAAAGATTTTAATGAGGTGTTACTAATTATCTATGATTAGCTTTAATTATCAATAAAGTATGTGAATATTTAAATATTAAGAACCTCAGAAGAAGAGAAAAATATTTAGATATGGTAACGCTAAAGTCTCTAATAGTTAAAATATTATTATTATATATGAAACACAAATACATCAAGAAATTAAAGCACCAACGCAATTAAAAATCACTGTATACAGTTTCTGATTAAAGTAAGAGGGAGAAAGATCACATAGTCCACCTGATGATCTAGACACCATGCTTTCCATCCTGAAGAATCAAACTAAATTTGTATTGTATACAGACAGAATTACTCTTTACAGGTAATCATGTCTCCAGTTCTCGTCTGCCATAACAGGGATATACATCTATTTACGTACGATTTGAAAGAAGATTCAAGGAAGTTAACGTAATATGCCACACTTTTACGAGTCACAACCTTCTTGTTGCAACATGGCACTACTAAGTTCTTAAAAATTGATAAGCGAAAATTTCCCCATAAACAACTTTTATCGCAATAATGCTATGATATCATTATTACCTTATATAATATTATTATTATTTCAGCAATGGTTTTTCAGTAAAAATACTTTAGAAAAGGGTATATTATGATCCCGATTATGGTTCTTGAAAACGGCTAAACCGATTTAAAGGATATTAATTTAATGATATATACTTATTTTTGAATTATAAAATATATCAATACAAAAGATAAATTTGATGTTTTAAAAAATTCATAATACTGGAAAAATAGTGGATGAATTATTGTAACTATTTAGGTATTTAGGCAACATTTTAGTTGTTGTTTGAATATGCAATATTTCTGAGACCACTCAAAAATATATAATAATTGAACTTTTAACAAAAATTAAAAACTTACTTCACAATTGATATATATATATATATATATATATATATATATATATATATATAACAAGAATTTAATATTTATGAAACGGATGTTAACAGATTAATTGATTGGTCACAAAGAATGTTATACGACCGTTTTAACAAAATACCAACCTCACCTGTATAATTTCCACATAATAACCTGACATTTGAATTAAAAAAGTTTTAATAACTGTGAAGAAATCAGTATATTTGAACCAGACAAAATATATAACTAATCATACTTGTACTTTTAATAACAACCAGGAAACAAAAAATATACACAGTAACTAAAATGTGTATAAATTAATGTAATAATAATGCTTAACACAATAAACCTCGCAATAGGATGAAAAGTCAAACAACAATTTGAACATTTGATAGATAATAAGACTACATTAGCTTATATTTTTTATCATTATTTTCAATAAAACTACAACAAAAATTTACAACTTTAGTCATTTATGACCATGATTTAAGTATGCATTTATTGCATTTAAAATGTGTGACAGCGTACACTGTCACACATTTTAAATGCAAATCTAAGATATTCTCAGACGAAATGTTTCTATATAGTACACTTCATTATTATAACTATGAAATAATATAAATTAATACTTACTATAAGCCTGTACTTGTCTACAATCATACTTATGACGGTAAGAGGTGATGTAGCTCTGGAAATTAAGGCTTACCTTAATAAAAACCTATTAAATATCTTATCATACTCATTGTAATTGGATAGAAGGACATAAGTTGGCAAATTTTTCCATTTAATTATGAACTACGAAGTTAAATGTTTAACTGGAATGCGTAGTATCGACGGTATGGGTGGTGGAGGCCTGGCGTGTATCAGGTTGTCTGATTGTGGAAGAGGTAAATAGAAATTAAGTCATGGTATTACTGCGCACTAGTGATTATAATAATTATAATTAGTGTTTCCTGTTGATTGAGCGTATTTAAAGTACTATTTCGCTCCATGGGTGTCGTACAAGTTGAAAGGAAATATTTGAACTCTCACCAAAAGATTTAAAAAAAAACTGTTGTTGAAAAATTTTTCATTTTCATTAACAGTACTACAATATTTCTATTATTGCTGTTTATTTATAGATAGACTGCGAAATTTTCTGGTGTTTCCAAAATCAATCAATTATAAACACCAGTATAGAAATATAAAAAAAATTAAAGGGATTGAAATAATTTGCCGGTGTCTGTCAAGTCTCACAGAATACCAGCGTAATATAGCAGCTTCATGCTGAGGTGTTTCGTATGGTGGAGTGTAGAGAACCGGAGACACTTTTTACTAGAAAAGAGGCATTCCATCTTAGTCCTCACGGCTGACAACACATCTACACTTTGATTTGCAAAGAGGATGGATGTAGATGTCTATGGGCCACAGCAACCACTTACCATCAGATGGACCGTGTACACGCTTGTCACCCTTATCCTATAAAAAAAAAGAATTCAGGCAAGAGCCTATTAACTCAGGCTTTGGTTACTGCTTCATAACTACTTACCAACAGGAGAGGTTTTAGTCAAGTACTGGCTTATAATAGGTAAACAAAACTATATAGAGGATTCACGTATAAATGATGTGAAACACATCCAGCTAGATGAGCGATGATGTCCGTTTAAATAAGAACTTGCGGAAATGTTTATATTATCAGATACTCGTACATAAACTTCGAAGAAAGAAATTTAATTTTCAATATAATTTTGCCTCCCATAAAAACAACACTGACAGGAGATGATCTCCAATTAAAGTGCAACGGTCACAAATATAACTTTTATGCTGGATAGGTTATTAAATTATATATATATACAATTTATATGTAGTACGTAACACGTATATGTACGTATATGTACTACGTTAATAAATTATATATGTACTATGTACAATAAATTTTACTCATATGTGTTAAATTATGTACATATATTATGCCACAGTCGAATTGTTTCCCGGACAAAACTATTCTATTTTCGATCGAAGTGTGCTGCCAAACTCGATTACCAACCAACTATTTTTTCCTAGACTACACTAGATTTTTACCGACGAAGCCCGACAAGATTAACTGAATGTCCGCTGTTTTGTGCAGTCGCATCTCAATCTACTATCACGGATATTTCGAAAAGTAATAACAGCGACAGTGTGTTAAATGCGGCTGGGTAGCCCCCCGAGTACAATATATACATAGAAACATCCATACCTACATAGATACTCTGTAGCCACTCCCAAATTTCATCCAAAACCATTTATACATTTATTTTATTTTATATTAATTATTTTAGTCTTAATATAATAAGATAGTATAGTTTATAAGTTATCTTTATTCTATTTTCAAATTATTATTGATATTATTATTGCTCAATAAAAAAGCTAAAGTAATTATTAATATTAGCTATCAGTAACTATGCGTCTATGCAATTTTAGTTATTACACTAATGCACCATTACGCTCGCCTTGCATTTACAATTAGTATCAATATGTAATAATATTCTTTGGGGGAGGCCTATGTTCAGCAGTGGACTTGTGAAGGGCTGTAATGATGATGATCAATATGTACAAATTGTAACTAAATTTACCATCGATTACAGAAAAAGCCGCATGCAAAATAAAGAGAACGAGCGCAATCTACGAAAAAGTTTACTAAATTAAACACAAAAATGATGAATGAATGATCACGATGATCTTATAAAATCTGTTTTATCTTGTATTTATCGTCGAGAATTCTGTTTTTAATCCATTATTTGTATTTGTAGTAGTGTAGTGTAGTGGCAGTGTAAGAATACGCACTGCGCCATATCGTCCCGTGGGTGTCATAAGACGCGACAGAGGGAAACTGAAAGAGGAGATGGGCAGCAGCATCTTCCTGATAACAACTCGAAATTATTTAAAAAAACTGCGGTTGTCAACCCGCTAGCGAAGCGAGGCGACTATGACGGCATCCCCTCTATGAGGCAATCTATAGGGGAGGCCTCTAGTTCAGATATGCCTATGGAGTATTATAGGCTGTGATAGTCGGATTTTTATTTGGGTAAGCGCATTTTATAACTATACCCAATTTCAATAATCTACGTGAAATATTCTCAGAGAAAAATCTCGTTGAATTTGGGACGAAATTTTAAAGTGAAAATTTAAATTTTAAACTTTTGGTTTCTTTTATTTTAATAATAATTATTTTATATTTTAATGTTTATTATTATTAACAGCCTATCAAAGTCCATTGCTGAACTTAGGCCTTCCCATCGATTGCCACATAATTGGAATATTTGCCATAGTTGCCACGCTTGGCACACGGGTAGCAAAAAACCGCAGTTGTTTTATTGTCTAGTTGTTATTACAAAGACGCTGCTGCTGATTTCATGGTTTGTTTCCTTATATCGTCTTTTACGACAGCCACGAGACGATATGGGGGCCGTCGCTACACGCTAGAATGTGAAGTAATTTAAGTTAATATTTATTTTGTAAAATTAATATGATAATAGTAAGGATAGTGTCATATGATATGTTATAAAATACGTCTATCTTCTGTGAGATAAATCTATAATTAATTTATTTATAATACAGGTAACGTGAGTCCGCTTAATCTTCTACTATTGTTAATCATTTCATCATCATTACAGCCCTTCACAAGTCCACTGCTGAACATAGGCCTCCCCCAAAGAATGCCACAAAGCACGGTCCTGAGCCACCTGCATCCATCGACTTCCTGCATATCTTACCAGGTCGTCACTCCATCTAGTGGGGGGACGCCCTACACTTCGCCTGCCGGTACGAGGCTGCCACTCGAGAACCTTTCTTCCCCATCGGTTGTCGGTTCTTCGAGCTATATGGCCGGCCCATTGCCACTTCAGCTTACTAATCCGTTGGGCTATGTCGGTCACTCTAGTTCTACTGCGGATATCCTCATTTCTGAGTTTATCACGCAGAGAAACTCCGAGCATAGCCCTCTCCATAGCTCGCTGAGCGACCTTGAGCTTCCTCATCCGGCCAGCAGTGAAGGACCACGTCTCAGTTCCGTATGTCATCACTGACAACACGCACTGGGTGTACAGTCTCGTTTTGAAGTTTTGAGGTATACCTGACGAGAAGATGTGCCGTAATTTCCCGAACGCTGCCCAACCGAGTTGAATCCGTCGATTGACCTCTCGGTCGAAGTTGGACTTACCTAGTCGGACTATTTGTCCCAGGTAAACATACTCGTCAACAACTTCGAGCTTAGTGTTCCCAACAACTACCGGCATAGGTGTGACATGGACATTAAACATGATCTTTGTTTTGTCCATGTTCATCTTAAGACCTATCCGTTGGGAAACACAATTGAGGTCATTGAGCATAGTGCTTAGGTCCTCCAGCGATTCTGCCATAAGGACTATATCGTCGGCAAATCGAAGGTGAGTGATGTACTCGCCATTGATGTTGATACCGTATCCTTTCCAGTCCAGAAGCTTGAAAACATCTTCCAATGCAGCGGTAAAGAGTTTCGGGGATATGACGTCACCCTGTCTTACACCTCTCTGCAATTGGATAGGTTTCGTACTCTGGTTCTGTACTCGGATAGCCATCGTAGCCCTACTGTACAAGCACTTCAACACTTCGATATACCGACAGTCAACTTGGCATCGCTGAAGGGACTGGGCAGTCCCTTCAGCGACTATTGTTAAATATTAACAAAATTAAAAAATTAATTATTTAAGAAAATACTCATTTAAAATAGTACTTGTATAAATTCTAAATGTTACAAAGAGTCATCATATTAAAAACCTTAGGTCAGGCTAAGCTGATCGCTCGCAGAAGGCTTCCTTTGACATAAATTTTTAGAAAAGTTGGACGATTTAATAATTATATTTTGTATTAATTATATTGGAAATGGATAAACCAAACTACGGATATTTCTAAAAGTAAAAGAATTTAAAAAATCGCTGGTATTCTGTGAGAGCGTGGCCCTTCCCCAGTCGAGTCGACCCATTCGTGTTACAACCACAATATAGCCACAGCGTGGCTCTACCACGTACTCGTATAAAGTGTTTTATTCGCGTAAATATAAGAAATCATTATCGTAATAATGTTTCAAAAATCAGTTTTATGGAATCAAAAAAATAATGGTACCTATCTGTTATAAATCCGTGTTCTCCTTTGCTGGATCTCGTAACCCAACTGTTTTGCCATAATAGCAGAAAAATTTAATTCAAATGCCTTGGCCATTTTTTGTATAAAAGGTCCGACAAAGCCCTTGTTAAATATTTTAAGTTTCATTGTAATTCGTCTAGACAAGTCATTTAGTATATCACCAGTGCTTAACTTATAGGCTAGATATCAAATCAACTGGCTAATTGAATCGGGCTGCGACATAAACATAGTTGAACTTCACATCAAATCAGATATTATAACGAATGTCATTGAAGATACAGTCTGAAACATCTCATTTCGCTCTGTGCACAATGATAGCAATGGTGGTGTGAAAACTTACTAAATACTTCATATTTAGAGAGTTTGCCAAAAGGAAAATTTAAAAGCTGGCTTGAAATAATTCGGCTGTATGAAAGGAAATTAAAAAAAAAATAATATAATGGTTTAACATTTTCGTCGCAGTGCTAAAAACCCCAGCAAAAATATACAATGCACAGTAAACATACATAATCATGTACAAGCAAATTTTAGAACATCTTTAACTATAATATACAGAACTACTCAGTATATCACATCGACTTTCTTGAATATATTTATTTTCATCTTACACGCTAAACTTTAAACTACTGTGATACAAGTACCTATATCTACTTTATTTCTTAATATTTTATTGTTAAAACCTATATAAAATGTTAAATACCTATATATACCGCATATTATGTGATTCTGAAATGTAACCTACATACATTATTACAACAATTAATACGTTAACATCGAAGGTCGTCGTATATTTATTTAGTATTTATCTTCAATAATGAATGAAACTTATAATATAATCGCTCAGAAGGTACTGCTATAGATTTACAGAAAAAAAATTTTTTTTTAAATATTTTGCCGCTAAGGAAGGTAAAATAAAATAAACAAAAAATACATTATTTTTTAAATACAAAAAAACCAAACGCGATATCTACTAATGAGGTCAGTCGGGGCCAGTGCGTCATATTACGAGATGTATTTTCAAAGTTTTTTTTTTTTTTTTTTTTTTTTATAGGAGAGGGGGCAAACGAGCATGCGGTTCACTTTGCACTTGAATAGCGTTGATGCTACGTCAATTATTAAACTATGAATTTGAATTAAATAATAAATTTATTTACATAACATAATATACAATATTTTATTATATAAAATACTAAATACTATAATAAATCAAAACTAAAACTAGTAACTTAATTATCATACAGTCCTACTCCTCGCCGAATGGCTAATTTTGATCAAAAATAGCAGGGGTCACTCTTTAGATGACATGTGTGTTTTTAATCACCCATGATAATAGAGTGCTGATACAATAGAATTTATTTGTCTAAAAGGCTTTCAAACTTAGAAAAGTAGTCAATTATAAGTGTTAAGATTATAACACAATATAAACACGCCAAAAATAACTTCGTACCAGCAAAACACACCTCTACAATTAAATATTCAATTTCTGGAGTACCGTGGTCAGTTGATACAGTTATATTTGCAAATGGTAAGTGAGAGCGAAGGTAGATGGCAACAACTCTGCCAGCCCGAATGTTACGATCATTCTTTATTACTTAAAGGCATAGAAAGAAAGTGGAGGACAAAGTGTTAAGCCATGATTCTTAGACCAAATTGTATGTATATTTTTGTTATCAAAGGATGAAAGCATCAGTTGATACAGTTATATTTGCAAATGGTAAGTGAGAGCGAAGGTAGATGGCAACAACTCTGCCAGCCCGAATGTTACGATCATTCTTTATTACTTAAAGGCATAGAAAGAAAGTGGAGGACAAAGTGTTAAGCCATGATTCTTAGACCAAATTGTATGTATATTTTTGTTATCAAAGGATGAAAGCAGATCTGGATAATGTGCAGGAATACTCTGGACATTAATGTGGACAATGATGAAATGTCATTAAAGAAAAAGTTTATTTTCCTTAAGAGAAGAAAGACTGTTCCAAATTACTGCTATCCTTCACAGGATGAAATTGGAAAAAAAATTGTCGTCTAGGCTTATATCTCGCCAATTCTGCCTATGTGCTCTGACTTTGCCTTGGCAATAACTCTTTTGAAGGACCTGGAGGCGAAGTTATACTTCTTTTTAAGTGTGCTGGTGTTTACATCCCGAGTCACCGAAGCCGCAGCCCAGGCTTGATAACACTCCTGCTTACTGCGCAATGCAGTCTTACAGGAGCGACCAAACCAAGGCTGAGATCTGCCTCCGATGGGTACCACAGATGATGGAATAAATAGTTCCATTCCCTGTAGCACCACATCAGTGACAGAGTCAGCAACAGCACTGGGATCATCCGGCGAGAAGCAAACCCGCCCCCATGGGTAGGATGCAAAGAAAGACCGCATTCCGTCCCAATCCGCCGACCTGTAATGCCAAACACGGCGGCAACCTGCAGAACGCAACCGCGAAGGGAGCGTGAGTGGCACCATACTCCGGATCAGACAATGGTCCGAAGAGCCGAGAGGGGCATCGACGGAAACCTGATATCCGTCCGGATGAGAGGTCAGCAGAAGGTCCAACAGGGAAGGTGTATGATCCTCCACATCTGGAATCCGCGTAGGCGAAGTAACCAGTTGTGTCAGACCATATGCCAAGGCAAAGTCATAAACAGATCTCCCCGCATGATCGGTTAAACGTGAACCGAGCCATTCGGCATGGTGGGCGTTAAAATCGCCAAGGATCACGATCTCTGCGGATGGGACCTGTTGTAGCAAGGAATCTGTAGCCATTTGGACGTGGTCGATGAGTCGGTCTGTTTCGGCATTACCGCTATGGGACCTATAGAGGCACCCGTAGACGCGCGGATGGTCGTCGCTGTCTACGCGTAGCCAAAGGATGGACAGGTCCGAACCTTCAAGACTGCCGAGGCGTCGAGAACAGATGTCCTCTCTAACATACACGCAAACTCCAGCCCGAGGCACAAAGGAGTGCTCCAATTTGTACCCCGGGTAGGAGAGATACGAAATATATAGCATCTCATAATGAATAGATGATAATTTACTAATGAGAGTTAATGAACTGCGTGATCTTGGTGTTCAGTTGGATAGTAAGTTGTTACTGAGATCACATATTAATATCACAACTAAAAGAGCTTATAAAATGCTAGGTTTCGTTATGCGTATCTCAAAAGATTTTAAAAAGTCTTCAACAGTTATCTTACTATTTAACACTCTGGTGCGGTCTATTCTTGAGTATTGTTCTTCATGTTGGAATCCTCAATACAAAGTTTATATTAAAATGATTGAAACAATCTACAATAAGTTTCTGCGTCACTTAAAGCGATATAATTCTTCTGTAGACTCCATTATTGATAATTTAGGCAGCAATACCCTCGAGAAACGCCGTGATATAAGAGATCAAATGTTGTTGTACAAATTGCTTCATAATATCATCGACTTTCCCCTACTTTTAGGCAAAGTGAATCTTGCGTGTCACAGGTTAGGTGCACGAAATAAACCTCTTTTTGCATTACCTAAAGTTAAAACAAGGTATGCCTCAAATAATTTTGTATCTCGTACATGCAAAAAGTTTAACTTAAAATATTTTAAATTAGATATATTTCACCTTGAATATGATAGTTACAAAGAAAATATTGTAAAACTTAATATATAATTGGTAGTTTCACTTTGAGTTGTATATATGTATAATGTTACTTTTAACTACTTACTACTTAATGTTTTTAATTTATGAATACCATTTAGCTAGTTTTATTCTTTTATATTTTAATTTTATACAACATAATATTGTGGTGGCAAGCTTTTATTATGTATTAGATATCTGTGGTAACTTCATTGGTTCTTAGGATTACTTTTATATGTTTTATTATGTAATTTATTATTGTACTGTATGTTTCCCTTAAAAAGCAAATAAATAAATAAAAAATAAAAAAATAAACATAAACGTAACACCGTATTTTTGGTAGTTACAATATTTCTTATAAGTTAATAATATTTATAAAAATATTTAAAATATATAAAAGCGCTCTAGAATTATCGAATCCGTAACATAAATAATTAATTATTTTTAATCCTATCAAATGTATCAGTCAAAAATTAGAATTATTGAATTGAACTTATACACATAAATGACTTGTAGGTTCATTGGCTACACTAATGTATATTAAGAAATAACAACGTCTGTTTTTATTTCTTATTTATATATTTACATAAGTAATTTATAAATATCTGTATCAAAAATTATACAATAAAATATAAAAAAGCGCCCTTATATGATTAAATAATAATCTATAGGATGAAAACCATAGAGATTTATATATTTGCATGACTTTGATGAAAACCTGAAAGTTAGATCATTTTAATTAGTACGAACATTTATTTTAACTTCTGACTTAATTACTAACTTTAAAAGCTACAGAATTGACTAACAGTAGGAAAATTAAATCCTAAGATAAACACATGATTCACTAACATTATTATAGCTTTTACTAATTTATAGCAAATATTTCTAAATTATACTTATTATATGTTTTATAAACACCACCTTATTACATACTGTCAAATTTGTTGGCTACTAAATATTTACATTTACTACGTGGTACAACCATGTTTGATGAGAATCGTCTTATTTCTAAGCAATATATATATACTAGCTTTTTACCCGCGGCTTCGCTCGCGTGGCAAAATTAGCGAAATTCGATCACTTTTAGAGTCACCTCGGTGTCTGTGTCTCTATGTCTGTCAAAGATTTTTTTTTAATTATAAAAGACTATTAGACGTAGATTAGGTGTTTGGCATAGATAGGTATAATATGCCACAGGAACACGTGAATATATGTCTAGAAACACATACTATTTTTATATCGGGCGTGTCTTCCGATGTATCCATAAGAAAGGTAAATTATATCGTAATCAACATTTATTATTATCTATTATTTACAATTTACTCTTTATATTCATTCATAATTAAAATTAATTTAGTTTTAACAAAATAATGATGAGTTTCACGGTCTTCTATCAATTTACGGCATAATGTTTATTTGAGATATTTTATTCATATCTATCATTGGTCCTATTTTATATTTTGATTGACACCATAAATAAGATGTAAATATTTTTTTACGTTCGAGTTGACTTCAAAATTTAGTATACAGTATACTACACATGGAATAAAACTAATGTTACGGATTTTATCACGTCTAATTTTAACTGTTTTACGTTAGGTTTTTTTACGCATCTTTGGATGAAAGTTCCATAAAAACCCGCGTAAAAGAACGTAGTTGATGTGAAACACTGTCGCTCCGGGAAGTCTAAAGTATGTCAACATGTTTAGTATCGTCCCAACCATTATATCGGATCTGATATACAAATCCTTGTAATAGAATACCGATTCCTAACAATGATGATTCGCGAGGCTATTGAAATTTAAAAAAAACACACATGCTAATTTTAATAGGGATAAGATTTGCTAAGGGCGCCATAGTTAATAAAATAAAATTCAAACCCAAGCATACTCCTGCATTTATTCTATTACTATTATATTCTATTCTATTCTTATTCTATTCCATTCTAACTATGACATCAGGTCGTCAAAAACCTCAGTCCTACCGTGACCATGGGTGCTATAAAGTGCTCAAAACATCGGGAATTAAAAAAGTTAAAATCAAACGCGATAAGATCCTTAAAATTAGTTTTATTCCTTATAAATTTTATTCACAGTGAACCTGGGAAGCACTACTCTTATGAACGGGAGTAGAAAAATGTTCGTCTTGTTGTGGCGGTGAAAGAGAATCCGCCACTTCATATCGTACCGTCGTAAGCAGTGACATATGACCTTGGGCAGCATCATCTTCCTGCCAAAAGATCAAAATAATAATAGCTGCGGTTGCCAACACGCCTACCAAGCGTGGCAACTCTTGCAAATATCCAGCTACTAGACAATTTATGCGGGAGGCCTATGTTTATTTCAGTGGACTTTTTTTTAGAGTGAAAACAAAAAGTAACATACCCGAAAGTATGAATACAATAAAAATGCATATAGTGCCCCATGAAAAGTAAAAAGTTGCAGCTCAAATGCACGTTACTACTGGGCAATGGCCGCATAAAGTTTTTGGCCAAAAAAAGTATTAGCTGCGCTGTTTCCAATGCAGGATGACCTCAACTGGGAAACTTCTCAGATATGCAGGTTTTCCTTAACCGCCGAGAACGTGGTAAATCGACACTTCAAATTGCAATTAATATATAATATGCTGAAATATTTAATAATCCTTACGAACCATGAAATTTAAGTTTTTATCAGTTGGATTACCGCCTTTGACAAGTAAAATAAAAAGAACCTTTGTTTAAAGCAGTTTAAGTAAAATTTGCTTTAAAAAAAGAGCCTGTTAATTTACAAATATGTACTCATATGAGCTATGAAACCAAGACTGTCACAAATATCTTAATATGTCCGAAAATATGAAAGCTACCTTAAATTACAAAGTGATTATAAATCTCATTAAAGGTAAAAAAGTAAAGTAGCAGCTAATATACGTCTCACTACTGTACACAGGACTCCTCATTACCTACAGTGTTTTGTGGGCAGAAAAATAGAGTACGCTGCAATGTTTTAACATGTCATGTTAACGGTTTTCACATCTCCACGACTATTTTAACTACTCAGATATCCAGGTTTCCCCACGAAGTTATTCTTCACCACTTTAACGGACACGTGTTAAGTCAGCACGTAAAGTTTTCTATAACAGAATCATTCTCGTACACGCTTTGCTCCCGTCCCATGATGAAATCTCACGGCGAGAGCTACATGGCCCTCATATTTGTTTAAATACAATTCATTAAAAGTGAAACTAAGTTTTTGCATGATTGTTGACCACATCTTCCTAGTAATTGCTACACATCCAACGTTGCCACGAACGAATTTTCAATTATTTACATCGTATATTCAGTAGCATTCTATTATTTAATTATATCAGATACTTAACATTTTAGTTTGTTTAGTGGTAAGTAGACGGCGCTATTATTAGATTAAATAATGAAAGCCAAAACTATATTATCTAATAATATCAGCAATAGAAGTGAACATTTATTTATTTTATCAATAAGGCATAATGTGATGACAATTCTGTTAAAAGTTCTGTTTCTGTTAAAAATATACACTATCAGCGCCGTTAGCGGTGAAAAATGATTTAATGATATCGTCATATGACCATATCATGAAATAGCAACGTTTCTAGTTAGTAATATCTTCAAACGATTTCTATTCATTGATTTGGTCAAGCTATATCATGAGATGGTCAACAGTGTTAAATATCATGAAATGACCACACCATTTCACGAAATGATAGACTAATTTATATGATCTATTCTACGATCTAGCCACGACATATATAAAAATCTCTTTAATAAAACTATAATGATAATAAAAATTTTGCAATAATTGCAGACAGACCAGTTTTAATCAGTTTACATATAGATTAGTAATTGAAATAAAAACCTTATCAATTTTCATATTTTTGATTAATCTTCTATTGAAATTATTACACTTTTAAAATAAAATAACAAAAATACTAAAAAAACTCAACGTTACAGTTATTAAATAACTTTAAAAATCTTATTATCTTATTATTTAAACATATAAATGCAAGTTACTTATATTATTTAATTTATTAGTAACTGAAGGCAAAGTATACTACTTTTTCCATTTGATGATAGATGGCGCTGTTTTCATAACTAAATCGGTGTGATTTCAAATTATTTTACCAAGTTTATAACTATATTTTATACTTTATTTATAAATATGGTATTTATTTGAAAAACACTCGTCATCCCATCTATAACTAAGATATAATATAAAATCAATATCTAAAGGCAGGAAAATACTTAACCTTCTTTTTTTAAATTCCGTAATCGGATAAAAAGTAGCCTATAAGTTTCCCCGGGTTACTAATTACCTATATACAAAATTTCATGTAAATCGGTCTGGTAGTTTTTGCGTGAATCCGGAATACACAGACAGACAGACAGACAAAAATTCTGAATACCACTGATTTGGGTTCAGAACCCTTTATTTAGTCCCCTGGACTTGTTTTTTCAAGAATATATTAAAATTACAGACACGACTTTTCTACAGATTTATTATATGTATAGATATGTGTGCGTGTGTGAGTGTGCGTGTGTGAGTGTGCGTGTGTGAGTGTGCGTGTGTGAGTGTGCGTGTTTGAGTGTGCGTGTGTGTGTGAGTGTGTGTGTGTGTGTGTGAGTGTGCGCGTGCGCGTGCGCGTACGCGTGCGCGTGCGTGTGCGTGTGCGTGTGCGTGTGCGTGTGCGTGTGCGGGTGCGTGCGTGCGTGTGTGTGTGTGTCTCTCTCTTTCTCTCTCTCTCTCTGTGTGTGTGTGTGTGTGTGTGTGTGTGTGTGTGTGTGTGTGTGTGTGTGTGTGTGTGTGTGTGCATACTAATGTAATCCAAAATAAGTCAGAATGAAACCTAATTTAAATCGTTAAGAACTTTACCCCAATAAGCAAAAATCTACGTATTTCAATTAATTACAAGTTATAATTTTGATTCTTTATGGTTTACTAATCTTGTTTTACAACTTCATGATATCATTTTTTTTAAATGTTTTTACTTATATTTATTATACGTATATTACTTAACTTATCATAACTTTCAGTGTTTTAAAGTGATAAAATATTATAATTCAAATTAAGGGTAAATAATTATTCAAATTTGACTGAATAAAATATAACCATTAATAAAAGCTCGCTAGATAAATTGTCGACTATAATATTATGCTACTTCTGTCTTAACATATTTTAAGTTACATTTAAAGACAAAAAGTTTTAACCTAATTTATTTTAACTTAGGCTATACGACATTATATACATTACTACGGTTTGTAAATTCGATCTGACTTTAGACGTTTCATTTACAACTTACTAGATTTAATCTTAAGTTATAAATAATAAATATTAATTATATATATATATATATATATATATATATATATATATATATATATATATATTATCGTTATGGCTATACATATGTGTATATAATACAGAATAACTCCAACTTACTAGTTTAATAAAATTAAGTAAAAACATACAACATATAGATAATTAGTAATTACTAATGAAATATTACTTATAAAGATTTTAATGAGGTGTTACTAATTATCTATGATTAGCTTTAATTATCAATAAAGTATGTGAATATTTAAATATTAAGAACCTCAGAAGAAGAGAAAAATATTTAGATATGGTAACGCTAAAGTCTCTAATAGTTAAAATATTATTATTATATATGAAACACAAATACATCAAGAAATTAAAGCACCAACGCAATTAAAAATCACTGTATACAGTTTCTGATTAAAGTAAGAGGGAGAAAGATCACATAGTCCACCTGATGATCTAGACACCATGCTTTCCATCCTGAAGAATCAAACTAAATTTGTATTGTATACAGACAGAATTACTCTTTACAGGTAATCATGTCTCCAGTTCTCGTCTGCCATAACAGGGATATACATCTATTTACGTACGATTTGAAAGAAGATTCAAGGAAGTTAACGTAATATGCCACACTTTTACGAGTCACAACCTTCTTGTTGCAACATGGCACTACTAAGTTCTTAAAAATTGATAAGCGAAAATTTCCCCATAAACAACTTTTATCGCAATAATGCTATGATATCATTATTACCTTATATAATATTATTATTATTTCAGCAATGGTTTTTCAGTAAAAATACTTTAGAAAAGGGTATATTATGATCCCGATTATGGTTCTTGAAAACGGCTAAACCGATTTAAAGGATATTAATTTAATGATATATACTTATTTTTGAATTATAAAATATATCAATACAAAAGATAAATTTGATGTTTTAAAAAATTCATAATACTGGAAAAATAGTGGATGAATTATTGTAACTATTTAGGTATTTAGGCAACATTTTAGTTGTTGTTTGAATATGCAATATTTCTGAGACCACTCAAAAATATATAATAATTGAACTTTTAACAAAAATTAAAAACTTACTTCACAATTGATATATATATATATATATATATATATATATATATATATATATATATATAACAAGAATTTAATATTTATGAAACGGATGTTAACAGATTAATTGATTGGTCACAAAGAATGTTATACGACCGTTTTAACAAAATACCAACCTCACCTGTATAATTTCCACATAATAACCTGACATTTGAATTAAAAAAGTTTTAATAACTGTGAAGAAATCAGTATATTTGAACCAGACAAAATATATAACTAATCATACTTGTACTTTTAATAACAACCAGGAAACAAAAAATATACACAGTAACTAAAATGTGTATAAATTAATGTAATAATAATGCTTAACACAATAAACCTCGCAATAGGATGAAAAGTCAAACAACAATTTGAACATTTGATAGATAATAAGACTACATTAGCTTATATTTTTTATCATTATTTTCAATAAAACTACAACAAAAATTTACAACTTTAGTCATTTATGACCATGATTTAAGTATGCATTTATTGCATTTAAAATGTGTGACAGCGTACACTGTCACACATTTTAAATGCAAATCTAAGATATTCTCAGACGAAATGTTTCTATATAGTACACTTCATTATTATAACTATGAAATAATATAAATTAATACTTACTATAAGCCTGTACTTGTCTACAATCATACTTATGACGGTAAGAGGTGATGTAGCTCTGGAAATTAAGGCTTACCTTAATAAAAACCTATTAAATATCTTATCATACTCATTGTAATTGGATAGAAGGACATAAGTTGGCAAATTTTTCCATTTAATTATGAACTACGAAGTTAAATGTTTAACTGGAATGCGTAGTATCGACGGTATGGGTGGTGGAGGCCTGGCGTGTATCAGGTTGTCTGATTGTGGAAGAGGTAAATAGAAATTAAGTCATGGTATTACTGCGCACTAGTGATTATAATAATTATAATTAGTGTTTCCTGTTGATTGAGCGTATTTAAAGTACTATTTCGCTCCATGGGTGTCGTACAAGTTGAAAGGAAATATTTGAACTCTCACCAAAAGATTTAAAAAAAAACTGTTGTTGAAAAATTTTTCATTTTCATTAACAGTACTACAATATTTCTATTATTGCTGTTTATTTATAGATAGACTGCGAAATTTTCTGGTGTTTCCAAAATCAATCAATTATAAACACCAGTATAGAAATATAAAAAAAATTAAAGGGATTGAAATAATTTGCCGGTGTCTGTCAAGTCTCACAGAATACCAGCGTAATATAGCAGCTTCATGCTGAGGTGTTTCGTATGGTGGAGTGTAGAGAACCGGAGACACTTTTTACTAGAAAAGAGGCATTCCATCTTAGTCCTCACGGCTGACAACACATCTACACTTTGATTTGCAAAGAGGATGGATGTAGATGTCTATGGGCCACAGCAACCACTTACCATCAGATGGACCGTGTACACGCTTGTCACCCTTATCCTATAAAAAAAAAGAATTCAGGCAAGAGCCTATTAACTCAGGCTTTGGTTACTGCTTCATAACTACTTACCAACAGGAGAGGTTTTAGTCAAGTACTGGCTTATAATAGGTAAACAAAACTATATAGAGGATTCACGTATAAATGATGTGAAACACATCCAGCTAGATGAGCGATGATGTCCGTTTAAATAAGAACTTGCGGAAATGTTTATATTATCAGATACTCGTACATAAACTTCGAAGAAAGAAATTTAATTTTCAATATAATTTTGCCTCCCATAAAAACAACACTGACAGGAGATGATCTCCAATTAAAGTGCAACGGTCACAAATATAACTTTTATGCTGGATAGGTTATTAAATTATATATATATACAATTTATATGTAGTACGTAACACGTATATGTACGTATATGTACTACGTTAATAAATTATATATGTACTATGTACAATAAATTTTACTCATATGTGTTAAATTATGTACATATATTATGCCACAGTCGAATTGTTTCCCGGACAAAACTATTCTATTTTCGATCGAAGTGTGCTGCCAAACTCGATTACCAACCAACTATTTTTTCCTAGACTACACTAGATTTTTACCGACGAAGCCCGACAAGATTAACTGAATGTCCGCTGTTTTGTGCAGTCGCATCTCAATCTACTATCACGGATATTTCGAAAAGTAATAACAGCGACAGTGTGTTAAATGCGGCTGGGTAGCCCCCCGAGTACAATATATACATAGAAACATCCATACCTACATAGATACTCTGTAGCCACTCCCAAATTTCATCCAAAACCATTTATACATTTATTTTATTTTATATTAATTATTTTAGTCTTAATATAATAAGATAGTATAGTTTATAAGTTATCTTTATTCTATTTTCAAATTATTATTGATATTATTATTGCTCAATAAAAAAGCTAAAGTAATTATTAATATTAGCTATCAGTAACTATGCGTCTATGCAATTTTAGTTATTACACTAATGCACCATTACGCTCGCCTTGCATTTACAATTAGTATCAATATGTAATAATATTCTTTGGGGGAGGCCTATGTTCAGCAGTGGACTTGTGAAGGGCTGTAATGATGATGATCAATATGTACAAATTGTAACTAAATTTACCATCGATTACAGAAAAAGCCGCATGCAAAATAAAGAGAACGAGCGCAATCTACGAAAAAGTTTACTAAATTAAACACAAAAATGATGAATGAATGATCACGATGATCTTATAAAATCTGTTTTATCTTGTATTTATCGTCGAGAATTCTGTTTTTAATCCATTATTTGTATTTGTAGTAGTGTAGTGTAGTGGCAGTGTAAGAATACGCACTGCGCCATATCGTCCCGTGGGTGTCATAAGACGCGACAGAGGGAAACTGAAAGAGGAGATGGGCAGCAGCATCTTCCTGATAACAACTCGAAATTATTTAAAAAAACTGCGGTTGTCAACCCGCTAGCGAAGCGAGGCGACTATGACGGCATCCCCTCTATGAGGCAATCTATAGGGGAGGCCTCTAGTTCAGATATGCCTATGGAGTATTATAGGCTGTGATAGTCGGATTTTTATTTGGGTAAGCGCATTTTATAACTATACCCAATTTCAATAATCTACGTGAAATATTCTCAGAGAAAAATCTCGTTGAATTTGGGACGAAATTTTAAAGTGAAAATTTAAATTTTAAACTTTTGGTTTCTTTTATTTTAATAATAATTATTTTATATTTTAATGTTTATTATTATTAACAGCCTATCAAAGTCCATTGCTGAACTTAGGCCTTCCCATCGATAGCCACATAATTGGAATATTTGCCATAGTTGCCACGCTTGGCACACGGGTTGCAAAAAACCGCAGTTGTTTTATTGTCTAGTTGTTATTACAAAGACGCTGCTGCTGATTTCATGGTTTGTTTCCTTATATCGTCTTTTACGACAGCCACGAGACGATATGGGGGCCGTCGCTACACGCTAGAATGTGAAGTAATTTAAGTTAATATTTATTTTGTAAAATTAATATGATAATAGTAAGGATAGTGTCATATGATATGTTATAAAATACGTCTATCTTCTGTGAGATAAATCTATAATTAATTTATTTATAATACAGGTAACGTGAGTCCGCTTAATCTTCTACTATTGTTAATCATTTCATCATCATTACAGCCCTTCACAAGTCCACTGCTGAACATAGGCCTCCCCCAAAGAATGCCACAAAGCACGGTCCTGAGCCACCTGCATCCATCGACTTCCTGCATATCTTACCAGGTCGTCACTCCATCTAGTGGGGGGACGCCCTACACTTCGCCTGCCGGTACGAGGCTGCCACTCGAGAACCTTTCTTCCCCATCGGTTGTCGGTTCTTCGAGCTATATGGCCGGCCCATTGCCACTTCAGCTTACTAATCCGTTGGGCTATGTCGGTCACTCTAGTTCTACTGCGGATATCCTCATTTCTGAGTTTATCACGCAGAGAAACTCCGAGCATAGCCCTCTCCATAGCTCGCTGAGCGACCTTGAGCTTCCTCATCCGGCCAGCAGTGAAGGACCACGTCTCAGTTCCGTATGTCATCACTGACAACACGCACTGGGTGTACAGTCTCGTTTTGAAGTTTTGAGGTATACCTGACGAGAAGATGTGCCGTAATTTCCCGAACGCTGCCCAACCGAGTTGAATCCGTCGATTGACCTCTCGGTCGAAGTTGGACTTACCTAGTCGGACTATTTGTCCCAGGTAAACATACTCGTCAACAACTTCGAGCTTAGTGTTCCCAACAACTACCGGCATAGGTGTGACATGGACATTAAACATGATCTTTGTTTTGTCCATGTTCATCTTAAGACCTATCCGTTGGGAAACACAATTGAGGTCATTGAGCATAGTGCTTAGGTCCTCCAGCGATTCTGCCATAAGGACTATATCGTCGGCAAATCGAAGGTGAGTGATGTACTCGCCATTGATGTTGATACCGTATCCTTTCCAGTCCAGAAGCTTGAAAACATCTTCCAATGCAGCGGTAAAGAGTTTCGGGGATATGACGTCACCCTGTCTTACACCTCTCTGCAATTGGATAGGTTTCGTACTCTGGTTCTGTACTCGGATAGCCATCGTAGCCCTACTGTACAAGCACTTCAACACTTCGATATACCGACAGTCAACTTGGCATCGCTGAAGGGACTGGGCAGTCCCTTCAGCGACTATTGTTAAATATTAACAAAATTAAAAAATTAATTATTTAAGAAAATACTCATTTAAAATAGTACTTGTATAAATTCTAAATGTTACAAAGAGTCATCATATTAAAAACCTTAGGTCAGGCTAAGCTGATCGCTCGCAGAAGGCTTCCTTTGACATAAATTTTTAGAAAAGTTGGACGATTTAATAATTATATTTTGTATTAATTATATTGGAAATGGATAAACCAAACTACGGATATTTCTAAAAGTAAAAGAATTTAAAAAATCGCTGGTATTCTGTGAGAGCGTGGCCCTTCCCCAGTCGAGTCGACCCATTCGTGTTACAACCACAATATAGCCACAGCGTGGCTCTACCACGTACTCGTATAAAGTGTTTTATTCGCGTAAATATAAGAAATCATTATCGTAATAATGTTTCAAAAATCAGTTTTATGGAATCAAAAAAATAATGGTACCTATCTGTTATAAATCCGTGTTCTCCTTTGCTGGATCTCGTAACCCAACTGTTTTGCCATAATAGCAGAAAAATTTAATTCAAATGCCTTGGCCATTTTTTGTATAAAAGGTCCGACAAAGCCCTTGTTAAATATTTTAAGTTTCATTGTAATTCGTCTAGACAAGTCATTTAGTATATCACCAGTGCTTAACTTATAGGCTAGATATCAAATCAACTGGCTAATTGAATCGGGCTGCGACATAAACATAGTTGAACTTCACATCAAATCAGATATTATAACGAATGTCATTGAAGATACAGTCTGAAACATCTCATTTCGCTCTGTGCACAATGATAGCAATGGTGGTGTGAAAACTTATTAAATACTTCATATTTAGAGAGTTTGCCAAAAGGAAAATTTAAAAGCTGGCTTGAAATAATTCGGCTGTATGAAAGGAAATTAAAAAAAAAATAATATAATGGTTTAACATTTTCGTCGCAGTGCTAAAAACCCCAGCAAAAATATACAATGCACAGTAAACATACATAATCATGTACAAGCAAATTTTAGAACATCTTTAACTATAATATACAGAACTACTCAGTATATCACATCGACTTTCTTGAATATATTTATTTTCATCTTACACGCTAAACTTTAAACTACTGTGATACAAGTACCTATATCTACTTTATTTCTTAATATTTTATTGTTAAAACCTATATAAAATGTTAAATACCTATATATACCGCATATTATGTGATTCTGAAATGTAACCTACATACATTATTACAACAATTAATACGTTAACATCGAAGGTCGTCGTATATTTATTTAGTATTTATCTTCAATAATGAATGAAACTTATAATATAATCGCTCAGAAGGTACTGCTATAGATTTACAGAAAAAAAATTTTTTTTTAAATATTTTGCCGCTAAGGAAGGTAAAATAAAATAAACAAAAAATACATTATTTTTTAAATACAAAAAAACCAAACGCGATATCTACTAATGAGGTCAGTCGGGGCCAGTGCGTCATATTACGAGATGTATTTTCAAAGTTCACTTTGCACTTGAATAGCGTTGATGCTACGTCAATTATTAAACTATGAATTTGAATTAAATAATAAATTTATTTACATAACATAATATACAATATTTTATTATATAAAATACTAAATACTATAATAAATCAAAACTAAAACTAGTAACTTAATTATCATACAGTCCTACTCCTCGCCGAATGGCTAATTTTGATCAAAAATAGCAGGGGTCACTCTTTAGATGACATGTGTGTTTTTAATCACCCATGATAATAGAGTGCTGATACAATAGAATTTATTTGTCTAAAAGGCTTTCAAACTTAGAAAAGTAGTCAATTATAAGTGTTAAGATTATAACACAATATAAACACGCCAAAAATAACTTCGTACCAGCAAAACACACCTCTACAATTAAATATTCAATTTCTGGAGTACCGTGGTCAGTTGATACAGTTATATTTGCAAATGGTAAGTGAGAGCGAAGGTAGATGGCAACAACTCTGCCAGCCCGAATGTTACGATCATTCTTTATTACTTAAAGGCATAGAAAGAAAGTGGAGGACAAAGTGTTAAGCCATGATTCTTAGACCAAATTGTATGTATATTTTTGTTATCAAAGGATGAAAGCATCAGTTGATACAGTTATATTTGCAAATGGTAAGTGAGAGCGAAGGTAGATGGCAACAACTCTGCCAGCCCGAATGTTACGATCATTCTTTATTACTTAAAGGCATAGAAAGAAAGTGGAGGACAAAGTGTTAAGCCATGATTCTTAGACCAAATTGTATGTATATTTTTGTTATCAAAGGATGAAAGCAGATCTGGATAATGTGCAGGAATACTCTGGACATTAATGTGGACAATGATGAAATGTCATTAAAGAAAAAGTTTATTTTCCTTAAGAGAAGAAAGACTGTTCCAAATTACTGCTATCCTTCACAGGATGAAATTGGAAAAAAAATTGTCGTCTAGGCTTATATCTTGAAAAGACATTATATATAAATAATTTAAATGTAAGGTAATTAAATAAAATAAAAACAAAAACTACCCACCAGCAATCGAAAATAGTCTCTCCACTGGTTCCATAATTATTAAAAATTTGTCAAAAAAATCATGTGTACACATGAGACAAATAAAGTAGCTATACAGCATTCTCTTTAAAAAACCGACAAATAAGGAAAAGAAAAAAAAACTAGTCTAAAATAAAAAGTAACTTATACTAGGTTAGGTACAAGAAGTCGATGGATGCAGATGGCTCAGGACCGTGCTTTGTGGCATTCCTTGGGGGAGGCCTATGTTCAGCAGTGGACTTATGAAAGGCTGTAATGATGATACTAGGTTGGTCCAGTATCACGGCCACCCGTGGAAAGCTTGGCGACAATGATACGACAGAAAGCCAGTGCGGCGCCAAAAATAATTGAGTCCGTCTCGCAAAGGTCCCGGCTGGCTTCTAAATACATCACCAACATTGGGTTTAGAGCCCTCACGGCAGTCGTAGCAGGTATGCGTATCTCGAAAATCGAACACGACTTCCCGTCAGAAAGTAATTACGGAGGCTGCACACTTCGCGATTATACATGGTAAGCGCGCTTAAAAAGCCGCGCCCACCATGCTTCCGCGGCAAGTACAGCCTCATTACTGACGATCTCGGATGATGCATCCTGTGGGACGTCATTATAGTGCGGACTTTTCTGTCCAGAGCGTTCAGTTCGGTCTGAGTCCACCTGAGCATGCCAAAGGTATACATGAGAACAGGCATGATCCAACCGTTATATGCATGTGTCTTATTAACGCCCGACAAAAGACTGTTAAGCACTTTTGTCAAGCGTGCATAAAACACACCGCAAACTGACTTTTTCATGTCCGCCTCATCGATACCTATGTTCTGTGACATACCCAGGTATCGGTATGTTTCAGCCTCGGATAGGGTCTTTATGTTGATGGGCATAGATAAGTCTATGCCCTCAGAGTTAGCAACCCTACCCCTTTCGACATGGAGGACCGCACACTTATCCGTCCCCAGCTCCATTCTAATAGAATTGCTAAAATCACAAGTGATGTTTTGCAATTCCATAAGATGAGAGCGACTGGAGGAGAATAACTTGAGATCATCCATATAGAAAAGGTGGGTCACTTTTGTACCTCCTCTCCGAAGCTGAAATCCCCTCCCGGAACCCTCCAGTAAGGTACTAAGAGGGTTCAGAGAGAGGCAGAACCAGATTGGACTCAGACAATCGCCCTGGAAGATACCCCTTCTTATCCTTATGTGGTTCTCCGCAGCCGTCATCCGCTCGCCTAGATGACAAAGGATCGTACTCCACTGCCCCATACACTGCCCAAGGAAGTCTCGAACCGTACAGTCAACCTTGTACAGCTCGAAGACCCTCTTCAGCCATGTATGAGGCACCTAGTCGAATGCCTTTTTGTAGTCTATCCAGGCGGCGGAGAGGTTCCGACGTTTGCATTTAACCACCTTGCCAATGACCGTGTCAATGAGGAGTGGTTCCTTGGTTCCTCGACCGCCGCCCCGACATCCATTTTGAGCGCGCGACATCACCTGATTTGAGTTCAGGTGACGAGTGATTCTCGCGCTCAAAATGGATGTTAGTGTCTTGTATATGGTAGGTAGATACGTTATGGGGCGGTATTTGCTCGGGTCTCTGGAATCTCGGTCTTTAGGAACCAAATGAGTGATCCCAGTAGTGAAGAGGCTCGGGAGCGACTTTTGGTCGAGAGCCTCTTGAAACTGTCGGGCGAGAACAGCGTGGCACACCACGAACCCCTTCAGCCAGTAGTGATGCAGTCTGTCGAGTCCCGGACTTTTCCAGTTCGGGGCCCTACGGACCGCCTCAGCTACGTCATCTGGCGAAATGATGACGGGGTCCATGGGCGTAATATTCGCACGCTGACACGCCACAAATTCCGTCCAAGGGTCCTCACTGTGGTTTACGGGCTCTGACCACAGGCCGCGCCAGAATGCGATAGTGTCGGCCTGATTCGGTGCTGGGCCCGTTCCACGTACCATTGGTCGCTCCAATGATTCATAGAGCCTCTTCTGATCACTCTGGAAGAGACGATTCTGGTTGAACCGTGTCGACCTCTCGGTATATCGCCGAATCCGCTTCCCCCAAGTAGCGATTCTCTGCTTCAGGTCGTCTATGCGCTCCGTCAGTTTTTGCGTTATATCCGGCTGGGACAAACTGATGTTTGTCCCAGCAAACGCCATCCTGACGGTGCGCACAATTCTCGGCCTATTATTGCCCGACCTGAAGCTTATCAGCCTGCCGATGAGGGCCCTTGCCTTTGCGATACGGTCCTCAATCCTTCTTCTCCAGGCTGGGATGGCGCTACTTTGTCTAGTAGCGCGTCCAGCCTTGCGAAGTTTGGCGCCAATAATACGGCAAACTGCCAGTGCGGCGCCAAAAGAATTGAGTCCGTCTCGCAAAGGTCCCGGCTGGCTTCCAAATAGGTCACCAGCATTGGGTTGAGAGCCCTCACGACAGCCCGATTCCGCTTGTTTGGGGGTATACGGGGAAGTCGCGGTCGATTCTCGAGAGGCGTACTGCGCGTTTCCCTAATCGCCTCTTCCACTATGCTCCTCATTTGCTCTTGTTCTGGGGCGACTATTCCATCGTCGCCTGAGTCAACTACAAGGAGATCTATGTCGGCATCTACATGTGCGGGTTGCTCTGCAACTCATGTGCGGGTTGTTTTGCTCGGTAACGGTAATAGATGGCTCCAGCTCAGCAAATAGTCGGTGCATCCTAGCCCGATACCCAAAACCTCCAATTTCTCTCCCTTTCGCCCCAAAATACGCCCGCAATGCATTTTTGTTCATTTGCATTGACCAACGCATGCAGCGTACTCCACCAGTGGCGGGTGCTGATTGCTGGGCCAACGAAGACCCTGCCAACACCAAGCCAGCTGGTGGGGATGATGGATGTGAGGGGCTGCTGGGTGTTCGTGCAGCACCTCGCGGTCGACTGGCGGTTTGCATGCTGCCGCGTCCAGCGTCAGCTCCAGACGCGCCCTGGCGACCTCCAGGCAGCGGCCCTTTGCGCGTATTCCTTAATTCCATCATCCATGAATTGGGCGTCAGTTAACGGGAGACGCCCAGACCCGGCACCGTTTCATGGTGAGGCCATGTGCACAATCGGGCCTTTGCACCTCCAATTTTGCCGAGGCACGGCGCTAACACCTCTTGGCAAGGTGCTGACTGACTGCGCTGACGTAGCAGTTTTGTCACATAACCGTTACGTCAGCGGGCGATGGGGTCGTCACTTCCCTACGCCTTTTTATTATTTATATATTTTATTATTATTATGGGGTATTTGTATAGTTTTCTCATCTGGTTGGGCTGTATAAATATATAATTGTAAATGAAAATGATAAACTTACATAAATATCAATAAAATAAAATAAATACATAAAAATTACATAAATATATAAAAACCCAACCAGATGGAAGCCCTCGGCAGGGGAGACCAAACGGCCGAGGGTTAGGGAGAAAGGGAAAGAAACCGGCGGACGATGCGGGCGGTATCGAGGAGCACCGCCTTCTGCATTTGAGCTTGGAGCGATCCGTCACGGAGTCCCAGTCGCCTCAGATGACCCGAGAGGCTGACTGGGATTAACCCGTTCGCAGAGACGACCACAGGAATAATTTCGGCCGGCAGACCACCCCACATGTCGGTCACCTCGTGAGCCAGGTCCAGATATTTTGTCAACTTATCTGTTTCGGCTTTCACGAGGTTCTCGTCATAAGGAATGGTAATGTCGACCAAAAATATCCTTGACTGTGCCCGGTCCATCAGCACAATATCAGGCTTATTCGCAAGAATAGTCCTGTCCGTGATGATGGCCCGGTCCCAGTAGAGCCTGGCGCGGTCATTTTCGAGTACGGCTTCCGGCAAGTAATTATAATATGGCAGTTTCCGATCCACGAGACCGTATTTCAGAGCGAGCTCCTGGTGTAGAATCCTGGCTACTAGGTTGTGTCTGTGCAAATACTCAGAGTTAGAAAGCGCCGAACAACCGGAGATGACATGCCTAAGTGACTCACCGGGATGGCGACAAGCTCGACAGATGTCGACGGCGCCATCCTTTAGGATGTATCTCCGATAATTGTTGGTCTTAATAACCTGATCCTGTATCGCACAGACAAAACCCTCGGTTTCCCCAAAGAGGTCACCGAAACGTAGCCAGTGGAGGGAGGCGACTGTGTCTACGCAAGGCTCATGTAGAGCCTTGTAGAACCTCCCGTGGAGCTCCTTCTCCTTCCATACGGTCTCCCGGTCGGAAATGCTCTGTACTGCCGGGTCTTGCCATTGCTCGTTGGCTAAGGATAGAGGGGTAAGTCCTTTATCACAAGAAATAACGTCCCTATAGAATGGATCATCCGCTCTCGTCAGAAAGTAATTACGGAGGCTGCACACTTCGCGATTATGCATGGTAAGCGCGCTTAAAAAGCCGCGCCCACCATGCTTCCGCGGCAAGTACAGCCTCATTACTGACGATCTCGGATGATGCATCCTGTGGGACGTCATTATAGTGCGGACTTTTCTGTCCAGAGCGTTCAGTTCGGTCTGAGTCCACCTGAGCATGCCAAAGGTATACATGAGAACAGGCATGATCCAACCGTTATATGCATGTGTCTTATTAACGCCCGACAAAAGACTGTTGAGCACTTTTGTCAAGCGTGCATAAAACACACCGCAAACTGACCGTTTCATGTCCGCCTCATCGATACCTATGTTCTGTGACATACCCAGGTATCGGTATGTTTCAGCCTCGGATAGGGTCTTTATGTTGATGGGCATAGATAAGTCTATGCCCTCAGAGTTAGCAACCCTACCCCTTTCGACATGGAGGATCGCACACTTATCCGTCCCCAGCTCCATTCTAATAGAATTGCTAAAATCACAAGTGATGTTTAGCAATTCCATAAGATGAGAGCGACTGGAGGCGAATAACTTGAGATCATCCATATAGAAAAGGTGGGTCACTTTTGTACCTCCTCTCCGAAGCTGAAATCCCCTCCCGGAACCCTCCAGTAAGGTACTAAGAGGGTTCAGAGAGAGGCAGAACCAGATTGGACTCAGACAATCGCCCTGGAAGATACCCCTTCTTATCCTTATGTGGTTCTCCGCAGCCGTCATCCGCTCGCCTAGATGACAAAGGATCGTACTCCACTGCCCCATACACTGCCCGAGGAAGTCTCGAACTGTACAGTCAACCTTGTACAGCTCGAGGACCCTCTTCAGCCATGTATGAGGCACCGAGTCGAATGCCTTTTTGTAGTCTATCCAGGCGGCGGAGAGGTTCCGATTATTATTATTATTATTGTTTTTTCGTCACCGGAGCAAAATGGTGTAGCCACGTGTCATTTACGGTTGCGAAACAAGTGCAAAAATAATCTGGATCTTTTTCATTTATTGCTAAATTTCGCTTTAAAATGTCAACTCTTGCTTTCTTTTGGGCGTCTGTTAACATTCGAAGAAGTCACCTTTTTTATTTTAAGATTATGTGTTAAAATAAACTGAAATGTCTTAAACGATTACTTTACAATCATATATCAATTACTATCAACTAAATAACGGATAGTCACACGTCAATCTCCGATCGTTTAAATTCAGCGCAATATTACGAACCGTTAGGGATTGTGCGTGAAGATAAGTATGTAAGTAAGTATTGTCTGCCAAAGTAGATTGCAGCTCTCAAAAACACTTTTTGTAGAAAAAGATTTAGGCAGAAATATTTAATGACTAAGTGAGTAAAGAATGAGTGTCTCCATTTTGCAAACGATTCAAGTTTCCGGCAAATTAGAAGTATGAAAAAAAATTAGCTACAGTTTTTTTATTTAGTTTTTTCTCGCCTTGGCTACTAACGAATTCAAGATTTGAAAAAAAAAATTAAACGCATTTCTTCAACTTATTGATGTGTCCTATTCCGAAAACTTATCGATCAACCTAGTTAAATGTCAATTCATTAAAATACAGAAATCTATAACAAAGTTATAAAATTAATATTTATTGATTAATTTTTATGGTTGTCATTTCAATAACGTTGACAATTATAATTGACAGAATTAATATTCACAGAATTTATATACCCTTATCTGCGTTGATATTTGCCAGTGTGTAATGTGTCAAATATTTCAAATGAATAATTCGTAAATAGTTTTAATGCATCAATTAGGCACTTGAGTACTGAGTGGTCAGTGGCATCTATTATGTAAACGACAATAGTAAGAAATTGTTAGATAATTAAGTACCTAAAAATTAAAATGTAATCTAAATAATCAACTAGGTGTTTCTTTACCACTCGCTTAGAACTGGGGATAGGCAATTCAGTCCCCGGACATTTAGATGCCTTAACAGGGCTTGTACATGCGATTTTGCTGTATGTGTCGACTGGCCCAGCGGAGATTTGATCAAGCTCGCGCGAACATTCCACTTGATGGCCATACTGTATCAGTTATTATCACAAGTGAACAATGATATAAGTGAAATTAATATAGGAGTAACTTTTGCTGGTAGTGGTAGGTCATAAAATACCTACGTATTTTTTTATTTATTTAACTTTAACTGTTACTTAAACACACAAACATCATGAAAAAATACAGTAAGATGCAGATTTACAGGCTTATAATACCGAGAAGATTCTTAAGTGGAATATAAGAAGATAGAGAAGAAAAAAGAACGGTTGAAATTGTATTTCGATATAATGGCATGCGATCTTTGATACTTGTATATAAGAGGCTCTATCCTTCAGCTTATAATATTAATTTTCTCATACATAAGATGCACCATACATATTGATTCCAAACAATACATATTGATTTGGGGTTAAATATTCAAGTTGGTAATCTCAACGTATATTGTAAGTTATAATCGTATTATAAAAAATCACACTTGTCAACTTCAAATCATAGATAGCCGCACTTGCCCCAATTGAACCAATTAAATATTTAAATTAAATAAAAAAATTATTCAATCTACCTATTAAACTTTAATTCGCATTAAAATTCTATTTCTACATACAACAGATATTATTTCAGAATGATTATGTCAAAACATGTATTTTTACTTACCTACTAGATCTTCAAGCAAAAACTTTGAAGTAGATTAGCTAAGAATAATAATAAACTCTAAATATCCTAATTTAAATTGTTCTTTACGCACAGCAATGGTGGCGTTGCAAGAATATCCACTACCCCATACCTTCCCGTAGGTGTCGTAACAGACGACAGAGAGGAACAAACCAGGAGATGAGCAGCAGCGTCTTCCTAATAAAGTCTAAATAATAAGAAACTACGATTGCCAACCCGCCTGCCAAGCGTGGCAACTATGGCGAATATTTTCCTTATGAGACGATGGGACGGACCAGAGGACTTTATACAGGCTGCAATGATAACAATAAATTGTTCCTCTTTAACAAAAAACCTAGGTGTTAAACGCCCACCGGAACCAAATAGATTGTATATTGTAATTTTAAATGCTGATTTACTATGTTCTCGGCGGTAAAGAATAACAGCGCGAGGAAACCTAGATTTTTGTGGAATAAAAATATTTCGAGGACATGTGGAGCAACACCGCGGACAAATTGCGTCAAAAGTAACCCTCGCAAAATTAAGATAAGATCTGTGCCGAAAAACTTAATACCTACCTTGAATAAGAAAATTCATTCATTATGTTATAACAACCTATCAAAAGTCCATCGCCAAAGATTGGCTCATAAGGAGGAATCGCCATTGCTGCCAAACTTGCCAGGCAGGTTGGCAGTCGCAGTTTTTTATTATTTTGAGTTTGTTACAAGAAAAAAGCTGCTGCCCATCTCGTGTTTAATTTTCTTCTTTCGTTTTTTATGATCTACGATATGACGTAGTGGATTAATATACGCTGCCACTACACCGCGTACATAAAATATAGTCTTGGTATATCGATTATTTTACCGTTAATCTTAAAGGGGAATGCCCACCGTTCATAGACACTTCGGCCATGGGTGCCCACATATAAAAGCATATGGAAATGATAATATGCAATAAAAAGAATGAAATGGTTAAGGAATTGGTTTAAAAAAAGTCCGGATTTTTAAGATATAAAGGTTTTTTATTTTCACAAGAACAGTTTTTTAACAACAAATGATTTCTTATTTTCGTGACATTTAAAACACAATTATTGACCCAGCGTTAATGTCCTCTTGAATGAGTTACTGAGGGCTGGGAAGAACTCTGGGCGGTGAAAGCTGGGGTCATCGTTTACAGTGGATATCGAGTCCAAGTTTGTGCAGAGGTTATCGTAAGAAGTGGGAGCGGGATCCATTTTCAGACGGTGGTCAATAGGGTGAGAAGAATTATCGGATTCCATTTAGAAAGCTTATTCGTTACTTAGATAACAAATCCGCCAGAAAACAAACAAAATAACATAAATGCAAAGTCATTCGACTCGTGACTATTTAGTTTTGATAATTATGACATGGGCCTAGCTGTCAGATTCGATGTTGCCAATTAACAGACATAAAATCGATAAATAGATAGCGATTTTTCATTCGATTTATAATATCATAAAAAAGAATAATCTTTGATTCGCTTTAAGTTCTGCACGCCTTTTATAATATATTTTGTTTTATTTATTTAAATTCCATTTTAAATGTATCTTTAAGAACAGATAAGAATAACAGTTAAATTGTGCAGTAGCGTTTTTGTTATGTTCTAGAGTTCATAGTAAATCAACTAGCAATTCGCTTGTTTAAATATCATAACATCATAATAATTATCGAAACATAATATTACCATTATAATAATGACACCATAAAAAATCGATTGAAAAAACAGAATCGACTTTTTAACGAGATTTGTGATTGGCAACGCTTTATTTTACCCACAAACTAATGACTTGCGGATTTACCTAATTTCATTTTTATCTTTTCGGTACTTTTATTTGTGCAAAAATATTGCAATCTTTTTTGGATACATAAATACCGCGATTAATTACCATAAAAAAAGATGTATTTTATTAACAAATGCAAATTTTTGGGCGTTTCATGGCCAGAATTGGGCATTTCCCTTTATATACTTTTTTTAACTAAGTATAACTTTTTTTTAAAGTCTTACATTTCTATCCACCCTGGCATCCGGTAAGTTAAAAGGGAAAGTTGCTTACAGTAAAACATCCTTAACGTATTAATAAAAGAATGGAAATTCGTCCAAAATTACCTTTGTTGTTGAGAGAATTCGTGGAGGCTCGTTCCATGTACATTTTGTATAGTTTTAGTAATTTATAGCATACATTTATAACTATTGAAACATATTATATTAACATAGTATTCGACTTACACTGGACGTATTTTGATAAGATTTTTAATGATATATGAATAAGTTTAATTGTACACGCAAATGTTCCCATGTAACGTATGCACAGGAAAGTACATTCACATTTATTTTAAATACTATAATATGTAATTGTATGAGAAGGATAAAAGCTAATCACTATTCACAACATCAAGAGTTTTTTTTATATATATTTTATAATGTTTTGATTCATTAACATCAACACGTACATAGGTAAATTATTACAAAATTCGATATTTTCACAACAAATATAGACATTAAAATCAAATATAAATTTTGTTAATTAACATAATATTTGAAATTAAAATAGAATTGACATTTAATTAAAAAAGTTCACAAAAAATCAAAATGAAATCTTTAAAAATATATTTTGTATGTAATTTAGTTATGTGGCATAATATCAAGCTTGAGGCCAGCGGCATCTTGTACTAGTAGTTGTTGTTGATGTAACGCCATTACATTGTTATTAGAATCGTAATGACTTTGAGCTCTTGGAGGCCTAGGTAGATCTTGGACTTGATTGCGATACGGATGTTGTCGTTGATTATAATTATTAATGTTATTACCTGAAAAGGCTGCAAGATAATGTGGGCGCCTGGTTTGACCTTTTGGACGGGGTACGGCTTGCAAAAGTTCTGTATGGTGACTCTGATCAGGTGTAAACTGTTGCAGTGTGGGGACTTGTACACTTGCAGCCACTGTATTATTACCCTACAAAAATAAAATAGATTTATAAAGAAACTAATACGTATATTATGATTAAGAAAGAAATACCTTTACAATTTGAAATTTAATTTCTGATTAAGGTTTAGAAGACTATAATCTATAAAATTAAAAAAAGGTTTAATATACCTTATTCTTAAAATTTATTAAGACACATTTACGTGTAATTAATATATTTTGTAGTTTTTTTATGAAAGAGGTAAAATGACATTTAATAGTATTTGCATACCCTAGGCCAGTTTCTCGTGTTCTACATTCCTACGCCTTGAACTTGCGCGTATGTGTTGTTGAATTGCTGCATTCTAAAATGTGGTTCTTGGTTTTGCTGTTGAGTGGGAAATTGATACCCAATTTGTTGGCTCTGTCGAAATTCCTGAAGCTGTTTTATATGTTGAGATAATAAATGCCTCGTTTCATCATTCATATCAATTTTGATATTAATTTTGTTGAGATCAGGACAAGATGTCTCATCTGGTGAGTTTATTGTAGAATTTGGCATTTTATTGTTCAAAAATTCACTAATAAACTGTGATACTAAAGTAAAAATGGACTTCATATTTTCTTCATTTTCGATTTTAGGACATAGCATTTGTTTAATAACGGAGTTATACACACCCATGATTATTGATTTGTTTTTTTCTGATTGTTTGATAACTGCTTCGCAACGAGATTCATTATCAGAATTCAGAATATTTTCATTCGTTGTGTTTTGCGAATTAACTGAATTAACCAAGCTGTATTTGGCATTTTTCTGTGTTACATGTGATAAAGCTTTCATGATATTATTTCTGATCATAATTTTAAAAACATTGTATTCCGCAAGAGAAATAATCGAGATTTTATCAGTTTGTATATTAACTGATTTTTTTTCGTTCTTTTTATTGTTTAGTGTATTATTGATGCTGAAAACAGCCTTTTTTATAGCTTTATATTCTTCATCATCGACACGTTTATTCAAAAGTAGCTCACATGTGATAATTTTAAACTAACAATTATCCTTAAATGTTTGATTCAAATTGGAAATTTATTGATTGTCTTCAAAATTAAATATAAGCACTGTCTTTTCACTGTTTAAATTATTGGAAGGACGGGTTTGGTCAAAAGTTTCGTCGGAATATTCGACCTTTATGTTCGTCTCTACTGCATTGGCAAATGAATTTGCTTTTATATTTGACTGTGATTGTGGTGTGATTTTCTTTAAATTATACATGTTTTTAGATTTAGAAGTTGCATTAGTTTTGAAAAAAAAAAGTAAATATATTTGGAGTTGTTACCACTGGATCATTTAAACAATCTGATTTTTTTTTGATGTCTTGAAATTTAGATGATTGGGGCAATACTTGTACATGTATACTGTAAAAATGTATACGATTATTAATTTTGTGATATCTGCAACAACAGAAGAAATTTATTTTGTTGGATTTAAAATGGGTGACGGACTCTTATACGTCACCACCTTACTACAGTGTTTGTGGTAGGGGGCAACTATATTAATTTCCAGAAGGTGACCGTATGACCATTTGGAGAACGTCAAAATACCCCCGCCAGCGACGGGCAGCAGCGTCAAAGGTACGATACACATGGTACTGCGATCGTCAATCCGCCTGCCAAGTGTGGCGAGTCCCATGTTCACGGCGAGGACTTTTATGAGCTGATGATGAAGAAGTTCATGATGATAGAAGTCATACCCTCATCACCATTAATAACCATATTGCATAAGCTACTTGCACCTTTATTGAAAATAGTGTAAATAAATAAATAGTTGTATGTTATGTTATATGATATACATCATATTATATAGCAATTTTTGGAAATTGTTCATGGATAACGTTGATTACTTACCATCAGGTGAGTCGTGTTCTCATTTGTCTACTCTTTCAAAAAAAAAAATTCAAGAGTCACAAGACCTTCCTTTTAACCTTAGTTGCCTCTAATACCATCCATGTGATTCTTTATTATCATTACAACCCGTTACAAATCCACTGCTGAACATAGGTAAGGAATGCAACAAAACAAAATCTTAATAAAAAAACACACTCGGTCAAACTAATCTTAAGTTACACGATCACTTACAAATGGAACCACAATTATATACGAATTAAGATTTTTGTTCAAAAAGCAAAGCAATAAATCTAACTACTTTTTACATACTAATGAAAATTAAACTCTCATAATTATAACATATTTATTGATAACGCGATGGATGGGACATATAATACAATTTTTATATTATATACTCCTTAATTAGAATAAAAATTTTATTATTGAAAGAAAAAGAAAACGATCCATTATATAAATCATAAGTTACTTACATTTCCTCCGGAAGTGAAACTTTTATAGATAGTCGCGATGGCGCTGTACCGCCTTTGCTTATTTTTTGTGTCATTTTATTTCCCTTCAGCTTTCGATAATTATTCGATTATTAAATAACGTAATGTAACAAATTTACGTTTATAATATTTATCGAAATAATTTATAACTACAATGTCAAGTTATTTTCAATAAATCTCGTAATTATAAAAATCTATTTCTTAAGCGTACATAATTTTAAAATATTTTTAATTAAACAGTTGAATATTTTGCACATAAACACTAAAATATTTTGTACAGAAAAGATACTTAATTACAAATTTAAAATAAAAAAAAACTAACGATTGATTCGTTTTTTTAATTTAAAAATTACCTTTTGGGATTGTAGGCTTGATTTTGAAGTAGTCAGAACACTGAATCACTCACTCAGGCACACTCAGAACACCGCGTTTGCACTTCGATGTTGCCAGCATGCGATAGTTGGCGTGACTGACGCGAGCTTCTGACTGATATCTCGCTTTTATTTCAGGTAGGGCGGTGAAATAACAGACGCCCGCCCAGTGCGAGGGCAGTGCTTAAGCTTAGTGAGACTCCCACGTTTTAGCTCTGCAATACCAATATATAGATACCTGTTTATTTTATTTTTATATAATTATATACTTGTACGCGTCTATATCTTGGGTATACATCAAAATGTTTATAGTTTTATCAGTAACGTTGCCACTATCCAGAACAGATTTCCATCCATAGAACCTCGTCTGTCTGTATTTAAATGTCCACTGCTAAACCCTTAGATTAGCTCATATCCAAATATCTTCCAAATTATTTAAGTTGTCATTAGGTAGATGTAGCCCATCTTCTGTTTGATTTCCCTCTGTCGCCTCATGCACTATACGGTATGACCATTTGGTATAGTGTATGATGGATTATCTTACGCCATCACCACACGACAAACTGACTTATTATAATTAAACAATATTCCCTCTCACATTAAAAAAATCCCTAAAATAATATATAACCAATGAGAACAAGAACGAAAAATTATTGCTTATTTAGCACACAGGAAAGGCTTCAGTCATAGGCTCAGTCATGTAGCCACAGTCCTACCACAGACTCACGATGAGTCATAGTGACATTTTTATAAGTTAGTGAAGTTTCGGGGGTTTCAGCGGTTTGCTAATTAGATTAAAAACTAGAAACAAACTTCAAATACCTATCAAAAATAATGAAATAATATTCACGATATAACTTCTGAAGTCGGTGCTCGGACATACTCGTAGTGCATCGGAGAATTAAAGCCCCGGCTCAGAAACTATTATGTGAAAATTGTTTTATACTTTTTAGTTTTTAAGTGGGTTTTCTGAAGTTTATTTATTTTTGAAGTGGATTTCCAACGATAATACCATCTGAATAGCTACATTAAAAGGTTCGACTCCAGTTTTTGCCACTAAATTAAAAAAATCTCAAAGTTATATTTTGATAACCTATATTTAAGTTGTGAGGGACTAAACGCCACCCAGATATTGCATATTTTTTCATCGCTACTACACGACCAGTACTCGTGTACTCTTACGATATATCCAGAGCACGTGGTAAATCTGCACTTAAAATTGATATTAACAGTTTAATTGGTGTCGGCGGGGATCAAACCAGGTTTGAACCAGTATTGTAAAATTTACAGCGAGCACTTAGCCCCTGAGCTACCACGGCTTCCCCAGAAGTAACTAAAAATAGTTTTGTAAAAAGGTTTCTATTTTTTTTGTCCTAAATAATTAACATCATCATCATAATCACAGGCTATCCACAGCTGGTCTCCTGACATAATGCTTCAAAGCACGGTCATGAACCATTTGTCTCATATGAAATATAGAAACTTATTTGTGAACGAGTTACACTTTGTACATCGAAATCATAGCATTTTGAAATTTCTTCTTCATTTCTAGCCAGTATAAGTCAACTGCTGAACGTGTGCCTCTATTGTTGAAGAGAGATATATCTTTTTATATTATATATTATCATAGACTTTTTTAAAGCATAATTTACAATATAACATTTTATACAATTAATACAAAAACATTTAGAAACTACATGGTAGCGATCACCTCATTCCTGGGAACGACCCTGGGGTCATCCTTAGACTACAAACGCACGAATTTAAAAGAGGTATATTTTTAAGAAAGCTAAATAGACATTAGACGTAGACCGAGATTTTTTTTTTCCACCAAAATTCCCTTTTTGTTAGATTTTATGAAATTTTCAATCACCAAGCAGTGCCCGCGCCTTTGAAATGTCTCGAATTTTTTTCTTATATTTACGCGAACACTACACATTTAAATTAAACTACTCAGTCCCCCCCCCCCGTGACCATGGGTGCTGTAAAGTGCTTGAAACGTCGGGAATGTAAAATTAGTTAATATACGCGATAAAATCCGTAAAATTAGTTTTATTTAAATCTCGAATTCTTCTTGAGACATAATTAACTGCTTGTTAAGCGTAGATCAATAACGTCAATAGCTGAAAATGAGCTACATTCAAACTATACATTGTACATTTTTTCATTATATTGGAATTATATTTAATACCAAAATTATGATGAGTCTGGCACACTAACGCCTCGTAGGCACAATGATGTTTGTAAGTATTTTTACGTTGCCTATTTTACTTTGCTGTACTGTTTATATAAGCTTAACGCATCACGTAATATTTTGCGCAACTTTAAATATAACAAGATATTAATGTAAATGGAAAATCATAAATTTATGCAACCCGTGGTTCAAAGCGAAGAGCTTCGCTTTCACAGGCTTCTAGCGTAACTTAGGGATATTAAGTGTCGACTGCAGAAAGACAACCACTATTACACAGAAAATCAGCGTCTAATTACAGACCGCCGTAACTGTGAGCTATATCACAATTTATTTTCAAAGAATAAAATTAAATGAAAGAAACACAGAAATTAAACGATTTATTTGTAGAAACAATACAGTGTACTTGAGAAAAACATCAGGTTGAAAAAAAATAGCTTCAAACGTTTTACTGTGTTGTAAGATTACATAACTCTAGCTACGAAATCGCTACGAAAATAACAGCCTAATTCTTTTATAAAATATTCAATTGTTTTTTTTTGTCTTATCTCTCGTTATTTAACGTTGATCTGTCATTTCAGATTTAACGAGCTAAAACATGAATACAAGTCTCGACTCTTAGATAATTTTCTATAAGAGAGGTTAAAATATTATAATCGTAGATTTTAAATTTATCGTTACTTTGAAGTAGCTTGTACCTGTCAAATGTCTTATTTTTTACACTTTTGAGAGGTCGAAAGAATGCCACAAGCTCAAATTTCGTTTCTTAACTTTCCACCTTTAGGGGTAGATTTTTTGAAATAAAAACTTTTTTAGGCACGTTGGGCACTTTTGGGAAAAAAGCACTGAACCGTCACGATCAGATACAAATAAACAGATGTGTATTTATAAATTTTCTTGCATTATATGGATAATAATAATTCTTTTACATACAGAGTGTCCGGTCATGAATGGATAACCTTGAAATGTCTTATAGTACAACTTATGGCCGTTCTGAAAAAAATACGAAACATAATATATCACAAGTAGTACCTTTGATATATTTTTTTATCTTATTTTACTGCCTTGAACACTATGACCAAAAACGAATGATTTCTATTGGTTTTTTGTTGTTTTATAACTAACTGTGCTAATAGATATAAAGTAAATAGTATAAATAGCTTTTATTTAAAAAATTCGCAATTAAATTTATTTTTGAAAAACATGCAAAAAATATTATTTAAGCGAAGCTCAAACCTCTCGGGTATGAAAAAAATGTATGAATGTATGGGTGACCAATAATTTTACAATAATGTCGGTTTCGTGAAAATTTCATAGTGGTATAATTCATAAATGTATCTTCCATAAATAGTGACTTATTTTGCCATTAATGTAGAAAAGGAGAAAATTTGACTAAGTAACAAAATTTGTAATATGGGAACATTTTTTTAAATTGAATCGTCTCTGATCATTGGGAATTAATAAAAACACATCAGGAGTTGATCATACATGAAAACAGCTATTTTTAAACAAATTGAAACCAAATTAAGTATTAGAAATTATCTTATTTAAATGTAATAAAATAACCAATTTAAATGTTAAAATGGTTACTTTACTAGCGTGAAATGGGTCGTGTGACCATATTTACACTCTGCTGTCTTTTGTGTTATATTGAACAAAGAGGGGTCTGAATTGTGTAAGTGGGAGAGAGAAGAGCTAAATGTAAAAGAGAAAAAAGTGCAATATAGTGTATTATCTATGACTTAGTGCGTCACTCGACTTGCTCGACTTCGCATGTATTTATATTGTCTCCGTTTGCAATTATTTAATTCAGTGTTAAAACGACCACTTGGCTATTTTACCGGACTATTCGTTTTGCTTACTGATTTGGACTTGTTTTGCGTTTGGTGACATTTTAACTAGACTAAAAATTAACATAATTAGTAAAATTTTCTCCTTTTCTACATTAATGGCAATAAGTCACTATTTATGGAAGACACATTTATGAATTATACCATTATAAAATCTACATGAAACCGATATTATTGTAAAATTATTGGTCACCCATACATTCATACATTTTTTCATACCCAAGAGGTTTGAACTTCGCTTAAATAATATTTTTTGAATGTTTTTCAGAAATAAATTAATTTGCGAATTTTTTAAATAAAAACTGCAAAAGCTATTCATACTGTTTACTTTTTATCTATCAGCACAGTTAGTATATAATAATAAAACAACAAAAAACCAATAGAACTCATTCATTTTTGGTCATAGTGTTCAAGACAGTAAAATAAGATAGAAAAAATCGACTTTTCTTTTAAAAAAAAATATCAAAGGTACTACTTGTATATATTATGTTTCGTATTTTTTTTAGAACGGCCATAAGTTGTACTATAAGACATTTCAAGGTTATCTATTCATTACCGGACACCCGATATAAGATGCCGCAATAAATGAAAAAAATATTACAATTTTAATACTTTTATAAAAATAATTTCAAATAGAAAATCTTCCTAAAAAAAAATATGAAATATCTGGGGGTACGGCAGTGCCCCCGCCAAGTCGAGCAAAAAGCGGCACGGCCGTACCATCCTTTTCTCAAAGCAGTTCAGGCCATTTTCGAAACCCTATAACTTCGTTGTGGATAACCTAGAAGCCTGATTTTTTTGTTACCAATTAGGCATCGTATAAACATGGCATATTTCAAATTTTATTCAATTTGAACCAGTAGTTTAAGAATTATAACTAGTCAAAGTTTCTTAATTTTGTCACTCACTTACTGACCGATCATCAAAACTCTAAGGCACTTCTAGCACACGTAGAAGCTTCATATTTAGAATACAATTAGTGTTTAGTGTATAAATCAAATAAAACTAAAATATTATGTCATTTCGGTCCAGTTTTCTAAATACAACAACTGCATATAGAACTTTTTAATCCCATGTAAATATATAGGATTACAAAGTTACATCTGCAGTGAATGATTCATTGTACCTGTATATGTATGATGCTATCAAAAACATAACTTGTAAAAAAACCAAGTATCGCAACTCAGTTCTTCTACTGTAAAAAGTTGTGAGATCCATCCATAATACCAAGTCGGTTAATTTATTCAGTCCCTACTTAAGGGTCCTTCTGTCTCAAGTTCTTACGTAATTAGTCAATCTATGTATTTAAAACATAAAATATTTTTAATATTGATATGGTCACTATAAGATGTTGTTAGGTTAGCAAATTACATCATAATTTGCGACAGAAGGACCCTTAAGTAGGGACTGAATAAATTAACCGACTTGGAATTACATGGATCTCACAAATTTTTACGTTAGAAATACTGAGTTGCGAGACTTGGTTTTTTTTACAAGTTATGTTTTGATGGCATATTGTTTACAAGTTTGTGAAGCGAAGAAATTTTCACTTCTGTCGTGCAGTTTTACGAGTGAAAGCTTTTTCCTTCAAATTAATATCTATTACCTACTAAGGTAAGTGATGAAGAATTTCTTACGTATTAAAAATAGAATCATTAAAACCTGTTTACAATTGACGATGGTGTCACGTGACATACATACAAATATATATGAACATACAGTCTAATCGAGAACGTCTTTCTTTTTTTGAAATCTTCTAAAAAGAAAGCGCCAATTGTTACTTACCCAGCATGTCGTCAAAATGACTAATGGGATATTCGATTTGTGATTGTATTAGCGTTGGACTATCCCCCTATCACTTCCGGTGCGCCTAAATATTACCATTACAATTAACAACAAATAATTTTTGCCTAAACGTTGTCCGTGTAGCTTGCTGCTCTTTACGAATCTGCCTACTCACTCGTTGCTTACAGGCGTGCCTTAATATTTGTATATCTAAATTATACAGCTGCATTTTACCGGATTTTATAAATAATTACTTAATAAATGTTTAATGCCTGCTTTTTTGTGATGGATGCAGATGGCTTAGGACCGTGCTTTGTGGCATTCCTTGTAAAAATGCTGATGATGATTATCAATTTTTTAATTATTTTAATGTTGGCTATGTGGAGAAAGCGTTAAAGTATCTATCGACACATTTATGCTCGTTTCGTGTGTTGAAAGAGGTGACAATTGGAAATTCCAGAAAGCCTGAAAGATAGCTCCGCAAACATTTCTTTTATGTCAAACGTAAAATAATCTAAATAGAGTTAAAAGTTAGTTTATATTATTTAAGTCTATGAACGTCAAAATCTACTACCGATTACAAAACAAAGATATCTACAAAGAAGAACCAGCAAGAAACTCAGGGGTCATACATTATTCAAATTCAGTTTCACGTCGCATTGCTTTCAAGGCGCGCACAGTAGCAGGCAATTATCCGGTAAGGCATATCGGAGACTTTGCTCATATATTGCATGGTTTTTAGAAGAGAGGGAAAATGAGCATGCGGAACAACTGTAACACCAGGAGAACTGCAGGTGGCTGTAGCATCTTTTCCACAATAAATTTGGTGCGTGCTTATAATCGGATCCTTATAACTCCTGAAGATATGCCAAATATAGCCATTGCAACATTATACATCTAAACAAATTATTTATATGATTTTTAGACAACGCCACTCCACTCAAGCGTTTCAGCGGTTATCACACAAGCGATATTGTTTCCCATGTCTAAACGGCATAATAGTTGCTTCTAAGAATAAAGATGAGCACGAGCATCACTCATAGATTAAACAGTATACGAGAAAATACGGAAGCCGACACCTTCGGCTTATTTTAGAAGTTTTTCAAGACAGAAGAATAGATAACTTGTTTTGGCTACCAGATCTCGACAGACGTATTGGCATGATTAATTTTTGCAAGTTGTTTATGTACAGAGCTCGCTGAGTTATTTGCTTGCTGAACCAAAGGTAACCAAAATAACATACCAAAATAAATTGGCTCCAGAACTTTTAAAAGTCTCTTTGCTCTAGTCGTTCATCCACGTCCAAAAGGCAACCATGCTCTTTTCACGGATGCTACGAATGTCGCAATTGGAGCAGTTATGCAGCAGTAAGTGAATGGCGCTCAGGAACTCTACGCTCACCATACGAAACACAACAGCATTAAGCTGCTATTTTACGCTGGTATTCTGTGAGAGCGTGGTCCTTCCTCGGTCGAGCCGACTCATTCGTCCTACAACTATACAACTAATTTAGTTGCAGCATGTACCACGTATAAAATGTTGTTTTAGGCATCTCGAATCGATGATTGCAGGTTATAACGAATTTTAATTGAATTCAAACTCTAAGCATCGCAAAAGAATTTACCAAGAAATGTCTCAAATCACGACTCGGAGACATTTCTTAAATGAAATAAAAAAATTATTTGAGAACGAGATGTCATCGTAAACATAGTTTTTTTTAAAATTTATTAAAAGGGAAGCACCACGCTCTCACTTCTGGTATTCTTACCAGCGTATAGAATATATACACCAATATAGAAATATAAAATTTAAAGGAATTTAAATAATTTGCCGGTGTCTGTCAATTCTCACAGTATACCAGCGTAACATAGCAGCTTAATGCTGAGGTGTTTCATGTGGTGAGTGTAGAGAACTGAACGCTCTTTTTACTGGAAAAGAGACATTCCATCTAAATCCTCACGGCTGACAACGTATCTGCATTTTGATTCTTAGTTGGGGATAGATGTAGACGTCTATGGACCACAGCAACTACTTACCATCAGGTGGACTGTACTCCCGCTTGCCACCCTTAGCCTATAAAAAAACAACAAGTATGGATGACAGGTAATTAAGCGAGCACGCAGTTCGTCTGATAATAAGTAGATAACGTGTCTAATAGGCAACTATATTACATCTGTCCTTGTTTAAGTATCAAAATGCAAATTCCTTGTCACCCTTGAGGACTAAGATGGAATGCATCATTACCAGTAAAAAGTGGTTCCGGATCTAGTCATTTAGCATTTGAAACACAGCACTAATATATTATTTTAGTCTGGTTTCAGGAACAACCGTAACACAGCTGCGGCATGGCTGCAGCTGGAACGCCATTCTTCAGGCTGAGATATCCATTAAGTAAATTTTATTTCTCAGATTTTGCTCACGATATCTTCCTTTAAAGCTGAGCACAAACTAAATCAGAAAGCGAATAAAATTGAACTACCGGCGAGTTATTCCGACAAGATATAAAAAAATATTGTTTTATTAATTTCGTAATTTCAATAGCAGATAAACAATGGAATGTTTAAATTCCGAGGATTTAATTAAACGTTTATGACAAAGGTAGAACACAAAGCAAAATCAAATGCAGTTGTTAACTCAGCTATAGCCATGCACTGTGAATGTCAACATTGACAAACGTATAAAGAGCGTTTTCGCGCAATGAATACTACATACAAAGGTGCATAGATATCCAAATATTGGTTCCGGAATTATTGGTGACTGCAGGTTTCTACTAATAAACTGATATTAAATTCCTATGCATAGTTTCGGAGCGGAATATTTCAGCTACGTCAGTTATTTTACTGAATCAAAAGTGACATTCGCGTAATTTGTTAAGCCTTTTGTTTAAATAGCGATGCCTGCAATTTTTAATGAAATTTTTAAAGTAAAAAGAGTTAACGAAACTGTTATGCAAAAATGCATAATGGGAAATACAAAATAAATTTTAAATTAACCTTATTCCCGGTTTGGTTTTACCAGGTAAAAATTTAGTTTGGAAAAGTAAGTTCTTAAGTAAATTTAGCTGCCGAGTGTTGTCTGCAGTATGTATAGGTTGGCTCGGCCGGAAAAAAATAACGATGTAACAAAACCCGGAGACAATTTTTACTTGTAAAGTGGCATCTTATTCTTATACAAGAATTAAAAAACTAACAAAGAATTTGTGTGAAGTCATATTAAGTCCCTATTTTAGCCAACTGCTGCTGTACTAAATAAAAGCAACGCTGATTTTCAAATAGAGCCCAATATTGATTTCACAGATGGACATACGTTATGCTCCGTACTGGAACCATATTTTATTTTTATTTTTTTTTCTATATAGTTATTTTCTTATCAACTTACGAGTGGCAACAATTACGAACTTAATAGAGATTTATTGAATTATTGGTCTGGTAACAATCCTTTTTACGCTAGAAGCCGTGCTCGCGCCTGATTGGCGGACCGGAGGACACTTGCGCGCCGTACGCCGTACGAAACGTTACGAATTTTTCTTTTCGAAAAAATTATCGTGTGTGTCCCTTTTATTTTACAACGAGTACTGAACAATACCCGAAGATACTGTGCCAGTGACTTATGGACTATTATATTCGGAGAGACAGGGTTTTATCTCTTCGAGTCACCTATTCAGCCAGCCAGCTCGCCGAGCCCCAAGCAGCATGAGGCAGTGGAAGGCGGAAACCGGTGAGTTACCAGACGCTTAGATCTTTCCTGAACACATTAGGTACCTAAAATAAAAAAATAAACATTCAGAGAAGTGAGCGGGGGAGAAATTAGCGTAATAAGTGTTATTATTTGGAAATAAGAAAATAATGGTTCAGTCATTCTGCGCTTGGGCTTTGTAGACTCCGGATGTGTCAGTCAGTTCACTCCCGTCTCTCCATTCTCATTGAATGGAGAGACGGGAGTGAACTTGAATTATCTTTTTCACCGAAATACACCATGTTGCTTGGTGCTCTGTGTTTGGGTGCTGCGTTGGTGTACTCACTGTGGTGCACGAAGCACGCTGTCCCGGGAGACAGTAGTCTCACTGTGTTGTAGTGAAGTGTATTGGACGCTTGTTGTGGTGCAAAGTGTGTTTGTGCGTAACTCTCCTTCCTGGCTTCCTATTACTGGTATCGGCAACCGTAAGTAGAGTGAAACACACCCGCCACCTTAATGGCGGCCATCGGTTTTAATTTTTGTGCTGCTTGTTACATTAGGCAACAGCTAGGTACTCACCCTAGCGTACCTACGCACTAGGTGTATTGGCTCGTTTAGGTTATAGGTTCGTTTTAGGCATCACCTCCCTTGAGCTTGGTACGAGTTGGCTTTAGTAATCTGCGGCACGATTTAAGTGATCATTTTAGCTTTAGGTGATAGGCAATGATGCTATTGATTATCATCTAGCTGCTTTTTATGCCGGGAATCTTTAGTTTTCGAGATATCGATTATTATAGTTTTGAGGTTACATCCATTTAAAAATGATACGAAAAGGAAATAACAATATAATTATAAGAAAGACAGCAATATAGCATGGTCTGTATCTGTTTAAAAAAATAACATGCAATTTTAGCTGCGAAGCTGCGTGGAAATATTTAAAATTATTTTCTAAAAAATATTCCTAAATCGCTAATTAAGGCCTTAACAGTGGTTGAAATGCCTAAATCTAGGATATTTATGTAAAAAAATCTCAATAACTGTTCATTTAATCCACAAAGAAAAAATACAGGGTAACAGAAGAAGATTTGGTAAATATTTTTAATTTAACAAAATTGTATTTTTTTCAACCCCTTATTAGAAAAAAAATCCCCAAAAAGTACCTATTTTTGTCATATTTTGCAAAATTGCTCCAAAACGGCACAAGCTTTTTAAATAGTTCTTACACTAAAAAAAAAGGTCTTAAAAATATTAATATTTTTAATTGAGAGTTTTATTTTTATTACTCGTTTTATAAGAGAATATATCATTTTCCCTGAAATTGAATATATTTACGCGAGCGCGCATGCTCCGTCGCCATGTAAGCTCTGTCACAGTCCGTTTTCGGACATCGTCGAGGGTGGACCGCACGCCGGTGTTGGAGCGACTTCGTTCAAATATATATTAGTTTTTTAAAAGTTTATACTCAATTATAAATATTTTTATGACAAGAAATACTTAATTTAGTTAATATCTGTACACTGGTAACTGTAAATATTATTTTCTAAATGAATGAATTCTTAAAGTGCCCAAAGAAGAAGAAATTGTCGCGGCGACGGTGATTAGTAAAATTGAAAAATGCATTTTTATATAATTTAGATGTGGAACGACGAACATGCTCTCGTTACTTAGATTTCGATAGTTTTTAATACCTATGTAGTTTTATTGTTGCATATTTTTATTAATTAGTTGATACTGAATTTTATAATTATGTACCTATTACAATAAAACGCTGTTTTTATGAGTATGACTTTATAAAATATTATTGGGGAGGGAAATAAAGATACAGATACTTACATTTAGGTACACTGCTATCAAATTAAATCATACAATTTAAATAAATAAAATAATGGTGCTTACCTAAGTATAAATAACTATATTAAAACATTCTTGGGTTTATGGTTTTTTTTTTATGTTAAACAAACTATCATCTAAAAAATGTAAAAATTTTAAATTGGAGAGGGGTTTCTCTACGTGATAAAGTTAGAAATGAAGATATTTGCATTAGAACCAGAGTAACTTACATAGCCCAACGGAATATTACAGTGAAATGGCAATGGGCTAGCTATATAACTTGGAAAACAGATAAAAAATAGGAAGAAAGGTCCTCGAGTGACAACCTCGTACAGGTAAGCGAATTAGTACTCAACCTTTATTCCTCTTCACGTATTCTCATACGCTTTTCTTCACACATACACACACACACACACACACACACACACACACACACACACACGCACGTACGCACGCACGCACGCACGCACGCACGCTCGCACGCACGCACGCTCGCACGCACGCACGCACGCACGCACGCACACACACACACACAAATAGGTCGCAAATAATACTTACCTAGTACTATTAGGCAAGAGTGAATAGGTTTTTGTTAAGTCAGTGCAATTCACCATCTTAGACTACATAACCACTTACCGATGGGATTGTAGTTGCTTTACTACTTGCTGGGTAAAAATAGTAAAATAAAATTTACCCTGTGAAAGTTTTCATTTAGATATAATTTTTCTAACTAACCATAAAAATATGATGAAAATATGTATATAAGTATGAAGGTTACCTCACACGGGACAGTAATAATATAATATTATATTTTCCATTATCTACGCATGAAAACTTTTAAAATCTCTGAATCCCGAGGTATGTTCATATTAAGAGGCTGAATAGAGCCACATTGAAATCGAAAAAAATTGTCCGTATTTCAGGTGGCGGTTTGCAAAACACGATTCCACAAATATTAACTCAATAGAAAATAATTGCAAAGTTGCTTCTAAAAATATTTAAATTTTCAACGTCAATTTTTTCTTACGTGGTAGAGCCATGCTGCAGCTATATTAGTAGTAGGTATAGTTGTAGCACGAATGGGTCGGCTCAACCGGGGAAGGGCCACGCTCTCACAGAACACCATGTAAAATAGCAGTTTAACCCTGCTCTGTTTCGTATTGTGAGTGTAGAGAACCGGAGAACCTTTTTTTCTAGAAACGAGGCATTACGTCTTAGTCCTCACGGGTGACAACGCATCTCCATTTTGATACGTAATCGAGAATAGATGTAGATGTGTATGGGCCGTAGTAACCACTTACCATTAGGTGCGTTTGTCACCCTTATTCTATTAAAAAAAAAACTTTCTGAGATTTCAGTAAAATAATGTTAAGTATTGTAAGCACTCGTACAATTATGTCATGTTAATAAAGCTATTGGGCTATTTTGATTTGTAATAAAGTGATTTTACTTTATAGGTTAAATAATTTATTTACCTTTCTATATCAAGAACCGTTTTTCTGTACCTCCTATTGAATTTGACAGTGATTGCTGAAATTTAGCATCTTTAGATGGATCAGAATCGCGCGCTGATCCGGCTGTTAGATATTGCAAAAAAAATCGAAAATATTTGTTTTTACTTTCATGCCGAAGACTACCTTGTTTTATTTTATTACGGTCAAATAATATTTATTAGGTTATAAAGCAAGTATTTTTGTAAATGTTTTGTATGTAAATGTAAATGTTTTCATTATTTTGTTATTCTATTGTTTACAGTTATTATCACGTCTCAGCTTTACACCAAGAATTACATTAGAAATTCTTGATGGGATGCAATGTAACGTGCATATATTATTTTCATCAAGAACTATAATAAATATATTTTTTTTATCAGTAGAGTTTCAACAAAATCTTAAAAAAGTTCAATGAATTAAAAAATGCCAATAATTAAGTATTAAGTTAGTGTTTTACATTTAAAGATCAGTTATAAAGAGCAAAAGTTATTATTTTCATTTTGATTAATTTAATTCGAGACTAAAATAAATGTGAAAGGGCTTTTATCTGCAATAATAATTTTCATCAAAAATATATAATTATAAAAGTCATATACACGGTCAATCATATTGAAGATTATCAATTGTACTACAAAATATTTAAAAGACTATTTCCAGCATAATGACCCGAATATCATCATTAATGTTTGACTGGCACACTTAAAGGTTTTATCACATGGCTAAATGATTGACTTTTATATTATGATAAGGTCATGCTTTTCTATAAAAATTTGCAAGAAATGTTAAATCACGGCCCTATTGGTTTGTTTTACTTTTTACTTAATTAGTGAAAAACAAGATGGACTGATCTAAAAGTTTACTTTCTTGTGTAAAAAGTGCTATTTAGAATTTTATGCAAATGATAATTAAAGTTTCTATGTAAATAAGTGTAACATAGCGGGTATTATATTCAATGGTAGCGGCCATCCATATTTGCAAAGCCAGCATCATTTTCTGTACAGAAACCGGCAAAGTGTTGCTCAGGGCACTATAAACAAAGCAGCTGATAAAATGTTACACTCATAACTGTTAACAAAAACTGTTTCCGCAAATGGTCTTATAGATAATAATAACTATTCCGCCGTATTAGGTGCAGGAGCTATTATTAGAAGGAGAATACTTATCTTCACGCACAATCCCTGACGGGGTAGCCAGAGAGAACAGATCGCCAAGTGTCACGATCCTTACATACCTCTTTCGCTTCTTTCAGATTCATTTATTAGAAGGAGAAGAGGTAAAATTTTGTTTTAGAAATGCGCAATCAATATTGTTTTGTCTGCAATTGAGCATAAAATAAAAAATAACTTTAGCCAAAGAGCATAACTGGCATTATACTCAGGCCCATCAATTGATATGGAAAAAAAATAATTTTACCAGGTTTCAAAAAATCAATCAAAATTAAAAAAAAACATAAATATTAAAATCAAAAAATGTATATATGTATGTCTATACACACATATAATGATTTATGGCCGCTTAGTAACTGACGGTGACTCACTATAACATCCTACAGTCACGCCGAAACTAAGAGGAGAGAATCACTGTAGAAAAGGTAATAATTTATTGCGGAAATTTTGTGATAAAATTAAAAAAAATTATAAACTTATCCAAGTTAATCTAACTTAGTCTAACTTATCCTTATGCGTTACAAAAAAAAAACAAATAATAAAATAATGAGATGGCGTCAGTTTTTAAGAAGATATAACAAAAATAAACAAAAAAATAAATTTCAAAAAAGTTCAGTATTTAATTGGTTATATACCGCTGACACTTAATCACGCTTTTTGATACCACGACAGTTGTAAACAATTCTTGCGTGAAAAGACAAAAATCTTCGTTTCAAGTTTCCGCCGAGTTGTAAGTAGAAGGCCAAATAGGTCACGTGTCAATTTTAATTAAATATATTTTATATGAAGTGATCTTGACTACGTTTCATCAATTAACCATTGGTAAAAATTAAAACAGGAATTTTACGATTGTGTTTACAAAAAACGTTATTAGTTGAACCTTGCAGTTTGTTCATTATTTTTATTATAAATACCTATAAATGTATACATTATTAATAAATAGTTCCTATAATATTTTGGATTATTTTTCATTTTGCCCTATCTGCAATGTTCTACGCTCTATAGAAAATGTGGCGTATGGCATGACTGACAATCTTTCGAACGTTTTATCTTTACTAGGTTTTTGTCGCCTCCACATGATATTTTTGTCAGCATAAGGTACCCTTCTATATCTGAAACGAATATAAATATTGCTACAAAGTAAAGTAATAGGCTATACAAGTCCCTCTACTGGGCACATGACTCTTTTTTTATTTCTGAGAGGGTTTTAGGGCAAGGAAATGCCCGCCATGCTTCCCCAATGCGTGTTGACGAAAATTACAATTACAAATTTCACTCGTGCTGTCGGGGATCAAACCCGGGAAAATTTACAGTGAACGCTTTGACCCTGATCTATTAATACGATACAAATAAATACGATTTAACATATATAATAAAAAAACTCTTACGTACTTGAAACTTGAACACTTGATAGCTCGTGACGCCTACCGGACAAAGCTACAGCACAATGTAATTGAAGATGCATAACCGCGACATAATTCTCAGTGATGCGCAAGTATAACAGGCAGTATTTCACTTATATAATTGTCATTTCTGCAGTCTATTAATCTTTGCACTTTTATAAGTAATACAGAACGTAGTTGCTAGACGGTGTTGACATCGGCTAAAATCTCTGCGATCGCCGTTTCGTCAAGGTCATTCAGGCTAGTTAAAGCCTTAATACCTGAAACTGAATTTTTGACATTGACAGTCACAGATATACTCGAAATCACTACGTTTTACGCTTATTATCGATTTCGCGACTCGCGTCATAAGCGTCATTCCGTTACTTTCGAGTTTACGTGAATGTGCTCCTTATTGTTATTATCTGCCTCCTGTTTTTCAACGAATTCGCTACCCCTCTGGAGACCGATTGCTTGCTATTTTACGACGTTTTTGGAGATGGTGGAAGTAATAAAATATGGTTATTTATTAAAGTAATTATAAAAGTTAACATTTTGATGTTTTATTTAGTGTAAGAGCGAGCGAAGCGAGCTCGGGACTCACCACCCCGATTCGGACAGGTTAGGTAGGTCGCTCGCTTTGCTCGCTCACTCGACCCCACCATCCCCTTCGTGGTAATTTTTTAATAAACCACACAGAAATAGGAGCCAAAAAGTCAGCCCCCGCCTGCGGCCCGCACCATATGGGTGCTGAGGAAGAAACCGCCGCCTCCTATTGTCATTCAAGACAAAACAAAATGGAGCAACCTATTATACTGGTTGGGACTCCAAAAAAATCTATTGCCCTAAGGTGCAAACGCTGGAAAAGTCACTCGTATGTTCGTAAACTCGAACCGAGGAATTCCGCAGTGTAACAAATCACCTGCGCGCCCAGCAAACAAGCTTCCACACATACGTCCTTCCAGAGGAGCGTGACCTTCGCGTGGTTGTCCGCGGTCTCCTCAAAGAGCTCGAGACTGAGCACATATTAAAAGACCTCAAATCCCAAAATCTCCTGGTCCGGGAGGTGCATAGAATGGAGGAGGTGAAAAGAAAAAAAAGAAAAAAATCACCAGACCGACAATAAACACTTTTTAGATTTATGACTTGTCATTCTGGACTTGTCTCCGAAAGGCAAGGAAATATTTAACGTTCAGCACATCTGCATCCTAATGGGGATTGCAGTTGAAGCCCCCCGACATAGGGGCATCATTGGCCAGTGCCACCGATGCCAATTATACGGCCACTCGGCCAAAAATTGTTACGTCAGGCCTAGGTGCGCCGTGCCTAGGAGACCACGGCAACACTGACTGCCCCCGCACGCCCGAGTCGGTTGAACTCCCGATCTGCGTCAATTACCGTGAGGAAGGATACCCAGCGAATTATGGCGGGTGTTCCAAAGCGCCGCGAAGGAAGCAGCGCGGAGGTAGAAGCCGTCCCGGACGCGCGGGTCAAGCCTGTGTGTATCGCTCTCGGCTCGGGTCAAGCCTGTGTGTACCCCCAAATCCGCACCGCCTTCAGTGCCAACTTCCGCACCTCAAGTCACCATCAAGCCCGCCCCAGTCGCTGGAGCGACCGAGCAAGGTGTTAGCATTCCCGCGCCTTCCACGCCAAAACCTAATTGGGTTAAACCGCCGGCACTAGTCGCTTCACGGCCAGTGCCGACTCCCCAGGCCCCAAAATCGAAGCCCATCCCACAAGGTTCATCCTCCTTCGCCGCTGACTTCTCGCTAGTCTGTAACTTCATCAGTAACATTAACGTTGATCAATTATCCTCTTTGACACGCAAACTACGCGGAGCCACTACTCCACAGGATAAGCTCAAGGAGCACATAGGTCTAATCGACGCAATCTGGTCTATCCAATGCGCCTAAATACCTCAATTAAAATCAAAATAGCGGTACAATCTTTAGGTAGAACTAAACTACACTCTCTAACTGTCGCGTTCTTTAACGTGAACGGCCTCAGAGACCAAAAAGACGAGATCGAGCTCTTTCTGCGCAACCACGATATAGACGTAATGTTAGGTGCAAGAGGCCTTTTTCAAACCTAGCCACCGCAACCCTAAGATCGCAAACTACACCTTAGTAAGAAATGATAGGTTGATCAGCCCTAGAGGAGGCACCTTGATCTACTACAAAAGGTCCTTGCACTGCGTACCAATCGACGCCCCCCGTTAACCTACATAGAAGTTTATATTTGTAGGTTAGCGCTCTCTGGCCATTCGCCACTTACCATCGTATCGGCTTACCTACCGCCACTCAAACGCATAGTTGAAACAGACTTTGCAAAATTATTTAGCCTAGGCTCCAGTATCCTAATAGATGGAGACCTCAACGGTAAGCATACCTGCTGGAACTCGCTTACAAGCAATCGCAATGGTAATGCATTGTTCGATCTCACAGAGCGAATAAACTACGATGTTATCGCGCCTGAGACCCATTTGCTGCCAGTCACCAACCGGGCGCTCTTACGTAGCGATACTTAAAGACGTCTGTTTGTCAATACCATCAATTGAAACAAAATTAGAGCTCGACTCGGACAACAAAGACCAGTCCTATTGCAGTTGGGCCAGCCCACAGGTGAGGTCTTTCAGAGGAGGCCAATGAGGCGATTAGCAGCCTCCTAACCTCTACGGTTGAGTGAGACGTTCTCTCATTTCCGACAGTATTTTGGACACAAGCCCTCGAAATATTTTTATATTTGATATGCAGCTTACCTATCATGTTTTCTTTTACCGCCGAGCACGTAACGTAATTGCTGATCATGAGGCCTCGAATTCGAATTTCGGGTTGAGCCGAAATCAGTTATTGGGTTTTCTCCTAGGAATTTGACGGTGTTTCAAACCCTTGCATCGGAAAGCACCTAAACGGCGTTAGTCCTGCGCCTAATCTCTCTCCGGTGGTGATGAATTACCGTCCCATCGTACTATGAGAGTGAGAAAATAAAAAGTGCAATTGCGCCTGCGCATACACTCGGGCACTATATTTTGCGTTAAAACTAGGCGCCATGACCAAATTTCGGTTTGGAGTATATCATAATATCGGCACTAAAAATTGTACATTTCCTTTAAAATGGAACTCGGCTTGCTCGCGTTCTATGAATTTTGAGGCAAGTGCTTATTATTTTACTATTATTGTATTATCGTGCAGCTTCACTTGCGTTTATTACGATTAACAAACATTATCAGTCAATTTCTGAGCCCACATTATCAAAATGGAACATTTGTGGAATCACCTTGGTGTCTGTGACACGTTTTTCGCAGATACTATATAAAACACTATGCTCGAAGTTTCTTTGCATGATAGGATACGAAATAAAGATTTCCGCAGTAGAATCAGAGTAACATGAGTAACAATGAGCCGGCTATACTATAGTTTAAAGAACCGACAACATATGGGGAGAAAGCTTTTCGAGCGACTGTCGCATACCGGTAAACGAAGTAAAGGGCGGCTCTTCACTAGACGCACAGGCGGCCTTTCACTACACGCATGCAGTGGTAAGTCATTCAGGAAGTCCATGCATGCAGGTGTCTCAGCACCGTGTTTTGTGGTCTTCCTTGGTTAACCAAAATTCAGCAGTTGACTTATAAAGAGCTGTAATGATGATTGTGGCATAATATGTGAGTTACGTAAATGTACTCGTAGATTTCGGAAAGAAATATTTTGTCATAGTAATTGTACGCGGTGTCATGTTCCTTTGTACTTAGTTATCAAAAAATTAGGAAAAAGTTATTTTTATTATTTTAAAATTAAATTAATTTAAAATTGGAAACTTCGAAAAAACAAACCAACGAAAAATTCATCCAATTAAGAAAAAAAGAAAAAATTTACAGGAAATACACATTTTTGAACTAAACATTTTTCTGCCGACTTCCAAAAAGGAGCCGGTACTCAATTCGACTGTATGTTTTTTTTTTCGTTTTTTTTTTATGTGTGTTACCTCAGAACTTTTTTCTGGGTAAACCGATTTCGATGATTCTTTTTTTATTTGAAAGCTGGTACTTCTCGTGTGGTCCCATATGAATTTGATCAAGGTCACACCAATAGTTTTTAAGTTATTCTTAAATATTAAATAACTTATATTGAAGTCGGCTGTACAAAATTTTTAATTTTAAATTATCAATTAATGTAACAGCCTTAGTAACTTAAGTGGCGTTTATATCTGGCATTCTGAGTATATTTGCAGTAACACTTTACACTTAACACGATAAACAAGGCAGTCAAGGCAAAAATTCAAACAAAATCTAAATTGAAACTCAAATTTAAAAGTACACAATAATTACATAAAACAAATGAAATAAAAAAAAACTTTGTTTTTTCTTTATTCGCATTTATAAAAGTTTGTTGCCAGTATGCACGAGAACAGTAAATAACAAGAGAAATTAAACCTTTTTTAGGGGTCTCTCTAAATTTTTTTAAGAGTATATACATTTCTATGAGTGTATCTATATAAAGGAAGGACAAACAAACAAAAATACACTTCCCCATTACTTTGTTAATATTCAGGATTAGACGTTATGGCTGGCTTTAATGAATTTTGAACATATAAATAAATACTCTAACATCAGTTGTCATGTGGTGAAGTCTCCCCTTTTTGTCTCGTGGGTATCGCAAGATTGACGATGGAAGATTTCATTCCATGAAGCTTATTTGTTTCCCTCTGTCGCCTCTTACGACACTCATGGGACGAGGTAGTGGATATTATTACACCACCATTACATGTTCATAAACGCTGGCAACATTGAATTTAACAATAATCGCCAAATATTTCTAAAGGAACTGTATCCGCGACCGGTCGTCCCCGTTCTTTTCTCGCCCAAAAGCTAAGTATACCCATTCATCGAGGAAATACAGCCAGCTTTTGCTCTAACGAAATGGTAAAACGGATCGAAGGACAAACATAATTATGCAGTAAATAAAATGTTCTCCCATACATTGGTCTATATCACGGGCAATGCTTCAAAAATGCAGAACTAGAAATGTAAACATTTTTATTCAATATAAATTATAAATCATACTTATTGTCACTCATAAGTGTAATTTACTACCGGTTTGAAAAATTCCTCTGTCCTGGGAAGAACCAGCGAGAAACCCAGCGGCAAAGTTTTTACTACAACTGATATATCTTCAAGTAAGTAACTTTGTAATTGCAAAATAATATTTATAAATTAATATTCAAAACTGAAGGTAGCCGGGCTAACTATGACATCGGGACGTCAAAAACCTCAGCCCCCCTCCCCCCGTGACCATGGGTGCTGTGAAGCACTCGAAACGTCGAAACGTGGGTAATTAGAAATTTAAATTAAACGCGATAAAATCCGTAAAATTAGTTTAATTAATTTAACGTGTAGTGTTCATTCACTACTACATCATTAATACATTATATGATAACGACTGAAGCCAAAGCGTTCTCGGGATGAACATTTTCGATTCTCGCTGCAAAGTACGCTTATAAAAGTTACGCATAACTTTGTTTGCTGAAGCAGAGATTTACACATGAGCAGATCCGTATGTGCACTAGGAGTTCTGCACAAACAATTTGTTAAGTAATCTGCTATACACAATTTTGGATAAATAGTTCTTTATTTTTTTATAGGATAGGGTGACATTTGAGCACACAGTCCACCTGATGGTAAGTGGTTACTGTGACCCGTAGACATCTACATCTATCCTCAATAAAGACTCAAGATGCAAATGCGTTGTCACCTGTGAGGACCAAGATGGAATGCCTCTCCGCCATTGAAAAGGGTCTCCGGTTCCCTACTCACCATACGAAATACAGCAGCGTTAAGCCCTATTTCACGCTGGTTTTCCGTGAGAGCGTGGTCCTTCCCCGGTCGAGCAGACCCATTCGTGCTACAACTATACTACTAATTTAGCTGCAGCATGGCTCTACCACGTAAAAAAAATTACGAACTAAAGGCATCTCTGTGAAGAACATGCTTGTTTTATACGCGTGGATATCATTTTAATTTTTTCACAAAGAAGCATAATTGAATTCAGGGATTTATTTCACAAGGCTATGGTTCGGTGTATGTTTATATTATCTTTGATGTTGCAGTATAATGGGTCCGCTCGACCGGGGAAGGATCACACTCTTACAGAATACCAACGTAAAATAACAGTTTAAAGCTGCTGTTTCGTATGATAAGTGTAAAGAACCTGAGACTCTTTTTTATTCATTTTATGTGCTGTCGAAGAAGCACCTAAAACCAATAAACTTTCATAGTGCAACTGCGGTTTCCAACACCCCTATGAAGCAATCTATGGGGGAGGCCTATGTACAGCAGTGGGCTTTAATAGGCTGTAAATTTATATAACGGTAATTGTAACAGTGAAATTATTTACTTTTTAATTTTATTTGTTCAGAAATCCAACAGCTTTTATCAAAATATATTTACCTCAAATCGTATTGCATTGACATAGGCCTTACTATAAGTTTCCCTAGATTATCTTTACGTAATTAAAATAGAGACACTTTATTCTCTTTATTTCAATATATTGTTTTTTTTATACGTTACATCCACACAAGGATTTGCTCCTGTATCGTGGGGGCAGTTAACATACATAAATTTTACAAGGACAAACATCCAGATCGGGAACAATTATTTGTAGGCCATACAAATACTTGTTCCGTGCGGGATTCGAACCCGCGGCCATTGGCGCTGCAACTTATTGGTAAGCCACTGCACTACGGCGCCGTCAGTATTTAATCAATGGGTAAACAAAAATTGGCGAAATCGATTGTCTGACTTTATAGATATCATGTAACATATAATACATTGGAAATGAAATTTATAATTTCTTCCTTTTTAGAAGTGAGTTAAATTAATATGGAATTAAAAAAAAAAAAGCCTAAACGCTGCCCCATGGTTTCTATACTACGTAAATGCTAATATTATATATGCCTACCATACCTTTCTAAAACCCTGCCTGTGAGCATCGCCCGCTAAAAGCAATGATCGATTTTTCCCGACATCAGTTTTGATTTGTCTTTTTAATGCTTTAGTATGGAAAAAGTAAATCTATATCAATACCTATAAATAAAATTCAAGTGTCTGCCTGTATTGTTAAAATATTAGCTTATATTAAGCTCAGGGGGTTATTTAAATGTTATTAAGACATAAATAACCATTTTCAAAATTTTTGTCTGTCTGTCTGTCTGTCCAGGCATATCTTCGGATTGGCTGGATCGATTGTGATGCAACATATGACGAACAGATAGAGAGCAATGCTAGGAGGGATCGAGGTCATATATTATTCAAAAAACATGATTCTTTAAAAAAAACTCAATAAAAAATAATTAATGTTCTTTAATATTTAGGCGAAGCTGGGGCGTATGGGTGGGTTGCTAGTTTAAAATAAAGCTCGTTAAGTTTCTTAAAAGAAAGATATTTTGTCAAAGCGCTCTATGCTTTATAAATCCGTTTTGTGTGCATATCCCTAGTCTTTATAATTAACTTAGAATTTTCTTTGAGATGTTGATGGCTGTAGCTAGAATGGAGAAGGGTGAGTCGAGAATGATACAATACTTTACATGCCATGTTTTATCAACGTGCGTTTTAGTTTTAACAATATTTAATATAACCTTATTAAAATATATAAAACTAGGTAACACAATTTTTTATATTGTGTTATCTAGTTACCATTTCAGGTTTCAAAGACATCAAGTAGTTTTCAGAAAAACTAACGAAAGATCTGACTGAAATAGATTCCTGGGAAAAAGAGAAAGCACTTGTGTTGAAAGCTTTCATCAGTGCCGCGTCGGTATTTGAGACAGGTAAATTATTTGTAGTAGCGTTTGTAGTAGTAGATCGCTACTACAAATGAATGAATCAATGAAGACAAGAGCTTGCTCGTTTTTCACTAAAGGTTATGTTAAAGGGAAGAGGAATCATTTAATCATATAGTAAAATATCATCCCTAATATGTCTGGACTATCTACAGAATTGCACAAAATCAATGTGAATAATTATAAAATTAATGCGGAAGTGAAATAATCTTTGTTCGTAAGGTCATACCTTACGTTTTTTAAGAGTTTACTATAATGTTGTACAATTACTCATATAATTTTTGTCTAGAGACAGCTTGATTTAAATATTTATAATTATATAATTATGTTATAAAACAAACCATTTAATTTAACTATAATTTAACATAGTATGTATCTAGTACACAATATTCGAACATAAGGTCTCATAATAGTCGAAATTAACAAAGAGATAACACTACCAAGCTTTTACAATGTGGAAAGCAAAATTTAATTGTTTCCATAATTTAATTTTCTACTTTAACCCTTTGTGAAGTTTTCATATGTAGATTTTAATATACGTACATATCGGTAAATGACAATATCATGTCCACCCTACGCATCCGGGCTGCAAGGGAGGCCCGGGCGTTGCTATGGTAACAGTTTTTATGCGCCCCGGAGCTCCAGCTTTATCGCGATATCTACATAGGTACGTAATGAATATACGCTTGAGCGAAATTTAATATTACAAACTATGTGCGCTATTAACAATTTTCGAATATCTCGTTTCATATATTTTTAATTTCCGTGAATATTCTGTATACAAGCGCATTTAATGTGAAAAACCTGAATCCTATCTGATGTTTGTTGAATATTGCTGCAGAATATATATATATACACATTAAATGCGCTTGTATACAGAATATTCACATATATATATATATATATATATATATATATATATATATATATATATATATATAGATTTAAATTTTGTTTGTTACAAACATATTTACTTACTTGTTACTTTCAGAGCGAATGTGTAATAAATATTTTCCAACGTACCATACAAACGTTATCGAATTGACTATTGCGGTTTTGTATACTAATTTGACTTAAATTTAATTTGCTGTAATTAAGACTATAAGCACAAGATATTATGAAGGTTTGGTAAAATTACCAGGTTCTCACTGTCGTCACTCCATCTAATCGTGTGGAGTCTCCTACACGAAAACCTTAAATATTTATTTGCCACTTCAGCTTACACATCTGTTGCGCTATGTCACTTTTTTTGTTTTATTGGTGAATATCTTCGTTATGGATTATATCACGCAGAGAAACTGAGAGTACATTCCTCACCATAGTTCGCTGAATGCTCTAAAATTTTTTTATAGGGCCACTAGAGAAATAACACGTCTTCGACGTAAACTAGTTGCCAGTGATGATCTATTTTCATAGACGTTTGTGTTGTTGCATGAACTTCCTGCACTCTCTTACCAGGTCATCACTCCATCTAGTGAGGTGGTGGCGCACCCTTCAGTTCGCCTGCCAGTACCAAACAGCCACTCTATCAGTTGTCATGCGGTTCTTAGAGCTACTAGCCGGCTCCTCAACACTTTACTGCGGATATTCTCATTTTGAAATCTATCTCGCAGAGAAACTACGAGCACAGCCACGAAGGACCGCGTCTCAGACCCATATGTTACCACCATAGATTTAGTGTAAACTTACTATAGTATATATTATCTATGGTTACTAATGACAACACACTCTCGACCTGGAAAGGACTACGCTCTCACAGAATTCCAGCGTAAAATGGCAGCTCAATGCTGCTTTTTTACTGGAAACGAGACATTCAATCTTATTCGGCAGGGATGGCAACGCATCTACATTTTAATCCTTAATCAGGGATTGATGTAGAGGTGTCTAGGGACCACAACATCCAATTACCATCAGGTGGTGCTCCTAGAATTAGGGCATATAACACAAACAAACCAGCACGATTTGTTAACCTTATTCTATAAAAAGGAACTATCTGGCCTGGCTTTTCTATAAACTATAGTGTGTATTTTGTTTGATGAAATGCTTTATGGAGAAACGGTTTCATTATATGTCTGCGGTACAAATTCAACACTGAAGTTGACATATTAGGATTGACGCTTTGATTTTACAATTATACCGTCCCTCGAAATGCTCAAATTCGCAGAGAGGTATAACTGTGCATTCGGTGGGTTTTTAATCACTAAAACGTAATTTGATTGGATCAAAAAATTAAGAAAAAAAATATTGATTTACTCTATTTTAAAACTTTAAACTTTTTTAATGACATTTTTGTACTTACGACCAAAAGAACCAATAATAAAAAATAAATATGGTCATAAACCATTGTATTAAAATATTTTTGCTATTTTATTAAACTACCTGTGCTAAAATTATAATTTTGAGGTCTTTATTCCAAAAATTAAGAATCTACGGAAGATTATTCAAAGTTTCAAAGAAATATAAAACACGGTTAACCTCGGTAAAAACTCAGATAATTGAATAAAACTCGGATTTAGATCATCATCATCATCATCATTACAGCCCTTCACAAGTCCACTGCTGAACATAGGCCTCCCCCAAAGAATGCCACAAAGCACGGTCCTGAGCCACCTGCATCCATCGACTTCCTGCATGTCTTACCAGGTCGTCACTCCATCTCGTGGGGGGACGCCCTACACTTCGCCTACCGGTACGAGGCTGCCACTTGAGAACCTTTCTTCCCCATCGGTTGTCGGTTCTTCGAGCTATATGGCCGGCCCACTGCCACTTCAGCTTACTAATCCGTTGGGCTATGTCGGTTACTCTGGTTCTACTGCGGATATCCTCATTCCTAAGTTTATCACGCAGAGAAACTCCGAGCATAGCCCTCTCCATAGCTCGCTGAGCGACCTTGAGCTTCCTCATACGGCCAGCAGTGAAGGACCACGTCTCAGTTCCATAAGTCATCACGCACGCACTGGTTGTACAATTTCGTTTTCAGGTTTTGAGGTATGTCTGACGAGAAGATGTGTCGTAGCTTCCCGAACGCTGCCCAGCCGAGTTGAATCCGTCGATTGACCTCTCGGTCGAAGTTGGACTTACCTAGTCGGACTATTTGTCCCAGGTAAACATACTCGTCAACAACTTCGAGCTTAGTGCTCCCAACAACTACCGGCATAGGTGTGACATGGACATTGAACATGATCTTTGTTTTGTCCATGTTCATCTTAAGATCTATCCGTTGGGAAACACTATCGAGGTCATTGAGCATAGTGCTTAGGTCCTCCAGCGATTCTGCCATAAGGACTATATCGTCGGCAAATCGAAGGTGAGTGATGTACTCGCTATTGATGTTGATACCGTATCCTTTCCAGTCCAGAAGCTTGAAAACGTCTTCCAATGCAGCGGTGAAGAGTTTCGGGGATATGACGTCACCCTGTCTTACACCTCTCTGCAATTGGATAGGTTTCGTAAGTACTCTGATTCTGTACTCGGATAGCCATCGTAGCCCTAGTGTACAAGCACTTCAACACTTCGATATACCGACAGTCAACTTGGCACCGCTGAAGGGACTGCAGCACCGCCCAAATTTCGATGGAATCAAAGGCTTTCTCATAGTCCACATACGCCAGACATAGTGGCAAATAGTACTCTTCGGACTTCTGTACTATATGCCGAAGGGTATGTATGTGGTCTATTGTGCTAAAGCCTTTTCGGAAACCGGCTTGTTCGGGAGGCTGGAAGTCGTCAAGTCTGCGCGCGAGACGATTCGTAATGACTCTCGAAAACAGCACGTAGACGCGGCTCAGAAGGGAAATCGGTCTCTAGTTCTTCAAGAGAGCGTTGTCACCTTTCTTGAAGAACAAGACCACCGCACTTCTGCTCCACGCCTCCGGTGTAATGCCACCATGGAGGACGGAATTAAAGAGCTTCTGAAGGACTTCAAGTACCGGTCTTCCACCCGCTTTCAGAAGCTCCGCTGTAATTCCATCCTCGCCTGGGGCCTTACCGTTTTTAAGGTGCTGGAGAGCCATTCTAATCTCGCTCAGACTGACGTCCGGGATATCTTCGGAATAGTGTCGGATGAGACTCGCTCTTGGATCGTTACTCACACTTGCGTGTGGCTCCAACGATGACGTGTACAGCTGCCCATAGAACCTCTCAATCTCACTCAAAATCTCAGGTGTCCCAGAAACGATGCTGCCACATTCTGTCTTCAGCTTTGACAGTTGGCTCTTTCTGGCAGACAGATCTCTGGCAAAGACTTTGGAGCCTTGGTTCCGCTCGATCGCTTCTTCAATACGAGCTGTATTGAAGTTGCGTAAGTCCCGCCGCATGCATTTGGAGATATGTCTGTTCAGATGCCTGTATGCTGTCAAGTCTGTTGAAGAATGTAGCTTCATCTCCCGTCTAACAGCCATGAGATTAAGAGTGTGATCGGAGAGTTTTTGTGTTCTTCTGCGGCGGGTCTTGCAGAACTTAGTTCCGACCGCATGGACAGTTTCCACGAGCTTGTCATTCATATCGTCCACTTCATTGCAGTCTTCTAGGCACTGAAAACGGTTTTGTAACTCGAGCTGAAAGGTTTCGGGACTTTGGAACAGAGCACGAGGGGGACGGAGCGTTGACTTCATTTGACGAGACCTCTCCAACTTAACGTTTAGGTTTAGTGTGCCTCTAACCATTCGGTGATCGCTACCAGTTTTCACCCTCGCGATCACGGAGACATCACTGAACAGTTGTCGTCTGGTCGTCATAATGAAGTCAATCTCATTTTTTGTCGAACCGTCGGGGCTCGACCAAGTCCACTACCTGTGGGGCCGCTTCTGGAAGAAAGAGTTCATCATAAAGAGTCCCTCTTTCTCCATGAAGTCGGCCAGCTGCTGGCCCCTTGGGTTCCGTTGCCCTATTCCAAATTTCCCTACTTTCAGCTCACCGTTCTCTCCTGTGCCTAGTTTTGCATTGAAGTCTCCCATTAACACCGTATATTGGGTTTTGGAGGAATGAATGGCTCTAGAGATATCCTCACATATTTCCTACACCTCCTCATCGGGGTGTGCCGAGGTTGGTGCGTAAACCTGTATGACCTTCAGCGAATACCGTTTGGTGATTCTGAGTATAAGGTACGCAACCCTCGTCGACACACTCCCGATCTTTACAACGTTGTTAACGAGAGACTTGTGGACGATAAATCCGACACCTCCTTGGGACAGATGGTCGCCCTCCCGGTGATAGAGCAAGTTGCCGGATTCGAGGATTACCGTGTCCTCCCCCTCTCTTCGGACTTCGGATAATCCTATAATATGCCAGCGCAACTTGTCTATCTCTTCTTCCAGCTCCACGATCTTCTCGTCAGTCCTCAGGGTGCGTGCGTTGTACGTTGCCAGGTCGAGTCGTCTAAGGTGGCAACCGAACCTCCACCGGAGATTCTTAGCACCCCCTGCCCCGCCGTTACCATGGTCGCCACCGTAGCCAGGAATAGCGGGGTCGCCGGGGACTGGGGGCCGTCTCTTTGTTACATTCATAGGAGGGGTATTTGCCATAGTTGCCACGCTTGGCGAGCGGGTTGGCAACCGCAGTTTTTTTATTGTAATTTTGGCTATTATCAGGAAGATGCTGCTGCCCATCTTCTGCCTGTTTCCCTTTGTCGCCTTTTACGACACCCACGGGAGGATATGGGGTAGTGGATATTCTTGACCGCCACTACACGGCATCCGCCACTACAGGGCATCGGATTTAGATATTAACTAATAAAATAATAATCCCTTAATTAATTTTCAGTTACCTATTCGGTTGCTATTTTACCATTAGAGTTTTTTTTAAACTGATCTTAACATATTAAAATAGTTCACAAAATATTAAATAGTACCATTCATATAAACAATATTAAGTAGAGTTATATATTTTAATAGTAGTAGCGTCCGCATAAAATCTATTTACTAAATAATTATTTCAATTTAATATCCGTTTCATCTACTATTTGTGTAGATAAATTTATAAAGGCAGTTCGTATTTCAATCATGCAGGCTTTGCAATTATATCCGGAGACACTGTAGTGTCTCACGCCAAGTACACGTTCAACATATGTATATATATGTATGTAAACGTGTAGGCGTGAGACTACAGTGTATATGTTCTCGAATCAGATGTCAACATAACCTCACCAAATATTTAACTTCATATATTTAATTATTTACGAAACGTCAACACTTTATACAGTCATTTATCATTTTGTTTATCAATTGTTTCCATATAACACTAAACATTATTTCTATCTATAAATTATTTCATACTTTTCAATATCTCAAATTTTTGCTTGCGCACTTTTCCGATGTCACAAAAGATTTTATTAATTTCGGTGGAATTTTTTATCTTTTTAAAGCTTGTTGACTTGAATGGTTGTCTTTTAAGTCATGTTTTCATTTATTTATTTTCTTGATTTTTGACTTGGATGCTTGTCTTTTAAGCCATGTTTTCATTTATCTCAATATTAAATGATTATAATCCTTTACAATACACTGCTTTACAATATGTTGATGCGTCACATTGCGCAGCCCTATGGCGATTTCGACAGCAACTTGAGCCAGCAGTTAGTTGGAAATATTATCTCAAGGCGTCTAAGCAGATAGATAATTTAAAGTATTAGATTGTGCTCTGGATATTATGTTAAATGACGAAATGATAACTTAAAACTGTGTCAGTAATGTCAAACAAAAAACTTGCCCTTTCAGTTACTATATATTTAAAAAAAATTAAATTCACCAACAATGTTCTTTGCAGACAGACCTTGTTTTTTTAAAGGCGCTAAAATGCAAAGTAACATTGACAAGTACAGTTTTTTTGTTAAATATATGTAATCTATATATTCCACAGTTTCGTTTCACTTATGGAGTGTAGAGTAGAAGGAGGACCATCTCTGTGTATGAAAAGTGTCACTAAAAACGCGTCCAATAAGGGTGGCGCTGTAGTAGCATAGGATAAATATAAAAAATATAGCGCAAAAATTAATTAGAATAAGATGGAGAAATAAACAAGGACCGACCAATCCGCTTGGTTTTGTACTACGTAAATAGTTGAGGTTTTGTATACTGGCATTTTACTAACTACTCTAGTCATGAAATTTTTTAAATATTTGAATTCAGTTGACTTCACTCCGTCTACAACATCTATCTTCATATCGTAGTTTTTCAGATGCCAGTGCTATTGTGATAAATTTTGGAACCTCTATTTTCAGTATATAGTGGGAGACTTTTTCAACTTTCACACGTTATAAGATGGTTCTCCTTCTACTCTACACTCCATAGTTTCACTCCAGAGTTCACACCACAGAGTAACTAGTAGATTATACTTAGTCTAGTTACGCCCTAGTTACTTGACTCCACCGAGTCAGTAATTCATTCTTGGGGTGATGTATAAGCTTTTACAACAACTGGAATTTTTTAAATTTACTAAATTTGACCTGCTCAAAGTTTAAAAGCTTTATTAAACTAAGTTTGTTTAAAAAGGGTTATTATAATATTAAGGAATTTATGGATGATAATAACCCCTGGGAATGAGGTGATCACTACCATACTATTTCTAATTTGTTGTGTAGTTAATTGTGTACATGATTGTAACCAGAAGGAAGTTAGCGTAGAACATTATTTTCTTTAAATATAAAATTAACTAATAGCAATAGAAGTGCAGAAATTTTGGATTCTACTGAAGCATTTAAGGAGCAATTAACTGGCATTTAGTTTAATTTTAAAACGTATTTATTTTATGTTTTATATCAAAATTAAATTTGAGATAGTTAATTTTTTTAATTTAATTATAAATTAAGTAATAACAATAGAGGTGCAGCAATTTCGGATTCTGCTGGAGCATCAAGGGAGCAATTAATTGACATCTAGTTTCATTTTAAAAAGTAGATATTTTATGTTTTATAGCATAATGAAATTTTCGATACTTAATTTTATTTAAATTAATTATAAATTAACTAATAGCAATAGAAATGGAGCAATTTCGGATTTTGTTGGAGCATTTTATGAGCAAATAATTAGTACACAGTTTTATTTTATAAAGTGGATATTTTATGTTTTATAGCAAACTTTAATTTTCGATACTTAAATTTTTTTTAAATTAAATATTAATGAAATAACAGCAATAGAGGTGGAACGATTTCGCATTCTTCTAGAACATTTAAGGAGCAATTAAGTGGCTCACAGTATAATTTTAAAAAGTAGATATTTTATGTTTTATAGCAAAATTTAATTTTCGATACTTAAATTTTTTGATAATTAATTATAAATTAACTAATAGCAATCGAGGTGGATCTTTTTTGTGATTATGCTGGAGCATTTACGGAGCAATTAAGTGGCATACAGTTTAATTTTAAAAAGTAGATATTTTATGTTTTATAGCCAAATTTAATTTTCGATACTTAAATTTTTTAAATTAATTATAAATTGACTAATAGCAAAAGAGGTGGAGCAATTTCCGATTATGCTGAAGCATTTAAGGAGCAATTAATTGGCATATAGTTTATTTAAAGAAAACATTTTTTTTTCAGATTTCTTAAAATAGCAAAATAAAATTGATTTATACAAAATATGAGATAGATTGATTAAATTTTCTTGAAATAAATCTACTCATATTATCTTATGAGTGCAAATCAGTTGTTGTAGAGGTAGTTAAAGAGCAAAAAATGTCTTGACCTTGACGTGTTGAGAGTAAAGCACAAACTCAACCGCTACGTGGTATGAGGTGTGCGATATTTGAAAAAAAAAAGAAATTGTGTACTTTACAAAACGATATGAAATCCGAACAAAAACAGTTTCACTGTAAAGCATCGCGCCAAGTACACTTTCAACTATAGTTACAGAAATAATAATTACATTTTTACAAAAAATTATAAAATAAAAATAAAACCAAATACATAACCATAAAAAATGGTGTACTTGGTGTGCATTATACTTTATAGTACGAGCATAACTCAAAAAAAATATAAAAAAACGACTTCCAATGTCAAGTTGGATGATCGATATTCTTAATCGTGCACACCAAGTACACCATTTTTTTATAATTCCTTTTTTCAGCAAGATTTTTTTTCGGTTATCTACTTGGTTTTTTTTTATTTTATAATTTTTTGTAAAAATATTATTTTTGTAACTATAGTTGAAAGTGTACTTGGTGCGATGCTTTAGAGTGAAACTGTATTTGTTCGGATTCCGATATAAAGAGATACACACACACACACAAACGCGCTCGTAAGCTACCTAGTTACACAGACATAGGATCGTGTAAACTGCACCAAATCGTGTCACCACGGCAACGGCCCGGGCATAGAGTGACTTATATAAAGGCCCGGGGACAGGGCTCCAGTATAAAATAGCTTCATTGAAGTTTACAGCGGCATGAAATCAAATAACAATTAATAAAACAGCGTTACTCAATGAGTTATTTGTGTTGATGTATTAGGTAAATAATAGAAAATGCTAATTACACTTTCATTCAATACAGCCTATAAAAAGTTCATCGCTTAACAAATGCCTCTCCTTCAGTTTTGTTCTGTTGCCTCTTACGACACGACACCCACGGGATGATGTGGGTATTAGATATTCTTACGCTTTAATTACTAACTACAATTTTCAAAAGCATCTTAAAATTGCCATATTTTCGGAACGGTCTTGTTGGTCACATACCAGCACCCAATGTGGTAGTGGTTCACGTCTGGTATTTTACAAAAAAACCGAACTCGTCAATGGCAACCCTTATGGCACATGTGTGTGTTAAAATATGATTTTGAAGCTCCGATACAGGACGTTTTTGAGTTGAGTGGAGTTGAATACCATGGGCTAAAAGCCTGGTGTGACACCGTCACACCATCACATTAGGAGTTTTCACGAGGATCTCCCAACTTAAAATGATAACATTACTTGTTCGTCTATCAAGTTAAAAAATATAGTATTGAAGCAGTATTTTATAGTTTAATATTTTTTAATTTTAATTTTGTAATAATTTTGTAGTATTGCAAATTCCTAACGGCCGAACAAAAAAGCCTATCGTCATATTTAATTTTGAATATTATTAAAATAACAGGGTAGTGGCGGTGTAAGAATATCCACTAAACCAAACGACAAAAAGAATTAAAACAGAAGATGGGTTGCAGCTTGCAGCATTTGCTATATCAGCTCAAAACAATTAAAAACTGCGGTTTCCGTCTCGCCTATCAAGAGTAACAACCTTATGAAATATCTCTCCTATGAGCTAATCTATAGGGGAGGCTTATGTTATTGCTTATTTCATCATTTGTATTTTTGTATTCTAAACATCAAAGTTTCTTAAAGATAGACGCATCTCAAATAAACTAAATAAATCTAAGTACGTCAGATCGATTTTGACGTCGGTGAACTCGACCTACTTAATGATCGTTGGGGTAGGTTCCAGTCGACGAGACCCCAAATATACAAGGGCAAGGTTATCTGAAACTTTTGGATTAAATCAACTGTTGTGCATTTGCGTCGTACCGGTTACTACTTATGAGATCTTGCGCGCTTTGTAGATTATAGAAAGAAAGCAATTGTTGCTACTTATTTTTGTGTAATATTAACACGATGATAATGACGTTTCTTTAGTACACGGTCTTATGGGTGACATGTGTTATGGTGACCTATGTGGTAGTGCTAAAATTTCTGGATATTCGTTATTTAGTAGAATATCGACTCCAAAATGTCTCACTGGTACGATGTATAATTTTGATAGAAGATACTTTTTGTTTTTCTTATGTTAATTAAATTTGCTTGAGATTTATTTTAAAGTATGTAAACAAACCGAATTAGATCCCCGTGGTGACGGGGATGTAATTCGGTTTTATATGTGAATTTGTTGATTGTAAGTACTGATTGACTACGTGGTCGGTAATAAATAATAAAATTGTATGGCTATCAGGTTGCACTTATGAAAAATAAAAAGAAAATGTCAAAAACATTGGGGCAAGCATGAAGGAATATTACCTGCCCAAAAATCCTTCCAGTTATAATGAGAGGAGATCTGTACTCTGCTGTGAGACGTATAATATTATGTAGGCTTTTCTGGTGTATTTCAATTGAAGCGATAACTTCTAAGAAAGTAAAATACAGACCGGGACAAAGCAAATAAAGAAAGACAGAGTCACACTATCGTCCATAAATACTCATATCTGATGTATGAGTGATGTGATGAAATCCAAGGTTGTCTCTGATGCATTATTGGAGCAAGGGACGTTAATCAAAAAGAATACTCGAAAAAATAATAATATTTTTTTAATAGGTCAAAATCTGATCATTCACACATTAAGATTGTTTAGTCAATGACAAAAAGACATTCACATTTTTATAAAGAAATTTAAACACATACCGCATATTATAAATATATTCTCTCTCCCTTGTTTCGGTTCCGTAAGTAAATGGAATGGGATAGCAGAAATAGATAACCCATGGGGCATTTTGTCTAAAAAATTGTTGCAAAAAATAAACACAGGATTTATTTACTTTGCCTTGTGGTCTCTGTAATACATAAAATTATAATCATTTAAAAAAATAAACCAGGTGTATTATATATATATATATATATATATATATATATATATATATATATATATATATATATAACATACCTGGTTTATTACTTACTCTAAGACTATTGGACCCAGATGATTGATATTTGGTATATTAACAATATGCTACAGGAACTTTTTTAACTACTCAGTCATTTAAGTTTGCCCACGAAGTTATTCTTCACTACTTTACCGGATACGTGGTAAGTCAGCACGTAAAATTTCCCATAACATATTAATTTGTCCTCAGAGGACTCGTATACGTTTCGCTCCCTTGCCGTGATGAAATCTCACGGCGAGCTACACGGCTCTCATACTTGTTTAACTAAAATTCATAAAAACTTAAACAAAGCTTTTGTACGAATGTTGACCCAGTTCGTGGCAACGAACTATTCCATCAAATAGAGATAAAATCTCACAGTGCACTTAGTTTTAATTATGTGTACTGTGAGATTTTATCTATATTCGATAATTTTAAACTTGATAATCAAAATCATCATCATTATAGCTCATGACAAGGAATGCCACAAAGCACGGACCGTAAAATCAGCGGTAAATAATTCATCAAATAATTATTTGTTAAATCCGATAAAATGTAGCTGTTAAATTTAGGTATACACACATAAATAGCGTGCCGAGTGGGTAACTTTCAGTTGTAGACAGAACAGACACACGACAGAAGTGAAAGGAAACTTCTTTAAAGATAAAGATAAAGGTCTTTTATTTTGCAAATGTGGGTACAGTACATGGTGGTATAGGTAGTGAGTTCAGCCATATTTTACCAGTAGACATGCAAAAATACAGAACTGTAAACCAATTGACTATAATAATAATAAAATAACACAAAACCAAACATAATTCTGATTATTATATTGTAAAAATTGCAATAATTATTTTGGGTTGTTAAAAAATATTTTTTAAAGAGTATTTCTTATTAGAAACTATTTAATCAATCAAAAAGAATGATTATTACCAATATAATACAAACAAATTAATAAATACACATCTGTATATATGTTTCTGATCGTGATGGTCACGCGAGTTCAGTACGTTTTCCCGATCCCAAAAGTGCCCAACGTGTCTAAAGAAGTTTCACTTCAAAAAAATAAGAAACGACATTTGAGCTGTGATATCCGTTAGACCACTCAAAAGTGTAAAAAATAAGATATTTGACAGGTATAACCTAATTCAAAGTGACGATAGATTTAAAACCTGCAATTATATTTTAAACTGTCTTAAAGAAAATAATCTAAGAGTTGAGACTTTTACTCATGTTTAGCTGGTTATATTGAAAATGACAGATCAACGTTAAATAACGAGAGATAAGACAAAAATAAAGAAAAATTATTGAATATTTTATGAAAGAATTAGGCTATCATTTTCGTAGCGATTTCGTAGCTAGAGTGACGTAACATTTTCGTAGCTACAAAACAGCAAAATGTTTAAAGGGAACTTACACTGTGTCATTTCTATGAATAAATCGTTTCATTTCTCTATTTTTTTCGATTATTTTTTTTTATTTTAAAATAAATGATGATAAAGCTCACAGTTATGGTGGTCTATAATTTTTTAAGTTAAGCTCTTCGCTTTGAACCACGAGTTGCATCAATTTATGATTTTCCATTTAAATTAAATTCAATCGTCGTCATTGAAATTGCGCAAAATCTTACGTGATACGTATTGAAGCTTATATAAACGGTACAGCAAAGTAAAATAGGTAACGTGAAAATACTTACAAACATCATTGTGACTACGAGGCGTTATTGTGCCAGACCGATCATTATTTTGGACTTAAATATAATTCCAATATAATGAAAAATATACGTATATTTTAAACATGCTCATTTTCAGGATCGACGTTATTAATCTACGCTTAACAAGCAGGTAATTATGTAGCAAGAATAATTCAAGAAATTTCAAACGCGTCGGCACCGCTTGGTGAATGCCACTTTCATAAAATCTAACAAAAATGGAATTTTATTGATAAAATATCTGGGTCTATGTCTAATGTCTTCTTTTAAATCTTGCGTTTGGGGTCTGAGGATAACACTGGGAATGAAGTGAGCGCTACCATGCTGTTTCTAATTGTTTTCGTATTAATTGTATAAATTGTAATGTTGTAAATTATTCATTAAAAAAAGTCTCGCTGGGTTACTTGCTGGTTCTTCCCAGGACAGTGTTTTTTACCGAACTTGTGGTAAAGCTTAGACGACATTCAATGAGTATTCATATAATCTATATTGTTTTGTATTCTGAATCAGTCACCTCAATAATCTCTCAGCACTTAATTAGAACCTAATTATATCTATAAAGTACGAGTATATCTATAAACGTCACTGCGTTGCTAGCGATACGTTTTGCCAGCAACGCAGATTTCAACAGTTCGTTGCGGTGAAAATTTTAGAGCACCTAATTTTTAAACTTGGCACCTAAATAGCTCCTAACTTTGGCTTTTTCTAAATACGAATTCCTGATCTTTCATTGCTAGCAAGACATAACTAGATTCGAACCCGCGGCTCTCAAAGCTGCAGCAAATATAGATATTATATATAGTGTCCGACCGAAGATTCGGTTTCGGTTTCTGTTTCGGCAAGAATCGGAAGAAATCTAGTTTTGGTAATAGTTTCGGTTTCGGCGAAAAATCTGCCGAACCTTTGGTGGCGCCGAAAGTCAGTGTTCGTAGATTATCATGCGTCGTTCATAGCTTACAATAAGAGGCGCAGCGTGGACTTATATAAACGTGGGCGAAGTTGCATCAGCGAGGCCCCTTTTCTTTCGTTCCAAGGATCTACCCAATAGATATATCCTACCAAACATGCTTTGACACGGCATACCTACTCATATCTATTAATTCCTGACAAGTCTCGTATTCCGTCAATGTAACACGCGCGGTCATTGAAGGTAGTTACAAGGCCTCGCAGTCGCACTTAAGAGGGGCTCCTTGCCAGACCCCAAACAAACACACTTAAATTTGTGACTTTCTTTTTCGAGTGTAAATGTGATCAAATTAATTAGTCATCTGTGGTAAAGTCTGGGGGCATCAAATTTTAGGGGCCTCGCGAGATAATTTATATATATGTATATGTATTATGTACGATGCCTATGAACCGATTTTAATGATTTAGAAAAAAATTGTATTTCGGATATGGTCCCATTACAGTTTAAGATTTATTTTATTTAATGATAAAATAATGGAGATGAAGTTTTTAATGTAACTATTTAGACAAAGTTCTAGTTATTAGTTCACTCAAAAAGATATAAATATAAACTTCAGTAAACCAACATAAAAAACTAAAAAGTATAAAACAATTTTCACATAATAGTTTCTGAAGCCGGAGCTCTAATTCTCCGACGCACTACGAGTATGTCCGAGCACCGACTTCAGAAGTTAACTATAACGTGGATATTATCTTATTATTTTTTGTTTTGATGGCCTACAAAACGTTAATTACAAAATTACAAACCGTTAATTCCAAAAACTTACATTAACTTGCAATAATGTCGCCATTACTTCTATTGAGTCTCTGGTAAGACTGTAACATCACGACTGAATGTCTTTTCCTGTGTGCTAAATAAACAATATATTTTTGTTCTTGTTCTTATTAGTTATATATTATTTTGGGAATTTTATTAGTGTGAGAGGGAATATTGTTTTACTATTATGTCAGTTTGTCGTGTAGTGGTGGCGTAAGAGAATTCAACACATCATAACATCCCGTGGGCCGACAGAGGGAAACAAAACAGATGGGCTTCATTTACCGGATAACAACTAAAAACAATATGTCAAATATTACGCTTCGGAGATAAACTAAGGGCCTATAATTAGCAGTGGACATTTTGAAGTCTGCACAAAGCTTCGTAGCTTCATGTCTGTAATTCCCGAGGGGGTAGGTAGAGTCTAAATAGCAACAATCTACGCGGACGTTTAGACAGAAAAATATCCATATTAGGCTTGTAATTGCCTATACAACTTACTACTAGACGCCTCATGGGACAGTTCCCATTTATAGTTTTTTTCGATATGCTAGGCAAGTAATACAGTTGGCACATTCTTTTTTGTTATAGGTAAGTCCTATGTAGTAGCAACTATAAGTGCCAGAAGTGTAAGTGCTTCACTATAATTCAACCGGATGTTAAGTAGGGATATAGCCAAATAAATGCTGTCTTATTCTCTGCTTGCAAACCTCATATGCCACCGTTGTACTACGTTGATTGACAGACGAGGTACTAATGATAAAAAATTCTTCTGGATGGTGGCAACGTTACCGACGACGGCATTGCATCACCATCCCGCTTTCTTTGCGGAATGCTAACTAATCCAAGTAACACCAACCCTATTGTATTAATGGCAATCAGACTTTTTAAAAAAATGCTGTTGATGGTTCAGGATATATTTAGTAAATAGTCTATCGTCGTACTCTTAATAAATGAGAATTTTCTGCAGTCACATTCGCCAGATTACAATAATGGTGTCTGCAAAAGTGAATATGCTTTTGTTACGCTGACACAGTGCGTTTTACCAAATAGTAGACCCTCATAATTACGTATCGTCATGTGGGATTGTAGTCAAGCATTGACTTATAATAAAGAAATTATTACGGTAAAACTATAAACATTTTGATCTATACCCAAGGTATAGACACGTACATATGTATAGAATTATATAAAAATAAAATAAACAGGTGCAGAGCTAAAAGGTGGGAGCCTCAATAAGCTTAAACACTGCCCTCGCAATGGGCGGTCGTCTGTTATTTCACCGCCCTGCCTGAAATAAAAGCGAGATTCAAGTTGAAGCTCGCGTCAGTCCCGCCAACCATTGCATGCTGGCAACATCGAAGTATAAATTCAGTGCTAACACTTTGAGAAGCATATTTAAAATATTGCTGGTACCTGACCTTTACCAAGCTTACAATCCAAAAGGTAAATTTTAGATTTGCATTTGTTACTTCTTTGATTTAAAATATGAAAATAATCTGCCTCTCGGTACAAAATATTTTAGTGATTAATTAAAAGTACTTTTAAAATTTTAGTGATTAATTAAATGTACGTTAAAAAAAAACAGACTTTTGGAATTACAATTATAAATTATTGCGATATAGATTATAAACGTAAATCTGTTACATTACTTTAGAATCATCGAATCTGGAGGGAAAAAAAATGACACAAAAAATAAGCAAAAACGGTAGAGCGCCATCGCGACCATCTATAAAAGTTTCACTTCCGGTGGAAATGTAAGTAACCCAAGCTTTATATAGCGGATCATTTTCTTTTTCTTTCAATAGCAAAACTTTTATTCTAATTAAGGAGTATAGAATAAAAAAAAATATTGTTTCTCGCATCTATCTCGTTACATTAAATATGTTTTAATTATGAAAACTTTATTTTCTTTTTTCCTAACCGTATGTAAAAAGTATTTAGATTTATTGCTTTGTTTTTTTTTTAAATCTTACTTCGTATATAATCGTCGGTCCATCTGTAAGTGATCGTGTAACTTACGATTAATTAGACCGATTGTGGTCATACTTTTACACATTTCTTTTTGTTAAATCGATGGTTTATTTATAACTAAGCTAAGATTCGACAGGTTGCGCTGTAGTCAAGTTATTAACAAATTCTATGTAAATGAAAGAAAATGACTTATATTTGCAATGTACTTTGGCTTAGTGTAAAAAAGGTAATCACAGTATGGGCCCGATAGGTAGCGCTGTGGCTGTGTTATTGATAAATTTTATATTAAGTCACTCATCGGAAAGAGCCGAACAACATATGCCAGGTCAGCTACTTGTGTTATATTGTTTAGAATATTCATTGCAATGTTGTGTTCAAACTTTAAACAATTTAAAAAATATAAGGAAAGTTATGTTTTTTTTTTTATATAGGCTAGTTTTTTTTTAAATGTCCCGTTGGGTTTCTTGCCAGTTCTTCCAAGGACAGAGATTTTTTCCGAACCACTGGTAAAGCTTAAAGCACTTCCAATAATTATTCTTGTAATCTATATTGAATAAGAATGATTCTTTTTTTACCGCCTTTAAGAAAAAAGAGGTTTTCTACGTGAACCAATTCTGATTATTCTTTTTTATTTCAAATCTGGTGGTCCCATATAAATTTGATCAAGTTCACACCGGGAATTTTTTAGTTATCTTATATAGTCTTAATAATGCGTATTTAATTGACTTCGACTACATTGATGATGTTCTCATTTTATCTACCGACTTCAAAAAGGAGGAGGTACTCACTTCGACCGTATATTTTTTTATGTGTGTTGAACCGATTTCGATTACTTTTTTTATTTGAAAGATGGTGCTCCTCATGTGATCCATATATATTTGATCGGGGTCTGACCAATAGTTTTTGAGTTATTCTTAATAATTTAAATTGAAATCTGTTGTACAAATTTTTTAATTTTTAATTATTTATATTGTGGTCGATTGTACAAAATTTATAATTTTACCACTTGTTCTATTCTATTCTTAACAACAATCGCTACAATCCCACTGGTAAGTGGTGATGAAACCCTGAACGGTCAATTCCACTGTCTTAGTTGAACAAAAGCCTTAATATGTACTAATTATGTATTTGTGGGATTTATATAATTCACTATACTGTGATCGCAAAAAGAAATAGAAAAAAATGTATTATTATTATGTTCTATTTATAACTGTATTAGAAAGGACCATGTAGGGATTAGTAAGCTGAAGTGGCAATGGGCCGGCCATATAGCTCGAAGAACCGTAAACCGATGGGGAAGAAAGGTTCTGGTGTGGCAGGTAAAGGGATGTCATGATGATAAATGTATATTCCAATATAAAAGCAGTTTGTATACATTATTATTTGTATTTGTATATATTATTCAATATGTCAATATTAATCAAAATATCCAAAATATTTAATTCAATAACTAAATTAACATTTAATTTAGGAGTCTTCGCTCTATGTACGGCCTCCAAATAATTATTTAGGATACGAATGTGTATTGTAAAATGCCTCAACGATTTAGCGCAGTGTAGGGCGTATCCCTACAAGATGGAGGTATCTCTGGTTGGGGGACCTGGTAAGAGATGGAGAAAGTCGATGGATGCTGCTGGCTAAGGATTTTGGTTTGTTGCATTCCTTAGGGGACCTATGTTCAGCAGTGGACTTGTATTGGGTTGTAATGATAATAAAGAATCACATTAATGGTATTAAAGGTGACAAAAGTTAAAAGGAAGGTCTTGTGGCTTTTGAATTATTTTTTGAAAGAGTAGAAAAACGAGAATACGGCTCACCTGATGGTAAGTGATCAACGTTATCCATGAACAATTTCCAAAAATTGCGGTATGACTATCACATATTTATAGCATATATATAATTTGATGTATTTCTTATTTTTTTCTAATATTTACGCGAAAACTACACATTAAATGAAATTAATTTTTTACGGATTATGTCGCGCTTAATTTTAACTTTTTTAATTGTCGACGTTTCGGGTGCTTTACAGCACCCATGGACACGGGGGGACTGAGGTGTTTGACGTCCCGATGTCATAGTTAGCCCGGCTACGTTCAGTTTTTTAATATTAATTTTTGGTTCGATTTACGCAGAATGAGCTTACAGAATCTTGAAGTCTAGCAGTGGTATACATGGGTTTGAATTTAATTTTATTAATTATAGGATCCCAAGCAGATGGCAGCCCATCCATCTTCTCTATTGAAATTGAGATGTTTTTTAATTTTAATAGCCTAACGAATCATCCTTGGTAGGAATCGGTGTAATTTTGCGAGGATTTGTGGTCTATCAAATCTAATGTAATGGCGCGGATGACCTTGAACATGTTCACAAACTGCAGACTTCCCGATACATCGGTGCTTCACGTTAGCTATGTGTTCTTTAACGCGGGTTTTTATAGACCTTTTTGTTTGTCCTATGTAAGAGAGACCACATTCACAATCCAGCTTGTACACTCCTGCATCTTGTAGAGGGATATGACACTTGACGTAAAAATTGACCAATCTTCTTTAGCGACTTGAAGTATGTTTTAATGGAAGTTAGCTTTAAGATGTAGCCAACCTTGTCGATGACTTCTCTGACACAGCAGGCATACGCTCGACTGTGGCCGGCTTCACTCGGTCACTGTGACGTAGGCGCGGGACCCGAAGCTTGTTGTCTTGCGGTACTTGCTTGACGTGCTGAAGCTCGGCGGCCAGATGTTTTCGTCACAGATCCCTCGTGCTCTCTGAAACAAAGATTTTCCCGCGGTAACTAACTGTGAAGGATGGTGGTGCGATTCACCATTTAAATAATGGTTAGTATGGGTCTTTTTCCTGTACACAGTATGACCAATAGTGTTATCAGGATTTCGGATGACTAAAACCTCTAGGAAAGCTAAAGAATTGTTTGCCTCTAACGCCATTGTGAATTGTATTTTAGGGTTTATGGAATTAAGGTTGTTTAAAAATGCAGTTACTTTGTCAGAAGGTAAAATTGTGAAAGTATCGTCTGCGTACCGTTTGTGAATCTTGGATTTACAGGAGCAGTAAGAAGGGCTTTCTCCTCAAAGTTCTCCATGAATATGTCGGCGACTACGGGAGATACAGGTGCACCCATTGCCTTCCGTCTACTTGAATGTAGAACTCTTCCTTCCATAATAAATAGCCAGATGTGAGGCAGTGTAAGTAATACTGCATATTCTGTGGGCATGTTGTGATCTTCTAAATTTCTAGTTACAATTGAGATGTAGTCTTCAATAGGTAGGCATGTGAATGGTGACTGAACATAAAAACTGACCATAGTTTCATTGTCAGCGAGATGTAGGTCTTTTATCTCACTAACAAAAAGGGTATGAATCCTTTGTGTATGCCCTGGTGTGTCCTTTTAGTGGTGACAGTATTTTTGCCAAGTGTTGAGCCAACTTATAAGTTGGTGAATCGATCTGGCTTACTATAGGACGTAGTGGAGCGATTGATTTGTGTATTTTCGGTAACCCATACAACCTCGGTGGTTTTGCACATGATGGTATTGTCGAATTCACGTCGAGATCTAATTTTTTCGGAGTATTTCTTTATGAAATTATTAGTTGTTTTCCTTGTTGTTGGGAATTTAAAAAGTTAAAATTAAACGCGATATAATCCGTAAAAATTAGTTTCATTTAATGATGTATTTCTTATTTATTTATTTACACTTTTTTGCAATAAAGGTGCAAATAGCTTACGCAATATGGTTATTAATAGTAATGAGGGTATGACTTCTATCATCATGAACTTCTTCATCATCAGCTCATAAAAGCCCTCGCCGTGAACATGGGACTCGCCACACTTGGTAAGCGGATTGACGATGGCAGTACCGTGTGTATCGTACCTTTGACGCTGCTGTCCGTCGCCGGCGGGGGTATTTTGACGTTCTCCAAATGGTCATACCGCCATCTATCTCAAGCCATTAATATATACTGGAATTGCCTATAGTCGCCCCCTACCACAAACACCGTATGGTTGTGACGTATAAGTTACTTACTCCATTTTAAATCCAATAATATATATTTCTTCTGTTGTTGCAGATATCACAAAATTAATAATTGTATACATGCAAAAGTATTGCCACAACCAGCTAAGTTTCAAGACATCGAAAAAAACGCAGATTATAATAATAATAATAATAATAATAAAATATTTATTCATTGACCAAAAGTGATAAAATATTTAAAAGTTAAACTAATACAAAAATTATATTTTTGGAAGGACAATGAAAGGGTTCTGACTCAGCATGTGTTGCAGAGAATCTACAACGCTGTTATTCTGTCAGCACCCATATACCTACTTAGTGAGCTAAAGTATAACAGTACGCGTACATCACTGATTATATTACAAATAGTTTGTAGTGTTAAAATATTTATTTATTCATTCAGCCAGTACAAGAACTATTTAATTAACCAGTACAAGTTTTCATATTATTTCTATTAATAAATTGATAGTTAATATTCATGTACAAAAGATAAACATAATATAAACAAAATATAAACGAAAACATGAAAAAAAAAATAACAATATTAAAAGTAAGAGCTACAGTAGTGTTTTATTTATTCAGACTAATTATAATAATTATGCTAGAACATCGTAATAGTTATTAAAAAGAATACTGGTAGTAAATGTAAGTTACATAATTGAATATAACTAAATATGGGATACTCAGCCCCTGCCGAAATTTTTTTTTTATATTTATGACATTTTCTGCGTACTTAATAAATACTCTTTGTATTTTCTCTTAAAACTGTTCTTATTTGTTATGACTCGTAATGGTGGTGGAAGATCATTCCAACATTTTGTGGCCATAAATTTGTAACTACCACGAAATGCTGATGTCCTATGTTGAGGTATACAAAGTACTTTTGCACACTTTCCAATACCGTACATATGTTGATTTTGTCTCCACTGAAGTTTTTAATATAAGTATTCTGGTTTCTTTGTTTTTATCACTCCAAATAGCAGGGAGGCATAAAATAATTTGAGACGTTCTTGCATTTTAAGCATATTAGAGGCATTAAGGTAAGGTGTAACATGTGTTCGTCTTGGAATGTAAAAACAGTAACGAGCGCAAGCATTTTGTACACTTTGAATTAAATTTTTTGATTTTTTAAATAGACAAAGTCCATACAAAATTATACAATAATTTAGTTTAGGGAGAACTAAGGTTTCACATAGTTTTACACGTAAGTCTACAGTGATAAACTGCCTAATTGAATATAAAACTTTTAATTGGAAAAAACAACTTTTTACGACATTAATTACATGATTTTCAAACTTTAAATAACTGTCCATAAGAACCCCAAGATTTCGTGCTTCAAAAACTCGTTCAATGTTTTCCCCATCAATACGTATGTTAGGATCAGTAGAAGTTATGACCTGTACCTGCTTTTTAGTACCTATAATAATAAACTTAGATTTTGTAGGATTAAGGAGCATGGAGTTATTTTGTGACCAAGAACTAATACGTTGAAGATCATCATTTAACTTATCTACCGCTGTATTTACATTTTTACTATCTACACTAATATACACCTGTAGGTCATCAGCATAAATTTGGTATTTGCAATTTTCAAGACATGCTGTTATATCGGAACTATAAATGATAAAAAGCAAAGGGCCTAAAATAGATCCTTGAGGGACACCTTTATTTACAGGAAGAAGTTGGGAAACATAGCTTTCGCCATCATTCCTGTTAATTATAACTTGTTGTAAACGATTATTGAGATAACTCTTAAACCACACCAATGCCCCGTTATCAAATCCGTAATATGATAGTTTATCTATTAACAAATCCGTATTTATCGAATCGAATGCTTTAGAAAAATCTAAAAGAAAATTGTTTAAATGATACAGTGTTAACAACTTCAAATATATTTACTGATTTTTCCAAAACGAATGCAACTTCTAAATCTGTAAACATGTGTGATAATCAGAATAATTTAGAACCAAATTCATTTGGCAATGCAGTAGAGCCGAACATTAAGGTCGAATATTCCGACGAAACTTTTGACCAAACCGGTCCCTCCAATAATTTAAACAGTGAAAAGACAATGCTTATATTTAATTTTGAAGACAATCAAGAAATTTCCAATTTGAATCAAACATTTAAGAACAATTCTAAGTTAAAAATTATCACATGTGAGCTACTTTTGAATAGACGTGTCTATTCAAAAAACATAAAGCTATAAAAAAGGCTGTTTTCAGCATCATTAACACACTAAACAATAAAAAGAACGAAAAAAAATCAGTTAATATACAAACTGATGAAATCTCGATTATTTTTCTTGAGGAATACAATGTTTTTAAAATTATGATCAGAAATAATATCATGAAAGCTTTATCACATGTAACACAGAAAAATGCTAATTACAGCTTGGTTAATTCAGTTCATTCGCAAAATACAATGAATGAAAATATTCTGAATTCTGATAATAAATCTCGTTTCGAAGCAGTTATCAAACAATCAGAAAAAAACAAATCAATAATCATGGGTGTGTATAACTCCGTTATTAAACAAATTCTACATCCTAAAATCGAAAATGAAGAAAATATGAAGTCCATTTTTACTTTATTATCACAGTATATTAGTGAATTTTTGAACAATAAAATGCCAAATTATACAATAAACTTGCCAAATGAGACATCTTATCCTGATTTCAATAACATTAATATCAAAATTAATGTGAATGATGAAACGAGGCATTTATTATCACAACATATAAAACAGCTTCAGGAATTTCGACAGAACCAACGAATTGGGTATCAATATTCCACTCAACAGCAAAACCAAGAACCACATTTTAGAATGCAGCAATTCAACAACACATACGCGCAAGCTCAAGGTGTAGGAATGTACAACACCAAAAACTGGCCTAGGGTATACAAATACTATTAAATTTCATTTTACCTCTTTCATAAAAAAAAAACTAACTACATAAATTTTAAGATTTAGGCACATTAAATCTACTTTATATTTTATAGATTATAGTAAATCTTAATCAGAAATTAAATTTCAAATTGTAAAGGTATTTCTTTCTTAATCATAATATACGTATTAGTTTCTTTATAAATCTATTTTATTTTTGTAGAGTGATAACTCAGTGGCAACACAAGTCCCCACACTGCAACAGATTACACTTGATCAGAGTCTCCATACAGGATTTTTGCAAGCCGTACCCCGCCCTAAAGGTCAAACCAGGCGCCCACATTCTTTTCGAGACTTTTCAGGTAACAACAAAAATTATAATAATCAACGACAACATCCGTATCGCAATCAAATCCAAGATCTAGCTAGGCCTCCAAGAGCTCAAAGTCATTACGATTCCAACAACAATGTGATAGCGTTACATCAAGAACAACAACTACAACAACAACAGAATGAAATGAAAAGAAATAATAACTGGCAACAACAAGACGCCGCTGGCCTCAAGCAGTATATTATGCCACATAACTAAATTACATACAAAAATATTTAAATATTTCCTTTTGATTTTTTATGAACTTTGTTGTATTAAATGTCAATTCTATTTTAATATCAAATATTATGTTAATTTACAAAATTTATATTCGATTTTAAAATTTCAAAGTATAGAATTTTGTAATAATTTACCTGCATGAAATTATAGGTATATATATAAATATCTTACGTAAGTAATTACATGTTAATGTTAAATAATTAAAAACATTACAAAATATTTAAAAAAAATATTGATGTTGTGAATAGTATTAGCGTTTATCCTTCTCATGCAATTACATATTATAGTATTTAAAATAAATGTTAATGTACTTTGCTATCCATACGTTACATAGGAACATAGTTTGCGTGTACAATTAAATTTATCCATATTTCATATATCGTTAAAAATCTTATCAAAATACGTCCAGTGTAAATCAAATACTTTGTATGTTTCAATAGGTATAAATGTATGCTATAAATTACTAAAAGTACACAGAATGTGCATGGAAAGAGCCTCCACGAATTACAAATTGAATCCCTATCGTCCTCCGGTGCACAAGCAATGGCAATAAGCGAATTTCTTAATAGTAGTTTGGGTAGATTTATATTTTTGGCGTTTATTTGGGTTCTGAATGGTAGTTTGGCGAATTTCCATTGAATTATTAATATATTAAGAATGTTTTTACTGTGAGCAACTTTCTCTTTTAACTTAGCCAGGGTGGATAAAAATGTAAGACTTTAAAAAAGTTATACTTATTTTAAAAAAAGTATATAAATTTAAGTTTTACGGTAAAATAATTCAAAGACAATTTTTTATGTACGCGGTGTAGTGGCAGCGTATATTAATCAACTACGCCATATCGTAGATCACAAAAAACGAAACAAGAAAATTAAACAAGAGATGGGGTTGTAAAAAACTCAAAATAACAAAATCTTGCGATTGCCAACCTGCCTGGCAAGTTTGGCAGCAATTGAAATTCCTCCTTATGAGCCAATCTTTGGCAACGGACTTTGGATAGGTTGTAATGTGTGAACGAATTAATTTTCTTATTCAAGGTAGATATAATGCTTTTCCACGGCTCGGCACAGATCTTATCTTAATTTTGCGAGGGTTACTTTTGACGCAATTTGTCCGCCGCGTTGCTCCACATGTCCTCGAAATATTTTTATTCCACAAAAATCTAGGTTTCCTCACGCTGTTTTCTTTACCGCCGAGAACATGTTAAATCAGCACTTAAAATTACAATATACAATCTATTTGGTTCCGGTGGGCATTTAACCTCTAGGTTTTTTGTTAAGAGGAACAATTTATTGTTATCGTTGCAGCCTGTCAAAAGTCCACTGGTCTATCCCATCGTCTCATAACGAGAATATTTGCTATAGTTGCCACGCTTGGCAGGCGTGTTGGCAATCGTAGTTTCTTATTATTTAGACGTTATCCTCCTCTCTCTCGTATGTTACGACACCTACGGGAAGGTATGGGTTAGTGGAAATTCTTGCACCGCCACCATTGCTGTGCGTAAAGGAACAATTTAAATTAGGATATTTAGTGTATTATTATTAGCTAATCTACTTCAAAGTTATTGCTTGAAGATCTAGTAGGTAAGTAAAATTACATGTTTTGACATAATCATTCTGAAATAATATCTTTTGTATATAGATTTTAATGCAAATTAAAGTTTAATAGGTATATTGAATACATTTTTTAGATACTACAATATTTAGGTTTATATTGTAACTGTATTTAAATAAATATTTAATTGGGTCAATTGGGGCAAGTGCGGCTATCTATGATTTGAAGTTGACAAGTGTGATTTTTTATAATACGTTTATAACTTGCAAAATACGTTAAGATTACTTAACTTGAATACTTAACCCCAAATCAATATGCATGATTTGGGAAAGTTCTACTTATGTATGAGAAAATTAATATTATAAGCTGAAGGATACAGCCTCTTATATACGAGTATCAAGGATTGCATGCGATTTCAACCGTTCTTTTTTTTTCTCTTCTTATATTCAGCTTAAGATCCTTCTCGGTATTATAAGTCTGTAAATCTGTATCTTACTATATTTTGTCGTTGTATTTGTGTGCTTAAGTAACAGTATGTGGGATAAATAAAAATAATAAATACGTATGTATGTATGATACGACGAAGACTAAGACAGACAAAGATAGACGACTCATTTATTTCCACTTGCACCCAATTGAAAGATAGCAGTATAATTTGGCATAGTCTTACATACTATTTTGGTCAATGAATCACGGCTTAACACTTTGTCCTCCACGTCATTTGCTCTTATATGCTTTTAAGTAATAAAGAATGATCGTAACACTCGGGCTGGCAGAGTTGCCATTCTACCTTCTCTCTCACTTACCATTCGTGAATATAACTATATACCTCTGTGGTCAGTAGGTACTGCAAGAATTGGACATTTAATTGTAGAGGTGCATTGTGCTGTTCCGAAGTTATTTTTGGCGTATTTTATAATATTAACGCTTACAATTGACTACTTTTCTACATTTGAAAGCCTGTTAGACAAATATATTCCATTGTATCAGCACTCTATTATCACGGGTGATTAAAAAAACACATTTCTTTTAAAGAGTGACTCCTGCTAGTTTTGATTAAAATCCATACTTAATAAAAAATACTTAAAATTGACGTAGTATCAATGCTATTCAAGTGCAAAGTGAACTTGAAAATACATATGATGAAGCACTGGCCCCGATTGACCTCATTAGTGGGTATAGCGTTTGGTTATTTTGTATGGAAAAATAATGTAGTTTTTGTTTATTTTATTCTACCTGCCTTAGCGGCAACATACACACACACACAATCGGTTTTTTTTTCTGTATATCTATAGAGCAGTACTAGATATTATAAGTTTCATTCATTGTTTAAGATAAATACTAAATAAATGTACGACGATTTTCGATGTAAACGTATTAATTGTAATAATAATGTATGTAGGTTACATTTCAGTATCACATAATATTATGCAGTATATATAGGTATTTAACAATAAAATATTAAGAAATAAAGGAGATACAGGTACTTGTACCACAGTAGTTTAAAGTTTAGTGGGTAAGATGAAAATAAATATATTCAAGAAAGTCGATGTGATATACTGAGTAGTTCTGTATATTAAATATATTCTAAAAGTTGTTTGTACAAAGTTATGTATTTTTGCTGCGCTTTTTTTTTATAGGAGAGGGGGCAAACGAGCATGCGGCTCACCTGATGGTAAGTGACTACCGCCGCCCATGAACAACTGCAACACCAGGGGAATCGCAGATGCGTTGCCGGCCTTTTAAAAAGGAGTACGCTCTTTTCTTAAAGGTCCCTAAGTCGTATCGGTCCGGAAAAATCGCTGATGGTAATCGATTCCACAAGGAGGTCGTGCGAGGAAGAAAACATCTTCTAAATCGCACAGTGGTGGACCGCCAATCATCCAGATGGTGTGGATGGTATCGGGAGTTCTGCCGCGATGTGCGTTCGTGAAATTTGGCGGCTGGGATTAATCCGAACAATTCCTCAGAGCACTCCCCATGGTAGATGCGAAAGAAAATGCAAAGGGATGCAACATCTCTTCGCAGTGCCAATGAATCGAGCCGATCGGAAAGGGCTCGGTCGTCGACAATTCGAGCCGCTCTGCGTTGGATGCGGTCAAGTGGAAGGAGCTGGCACTGGGGAGCCCCTGCCCAGAGATGGGAACAGTATTCCATGTGAGGCCGAATTTGCGCCTTGTAAAGTAGCAGGCGGTGTGCCGGCATGAAATACTGTCCCGCTCTGCTGAGCACGCCAAGCTTTTTAGAGGCCAATTTGGCCTTCCCTTCCAAGTGACCACGAAACTGCACGTCACTCGATATGTCGACTCCGAGGATACCGATACTGGCTGAGGAAAGAAGGGGAGTGCCTTGAAACTGAGGAGATACGACAAAGGGGTTCTTTTTAGCGGTAAACGCGCAAACTTGTGTCTTCTGAGGATTAAATTGGACTAGCCAGTGCTGTCATCCGCATAGCAATGAATGTTACCAGTTAGCAACATATCATTGATATGCAGAAGAAACAGCGTTGGTGATAGCACACAGCCTTGTGGAACACCAGCGTTAATAGGCTTGTAGTCAGAGCATGCACCGTCTACAACGACCTTGATGCTCCGACCTGCAAGGAAGCTGGTGATCCAATTGCACAATTTCTCGGGAAGCCCATAGGAAGGGAGCTTCGAAAGAAGCGCTTTGTGCCAAACCCGATCGAAACATTCATCAAAATGCTTGTAGTGTTTAAATTATATATAAGATAACATTATTTTCTGATCAGAGAACTTAAGCTTGTTAAATTTATTTTAAACTGTTTCTCCCGACTTCCCCCCGTGGATTTCATTGTATTAGAATCCTATTTTTTTTTTTCTAATATAAAAGCCTAAGTTTCTCATAATAACATCAGATATCTGTCTGTGAAAGCCCATCAAAAGCGGTTCAGCCTTTTCGGAGATTAGCCGAAACAAACAGACAGACAGACATAAAGACAAAAAAACCCGGCCAAGTGCGAGTCGGACTCGCGCACCGAGGGTTCCGAACAAATCCGTAGGTATATAAGTTTGAAATTATTAAAAATATTTTTATTATATGATGTAACTAAAAGTTTATGCTTTTCGCAATTTTTCCTTTATCTGTGCTATGATACGTTCCTTCGTACCAAATTTTAAGATTCTGAGTTCACGGGAAGTACCCTGTAGGTTTTGATTCCCTTACGAATGTGGAAAATTTGCGGCATAAACGTATCTTTTGATTGCGTTAGTTTAGAAGTTTTATTTTTTCACAGCTCCAAGGGACAGTATACTTGAGTATTTGATATGAATTTCAACTTGAAACCTCCACATACGCACGTATAAATACATAAGTGAAACTTAGGTTATAGTTAGGAGCGATGGTAAAATTATATTTTGTATCAAAAATCTTTATTTCAATTATATATACAGAGAAAAATATTCATAGTTTGAACTTGGCATTTCATTAACTTACCTGAGTACTTCAGATGATTTAACCAAACCAGAGCACAAATATTAAATATAACTTATTTAAAAATAAATTGAAGGAAATTTTACTAATTTGGATAACTGTTAGTTACTTAAATTAAAAATTCGTATTTACAATTCGATATTAATAAAATGTTTCAAACATTATACAAAACGTTAATATTATATTTATTAAGATATATCTCTTTTTTTTTCATTAGAGATAATTGTTCAATTTAAATAAGTATATTATTTTTTAATTACATTTATCCATTTTTTAATTATACAAACATCTAATAGCTTGGGTAATTAAAAAAATTTAAACATTTTACTTTGTTTTGTATAAATGACTAAATTTATGGAAAGGAAATATTAGTTACAAAAGGACTTCCTACTATAATTTATTTATTAAAACTACGTGATAGCATTTCTTGATAAATTTTCACAATAGTATTCTAACTTAAAACACATACATGTATAAATACTTGAAACAAATGATTTGAAAATAGAATGTGGATTAAACTATACTATTTTATTTAATTAAAACTTAATTAATTAATATTAAATAAAATAAATTTATAAAATGTTTTGAAGAAAACAAGGGGGTCGCTACAGAGTATCTATGAAGGTATGTATGTTTGCGTGTATATATTGTACTCGGGGGCCACCCCATCCGCATTTAACACACTGTCGCTGTTATTAATTTCCGAAATATCAGTGGTAGTAGATTGAGGTGCGACTGCACAAAACAGCGGGCATTTAATTAATCCCGTCGGGCTTTCGTCGGGAAAAATCTAGTGTAGTCTAGGAAAAAATAGTTGGCCCTGTAATCGGGTTTGGCAGGTAACTAAGTGTTTTTGACTGCAGGCAAAATGTCAAAAATACTTTTGTACAGGAAACAGTTCTGACAGTGACATGATATATGTACATAATTTACTTACAAAATTATATATAATTTATTGTACATATATAACTTAATAACCTATTCAGCTTAAGTTATATTTGTGCCTGTTGCACTTTAATTGGAGATCATCTCCTGCGTTGTTTTAAAATTAGGGGTAGGTAAAATTACATTGAATATTAAGTTTCTTTTTTCGAAATAGATGTACGAGTATCTGATAATCTAACCGTTTCCCCAAGTTCTTATTTAAACGGGCATCTTCGCTCATCTAGCTGGACGTGTTTCACATCACTAATAAGTAAACTACGAGGGTGCGTTTTTAAGTTCGCGGAATGGGGGGTAAGGAGTGGAAACAAAAGTCCAAATTTATTTTTCTTTTTAATATATTCACCCACTACCGTAATACATTTTTCTGATCTTTCAATTAATTTATGTATACCCTAAAAAAAATTTGTCTTTGTCTAAAAATACACCGAAGCTGCTTCCTTCACTTCTTCATCACTTAAAAACTTTTTCCCACGAAGTTCTTTGTTTAAATTTGGAAATAGATTATAATCACTGGGGGCCTAGTCAGAACTATAGCGTAGGTGTGGTAAAATATCGAAGCCTAAGAAGGATTCCTTTGGTCAATTTTCCCCTTCTTTTCTCCTTTGTAAGGAAGCCATCCTTCAATTGTTCTAGAATTGAAGCATATTAATTTCCGGTTATGGAGACACCTTTATTTTTATAATTAATCAATAAGATTCCTTCTGAGTCCCAAAAGACTGATTTTCCCAGCCGATTGTGCCACCTTAAATTTCTTGGGTGGTGGTGTGCCTTTTTTGTGCCACTGCATAGAGTCCTGTTTGGACTCAGGTTCATAATGGTGAACTTCAAGTAACTTTCTGGCTTGCTTTATAGGATCGGGTGACAAACGAGCACACAGTCCACCTGATGGTAAGTGGTTACTGTGACCCATAGACATCTACATCTATCCTTAATAAAGACTCAAGATGCAGATGCGTTGTCACCCGTGAGGACTAAAATGGAATGCCTCTTTGCCAGTAAAAAGGGTTTCCGGTTCTCTGCACTCACCATACGAAACACAGCAGCGTTAAGCTGCTATTTTACGCTGATTTTCTGTGAGAGCGTGGTCCTTCCCCGGTCGAGCCGACCCATTCGTGCTACAACCATAATATAGCTGCAGCATGGCTCTACCACGTAGAAAAAAATGTAAACTTCTTAGTTTTACTTGGACAAGAGTGTTCGTAAACGGATGACATCTCTTCCAGTATAGTATGAACTGATTTTCCGCGCTTGGTAAGGAACTTTATAACGGCACGGAGCTCGATTTTCTCCATATTTCACAATTTCTTCCCGATTGACTTGTTTGGTTGACGATAACTCAAAGACTATTGATCTAATTACAATAAAACCTGGTATTTATAAAAATAATGAGTTGATCAATTAGCACGTAATACAGCGACGTCCCCACTTAGTACCTACCTACTCATTCCGCGAACTTAAAAACGCCCCCACGTATGTCCCTCTATATTGTTGTTTTACCTATTATAAGCCAGTGCTTGATTAAAACCTCTCCTGTTGGTAAGTAGTGACGAAGCAGTAACCAAAGCCTATTAACTCCTTTTGACTGAATTCTTTGTTTATAGGATAAGCGTGACAAGCGAGCACACAGTCCACCTGATTAAGTGGTTGCTGTGGCCCATAGACATATACATCTATCTTAGTTTGCAAATTAAAATGCAGATGCGTTGTCAGCCGTGAGGACTAAGATAGAATGCATCTTTTCCAGTAAAAAGTGTCTCCGTCTGTCTGTGTTCTCTGCACGAACCATACGAAACATAACAGCCTTAAGCTGCTATTTTACGCTGGTATTCTGTGAGACTTCCGGCAAATTATTTCACAGCCTTTAAGCTTTTATATTTCTATAGTGATGTTTATAGTTGTATGATTTTGGAAACACTAGCAAATTTCGCAGTCTATCTATAAAGTAAGAGCAGTAAGGGAAATATTGTAGTACTGTTAGTGTAAATGAAATGTGAAATTATTAGATTTTAAAAATATTGTAATCAACTTAAAAAAATCATCGTTGTTACGTATTAATGTATATTATTGTAGCCAATGGACCTAAAAGTCGTTAACGTGTATAAGTTCAATTCAAACATCCTCATTTTTGACTGATACATTTTATAGGGTTAAAAATAATTTAGTTTTCATATTACGGATTCGATCGTTTCAAGAGCAATTTTCTATATTTTAAATTATTTTTATAAATATTATTAGCTAATAAGAAATATTGTAACTACGAAAAAATGGTGTAACCTTTATCTTTATACTAATAAGCGTGGTCTATGGTCTACTAGCTATTGATGTGTACACGTTATTGTATAGCTTGACGTATTTTTAAATCTACCGTGTATTCATAGGTAGTACCAAAACCCTAAAAGGTTAGGTCTGCGTGATTTAAAGCAGGAAGTGTTACATAAATGCAATCGATTCTTATAATATCATATTGCTTTAAATGTATAATAAAAAAAGCTGTTTTAATGTTTAGAATTGTGCTGCAACTTGAAACTTACTAGGTTTTAGGGCTCCTTATATATTTCGGAATTCGACCGACATCTTACATTGTTTTTATAAATAAAACTTCATCTTTAAACAAAGGGAGCTGCAGACACCTCTGACAACTCGAATGGAATGCCTCATAACTTGTAATTACACTAGTGACGCACTGCACGCACGCACGCAGAAACATACCTAAGAGGGGTAGTAAGTGGAGTAGACAGGCTAGGAGCCAGGCAGAAGTAGTCTGACCATCTATAATTATTAATTAGCTCTTCAATAATACGTATAAGTTTTTTTAGCAGCTGGTGTTTGGTCCATTATAATGAATATTGCCTGCAATGGCTTATTGTGTGGGTAATTGATATAATATTATGTCTTATTCAAATGTATTTTTAGAATTTTAAATGCTTGCATAGTCTTTGTGCTGAAATAATAAATACAACTCATCTATTAATAAGTCGTCATTTAAGAGTATTTAATATGTATTTTCATAATCTTCGATTTACATGTGGGACAATAATTTATAAAAATACTAGCTCGCCAGGCAGACGTTATTCTGCCCTTTCCAACGAACCTTCCTATAAAAATCCTTAAATTCGCAATAAAAAATTTCGAGGGTCATTTAGTGGGATAAAAACTATCCTATCTCTCAAGTTGGACCAAAATGTACACAGTGTGCAAAATTTCATTGAAATCAGTTCAGTAGTTTAGGAGTCCATCGCGGACAAACAACGTGACACGTAGATTTTATATATAAAGATTATTAAAAAAACTAAAGTCAAATTAAATAAAAAAATATGTATACCTTTATACATTACATATAATCAAAAGACAAATACATGTGGTCGGTGTGTAGGTATATGAAGAAGTTACTTCGTTCCCCGTGATTTTCCAGCGAATTAGTACTTTAGTACAACAAAAAACAACATACGTTCAAACGTACAACGTACGGCTAGGGCGAGCGCCTTAACATTTCGATTATTTTTTTTTAAGATAAAAGTATAAAATAATTTTTAAATGTGATCTCAACATGACCTATAAATAAACATCCTTTTGATTTGATATAAGTTTTACATAGTTTCCTTATGGAATCTCTACAAGGCAGGTACGTTTAAATTGTGATTTGGTGTCAGGTTTTTGTGATTTTTTTTACCGAGTCGTATTTGCATTTTTGTCTTCACAAACCATTGCCCGTATGTTCAATTTCTATAAAATTATTTATTTATTTTTCCTGACAGTAAATGTCGACCGTCGCCCACGAAATTTTATTTTATACATTATAAGTGGTGCTTGCAAATGCAAGCTCAGCGCCCCCTCGAACCTTACGTCCTAGGCTGAATATATTTTGTCTTAAAATATCTTTGTGTATTATTCATCACTGCTTATAAATACATAAAAGTGCTTGATACACTTGGTAGGTAATAAACGTATATTATATGTGTAACTAGGTTACTATTTTACGTAATATATTATGTTGTTTGTACTTCTGTCATATGAAATTTTATATATTTATTATATATATAAAATAATTAATTGAGTGCAGAATGGTAATCGAGCTTTATTTGAAAGGCACGTCTTTAATTCGTTTAGAAATTTTAGATAAGATTGTCATAATAAATGTTTTGGTTGTTTTAAGTAAGGATAATAAAAGACAAATGTGTGAATCTTTATCAATTGTATGTTTAAGCTTATTTCATATAAGATACACTTTCTTTACTGATCTAAAATAACAATAATATTAGTGGGATTGTGACATAAAAATGTATGTACGGAGAACCAGCGGTAGTGTAACAGTAATTGTAATACTTAATATGGCCGGGGGTTGGAACGTTTTATAAGTCATATTACCGTAACAGTGAACAAATTTGTATTACCAATATTGTACGTCACTTTGTTTTTAATAATTACTATAATAATATGTTAGTATTAATTATGCATATTCAATTCCACGAAATTCGCTCAATCAACAAACATGATAATTTTATTTGTTTGATTGTTGAGGAAATCTCTTGTAATAGTTGTATGCTTCTGAAATCTTACAGATGAAGAAAACGACTATGAACGGGTCAAGTCCCGATATGTGACATCTACGTGTGATACGTTGTTGTGAACGGGTGTCACGTCCAAAATCTACTTTACGGAAAAATGTTTATATCATCTCACGAAGTTTTTTGAACAAATCAATGTGTGACTATTACAGACTTTAAAATAAATTAGTTCTGTCTGAGAAATAAATGATTTTTATCTAGTTTGGAGCACCTTTCGCTCCGTCAATTGTGTAAACTTCACCGTCAGGTGCATGTGGACTTTGCGATGATCTATTTTTCAGGAAAACGTCGCCGAGTACCGGAACAAACTTGTGTCTGAAGTCGAGTCTTTGCTGGACAAAGTCTCGGATTGGGGGCGACTAAATCTAGTCCAGTTTAATCCTCAGAAGACACAAGTTTGCGCGTTTACCGCTAAAAAGAACCCCTTTGTCGTATCTCCTCAGTTTCAAGGCACTCCCCTTCTTGCCTCAGCCAGTATCGGTATCCTCGGAGTCGACATATCGAGTGACGTGCAGTTTCGTGGTCACTTGGAAGAGAAGGCCAAATTGGCCTCTAAAAAGCTTGGCGTGCTCAGCAGAGCGGGACAGTATTTCATGCCGGCACACCGCCTGCAACTTTACAAGGCGCAGGTTCGGCCTCACATGGAATACTGTTCCCATCTCTGGGCAGGGGCTCCCCAGTGCCAGCTCCTTCCACTTGACCGCATCCAGCGCAGAGCGGCTCGAATCGTCGACGACCGAGCCCTTTCCGATCGGCTCGATTCATTGGCACTGCGAAGAGATGTTGCATCTCTTTGCATTTTCTTTCGCATCTACCATGGGGAGTGCTCTGAGGAATTGTTCGGATTAATCCCAGCCGCCAAATTTCACGAACGCACATCGCGGCAGAACTCCCGATACCATCCACACCATCTGGATGATTGGCGGTCCACCACTGTGCGATTTAGAAGATGTTTTCTTCCTCGCACAACTTCCTTATGGAATAGTTTACCACCAGGGATTTTTCCGGACCGATACGACTTAGGGACCTTCAAGAAAAGAGCCTACTCCTTTTTAAAAGGCCGGCAACGCATCTGCAATTCCCCTGGTGTTGCGGTTGTTCATGGGCGGCGGTAGTCACTTACCATCAGGTGAGCCGCATGCTCGTTTGCCCCCTCTCCTATAAAAAAAAAAAAAAAAAAATGATGCCTCACTTAGAGGCAAAACACATGCATTATAGATGGTGGTTTGTTTTTGTTTTCTTGGTATTGGGAGTAGGTATTGGAGTAGGGGTGCCGGTAATAGTGTACGTACAAATTATTATTATTTCTCAGCTTCAATTTGTAGAATTTTCAATTTGTAACGTCTGATTCTATTAATTGCCACTGCGTAACATTAGTTGGTGTCGTTAGCTCGATTGACAATAACAACACTAACCGTCTACACTTTTATTTTTTACTATATTTGTCACACGTTTCTGACTGAGTTAGAGCTCAGCATAAATTACACGCAACATCTTTCAATAGGTTTTTCTTTTTGAAATGAGAAAAAGCAAGTCAAGTATAGTGACCCTTTGTGTGGAATTGCAGGTTCTCTCCATGCATACCATATGTATATACTCGTAATTACTCTAAGAGTCAGAGCCACGAAACATATTTAGTCGAAAATATAACATTGATGTTTATATATACGATACGAGGAACTGTTTCATTCAAATTTAATATTGTGAACGTCCATAAAAGTAAATTAAGCTAATTGTAATTGTAAATTCGTGTTAATTTTAAAAAGATATATTAATAATGGTGAATGTATTTTTCGATGTATTATTGTGATTTGCTCATACTCCTATTGTCTATCTGGTATAAGTATCAAGTAAAGTAATTGTTGTCTATGTATTTACTGTTTGTAATCTGTCTTAAAATTATATACATGTCTATATGTGTACGAATTGGTGTTTTATTTTTGATAACCAAGCGCAGACCTAACCTTAAATGATAATCAACCTCAACTTTCTTTATAATAGTCTACGTGATGGTAGGCCGCTACTTTAGCTTAGTTATACCTGCAACAAAATGCAGTTAAGGAATGCTAAAAGCGTGTCTTCATCTCTGAGAAAGAAATCTGTAATGATACATCTAGATTTCAAATATTATACTGAAACGGTGGTGACTGCATTTACTGTTAGTTGGCAGAAATGTGCAAGATTCCTAGGCAGAAAAGTAAATAAAAAGATCAAAATGGTTTTATATACGCAGACATGCAAATCGATTGCCTTTACTTTTTCTTATTGATGTTTCTGCATCGCATGTGCTTCAAGCACGAAATAAATCAACATTGAACTTTATTTAAAATTTTAGTTATTCTGAAATTGGGTTCTACGTTAAAGCAACTGATTCACTTAAAGCGATCGCTACCACACCTAAAAAAGGTACAATGTTAAGAACTTTAATGTGGAAGATTGTAATGAACTATGCGCGCTGGATAAGAATATGAATGGCTTTACAGACAGCTTTAACCTCTATTCTTTACATACACGCACTGGCTACTGTCGTCAATGGACATCTGTAGCCAACTTTAAATAAAAAAGTCCTCTGAGGACAAGATGGAAAATGATGTGCCGTAATTTCCCGAACGCTGCCCAACCGAATTGAATCCGTCGATTGACCTCTCGGTTCAAGTTGGAGTTACCTAGTCGGACTATTTGTCCCAGGTAAACATACTCGTCAACTACTTCGAGCTTAGTGCTCCTAATAACTACCGGCATAGGTGTGACATGGACATCAAACATGATCTTTGTTTTGTCCATGTTCATCTTAAGACCTAGGTCATTGAGCATTGTGCTTAGGTCCTCCAGCGATTCAGCCATAAGGACTATATCGTCGGCAAATCGGAGGTGAGTGATGTACTCGCCATTGATGTTAATACCGTATCCTTTCCAGTCCAGAAGCTTGAAAACGTCTTCCAATGTAGCGGTAAAGAGTTTCGGGGATATAAAGTCACCCAGTCTTACACATCTCTGCAAATGGATATGTTTCGTAAATGTACCACTTTTAGAGGGATATTACACTTGATGGATGGTAAGAACTCACTAATCTTTTTCGGCGGCTTGTAGAATGTTCTAATAGAAGCTAGCTTCAAAATGTAGTCAATCTTTTCTGTGACTCCTGATATATGGTAATACAGCAGGCAAGCACTCAACTGTGGCTGTTTTTACACAGTCACTCTGTAGTACACAAACACAAGCTTGTTGTCGTGCAAAACTCGCTTGCCATGTTGTAGCTCGGCGGCCAGGTGTTTACTGTCACAGATCCCTCGTGATCTCTGTAATATAGATTTGCACACGGTAGCTAACTATGAAGTACAATGGTGAGATTCACCATTTAAATAGCATGGTCTGTGGTGTATGGTGGGTATGGTTAATGTTTGGGATGACTTACACGTCTAGGAAAGCTTAGGAATCGTTTGCCTATAATTACTAGTTAGTATACTCTTAGTAACTAGCAGTTACTTTGTCTGATGGTAAATTGTAAAGTATCGTCTACGTACCGCTTGTAGACCTTTGCATATAGAGGTGAGATGAGAAGGGCTTTTTGCTCAAAATTTCATGAATATATTGGTGACAACGGGAGATAAAGGTGAGCCCAACGCCACACCATCTACATGCTTGTAGAACTCTTTCTTCCACAATATATAGCTAGATGTAAGGCAGTGTCTGAGTAACACTGCACATTCTGCAGGCATGTTGTTTTCCTCCAGTTTCATAGTTACAACTGAGATACAGTCTTCAACAGGTAGGCGTATAAATATAGACTGAACATCAAAACTGACCATGGCTTCATTGTCAGTGAGACATAGGTTTTTCATCTCACTGTAACGTCGGGGATTAAAAATAAGTAAAATTGAACGAGATGAAATTCGCAAAAATAGTTTTGTTTAAAGTATAATGTTCTTGTAAATATAAAAATTCATTGCCTGAATTGTATTATATAAACGAGGCGGCGTTTGAGAATCCATTATCCGATATCCCTTGGGTGTCGTAAGAAACGACTGACGGGGAAAAACAGGAGATAGACAGCAGCATAATTCTGTTAATAACTCAAAATAATAAAAATGTGGCTGCCAACCTGCTTGCCAAGCGTGGCAACTATGGCAAATGAGGCAAGTTATGGAGGAGGTCTATGATCAGCTGATGACTTTACATAGGCTGTTATGATAAAGACGATGATAATGAAGATAATAAAAATTGTGTTCATATTACGTTTTTTGGTTCCTATATATTACAGAAAACAGCATATAAAGTAAACAAATAAAAATGCAGACACACAAAGGTAATGGACACCGTAATTAAAAACTCGCTGTTAATTGACTCAAAGCTTGAACAGTTCGTAACTGTTTGCTCCCGCTACAAAGTGATGTAAAAATCAAAATACATGCCATATTACGTGGAGTTTTTAACGCATGTGCATTCGCCACTGCACCGCTTCAATACAATCCAGAAAGTCATTTTAATATTTTGTTTTTGTTTCATATGTACGTTGAAAACATTTAATGGAGTTTTCAAACTGCATAAAGCAATGCGAATATTTGCATGTCAAAGGGATATCTCATAACTTTGAGAGTCTACTAAATAAGCATTATTGGAATCGCTTATCTTCGGATCGGTCAATTATCACAGACATGTTTATAGTGGCAAATAAACCTGATATTGTGGTGATAGACCGAACTACACGCAAGGCAGTAATAGTGGATATTAGTGTTCCTCATGACGAGAATCTCGTGAAAGCAGAGAATGATAAAAAAATAAAATATATCGACTTGGCTCAAGAGATTGTCGCTATGTGGGACGTTGATTCTACTATTATTTTACCAATAGTGGTATCAGTCAATGGGCTTAATGGTAAAAATATGGACGATTATTTGTCTAAGTTAGGTGTGGGCAAATGGCTGAAGGGGTTAATTCAAAAATCGGCCTTATTAAATACGACTCGAATAGTAAGAAGGTTCCTATCTTTGGATGCCTAAATTCACCGATGGCTTAGGATTCCTAGCCGCAGTGGATAATAGCCGAAATAATAATATTATTTATATAGATTGTATTTATATTTATAATATTATAGTTTTGTGACAATATATGTGATAATGTAATAATAATAATAGTCATTTATTTCAGGCTTTTTTACACCCATTTCAAATATCAATAAATGTTAAATGTTAAAAACAAAATGAAAATATAAATATAAGCAAAATTTAAATATAATTATAATAAATAAGATAAATAAAAGACAATTCAACTGTAATCATAGGTTATTTATCTTCACGCACAATCCCTGACGGGGTAGCCAGAGAGAACAGATCGCCAAGTGTCACGATCCTTACATACCTCTTTCGCTTCTTTCAGATTCATTATCTTCTTCATACATGCACGTCTAGGTATCCGATTACTCTTGACCCTACCCTCTTCGAGCAATTTGCTCACATGGTCTTCGAAAGTTAGTCTCGGTCTACCTCGACACCTTTTAATATTAACTTTCGCGCTATATATTTTCTTCACCATTCGGTCTTCACTCATTCGCTCAACGTGCCCAAACCACCGAAGCACGCCCTTATCAATTTTTGTGATGAGGTCATCTTTCACACCTGCCATATTGCGAATCTCTTCGTTTCGATTTCGGTCGGCCATGGTAACGCCGCACATTTTACGAAGAAATCGCATCTCCACTGCATTCAACTTGCTTTTATGCTTCTTCTGGCATACCCAGGTTTCGCTGCCATATAACAAAGTCGGTACCAACACTGCGTTATGTATTGCAAGGCGTGCACTCTTCACTACGCCTTGCCTTTTGACTAACGCAGTCAGGGCACCATTGACTTTGTTCCCGGCAGCGACACGCCTGTCCACATCTAAATCACATCTTCCATCCCGGCTAAAAGCACTCCCCAAGTATACAATTTCATTTACTTGTTCTAGACATTCCTGATTTACCCATATTTCAAACTTCGTTCTCTCTTCGTCCCTTTCAAATACCAGAACCTTAGTTTTATTAGCGTTCAAACGGAGACCTTTAATTTCACATTCCTCTTTCATACACGTGACTAATGCCTGCAGTTCTGCCTCTGATGGTGCAATAAGCACTGCATCATCAGCATACAGCAGATAATTTACTTTTATATCACCCAATTTCACACCCATACAGCTATCTTTCAGCTTTTGTAAACAGCTGTCGAGATACAGTATGAACAGCCAGGAAGAAGGTTAATACTAGAAATACTAAAATTGCCCCCAAAAGGGAGTTCTTCTATCTATTTACAGTTATTGTCGCGATGCACGGCACCCCAATATTGTAATATGGGATTCTCTGGGCACTCCTAGCACACCCTGAGGATCTCATTCTCGGAATCACGGATGCGGGACCAAAAAGCTGCAACCCGAGATCTAATGACGGCGAAGTAATCGGGCACCCCGACGTTGGCAAACATGCTCGATGCACTGCAGTATTTAGGCAGTTTCATAAGAATGCGGAATGCATTATTATACTACACTCTATTGCTGCTACGTGTATTTTTTGTACTGTCCAACCACATGGTCAGCCTTGCCTTGGGACTGCACTGCGCAAACCGGTTTGCGAGCATATTACACCGAACAGCCAGAGCCCTCCTTTCACGTTCTACATCGAGGTTATCACGCGAATCCTCAGTCAGGATATGCCCCAGGTACCCAGCTATCTGTTGCAAGAGTGAGTATATTCTACTCACTCTTGCAACAGATTCATCGTCCAGAAATGCTAACGGAATCCTCTGCGGGCCTCTGCCCGAGTGAAACACCATCATCTGCGTTTTATTAACATTATAATTCAGACCATGATCCCGCGCATAATGCTCGCATATGGCTAATAATTTTCTAAGTCCCCTGATTGAAGGACTCAGTAGCACCATGTCGTCAGCGTAGCTGAGATTATTCAGACTAATTGTACCCATGTGACAACCAATTTTTGTACTTCTAAGTTCCTCAATCAGGTCGTTTACGTATAAGCTAAATAGATCCGGAGAGGTCAGCCCAACTTGACGTACGCCACACTCTAATAAATAATCGTTAGAGATGGCGTCGCCCCATTTCACAAAGTTTGTCTGGTTCCCGTACCAGTATCTCAACAGATCCACAATCTTTCTGGGTACATTTGATGCTATTAGTTTATGCCATAGTCGCTGATAGTTAACTAGATCAAAGGCACGACTAAGGTCTAAAAAGCAAGCATACACAGGTGTACCTCTATTTATATAGTAGTTAACTGTCGATTTAAGACTGAAGATTGCAGAGTCCGTTGAAAGTCCGGAACGAAAACCAAACTGCATGTCGTCAATCCTAATGTTGTTGCTTATACTCGGGTGTAATAGTTTTTCCAAAATTTTACCTATAATAGTCCCTAAAGAAATCGGCCGGTAGTTTTTAAGAATAGAAATGTCACCGGATTTATTTTTAGGTATTGGAACCACCACCGTTCGCATGAGTTATATGGCATCTATTTTACTTACCACCTAGAGAGTCAATCAAGTTTTGTTCGATAAAATTACTTTGCCCATATAATGAAATAGATTTTATGCTATTACAAAGTAATTTTGCTCGCAATTTTCTGAAGGTTTCTTTTTTTTTGAATATGAACTGCACACTTTTTTTTAGTTTCTTTGAATTCTGTTTCTAATTATTATAAAAAGTTTAATTTGTAAATTGGAAAAAGGGCCATGTACCATCATTTATGTTGACGACTATCCTTCATTATGCACGGTGTGGTCTTCCACTATGTGATGGCGGCAAAGAGAATACAACTCATCGTATCGGCACATGGGATAGATATAGATCTATCTAGATAGGGCTCCTTTTCTATCTAGAAGTCCGTTTAAGTTAGTAATCCCGTCTGGGCTATTTCGGTCGCCAAACTACATTGTACCCTCAGTTGTATTCCGGTTTGAAGGGTAAAGGAGTGAGTACTGATTTGGTGAATTTCAGTTTAGTCCTCGGGGGTTTACTTAAGTCAGTATACTGATAGTATTGGCGAACTTCACTTGTTCTCAAAACATTTTATTCCTCAGACAGGAATGATCCGTCACCATGTTTTCTATCACCGCCGAGCACATTGTATATCGTTACAGTTTCAGCCTAAAAAGTTCTCCACTGAACGTGGGCCGCGTATATAGTAGTTTAAGCATTGCAACCCTCCACAACAATCGATTTGACTGCTGATGATTATGTCATATCAAGAACAGCAGCAAGAACTACCTGCAGTAGAAGAAATATATAAAAATTAATAAATATATTAGAAAACTACAAAAATTAATTAAAACTAAAATTAACGTTAAAAATTATATAAATGTGTGCAAAGAAAAGCAAGAACTAATTAATAAATTTAAAATATATTCAATTGAGGTGGAAAATATGAATCACTGTTATGAGACTGATATAGTGTCTAAATTCAACAATTTTATCACTTAAAAGCTCTCTACAAATTATATCAAATAAATATGCATCGGCTCAAGATGAGATAAAAGAACGCATATTGGCCATGAATGATCTGGTAAAATCATGTAAATATAATGAGGAGCGCTTTGACTCCTTAATAAAAAATCAGAGTGAGTATCAGCGCTCCATACAAGGTCCATTGGGGACAATATGTGAAAATAACAAAGTTAAAAATAAGACCTCATTATTTTCACTTACACTCTATGACAGTGCCATGACAAAGGATATAAACTTAAAAAGCAATGTAAATATTTAAAGAAATAAAGTTATTATGTATTGTGATGACATAGGCAAAAATTTAACCATGATGGTAAATAACTGTTTAAAAGGACAAATAATTATTGCATACCTGGAGCATCCTTTAGTCATATAATGAATAAAGTTTTAGCTGGTAAATTTTGTCCTAATAGCACATTAATAATTCTTGTTGGGAGAAGAGGCAATGTAAATAAAAATCAATTATTAAAATATATTGAAAATCTAAATACTTTAAATGTACATAAAATTATCTTGTTTACATTGCCATACAGGGTTGGCCGCAGGAAAATAAAATAAGATATGATTTACATTTATTAATGAATAACTTTTCATGTAATAATAATTTAAACTTGACATTTAACTGTTACAATTATAATCATAGAATTCATTTAATAGACATAAATCATTTATTATTGAAGATAAATACTAAATAAATGTACGACGATTTTCGATATTAACGTATTAATTGTAACAATAATGTATGTAGATTACATTTCAGTATCACATAATATGCAGTATATATAGGTATTTTAACAATAAAATATTAAAAAATAAAGTAGATATAGGTACTTGTAACCACAGATGACATAAATAATTTAATAAAAAAGTTTTGGACAAAAGATAGGTATTACCTATCAAAATATAATTTAAGACAGATAGCAAATGTGCTATCTTATTATTTATATATTAACTCAGCCAAGGACTTGGCTACACAGACATCTGCTTCTTTTGAGCAGTGTAATGACTTAATATGCAGTTTGGAATCAGTTCCAAGTAATTTAAATTAGAAAATGAGACAATAGAGGTAATCTCTAGCAGTTATAATAATTTAAATAATTTAGAATGTGGCTTACAAATCTTTAATTATATGACTCCACAGAAAGATAATGAAAATTGTTTACACCTGGTGCATCAAAATATACAAGGCATGATAGGCAAAGAGCTAGAAATTGAGTTGTTCTTAAATAGCAACAATATTCATATTTTATGTATTACTGAACATTGGTTAAAAGCTTATAATTTAATGTTTAACTTCAGTAATCACCAGGTGGTCAGTTCTTTCAATAGAGATACGGTTTTAAGAGGTGTCTCCTTAATATTAGCTAGTAAATTATTATGATGTAAAGAACGTAAAGATATTGTGAGCCTCTCTATTGAGCGGACTGTAGAAATGACATGTGTTGAGTTTGAGCACCTCATTGTTGTGAGCGTCTACAGACCCCCATGTTGTACATATGATACTTTTGAAAACATTATGGAGGAAGTTTTTGCTAAGCTTAATAAACAGAATAAATCTATTGTAATATGTGGAGACTTTAATATCAATCTCCTATAAGCTTCCTCCATCAAATTTAAATTTAGAACATTCTTTAAATCATATGGTCTTTTTAATTTATTTATAGAGCCAACGCGTATTTCTCAATCTAGTGCAACATGTATAGATAACATTTTTACAAATGTGAAGCCGTTGCATAAATGTATAATTCAAAAATTAAGTTCTGATCACTGTGGACAAGTAGTTTCATTATCTTATGTTCACAAAAAGCAAGTAGATGCAGAGAAATAGAAGCACGTCGCTTGGAGAAATTTAGAAGTAACATAGTGAAAAAACTTCCATTACTTTCATACCAAAATAATCCTAATTATTTGTATGGAACATTATTTAAGCTTATTTGCAATGAATTTAATAATACTTTTACCTCTAAAACATTCTCCTTGAACAGTCGGAAGTCATTCAATAAATGGGCGACAGTAGGAGTCCATAAGAGCAGGCATAGGTTATATGATCTTTACCATGAAAGGTCATATAATCATAGCGTCGAATTTAGGGAATATGTAAAAAAAATATTCAAAAATATTTAAAAGAGTGTGCTCCACAGCCAAGTCATTGCATTTGAGTAACAAAATTAAGACGGCTTCCAATAAAATTAAAATGACATGGAGTATTATTAATAGCGAAACTGGTAAGATCAACTCTCGCAATTCAAATTACCAGTTAAGTGTTAACAATAAATTAACTGTATCAGATCAGGACGTAGAAATGGTTTTTGAGAAATATTTTACTGATATTCCGATTTTGACCACTAAGTCACTGAATTCTTCTTCTGCGGTCGCCGAATCATTACTTAAACAAAATGTGAATGCATATACAAAGAATTTTACAATTTTACATTTCATAAATCGTCATCAAAAGATGTTGTAAAATATTTTAAAACTATTGATGTTAAGAAAACTGCGGATCTGTGGGGGATTTCCGTTACAAGTATTGCGTCTATAATAGATACAATCGCGCCTCATTCAGCTATTATTTTTAATACTATTATCGAATCTGGTGTGTTTCCTGATTTAATGAAGCATAGTAAAGTAATACCTTTATTTAAATCTGGTAGTACATTAAACCCCGCCAATTTTAGACCTATTTCTGTACTACCAACACTTAGTAAGATTTTTGAAAAAATTGTTCTTGATCAAATGATAATTTTTTTTTAATATAAATAATTTACTTCATAAAAATCAATTCGGTTTCACAAGGGGTCGCTCGACAACTGATGCCGGTGTTGAGCTGATTAAATATATCTTTAATGCATGGGAGAATTCACAGGATGCTTTGGGTATATTTTGTGACCTATCCAAGGCCTTCGATTGTGTTCACCATGAAACATTAAGCAGGAAACTTCAACACTATGGCGTAAGAAGTAATGCTCTTAAATTAATTATTTCAAATTTAAGCAAGAGAACGCAAAAAGTTGTCATTAACAATATGAGCTCTTCCAGATCGTTGGTACAAATGGGCGTGCCTCAAGGCTCAATTCTCGGCCCCTTTCTGTTTCTTGTATACATTAATGACTTACCTTACATAGTAGGGGATAACCATGATATAGTATTATTTGCAGATGACACTTCTTTAATTTTTAAATCAAGTCGACAATTACTAAAAGATGACGAAGTAAATAATGCTACGAGTATATCTAAATTAGTAAATTGGTTCAATGTTAATAATTTGCATTTGAATGGCACTAAAACAAAATGTATGAAATTCATGACTCCAAATGTCAAACAATTAAATACTAATGTAATTTTAAATGGGGAGAAACTGAGTCTTGTAGATACCATCAATTTTCTTGGAATCACACTAGACGCGAAGCTTCAATGGAGCCCCCATATATCAAAACTAGCAAGCAGAGTTAGTTCTGAAGCATATGCTGTAAAAAAGATTAGAAGTCTAAGTAGTGTTGAAACAGCTAGACTAGTTTACTTTAGCTATTTCCATAGCATAATGTCGTAAGGTATTTTGCTATGGGGACACGCAGCTGACACTGAAATTATATTTTTTACAGAAGAGGGCCATAAGAGCAATTTATGATTTAAAGCCTAAAGAGTCGCTGCGACAAAAATTTAAGGAAATTAATATATTAACTTTGGCCTCTCAATACATTTATGAAAATGTAATGTACGTACACAAAAATAAAATTAGTTTTACAAAAATAAGTGATATTCATTCTGTAAATACTAGGAACAGACACAAGCTAGTAGTACCAGTTACTCGACTCCATCGAGTCAATAATTCATTCTTGGGGCGATGTATACGCTTTTACAACAAAATTCCAGAAAATATACTAAGTTTGACCTGCTCAAAGTTCAAAAACTTTATTAAACTAAGTTTGTATAAAAAGGGTTATTATAATATTAAATAATTTATAGATGATAATAACCCCTGGAAATGTGGTTATTGTTACCAAGCTATTTCTAATTTGTTGTGTTGTTAATTTGTGTAACATCATGATTGTAAGCTGTTATTTAAAAAAAAAAAGTCTCGCTGGGTTTCTTGCTGATTCTTCCCAGGACAGAGGTGTTTTTCCGAACCAGTGGTAATCAAACAAAATAGTGACAATCAATAAGTATTATTTATAATCTTTATTGAATAAAAAAGTTTCTGTTTCTGTTTCTTACTTGGAAGACGTTGCTGCTTATCCCTTGGTTTGTTTCTCCTTGTCGCCTCTTTTGACAGACACGAGACAATACGGGTTAGTGGATATTATATAGCGCCTCTAAATTGTCAATGGTGTAACATCGCTTCTAACTGCAATAAACAAAGTCATTGGTGCAGGCGGGATCGAATCTAGGTTGTTCGAAATATTTTAAGAACATAATATGTAGTTTGCACTTGGGCAGCGCGTCGGACTAATCTCTATATCCGCCTCAGAAAAGAGATAAACTTTTTACAACATCTAACTTGTCACTAACACTTTAATGATCAAATACTCAAACTCTATTCAATTAAAAATGTCATTAATTCTCGTGGTGTTGCAGTCACTTTGATATAAAGTGATAAAGACAGCACAGGACTTAATGGCATCTTATAATTAAGCAGCGTTTGAGGATTTGGACATAAAACCCTCTAGCCGTCTAATCCACCACTAACTCTTTAAGAGTCCAGAAGTGGAAAGTACATAGTCTGTACCTGTACTGTGGAAGTATCATTTCGACTCTCATAAATAAGAGGAGGTCTGCGCTCGGCTGTGGGACGTATATGAAATAACTTTATAAAAGCTTTTAGAAAAATTTACTTCGCAAATATCCGCGTTATAAAATAAAATGATGTGTCTTACCTAGTATGAACCGCTAAGTGAGCGGCGAGCCAAAACAAGTGCTTTTTATACAGACCGATGACAAAACCGCTCTCTACTTAAGGAGCGAGCGACTGCGTCATGCGATAAAACATGCGACCAATCACCGCTGGACTTACGCGGCCGTTTGTAAAATTAAAAACAAACCGCCGCGCAACGCCCACCCTCCAACCACGCAACCAATCACCGATCACCGTGAGGGTGACAAACGACCATATTGCGAGGCTCTCTATTATTAGAGAGCAGGCTTAAAGATATTTAAGAGAGGTGAGTTAGTAACATTTGTTTGTTCATTCAGCAATGCAACGGTATTATTATTAATTTTTAATATCTCTAACTGTTTCAGCACACACAGCCGCAGCCCTTTATTACACGTATGTAAGACTTTAAAGGAGTGGTCGTTGGCTAGGTTGTGTCCAGTGTCCAAAACATGTTTGGCAAAATGGTATTTATCGGGATTGCAATTCCTGTACGCGGCTAAATGCTCTTTATAACGTGTCTCGAAATTGCAACCAGTCTGACCCACGTCAACGGCGTGGCATTCGTCACAAACAAGTTTGTAAACACCTGACTTTTGACGAATATCCAACTTATCTTTATTATTACAGATATTTCTAAGAGAATTGTTTGTTTTGAACGCCACATGAACGCCGTTTTGTCGAAGAGTATTAGCTACTTTTTCAGATATGGGGCCTAAGTAGGTCAAACTGTTTACATATCGATGAACACTTTGAGGTTGAACCGCGTACAGAGAGTTGCGAACAACATGCTTTTGTTTCTTTTTAATTAAATTGTTAATGAGATTTTTTGAAAAACCATTAGAGACCGCTATTTGATAAATTATATTAAGTTCTTTTAAATAATTTTCTTTACTTAATGGGACAGCGAACAAATGGTTAATGTAACAACAAAAAGCGGCTACTTTATGTTGCCACGGATGACATGATGACGTGGGGATGACCGTGTCTTAATTTTCTCGACTTAACAATAACAAGAAAAGAATCATCACATGTTTTCCAAATTTATCGAAAGCCAACTCACACCGACACGGTGCCCGACACAGTATTACAATCATATTTTGTAAAGTCCATTGTTTTCATTCTACTGAGTGTGAGTGGCATGCAGGTTGATTTGTGAAATGGGTGTGTTTGGACGTGGACGCTCGGGTGGATTTAATCCTTTTTCGAGGTGAAGGCATAAGCCAAATGACTATTGAAGTTTGGACGCCCTGCTATGTAGATCCTGCTCAATACATTTACTTCGAGCGTTATTATTTTTAAAGAGGATTTTATCCGACTTCGAAAAAAGGTGACTTACAATTCGGCTGTAAATTTCTTTTGTATGTATGTTATGCGATATCTTTATCAATTTTTAACTGATGTTGATGATTCTTTTTTTGTTATAAAGGTCCATATTTGGGGGCTAGTTCTATAAATTTGCTGAAAAATGCCATCCCTCAGGGTGGCAAAATAGGGTATAATGTTTTTAATGCCCACTCAAAAGGGTAAAAAATAATAATTAACAAAAAGTGAAACGTTCTTGTTGGGGCTTTCATTCTTCGTGAAGTTATTACATTAGTTTTAGTTCTATGAAGGTCGTTACTGTTACAGCCAATCAGATGTCCACTGCTGGACATAGGCCTCCCTATAGATGGTCTCATAAGGGGGATATTTGTCGTGGCAGGCGGGCCATGTCTCTTGGCAGGTTGGTTGGCAACCACAGTTTTGTTACTTGTCATAAAGAAGATTTTACTGTCCATATCTTAGTCTTTTTCCCTCTGTCACCTCTTACAACAACCATGGGATAGTGGATATTCTTTCTCGGGCACTACACGGTTGTTAACATGATAAGAATTTATATACAAATCCTTTACTTCTTCTTCATTAAACCGTAAAACTGCACAGCTAAACATAATTTAAATAGCAGAACAATGATGTGTTTCGTATGGTGAGTGTAGAGAAACCGGATACCCTGGGTTACAACGCATCTGCATTTTGATTCTTAATCGAGGTTAGATGAAGACGTCTATTGACTGCAACAACTATTTTTATTCAGGTGAACTGTCAGCTCGCTTGTCATATTTATTCTATAAAAAACAGTATCATCTGGTTACGATTACGAAATAAACTGATTTATTAAAGTTGTTAGAATACCAAATAAAGTGTTTTATAGACGTTAAATCCTTAAACCATCACAAACGTAAAATTAATAAAAGAAATGAAAGGAAATTTTGAGTACAACCTAAACAGAAAATAAAAAATCTTTAAAAATAAGGAATTTTAAAACTACGTTGAATGGTTGTTTTATTTTCATAGATATTCCAGCGACGAGCAAGGATATCGAAATATGGTAACGTTTTCGCTTTTGCTTTAAACTGAATTTACGCTGTTACCGCTCACAACATCAAAATAAAAGAGTAAATTCAAACTAAAATGGAACACGAGATAATTCCTCGTTTGTAATTTACTTGCATTCCCCGTTGCAAATTTAGTGTCAAGGGCTCGCGCCCGCTCACCATCCTCCCCTAAATTCACACAGTTTTGATGACAGACTTGCAGCAATTAAATTATTTAAATTTACGCGTAGACGTCATTTTAGGGAAAAAAAAACAAAGTTCTTAATGTACTGGACCTTCTCCATTGAATTCAGCTTACTGCTCCATTGGGTTAAGTCATCCTATTAAGAACCTCGAGATTTATATATTATATAGAAATTATTAAGGAATCACTAACCACCACATAAACTTGCGTTGGGAATGAGGGTAAAAAAATAAAAGGAAATACGAACAAATGAAGGTAGAATGGTAATCTCCCACTTATTTTAAAGGCTTATTACATTACACGATTTCTCGGGCCCTGCCCGCAGGGACAGGGTAGTGTAATAAGAAACAGGGAGTCAGGGTCCCTAAACAGGACGACCGAGTGGTTCCGACCGCCCTGCTTCCCTGCCGCGCTGTGGATCGTGTAGTGTTGTAATAAGAGACAGGGTGGCAGGGAGCTCAGTTGCGTGGCCGCATGCGTTTGTTTATTTAAAGTTCTACTGTGTCGATCAACTCTCTAAATCATTACTCGTATTTATGTCATTCGCTAAAGAAAAAGATCCTTCTCAATGTCATCGACATCTACAAAGAAATGCCTTGTCAAATCTTGATAGGAGTTACCATTTTCCGAAACGTCGGGAATTAATAAAAAAAATTATACGCGATAGAATCCATACAAGTAGTTTTATTCAATGTGTAGTGTTCGCGTAAATATAAGAAATCATTAAAGTATTTTTTTTTTCTATTGAAGGCGTTACTAAGCTTTGTTACTCGTCAAATTGGTTTTCACCTACTCTTTAAAATAGTTTCGTAGGTCTGTTGGGTCCAAAACGCTGACTATTTGCATATTCGATAGTTTTTCTCTGAGGAGCAAATATTTTTTCATCCACATTTAACTTTCCTTCCTTTTCTAGTTTGGCCTTGCACCGCCAGCCAAAGTTTTTTTTTATAGGATAGGGTGACAAACGAGCACACAGTCCACCCGATGCTAAGTGGTTGCTGTGGCCCATAGACACCTACATTTATCCTCGTATGCGAATCAAAATGCAGATGAATATCGCACAGGCAAAAAAGAGGCATCAGTCTGTAATTCTAAGAATCCCACTGTCATTACTATGAGATTGGTAGTGATGCTGTTGGTTTGCATACTTTAGACACAGAGTAAAGAGTCATGTGCTTTGGTGTTATCATGTATTTGGATCCTGATAGTAAGCAGGGTTTGTTACAGAGTAGTGTTCTTTTATTTAAATACTTTTGAGATTAATTTCTAACATCAGAAGTGGAATAATTTGTTACACTTGTATAATCGAGGTCAGTGTAAGTAATCTATAACATTTTTATTCTGTCGCTATTATCATGAAAAAGATTTGCTCTTACAGATATCCTAACATGAATTAGTTACGACTTGAGTCGCCCGTAATTTTCCATCATGTAAATAGTCGTAGAAATATTTTTCCTATGATGGCCAATGTGATCTATTTTGCCGGATGAAGAAGAACAAATAGTTGACGTTTTCCAATAGAAATTACTAATGTACCAATTCGGCGAAATAAATATAGTCTGATTTGTTAGTAGTCTGTCTGTTGTTAGGTAGGTCGTCCGGGCTCTGTGATACTTGCATCATCTTATGTTTCAATAAAGTGATATTTATAAATTACAGTATAATTTTATTGGATATGTATTTTTTGCGCCGGGGTTGAGTGAAATTTATATTTCTTTTCATTGTTAGGCTATCTGAATGACGAAATATCAAGTAGTTTGTTTTCTTCGTTGAGTGGAATATTTTATCGGAAGCATTATATAATAACGTTCATTAAAATATTAAGGCGATTAGCAGGGAGGCGTGTGTCCATGTGGAGGTCGTTGTCGAATTTTTCGTAGGTAAATCGTTGTAAACAATTTTAACAGGTACGAGTATGTATTGATCTTTATTTAATTATGAAACTACTCGTACAGATTATATAATGTAATCTACTTGTTCTTAATTGTCGAAGATACTGAAATTTATTCATATAACTAGCTGTGCCCGCTACTTCGTTCGCATAAATCTTTGTTAGAAATTAAATTGTTTTGAAGTTTTATTACTTTGTGACAAGTTGATTATATTTTATAAACTAACATAAAGTACAAGTTTAAACAGTAATTATTAATATTTTATACTTATAAGGAGTAATTTCATCATAAAACCATTTGATCGGTTTGTATGGATGAATTGTACCCTGAGGGTGCCTTATCCCTTCAGTATTATATTTAAATAAAAATTTTCGTGGATATGCATTAAAAAAATATGGAAAAGGAACTAAGGAAGAGCTCAAAAATTACTCAAAACAAAGGGTCTCTTGTATTACCAACTTCAAAGATAGAGTCTACTAAATTTGTTTGCTGTGTGGTGGCGCCGTAAATGAATTCCATTTACGTCTCGAAGGTGTCTGATTGTGGCTATTAGGAGAAACGTCATGAAAAATCTAATAGCTTTCGATGTATGGCTGTATAAACATATCGGTTACGTCAGAGCCAGAAAAAATATCCAGACCGGCTACGGGAAGCAACGTTTGGCATTGCGATCATCAACCGTGACAATTATGGCAAATCCCCCCCCCCCCCCCCCCCTACAGTGCGAGAGGCGGTCTACTATGTCTTGCGGTAGACGGTAGTTTTCATGATGATTATTATTTTTACTTATATTTTGTCGTTCTCAAAAAATATACCACATTATTTTTCTAAACCTTTAATTAAAAAAATCGATTTTCTGACCTAGACGAATTGATTTTAATTTACTCTAAAAATAAGTTGTCCTAATTAATGATATTTATTCCGGGTTATGACAATCCTTAGAGTAACTACATACATAACTATAGAGAGAACCTACAATTCTACAAAAATTTGGTAAATATACTTGTCTCTCTTTTTCTAATTTAATTTTTAAATAAAGCAAAAAGAGACAATTCTATTGAAAAATGTTGCGTGTAATGCATGTGTGAAAATAGAAACGTAAAATGATCGTCTTTGGTCTCTTTATATAATACTTTAGAGGGAGATGAATAGATAATTCTTTTGATATTTTTGTGTTATTTGACGCCCTTTAAACTTTATATCAGCTCCAGCAAGTCACGTTGTTTATTATCATTGCACAGTTGTAAGTGTTTTGCTTTAAACACCCTCTCATGAACATCTGTGTAGCCGGTGTCAATATCTGTGTTTAACACGTTAACTTAAGAAACAACTAATTTGAGCCGATTACCATTGTTTAGATATGGAATAGCGACACTTGTTGGTAAATGTTAAAATAATAATAAGAAATAAAAACAAACTAAATGTATTACAAATATGGCTATGAAGCAATTTTTATCGTACAATTATCGATACTTTTACAGATTTAAGTCTGTCGGATATAAACGAAATTTCTTAGGCGATATTTTAAAATAAAATTATAAGACTTGTGTTAAAAATGTAGTTTTTGTCATCTTTTAAGATTTCCTTTTGCAAATAACAATTATCACATTAATAAAGTATAACATCGTAACAATTCCCTGTAAGTAAGTCACGTTAGTAATGTAATACAAACAAAAATGTTCATTTGGTTTTAATCGTTACCGTTACTGTTACCGTTACCGTCACAGCGTATTAAAGTCCACCGCTGAACATAGGCCTCCCCATAGATTGCCTCATAGGGGCCATATTTGCCAAGTAGCAACCAAGTAGGTTGGCAACCGCAGTTTTATTTTATTTTTTTCGTTAATAGGAAGACTCTGTCGCCGATCTCCTGATTTGTATAAGATTTTGACTGAGTAAAAACAAGATTATTAGTAATAACGTACGCAAAGGAACTAAGTTCGATAATCGCCGAAACTAACAAAATCAATAAATCAAAATAATAGTACATTTCTAAAATTTGATTTACCAGGTACTCGGTAAAACAAAAAATAAAGAAAAATAAAAAAATAAAGAACGCCGCATACGTTCCGAAGTGGACACAGACATCCTCTTATTTCTGAGAGGTTTTTGGAGCAGAAAAGAGTCTATCAAACTACCCTAATGTGTGTTACCTGATTTGACGGCTTTTCAGTATGGTTGATTTTCTTCTAAATAAAAATTATTTCTTATACATGTAGTCTAAGGCAGTTTGTTAGATGAAAGGCTTTATGGAAAGATACTCGTTAAATGTGCAGGAAACATTTTAGTAGTGTAAATAATCTAAATCCTTGTTATAGTGACCAAAAACAGCAAAACCTGTATATTACTTACTTCAAAAGTATGGTCTTATATTAAAATAAAAAGACGTAGGTGGCGGGACCCCTTCCTGCCTAGACATCTGTCTGAGCAGGTACCCTCTTACCTATTTATGTCAAAAAGTATCTGTCGTACACAGGATGTTGCCAGGATAATTGCATATTTCCAGAATGAAAGTATCCTATGTAACTTTCCTGTAATTATCAATTGAATTATCCATATATAGTTGAATCCAGAAAACATTGATCTAGTCTGAGAGCAGCTGTGAAATACTCATGCATTGCGAGCCAACAATTAACTCAAACCTCAGTTCAACATTAGTATAACAGAGATATTATTTGTTATATATTTGCAGTATTGGTAGAATTTTAAGGGTCATTTACACATAAGAATATTTTTTTTTACCCCATGAACCAACAGACAAGATGTGCGAGTTGAGAGTACAGCAGTGCAAAAAATGTTCAACAGATTTACTACTGGCAAAGGTAACATTGTACTTTTAATCGTTACAAGTGGTGAATTTTTTTTTTTGTCATTACAACAATATTTTATAATAAGATATGGGTGTTTGAAAACTAAGCTCCGTCGACGCATGCATTAGTCACATTCTTTTAGAAAAAGAACGCTTCTTTTATTTTTCAAAAATAGAGGCTTAGTGGCAATGTTTAGATAAACTCGTTGGTTCATAGAAGAATTTTTATTGCAAATGATCCGTATTAAAAACGTTCCGTCTAAAGCCACTTATGTGTTTGTGGTAACCTGCACATCTGCAGTCTCATAGTTATTTAGAGGAATCAGTGACAAGACTAAACCTTACAGACATGATTTAGCGTCATATTTTTTTATAAAGCTGAAGCGACAGTCGAACTTACAGTACACCTGATGGTAAGTGGCTTCTGCAGCCCACGGACACCTGGAACGAACTTGAAACAAAGAAGACTATAGTTGCGTAGTCACTTCTGAGGGCTAAGATGGAATGCCTCACGTCCTGTAATTGTACTGACTTTAAACAGGAACACAGCAGTTCTGCTATTGGGCGGTAGAAGTTGGTAAGAGAGTGGTACCTACCCAGACGGACTTCTGGATGGTAAAGGAGTCCAAACATCTTTTAAATTGTGACTTTGGTTTCTTTACCTACGCGAAACTTAAATTAAATGAACAAAACAAAAAATTATGATGAGGACTTAATAGTTAGTTGCATGGAACGGCATCTGCGGTTCTATTAGAAATGTTTGATGCCAATAATGGATCTTGTTACAAGGACTTCCCGCAGTTGAAACTTATTAAATCGATAACGTTGCATTTGACTTTTAAAAAGTGCTTTGTAAAAGCCAATTTTTAATAAAAAAATTATCTTTGACCATGACTTCGATGAGTATCTCGTTCGTATGGAAAAGTGTATATTTTGTGGTGATGAGTAGGTACTTTGAAAGACACGCTACACTTCCGTCCTCCTGATAATTTCGTTACTAACTCTTCCGCTGATTTAACATAATTAAGTACAGGAAGTTTAAAGCCACTTGCATATAAAATCACTGCTATATTTCCCTGAAATATTTTTAAACATAGTAGAGCCACGCTGCAGTTATATAATGGTTGTAACAAAAATGGGTCGATTCGACCGGGGAAGGACCAAGCTCTTACACAATATCACCATAAAGTGGCAGCTTAACGCTGCTATATTGTGTAATGGGAGTGTATAGAATCGGAGGCATTTTTAACTGGGAACGAGGCATTTCATCTAAGTGCTCATGGATGACAACGCATCTGCCTTTGGTTCTTAATCAATGATATATATAGATGTCTATGAGCCACTTACCATCAGGTGGACTATGACATTACGTGCCCATTTGTCAATCTTTTTTTATAAAATACAAGCTGTTCCCCGCGAGTTCGCCCGCGTGGAATTATTTTTCGCGGAACCCTTAAATAAAAGCAGCCCAAGTTACTCCTTATAACATCAGCTATCTGCCAGTGTGTATAAATATTGACAAATAATGACATTAAAATTTATACGATACTAACGTCACTCAATTGTTTTGCCTTCCCGGAACCCCTCCACTAACACCTAAAATTTAATGTATGGTATTAAAGTTCAAATTGTCTTTTAAGTATTATTACGAATCTTTTGTATGGGAATATAGAATTTTTTTTAACTTTTTCAGGCAATTTTTTAAATTTTTCTCTCCGTAAGAACCATCTTATAAAAAAAAATATAAAAAAAGAATTAGCGAATTCGGTTCAGCTGCTCTCGAGATTTGAGCTTAGCAACACATTCAGCGATTCATTTTTATATTATAGATATATCTAAAGAATGTAGCGTTGACCTTATTTTATTATTTATTATAAGCTATTGCTTTACTATACAATCCCGCTAGGTGGAAAATGGTGATAAAGCACTAAATGGTAAGCCGCACTGTTTTGAAAAGACCCAGATTGTAATAACAAATTATTATATTAACTCTAGGGAATGTGTACAAAAATATTCAAAATATATTTAAAAGAGTGTGCTCCACAGTCAAGTCTTTGCATTTGAGTAACAAAATTAAGACGGCTTCTAAAAAAATTAAAATGACATAGAGTAGAACTGGTAAGATCAACTCTCGCAATTCAAATTACCAGTTAAGTGTTAATAAGAAATTAACCGAATCAGATCAGGACATTGCAATGGTTTTTGAGAAATATTTTACTGATATTCCGATATTAACCACTAAGTCACTGAATTCTTCTCCTGCCGTCGCCGAATCATTACTTAAACAAAATGTAAATGCGTGTACAAAGAATTTTACATTTCATAAAGTATCATCAAATGATATTGTAAAATATTTTAAAACTATTGATGTTAAGAAAACTGCGGATCTGTGGGGGATTTCCGTTACAATTATTGCGTCTATAATAGATAGAATCGCGCCTCATTTAGCTATTATTTTTAATACTAGTATCGAATCTGGTGTGTTTCCTGATTTAATGAAGTAAAGTAATACCTTTATTTAAATCTGGTAGTACATTAGACCCCGCCAATTTTAGACCTATTTCTGTACTACCAACACTAAGATTAAGAAAAAAATATTCTTGATCAAATGTTAAATTTCTTTAATATAAATAATTTACTTTATAAAAATCAATAAAGTTTCACAAGGGGTCGCTCGACAACTGATGCCGGTGTTGAGCTGATTAAATATATCTTTAATGCATGGGAGAATTCACAGGATGCTTTGGGTATATTTTGTGACCTATCCAAAGCCTTCGATTGTGTTCACCATGAAACATTAATCAGGAAACTTTAACACTACGGTGTAAGAAGTAATGCTCTTAAATTAATTATTTCATATTTAAGTAAGAGAACGCAAAAAGTTGTCATTAAGAGTATGAGTTCTTCCGAGTCGATGGTACAAATGGGCGTGCCTCAAGGCTAAATTCTCGGCCCCTGTTTCATGTATACATTAATGACTTACCTTACATAGTAGGAGATAACCATGATATAGTATTATTTGCAGATGACACTTCTTTAATATTCAAATTAAGTTTAAGTAAATTAGTAATTAAGTCGACAATTATTAAAATATGACGAAGTAAATAATTCTACATCTAAATTAGTAAATTGGTTCAATATTGGTACTAAAACGAAATGTACGAAATTTATGACTACAAATGTCAAACAATTATATAGTAATGTAATTTTAAATGGGGAGAAACTGATTCCTGTAGATACCACCATTTTTTTGGAATCACACTAGACGCGAAGCTTCAATGGAGCCCCCATATATCAAAACTAGCAAGGAGACTTAGTTCTGGAGCATATGCCGTAAAAAAGATTAGAAGTCTAACTAGTGTTGAAACAGCTAGACTAGTTTACTTTAGCTATTTCCATAGCATAATGTCGTAAGGTATTTTGCTATGGGGACACGCAGCTGACACTGAAATTATATTTGTTTTACAGAAGAGGGCCATAAGAGCAATTTATGATTTAAAGCCTAAAGAGTCGCTGCGCCAAAAATTTAAGGAAATTAATATATTAACTTTGGCCTCTCAATACATTTATGAAAATGTAATGTACGAACACAAAAATAAAAGTAGTTTAACAAAAATAAGTGATATTCATTCTGTAAATACTAGGAACAGACACAAGCTAGTAGTACGAGTTACTCGAAACCATCGAGTCAGTAATTCATTCTTGGGGCGATGTATACGCTTTTACAACAAATTTCCAGAAAATATACAAAATTTGACCTGCTAAAAGTTCATAAACGTCATTAAACTAAGTTTTTATAAAAAGGGTTATTTATAATATTAAATAGTTTATAGATAATAATAACCCCTGGAAAGGTGGTGATCGCTACCAAGCTATTTCTAATTTGTTGTGTTGTTAATTTGTGTAACATACATGATTGTTAGCTGTTATTTAAAAAAAAGTCCCGTTGTGTTTCTTGCTGGTTCTTCTTGTGTGAGTGACTTTCAATAAGTATTATTTATAATCTATATTGAATAAAAAAAAGGTGTTCCAAAAGGCGAAACGATTTCCGTTTAGTTCAACTGCGTGGAGTTTCGCTATCGATTGCATATTTCAAATATCGCTAAAACACTTAAAACGTTGTATAAATAGAGCCCGTTCCGGGTTCACATGGGTAAGATATATCAATGTGGCGTCAGTTAGATTTAAGGTATTATCATAGGCCATTTATTTTATCAATTTCTCGATTTCTTTCAGATATATTATAGCCTACATCACTCCTGGCATTGCTTTCTATCTGTTCGTGAACTTTCATCGCAATCGGTTCAGCCATTCTGAAGATTATCACGGACAGACAAAAAGACAGAAACACTAAAATTAAAAAAAATGGTTATTTACATCTAAATGGCACGCAAATAACCCCCTCAGTTCAAAAAAAGTAATAATTTCGATAACGCACACTTTAATTTAATTTATGTTTACCTAAATAGATTTATGATGAGAAATAATTTGTCACTTAAATTATCCTTGAGCAGAAAAATATTAAACTAACAATTAATACCCTATTATCTAAACAGTAATAGCTGTCATGGAAGTGCATATAATTGGAGTTACTGGAATATCTGTGACTGAAAAGCACGAAGCCTGAGCAGCTGCAATTGTATATTGATAAACGATTAGCTTACACATTGATGAAGACGAGGCAATGGGCGGTGATCTGGAATAACAATCTCCGGTTCAATAACTAGATAGTACGTATTGTTGTCAACTCAATCAACTAGAGTTGCATTTAGAAGCTCATTAATGTTATATAGAATGATTATGTGATAATATTGAATAAAACTATTTTTACGGATTTTATCGCGTTTAATTAACTTATTTTATATTCCCGACGTTTCGGTTGCTTTCCAGCAACCGTGGTCACGGGGGACTGAGGTGATTCACGTCCCGATGTCAAAGTTAACCCGGAGTACCTTCAGCTTTTTAATTATTAATTTTGGTCCGATCTACGCAGAATGATTTACGCACGTTGTTTATTACTCGTGTCTGTTGTCAATGATTGCGTTCCGTTATTACGTTTACATTGGCGTTGGACATTTGATTTGGTTGTTAGTTTTTGGTATTTATCTATATGTTTATTTTGCATTCATTGTATTTAGTTGTTTCACGTTTGTCTAAAGTTTCCATGCAATTCTTATAATCAAATGTCGATAAAACTGTCTTTAGATCACTGGACGATTTGTCTATGGTTTTATTAATGAAACATAGATCGGTACGTTTTTGCTGAATCACCGTTATTAACAATTTTTTGCTTGCCTGATTTAAGATCTTAGCGCTTCCTCGAATGTCTTTTTTAGTAGATATCTTGACACACGTAGGAATGAGATTATGGTCTCTGCATCTCTTCAAGAAGTTTAAAGCTGTTATGTATCTTGCGCGCTTGGTTTTGAGATCTTCTAGTCGGCGTATTTTATTTGCTATTTCCAGTCCGTACTGGTTTACATAATGATTTCTTATATTTACTTATATTTAGAACATCTTAATTCCATAAACTCTAAAATTCAATTTACTATGGAGTTAGAGGCAAATAATTCTTTAGCTTTCCTAGATGTGTTAGTCATTCGAAATCCTAATAACACCGTAGGTCACACTGTGTATAGAAAAAAGACCCATACAAACCGATACTTAAACGGTGAATCCCACCATCACCCTTCACAGTTAGCTACCGTGGGCAAATCTTTGTTGCAGAGAGCACGAGGGATCTGTGACAGCAAACACCTGGCCGCCGAGCTTCAGCACGTCAAGCAGGTTCTGCACGACAACAAGCTTCGGGTTCCGCGCCTACGTCACAGTGACCGAGTGAAGCCGGCCACAGTCGAGCGTGTGCCTGCTGTACTACCATATGTCAGAGGTGTCACAGACAAGATTGGCTACATCTTGAAGCGAGCTTCTATTAGAACATTCTTCAAGCCGCCGAAGAAGATTAGTCAGTTCTTACCATCCGTCAAGTGCAATATTCCTCTACAAGATGCAGGAGTATACAAGCTTGATTGTGAGTGTGGTCTCTCATATATAGGGCAAACAAAACGATCAATAAAAACCCGCGTAAAAGAACACATAGCTGACGTGAAGCACCAACGTTAAGGAAAGTCCGGAAAGTCTGCAGTTTGTGATCATATCCTAGACGGCCCCCGTCATTACATTAGATTTGATAAACCACAAGTCCTCGCGAAAGAACATCGATTCCTGCCAAGGATGATACGTGAGGCTATTGAAATTAAAAAACATCCTAATTTCAATAGAGAGGGAGGCTGGGTACTACCACCTGCTTGGGATCCTGTAATTCATAAAATTAAAACTAAACCCAAGCATACCACTGTAAGACTTCAAGACACAGTTAGTTCATTCTGCGTACATCGGACCAAAATTAATAATTAAAAAGCTGAAGGTACTCCGGGTTAACTTTGACATCGGGACGTCAATCACCTTAGTCCCCCGTGACCACGGTTGCTGGAAAGCAACCGAAACGTCGGGAATATAAAATAAGTTAATTAAACGCGATAAAATCCGTAAAAATAGTTTTATTCAATGTGTAGTGTTCGCGTAAATATAAGAAATCATTATGTGATAATAATTATAACTTTTAACATAAAGTAAAAACCGACTTCAAATTGCCCCACCCCTTAAGTATGGGCCTATTTAATGAAAAAAATAATCATCAAAATCAGTTTTCAATCTGCGAAGATATCATATGAGATCCCTAAAACAATAGTCCAGTATGAAACTTTTTCCTCTATTTTCCACCCTTCGGGCAGAATTTTTTCTTCATAATATAATAAGGGCACCCTTGAGGTAAAGTCTATTTAATAAAAAAAGAATCTTTAAAATCGGTTAATAATCTGCGAATATATGACGTAATATATATATATTTCTTATATTTGGGGGTCATTGTAGAAGTATGCTCGTCGCGACCCCTGCCAGCCCTTTTCAGGGCTGCAATTCTACTCATCTGCGCACCCATGCCAAAGAGGGTTAGGGCGTCCCCCCAAGGCGACGCACACCAGCTCGTCCCCGTTGGTGTGGAATGCAGCGCGCAAAGCTGCGATGGGGACCGCCACCCGTCACGCACAGCCCGACACGGCGGAAGGTGGAGGACAGAGTGCAGAGTTGGCACGTGGAATGTTAGAGGAGGCATGAGAGATAAGACGAATGAGTTGATCGAAATAATGAAAGAAAGAGAATTAGATGTCGTGTGTATGTCGGAGACCAAACGGAAGGCCAGTGGTACTGAAGAGCTCCCTGGCGGGGCGTTTGCTCTATGGTCCGGAGTCCCGAAGAGCGAGAACGCCTGCCAGGGAGTGGGGGTGCTGCTGTCTTCTTGGTTGGTCGATGTTATGACTGAATATAAGTTTGTGAACTCAAGACTTCTCTGGGTTCGCTTTAAATTGGGACTGACGAAGTTATTCCTTTTGGTTGTTTATGCGCCGGTAGCTTCGTCGTCCAGGGCTGAGCTGGAGGAGTTTTGGGAGAATGTAAGAGAAGTTCTAGATTTGGCTAGGGGAAACGAAAGAATTGTTGTATGTGGTGATTTGAATGGATGGGTTGGTACCGCTCGCCCAGGGTACGAGTCAGTACTTGGAAAGTTTGGCGATAAAAGGGATAATGGTGCTGGCAAGCTTATACTGGCGGTATGCAAGGAAAAGGGTCTTCTTGTGACAAACACTATATTTAATCACAAGAAAATCCATATGTATACTAGAGAAAGAAAGAATGAGAGAAGTATGATCGATTTGTTCCTGGTGGATGACCGACTGTGAAAACAGGTTATGGATACGCGAGTGTTCAGGTGTGCTGAACTGGGAACGGATCACTATCTAGTGATTACTAGATTTAGGGGTCTGTTCGCGGGTTGGCGCTACCGGACGGCAGTGACAGAACCACAGTCGGTCTGTCGCATCCGAAGCTGGAAGCTTCAGGAAGCGGATACTAGGGACAAATATCATGCGAAGGTAGCCGAAAACCTTGACACCATCGATGGCAGAAACGAATGTGTAGAAAGAACATGGCAGAACCTTAGGGATGGAATGGTAAGTGCAGCGGAAGAAGTGTGTGGAACAATAAAAAGAGGCAGTACTAAAAGAAGAGATGCATGGTGGAATGATGAAGTGAAAGAAGCTGTAAAGAAGAAGAAGAAAGCATGGTTAGACTACTTGGCCTCTAGTAATGATAAGGATATGAAAGAGAAGATGAAAGAAAGATATAGGCTGCAGAAAGTTCACACGAAAGCATTGATTGAGGAAGTGCGTGAAAGGTGTAGAATGGAAGCGGACGAAAGGTTGTCGCACAACTTTAAGGAGAACTCCAAACTCTTCTGGAAAGAGGTTGGAAGGACCCGAAGTGGTGCGACGGCCTTAAGAATGAACAAAGTGCTTTCGAGAACTAATGACGTCCTCTCAGAAAAATCGGACGTCATGCAGCGATGGAGCGAATTTTATAGAGAAATGTATGCGTGTGATGATCTTAGTGAGGTATCCGGGTATGACGCCGTGACTGGTACGCCAGACCCGGACCTCGATGACACTGAGGTCATCAGTATGAAAGAGATTGAACGTGCGATTCGAAGTTTGAAATGTGGTAAGGCTGCGGGACTAGACAGAGTTACTGCTGAAATGGTCAAGTATGGTGGGCCTCGCGTCTGGGACAGCTTTCATCTGCTGTGCAATTTGTGCTGGCGGACGGGGGATGTCCCGGATGATTGGCGATCCGCAGTCATTGTGCCTTTATATAAAGGTAAAGGTTCACATTTTGACTACGGGTGCTATCGGGCGATCAGTTTGACCAGTTTAGCAAGTAAAGTTTACTCGAAGGTTTTGACACGTAGGATGCAAGAGAAATCGGAAAGATTTCTATGGGAGGCACAATGCGGATTTAGACCTGGAAGAGGATACACGGATCAAATGTTTTCTCTCCGCATGATCACGCAGAAGCTTCTAGCTGCCAACCAGAAGATTTTCTGTGCTTTTGTGGATCTTGAGAAAGCATTTGATAAGGTTGTAAGGAAGAAAATGTGGGAACTGTTGCCGGGGTATGGTGTGGATGGTCGATTGCTAAGGGCTGTGCAGTCTCTTTACTGTGACTGTAAAGCCTGTGTGCGGGTAGGGCATGACCTGTCACCCATGTTTAGCGTCCAAACGGGCGTAAAACAGGGTTGTGTCATGTCTTCCTGGCTGTTCATACTGTATCTCGACAGCTGTTTACAAAAGCTGAAAGATAGTTGTTTGGGTGTGAAATTGGGTGACATAAAAGTAAATTGTCTGCTGTATGCTGATGATGCAGTGCTTATTGCACCATCAGAGGCAGAACTGCAGGCATTAGTCACGTGTATGAAAGAGGAATGTGAAATTAAAGGTCTCCGTTTGAACGCTAATAAAACTAAGGTTCTGTTATTTGAAAGGGACGAAGAGAGAACGAAGTGTGAAATATGGGTAAATCAGGAATGTCTAGAACAAGTAAATGAAATTGTATACTTGGGGAGTGCTTTTAGCCGGGATGGAAGATGTGATTTAGATGTGGACAGGCGTGTCGCTGCCGGGAACAAAGTCAATGGTGCCCTGACTGCGTTAGTCAAAAGGCAAGGCGTAGTGAAGAGTGCACGCCTTGCAATACATAACGCAGTGTTGGTACCGACTTTGTTATATGGCAGCGAAACCTGGGTATGCCAGAAGAAGCATAAAAGCAAGTTGAATGCAGTGGAAATGCGATCTCTTCGTAAAATGTGCGGCGTTACCATGGCTGACCGAAAGCGAAACGAAGAGATTCGCAATATGACAGGTTTGAAAGATGACCTTATCACAAAAATTAATAAGGGCGTGCTTCGGTGGTTTGGGCACGTTGAGCGAATGAGTGAAGACCGAATGGTGAAGAAAATATATAGCGCGAAAGTTAATATTTAAAGGTGTCGAGGTAGACCGAGACTAACTTTCGAAAACCATGTGAGCAAATTGCTCGAAGAGGGTAGGGTCAAGAGTACTCGGATACCTAGACGTGCATGTATGAAGAAGATAATGAATCTGAAAGAAGCGAAAGAGTTATGTAAGGATCGTGACACTTGGCGATCTGTTCTCTCAGGCTACCCCGTCAGGGATTGTGCGTGAAGATAAGTATTTCTTATATTTATTTGACTAGAAATATTTTTATGACTCTGACATGCAGGTTTCCTCACGTTGATTTTCATCACGAGATCATCGGGAAGGACCACACTCGCACAGAATACTAGCGTAAAATAACAGCATAGTGCTGCTGTGTTTCTTACGGTGAGTGACGAAAACCGGACACATTTTTTACTTATATCGAGACATTCCATCTTTGTCTTCAGGAGTGACCACGCATCTGCATTTTGATTGTTCATCGAGGATAAATGAAAGCGTTTTTGGGCACGGCATTCAGTTAATATCAGGTAAGCTATATGTGCTCGTTTGCCACATTCATTAGACGTGAAAAGAAAACTTTTAGGTACTCCTTTTAAAGCATATTGTGCGCCCGAAGGAGGGTGACATTTGACTTATTTAGAGTTTATATGGAGAAGGAGTGCAGAATAATAAAATTAATTTAGAATATGAGTTACAAAAACATTCATTGCTTACGTTGGTATTGCCAATTTCATTGATCAAACCATACACATATTGCCTTAATGGGGGGATAATTGCCGTAGTAGCCACGCTTGGCGAGCGCGAATCACAGTTTCTTATTTTTATTTAGCTGTTATCAAGAACATCATGCTGGCTTGGTTTTCCCTTGTCGCCGCTTAAGACTTCTAGAGGATGATATTATGGGTAGCAGCTATTTTTACCACCAACCCTACACGGTTAAGTATATAACACAATAAGAATTGTCTCAAAGGTTTAATGGTTGTAATCGTGACTGCTGATTCTAAGATCTCGGGTTTAAAACACAGGTTGGGCTAAAATCATTGTTTAGAGTTTTTTTCTCAAGAAATTTTCAGTAGCAGCCTGGAGTCAGGAAGTTGGTGGTGTTTCTACCTCGTGCCTCGGAAAGCACAAAAAGCCGTTGATCCTGGCCTGATCTCTCTCCAGTCATGTCGGATTTCCGTCCAATCGGACTATGAGAGCGGGGGAATAGAGAGTGCACCTGTATTTACGCACACACGCGTAACTATAATTCTATTCGTTGAGACTAACCGCCACGATCAAAATTCGGTCTAGAGGAAATTGTTATACAGATATAATAAGAGCTACTTTTGCAAGTACAGCTCGATAATAAGGCAATATGCAATGTTCTTAAGCGGGTCACAATATACGTGAAACGAAAACAAACAAACTCATAGCATTCAATATGGCTTTAGTAAATTTTTATTAAATTTTAGTTAACAAATGATATGTTTGTTATAAAAATCTCACCTCGTTTAAGTTCATGTTGTTGCGCATGTAAAGGATTTTCAAGGACTTTCTCATATATACAATATAGCTTAATTTTAATAAATTTCGAGCGTAAATTCGAATTCTGAAAAGCGGACTCAACAGTACCTGAACATAATTGAACTGATATAATCGGATTAGTGTACCATTATATTTCTGTTGATTTCTATGAGAACCAGACAATCGCTTTTATAAACTGAAATTAATCTCTAGTACGTACAGTTATGTAACTCTCATACAAAAGTAGCGTAGGCTACTTATGTAATTACACGTGATATAGACTTGCTGTAACTATATTCAGCGGGAAATAGTAGCTTCATACTGCTGTGTTTAGTATGGTGAGCGTAGAGAACTGGAGATCCTTTTTAGAGCCCGTTCCCGCTTGTCGGGTGTCAATGGATGCCAGTATATGCAATTATTAAAACATCTGTAATATAGAAAAACAAATTCATAATTTGTCATGTGTACGGCAAAGAGTGGAATTAGTTGTCAGCGTCTGTCTTTCCATCGCATTACGATGTGGGTAACAAGATAAAAGTGAATAGGAATAGAATAAGGTATGTAGGTATAGCGGAACGTCATGGACATTGTAATGAACCTTAATCATCAAGATTTTTATTTTAAAGTAAAAGTGTTTGATTTATAGAATTCAACAAAATTCATTGCAAGCTTAATTTACAATCTAATATTTTTTCAATTTCGGCATTTAAAGAAGTATCGCTCTGATAAAATAGTTTTCATAAACAAAATTGTGGGATAAAAAGGAGGCAACTTATTATTAAAAAAACAGGGCAAGTGCGTGTCGGGCCACTCACAATGTAGAGGTAGGGTTCCGTAGCTGCCCGTCACAATACGTCTGCGTTTCGCTTGGTGAGTGCAGGTGGCCGGAGGTCCTTTTTACTGCAAATGAGGCATTCCATCTTAGTCCTCACGGGTGACAACGCATCTACATTTTGATTTGTAATAGATAGATGTAGATGTCTATGGGCCGCAGCAACCACTTACCATCAGGACTGTGTGCTCTCTGTGTGTTTTCCTTTTGACTTCATTATGTAATATACTACTATACTTTCACATTTCTAAAAACTGCGGTTTAGTTGGTAGGTAAAAAGAATAGGTTAATTTCCACATAATAGCTTCTAAAATCTTCTAAAGTCGGCGCTAGACGTAGTATATGTATCAAAGAATTGAAGAATAAAAGAATATATATTTTTTGTACAGGAAACGAATTAGTTATGCTATTAAAAGATATGATATGCTACGTTAAGATATATTATACAGCAGTGTGAGTATGTATTATCCTGTCAATTCATCTAATTATCGAAATATCTTTGTTTCGCTCGTTAGACATATTGCTCGTTAGACTTTTCGCATCGTAAGAAGTTTCCTTACCTTTCCTTCGACCTTTTGATAGTGAAAAACAGCCCTCAATTTTATTTTTGTTGCTGTGCTACTAGACTTTACTGCAAAGCACCATTCATAGTTTAAAGTTATTCCTCAAATTTTCGTCAGCTTTTTTATATAGTATATGGGTGACAAACGAGTACATAGTCCACCTGACGGTAAGTGGTAGCTGTGGCCTATAGACATCTACATCTGTCCTCGATTACGAATCAAAATCCACATGCGTTGTCACCCGTGAGGGCTAAGATAGAATGCATCGTTTCCAGTAAAAAGGGTATCCGGTTCTCTACATTCACCATACGAAACACAGCGGCGTTAGAATGAATGTGAGAATTATTATTCTCACAAGAATGTGAGAATTATTATTCTCACATTCTTTCTAACATTCTCACATTCACATATGACGTACCACGTAAAGCGTCATATGCATAAAGAGTTCAACCACAAAAATTTTGTTCCTATTTTAGGATTCTCTCGATGCTAGTAATTACTTTGAGGCTTGAACTTTGAAATACTTTTGACACACAGGTTTTAAGAGAAATACGGTAAAGCTATTTTATAGACGCTCAGAGATAGTATCTGCAGCTGACGTTCACTTAATAAAATCTACGGTTGCGAAGCAACCACTAAGACCTCTTAAAATGAAGAAAATCTTGATGAAATATTCATTTAAGAAAAGCTTTATTTATATACAAGATTTTACTTAACTTAAGAAACTTAAGAACTTAAACAAGAAAAATTGAAGATCTACGAAAGTGATATTTTTGTAAGTAGTTAAAGTTATCATTTAGAAAATAATTTAAGATATTTGCGAAAATGTTTGGAAAAAATTGAAATTTATTACTTTCACGTAAACTAAGTCTTAGTTTCTTATCCATAAACATGCAAACATCCAAAAATGTTAAAAACGGCTTTGCATCAAAGTTAAGAAATAGACGATATCTTCTGTTATCTATTTTGTGTAAAATTGCTAACAAGAGAAGTTTTGTTCGAAACTTTTTTATAACTCCAAGAGTTTATGAGATTATTATCAAGAAACAGTTATTTTATCAGTTTTTCGAGTTTACAAGAAAAGTTCTGCATGTTTTTCGCATATAATTTAAAATTAAAAATGTTGTACAACCGACTTCAATATAAATTATTAAGAATAACTCAAAAACTGTTGCTCAGACCTTGATTAAATTTATATGGGACCATATAAAAAGCACCAGCTTTCAATTAGAAAAAGAATCGTTTCGGTTCTCGTAGAAACATGTTATGAGGTAACACACATAAAAAAACATACAGTCGAATTGAGTATCGTCTCCTTTTTGAAGTCGGTAGAAAATAGAGCCTAGATCACTCGTGAAATTACTCTCTACATTCCGAAACATTCCGAAGATTAGCCCGGGCCGACAGAGAGACTATTTTTTTTCTAAATAGTTATGTATATCTTAAAAGCATGCAAATACCCCTCTGAGCTTAATTATTTTGATATTACTTAACTTACACTTTGATTTTATTTATATGTCCCTTTTTACGGGAAAAGAGGTATTCCATCTAAGTCCTCACGGAAGACAACGCATCTGTATTTCGATTCTTTAATGAGGATAGATGTAGATGTCTATAGGTCACAGCAACCACTTATAATCAAGTGGACTGTGTGCTCGTTTGTCACCCTAATCCTATAAAAAAATGTATGTATATATTGAATGGAGCTCTGTGTATTATTTTTGTTCATTGTAGTAGTTATATAATTTTTTCTTATTTATTATATAATGGATCCCTTTTCTCGAAAGCAGGCCATCTAATGATGAGTGTTAGGCAGCGCGGGATGAATAACAAACGTAACACATTTTATTTTTTGTGTTATAGTGGTAAACGAGCTCAGAGTCCACTTGATGTTAAATGCATGCTGTGACCCATAGACAAACATATCATACATCAATTAAGAAATAATATGGAGATGCTTTGCCACCCCTAATGATAAAAATGGAATGGCTTATGGTTGGTAGATTCTCTCACGCTGCTACCACTAGGTACTTACAATATTACTTAATATAAAAGTACACATATATCATTTAATGATATTGTTCACGCCCTTAGTTGCCCCGACAAAGGTCGACTGGAGCAGGGCCCATGAGTGATCCCCTCGACGAGCAACCCAATGGCCTATGGACAATTATTCTAAAACGGCTGACAAGAAACAAAACTTACCGATTTCCGGAGGTAAGGTTGACCACAGGGTACCAGTCAGGTGGTAAGTAAGTGGATGTAAAGTGGTGTGCGAAAGTGTGTATAGATGTAACCTGACTTACCGAGGTAGTCGGGCATCTGATCCAATGCGCTGCTTATCTCCAAATGTGCGATCCCTTCAGTGGGCGTTCACAAATTGAAAACTTCTGCTATTATTTCACTATTAGTTTATCAATTTTATTGTACATTTAATTAACTTCGAATTCAACTAAATCCACGTTAATCGAATTCAAACAAGTGACACACGGCACAACTAAAGAACGGTCGATCAAAGTTCAACGTTCCATGTTCACTTAGCAACAAATTATAATCGAGCACACGCGATCTCTTCTCGAGTCACAAAGTTTAGCGTTCTCCCGACAAAGCGAATTTCATATTACGATATCAAAATGACACACAAACAACTCGTCATCGCAAATTAATGGCAATCAGTTACTATATTCACTCAAAACCCCTATCCCCCCCCCCCCCCTCGGCGGCGTTTACGTCACCTCAATACCATCGGATGACGCGCCGAGTCAAACGTTATTGGATGCAAATTTCAAATGCCCATATTTGGCCTAAACAGATATACAAAATATTTCATATATATGTTTTGAATCTTCAGTTTATTTATAAACTAAAGTAACAAACGAAGTAACAGTCCATCGGGTGTTAAGTCGCTACTACAGCCCATATACGTCTGCAACCAACTTTGAACACAGAGGGCCACGTATTCGTTGTTACCTTTGAGAACTAAGGTAGAATGCTCACAGCCCATTTTTATAGAAAACGAGGGTGACACTGAAAGTACTTAGAATATCAAAAACCAAACAAACTAGCAAGTTATTGATTTTATTATATCTTTTAATGTTCATTTACATTAATACATCGCTGCATCCGATGGAACCACTGAGAAAAGCACTTTGCCCACTCGTGCTTAGGGGTCTCTTCGATGGCATTTTGAAAGGCAGCCACTGCATCCTTTATTTTTATAGAATAAGGGTGACAAACGAGCACACAGTCCACTTGATGGTAAGTGGTTGCTGTGGCCCATAGACATCTACATCTATCTTCGTTTGCGAATTAAAATGCAGGTGCTTCGTAAGCCGTGAGGACTAAGATAGAATGCCTCTTTTCCAGTAAAATGGGTCTCATGTTCTCTACACTCACCATACGAAGCACAGCAGCATTATGCTGCTATTTTACGCTGGTATTCTGTGAGAGCGTGGTCCTTCCCATTTGAGCCGACCCATTCGTGCTACAACTATACTATTAATATAACTGCAGCATGGCTCTACCACGTAAAAAACGTCCTCCGCGTCTATAAAACGTTTTCCTCGAAGTTTTTCTTTTATATTCGGAAATAAATAAAATCGCAGGGTGCGAGGTCGAGGCGGGTGACCCAGTAATTCCACGTCTGAAGTCGCCAAGTAGTCGATTACTTGCTTGACGGTGTGTGACGAGGCGTTGTCGTGGTAAAGGAGAATCCTACTGCGAGGTCGTTTCTCCCGAACTTTTTCCAAGACAAGTGGCAAACAATTGTTAGTGTACCACTCTGCCGTAACTGTTTTTCGATCCTCTAAAATAATTATTGCGTAATGACCTGTCTTTCCGAAGAACGAGGCCACCATCTTTTTTCCCACGCTTCGACCTCTCTTCACTTTAGTTGGCAACTCCTCGGAAGGAAACACGCAGACAGCAGACTGTCTCTTAGTTTCAGGATCGTAACAATAAATTCAGTTTTCGTCATCCGTAAGTATGTCGAACACAGCATTTGAGTCACCTCCGTTAAATCTTAAACCATTTCACAACACCAATCAACACAACGGAGTTTTTGGGCCTCTGTCAAATTATGAGCTATCCACCGGGCACAAAGCTTCCTGACCGCTAAATGTTCATGGAGGATTTTCTGCACTTGATTCATATCGATGCTTAAGCTTGTCCGAATCTGCTGATAAGTCACTCTTCTGTCAGTCCCTATCATACGCCGCACAACACTGATGCTATCTTCAGTCGTCGCCGTAGACGGCCGTCCCTCACGTAAATCATCGGTGAAATTAGTGCGGCCGCGTTTAAACTCATTGAACCAGTTGTAAACAGTGGCGCGAGATGGGGCTTCATCGTGAAAGGCCAATCGAAGTCTGTCATTACTTTTTTGTTGACTTAAATGACATCGAAAATCATAAAAAATCATTGTACGAAATTATTCTCGCGTTAAATTCAAGCTGACGTGACACAGACAATTTTAAATTTGCCGCCAATTCGTAAACAAATAACAAATTAATAAAATATATACACAATAATATTGAAAATAAAAGTTCTACTATTCTAGTAAAATAGCCAGTAAGCGCCTTTCACTATTGAAATATATATATACATGAATGAAAAAGCAGTACACATGCAGTTTGTATACAGTTATGCGGCGCCGAATCAACCCCCAACGATGACCGCTACATTAATTTAAGCCTCTGTCTTTGTGTCTGCGCCGCCATTCAGTTTGTCCGAGAGCATATTAATTGGGTTATTTGATAGTTTTGAAACAACATCGTTTTGAAGTATAAGTACCTGATCTCATTATGTCTATGCCGGTATTAATTCATTGTTTAGCCTTAGCTACTGTCTGTGTTGTTCTGAATGAAAATTGTTATGTTCTTTACCCTTATTTATTTATTTATTACTAGCTTTTACCCGTGGTTTCGTTTGAGTGGAGGTCGAAAAATGACAACATTTCGAAAAATATATCATAGCCTATTTACCTTTTAATTTTAGCCCGCGACTTTGTCCGCATAGTTAACAAAATAGTCGGAATTAATATTTTTGTTTCTAGAACCCAGCATTGAATGTCATCATTTCAAGAAATTGCTACGAGTTCTTTCGCGTGTAGTCAAATTGCTTATAACATAACATATTATGTAACATAGGTACCGTTACATTAATAAGTAATGGCGGCTACACTCTTGCCTGCCGCAGGGACAATCTAGGGTGAACAGCGATCGGGGTAACATTGGAGCTGTCTCTATCTACACACACGTCTGCCGTTCAGTATGAGAGTGTACGTCGTTACGTTAATTACTAAAATTTGTATTATTATTTAATTATTTAGTTAATGGCATTTCATTTATATCCCAGCAATTTTAATACTATTGGAATATTTTCTTTCCCATACTGTTCCCTTATGATAAGTTAGGTAACAAATCCCAGTAATGTTACTTGTAAGTTTCAACGTTCAAATAACGTTCTTTCTGCGGTTCTGTCTTGTACTCATACGTGTGCTCCGCGCGAAAGTCGCAACGGACCAATTGCGCTACACACGTTACAGCGGCCGGGCCCATCTAGGGAGCAAGGAAGGTCTTGCGCTCCATATCATATTATAACACCATTACAATTTAAAATGCAGATGCGTTGTCATCCTTAAAGGCTAAGATGGAATGTCTCGTATCCAATAAAAAGGGTCTCCATATATCTACGCTCACCATACGAAACACAGCAGCTGTGAGCTGCTATTTTACCCTGGTACTTTGTGAGAGCGTGGTCGTCCCCTGGTTGAGCTGACCCATTCGTGCTACAACCATAATATAGCTAGCATAGCTTTACTACGTTAAACCTTTTACAGAACGAAATGGATATTATTCATTGAACTTGGGAAAGCTCGTGCAACTAGTTAGTTATATCTGAAAATTGGATATTTGCGTCAATTTTCAGTAGACCCTCTCCTAATTGTAGCAGCTTACTTGTGTGCCCATATGGCACCGGATTTTTGATCATTATAAAGTCAAACACGCATGTTGCACGTCAGAATGTAGTTTTTTCCACCCTGGATCACAATTGCGACGCCTTGAGACATGCGTTAAATTCATCCACAGGTGTGCATTTGTCAATAATTGGCAGCATCTGTCTATATATTTACCTGCGAGCATAAACCACCCTTCAGAGCCTGGTTGCTGCGGATGTTATGTGACTGTTGTTTAAGCTTGAGCACTTATGCGATCAGTTAGCACTGCTGCAAGCTAGCGCCGCCACCGCTTCTTTATTAAGAAGCCTTATGATTAAGAAGCAATTTGAATTCGGACACATGTACACTGTTGATTAACGTTGGAACGATGACGGAGGAAGCTCCAGCTAAGACTATATTCGTTTTTTGAAGTTGGTATGTTTTCCCGTACCATATTGCGTCAAAAGTTTTCGACTACCTTTTTCCTATAGGTTAGGGTGACAAACGTTTGTCTGATGGTAAGTGGTTGCTGTGGTTCTTAGACATCTACATGTATCATCGTTTGGGAATCAAAATGTAGATGCGTTGTCACCCGTAAGGACTAAGATGGAATGCCTCTTTTCCAGTAAAAACGGTTCTTCGGTTCTCTATACTCACCATACGAAACCACACCACACAGCAGTGTTAAGCTGCTATTTTACGCTGGTATTCTGTGAGAGCGTGGTCCTTCCCCAGTCAAGCCGAGCCATTCCTGCTACTATTATACTACTAATATAGCTGCAGCATGGCTCTACCACGTATAAAAACGCACGCACGTTTCTATGCGTATCTAAGTAAACGTGGCACCATTTTATTCACGCGGATTTCTAAATCTTCGGTAATGTAGCTGAAAATCCTTCGCTACGTTATAGGAAAACCGAAGTCAGCCAATTTCTTACCAGTTTTTAATATCATTTTATCGTAAATTAATTCAACGCTTCATTGATAATTAAATCATTATGCGTGCTTTGTAGGTTATGCGCGACATCTTATTTAATATACACACAAATAATATACATGTAACAGTGGATGTACTTTGTCAATACATAAATAAATAAGACGGCTCCATGACGCAGTAGCTTAGCAATGAGTTGCAGCACTAAGGGCCGCGGGTTCGAATCCGGCACAGTACATTTAGTAGTATTTGTTTGGCCTACAGATAATTTTCTGTAGGCCAAACGCGTCTGGATGTTTGTCATTGTGAAATTTATCAATGTCAACTGCCCCCACGATACAGGACAAATCCTAGTATGGAGGTAACGCTATTTTATACGTGGTAGAGCCATGCTGTAGCTATATTAATTATATAGTTGTAGCACGAATGGGTCGGCTCGACCGGGGAATGACCACGCTCTCACAGAATACCGACATAAAGTAGCACCTTAACGCTGCTGTGTTTCGTATGGTGAGTGTAGAGAACCGGAGACCCTTTTTACCATTACCCATCTACATTTTGATACGTAATCGAGGATAGATGTAGATGTCTATGGACCACAGCAACCACTTACCATCAGGTGGACTGTGTGATCGTTTGTCACCCTAATTCTATAAAAAAAAATTAAAAGATAATATTTGAGTCAGATAATAAATAAATAAGCAAAAAAAATTAAAAAAAAACATATTGCGTACTTCAACTTAATATAATCTAACAACTGAAATATAATCTGTAAACTTAAAGAAAAATATTTCCAAGAATATTTTATTTTTATTTTCGCTCTTTCATTTATTAAATTCTACATAAGGATCTTGTAACCATGACACGATGTTCACATAGATACAACAGTTATACCCATAGAGCAACACAGGTGGGGAGAAGCCATAGCATTATTTTCCGATACCAAACTGTCTGTCATTTTTGCGGGGGAAACTGCGCCACGCACACTTTCTCAGAGTCCCACACAAAAATAATCGTCTGTCACTACGAAGCTCACACATATCAATTAAAATAATACATTAACAATTTCACACATACATACATATATTATACATACATATATTCTGTTTCATAATAATATAAATATAAGTGACGCAACTACATTGACAAGTTGCATACAGCCATAGATGTTACAACTGTCGATATGCATTATCGATGAAAAGGTAGATATTATAATAAAGATAGGACTTTATTTATTACTACTATAATTACCTATAATTTAACTAATAAACTAATCATTCATCATTACAGCCCTTCACAAGTCCACTGCTGAACATAGGCCTCCCCCAAGGAATGCCACAAAGCACGATCCTGAGCCACCTGCATCCATCGACTTCCTGCATATCTTACCCGGTCGTCATTCCATCTAGTGGGGGGACGCCCTACACTTCGTCCGCCGGTACGAGGCCGCCACTCGAGAACCTTTTTTCCCCAACGGTTGTCGGTTCTTCGAGCTATATGGCCGGCCTATTGCCACTTCAGCTTACTAATCCGTTGGGCTATGTCAGTCACACTGGTTCAACTGCGGATTTCCTCATTTCTAAGTTTATCACGCAGAGAAACGCCGAGCGTAGCCCTCTCCATAGCTCGCTGAGCGACCTTGAGGTTCCTCATCCGGCCATTAGTGAAGGACCACGTCTCAGTACCATAGGTCATCACTGGCAACACACACTGGTTGTACAGTCTTGTTTTCAAGTTTTGAGGTGTAGTGTTTGCTTATATGTAGTATACAGTAAATATTGTTATTTGTTTTATTTACTAATAATTTACCATGCAAATACACAAACATACATTTATATATAAGTCACTGTCTCGAGCGCACCGCGTCAGTTACACGAGAGCCTCGCGCGAGAGTGGACGTGTTGTTTAGTTAAAGTGCGTGCCGAGCCTGTGTTACACTACAGTGGTTAGAGAAGATAGCAGACATTACAAGTGGCGACGAGGAAAAAGATAAGTACCTATTTAGTATAAAGATATATCAAAAATAGGTTAGCAATGTGCAACTATTAGCATTGCAATTGTAAATTAATTCCTAGAGTACCCGCGGAAAAAAAACTGTGGATTATGAATTATGATTTATTGTTTTTAACCCTGTTCTAATCATTTTAATAATTTATATAAAATATATGTTCGCATTTGACCACGCTTATGGTGTGCTAAAATTTATTTTCTTTATGTAGCAATGATAAAATAATGATTTATTTTAACATATGTCTATTAGCACAACTTTTATATAAAAAGATTTTTGATGGAAAAATAGTAGATGTTACTAAAACCTCCTCTCGATTCGAACCGAAATACAATGTCGTTAGCTAAATTTTAGTGGCATTTGACATGTAGGTGTGATATTTATCGCCTTTAATGAAAATACTATTTTACTGCTTTCATGGCATATATAAGTCTTACAAAAAATCGTGGACACTTCACGACTTCTGTACATTGCAAAGTAGGTAACTAGTAATACTGTTTATTTAATTATTTGCTTTTTAAGGGAAACATACAGTGCAATAATAAATTACATAATAAAACATATAAAAGTAATCCTAAAAACCAATGAAGTTTCCACAGATATCTAATACATAATAAAAGCAAACCACAATATTATGTTGTATAAAATTAAAAATATAAAAGAATAAAACAAGCTAAATGGTATTCATAAATTAAAACATTAAGTAGTAAGTAGTTAAAAGTAACATTATATATACAACTCAAAGTGATACTACCAATTATATATTAAGTTTTACAATATTTTCTTTGTAACTATCATATTCAAGGTGAAAAATATCTAATATTTACAATATTTTAAGTTAAACTTTTTGCATGTACGAGATACAAAATTATTTGAGGCATTTTTTTGTTTTAACTTTAGGTAATGCAAAAAGTGGCTTATTTCGTGCACCTAACCTGTGACACGCAAGATTCACCTTGCCTAAAAGTAGGGGAAGGTCGATGATATTATGAAGCAATTTGTACAACAACATTTGATCTCTTATATCACGGCGTTTCTCGAGGGTATTGCTGTCTAAGTTATCAATAATGGTAAATGCGCAATATAGGTATTGAATTTACCCAAAGCCTAAATGGCACAGCGATGGAAGTAGTCGATATAACAAATAAACCAAAAGAGAAGGGCGAGTGTTATGGAACATATTATTATCATGAAACTGAGTTTGGGTACCAAGATACCAATCATTAAATTGAGTTGGGTACCAAGATACCATCATTAAATTGAGTTGGGTACTAAGATACCATCATTAAATTGAGTTGGGTACTAAGATACCATCATTAAATTGAGTTGGGTACTAAGATACCATCATTAAATTGAGTTGGGTACTAAGATACCATCATTAAATTGAGTTGGGTACTAAGATACCACCATTAAATTGGAACTTGGGTACTAAGGTAGGTACCACCATTAAATTGGAGCTTGGGTACTAAGGTATGTACCACCATTAAATTGGACTTTGGGTTCTAAGTTACTACCATTAAATTGGACTTTGTGTACTAAGTTACTACTATTAAATTGGACTTTGGGTACTAAGTTACTACCATTAAATTGGACTTTGGGTATTAAAATACCAGCATTAAATTGGAAAAAAAATATAAGAAACTGTTTCAGTTTGCCCCTAAAATAATAATAATAATGATACCGTTATCAGCTTTAATGTGATAGCACATCTATGGCTATAAGGTGTGGAAAATGGAAAAGGTTTCTACTAATCTATCTGGACGTAGCTGAAGTTATATCAGCACACGAGAAACGAGTTACGCTATTGCATTTTGGTGGCTCTGGGATAAAAGAAACCGTTGATGTATTTTAAGTAGCAAAAAAAAAACTCTACGAGTATTTTCAACCTAAACGGAGCAAAGTTTATGAGCGGCATGTTTTTCGATTGCTAAAACAGAAAAAAGGAGAGACATTTGAGAAGTTTTTGATAAGATTGCGTCAACAAGCCGAAAAGTGTACATTGAAAAGCAAGATGATCATTTCATAGATCAAATTGTGGAAAAGTGTAATTCGAAATTGTGCAAGAACCTTATATCTTACAAAACGTGGGAAGAGTTAAAAAGCAAAAAAGTATATGCTTTTAATCAAATGTAAAGACCAGACAAGACATTATTAGCATAGGGTAGTAACTCTCCTTTGGCAATAGAGGGCTCATTTGAAACTATACTGGAAGTCGATGGACGAAAGGAACATACAACCATTTACGTGATTTCGGGGGTACTAGAAACCTGTTTGGTAAGAACACAGCAGTCCGACTGGGTGTCTTAAAACTTGGTATCGGGATAAATCAAGTGGAGAGTAAAAGCAAGCCGATCCCCTTTAAAGAGAAGGTTGCAATCAAAATTAAGGAATCACTAAACAGTGATATAATTGAAGAAGTGCAAGGCCCGTCTAAATGGGTTTCACCAATGTTCCAATCATGAAAGAAAATGGTGAATTACGTTTGTGCGTAGATATGAGATGTACGAACGCCGTTATATTGCAAGAAAACCACCCCCTGCCTACTATGGACCATTTTTGCCTAAAATGAAGAAAACTAAATATTTTAACAAATTAAGACATAAAAAAATGCCTTCCATCAAGTGGAAATTCACTCTGAATCCAGACACATAACGACTTTTATAACCCCCAAAAGATTATATAGATATAAAAGAATAATGCTTGGAATTACCTGTGCTTCCGAGATTTTTCAGAAGATCATTGAAAGGACGCTGATAAACTGTGAAGGGGTCGTCAATTTTATTGATGATATCCTGGTATTCGGGAACAGTGAAGAAGAACATGACGCATGACTAAAGAAAGTTCTACAGGTACTTAGTAAAAACAACGCCGTGCTGAATAGCAATAAATGCATATATAAAACGCAGGATGTGAATTATCTGGGACACAGGCTTACACATAAAGGAGTGAACCCCAAGTACGTTGAGAGCATTATGAAATTTAGGGTCCCAAAGACCATAGAAGAACTCCAAAGTTTTTTAGGACTCTTAAACTACATAAACAAATGGATACCTAACTTGGCCGCCATGACAGAACTTCTGAAGCACCTGTTAAGACAGAAGATGAGCAAAAGGGAGAGCTTGGAAAAACAATGGTCTGGAGAACAAGATAAAGCATTCCAAAAACAAACGGATGCTCACGGAAATACAGATTTTAGGGTATTATGACGTCAGAGATGCAAGACAGGTGATAGCAGATGCTAGCCCTGTCGGACTTGGTGCTGTCCTTGTACAAAATGATACAAATGGCCCTAGAATTATTGCCTATGGTAATCGAGCTTTGACAGACTGCGAGCGCAGGTATAGCCAAACGGAAAAAAAGGCACTAGCATTAGTTTGGGGGGTCGAACATTTTAATATTTTTATTTGGAAAGCCTTTTGATTTAGTCACTGACTACAAGCCGCTAGAGATATTGTTCGGGTCTAAGTCAAAACCATGTGCGAGGATTGAAGATGGATACTGAGGCTACAGTCTTATTCATTCAAGGTTATATACAAGCCAGGAAAAAACAAATATAGCTGATCCCTTGTCACGATTATGTAACTATCTTGATAACCCACCAAAAGGAAAAGACCAGCATGTGTACCAAATAGTGGAAAATTCTAGACCAGTTGCTATACCAATGAGTTCCATTGCAGCATATTCAGAAAAAGAACAAGAGATTTACAAAGTGAAAAAAGGTGTCTATCAGAACGACTGGGACAATTCGATTAAGAGTTACAAATTTTTTGAAAACGAGTTGTGTTTCCATGATAGCATTCTACTTCGTAGAAATAAAATTGTAATACCACAGCAACTCTGCAAGAGTGTATTAGATGCTGCATACGAGGGTCATCCAGGTATCGTAGCGATGAAGGGACGCTGGAGATCATAGGTATGGTGGCCCCGTATCGATAAAGACGTAGAACAATTAGTAAAGGCTTGTAAATGTTGTACGTTAGTGGGTTTGCCAAGCCCAACTGCACCAATGAAGAGACGAGAGTTGCCTGCAGCTCCATGGATAGATGTCACAATGGATCTAATGGAACCATTGTCAAGTAACGAGTATCTGTTAGTAGTGGTCGACTACTATAGTCGATACAAAGAAGTAAACAATTACAAAAACATCACAAGCTTACAGATTATTAAAATGGTAAAAGAAATGTTCAGTAGACTTGGTTATCCTATTTCTATCACCGCAGACAATGGCAAGCAGTTCGTGAGTGAAGAGTTTCGATCCTTCTGCAAAGAATGTAACATTAAGTTATTTAGTATTGTACTATATTGGCCTCAAATGATCGGCGAAGTTGAAAGACAAAACAGAGATATTTTGAAACGTCTTCGTATCAACCAGATCGAGAGGAAGGATTTAAAAGAAATGTTTATGGGAGTATCTTCTAATGTATAACAGCACCCCTCCTTACAGTTACCGGGAAGTTAGCGTCTGAACTGTTTTTTCACCGAAAAAGTAGGGATATAATTCCATCAATAGGTGAAATAAATTACAGACAATCATTTAGATTCAGATATCAGGGATAGAGACAAAATACAAAAAAGGAAAAGGAAAAGAGTATATATATAGGAAACGCAAAGCAACTCGCTCAGATATAATACAAGGAGATAAGGTTTACGTAAAAGCAGTGGAAAATAATTAATACAGACAATACAAGCTGCTTTGTGATTGTTATGAGTTATAATGAAAAAAAAAGAAAAAAATCTTGATAAGAAAGAGATGTAGTGTTTGCTTATATGTAGTATACAGTAAATATTGTTATTTGTTTTATTTACTAATAATTTACCATGCACAAATACACAAACATACATTTATATATAAGTCACTGTCTCGAGCGCACCGCGTCAGTTACACGAGAGCCTCGCGCGAGAGTGGACGTGTTGTTTAGTTAAAGTGCGTGCCGAGCCTGTGTTACACTACAGTGGTTAGAAAAGATAGCAGACATTACATGAGGTATACCTGACGAGAAGATGTGCCGTAATTCCCCGAACGCTGCCAAACCGAGTTGAATCCGTCGATTGACCTTTCGGTCGCAGTTGGACTTACCTAGTCGAACTATTTGTCTTAATAAACAATAAACTTAATGTATATATAATTATAAAAATGGATTCATCATTACAGCCCTTCGCAAGTCCACTGCTGAATATAGGCCTCCGGCAAGGAATGCCACAAAGAACGGTCCTGAGCCACCTGCATCCATCGACTTCCTGCATATCTTACCAGGTCGTCACTCCATCTAGTGCGGGGACGCCCTACACTTCGCCCGCCGGTACGAAGCTGCCTTTCGAGAACTTTTTTCCCTATCGGCTGTCGGTTCTTCGAGCTATATGGCCGGTCCATTGCAACTTCAGCTTACTAATCCGTTCTACTGCGGATATCCTCATTTCTAAGTTTATCACGCAGAGAAACCCCGAACACAGCCCTATCCATAGCTCGCTGAGTGACCTTGAACTTCCTCATATGGCCAGCAGTGAAGGACCACATCTCAGATCCATAAGTCATTACTAGCAAAACGCACTGGTTGTACAATCTCGTTTTCAAGTTTTGAGATATACCTGACGAGAAGATGTGTCGTACTTTCCCGAACGCTGCCCAGCCCAGTTGAATCCGTGGATTGACCTCTCGGTCGAAGTTGGACTTACCTACTTGAACTATTTGTTCCAGGTAAACATACTCGTCAACAACTTCGAGCTTATAGTGCTCCTAACAAATACCGGCATAGGTATGATATTGACGTTACTCATGATCTTTGTTTTGTCCATGTTCATCTTAAGACATATCCGTCGGGAGGCTCTATTGAGGTCAGTGCATAGGTCCTCCAGCGATTCTGCCATAAGGAATATATCATCGGCAAATCAAAGTAAACATCGTAGTTCTACTGTACAGTGTACACACACTTCAGAACTTTGATATACTGGTAGTCAACTTGGCACCGCTGAAAGGACTGCTGCACCGCCCAAATTTCGATGGAATCAGAGACTTTCTCATAGTTTACATACGCATGACATAGTGGTAAATTGTACTCCTCGGTCTTCTGTACCATTTGCCGAAGGGTATGTATGTGGTCCATGGTATTAAAGCCTTTTTGGAATCCAGCTTGTTCGGGAGGTTGGAAGTCGTCGATTCTGCGTGCGAGACGATTCTTAATGACTCTCGTTAAAGAGCTTTTGAAGGACTTCAAATACGCTTTTGCACCCGATTTTAAAAGGTTTGCTGTTATTCCATCCTAAACCATGGACTTGCCGTTTTTAAGGTACTGGAGAGCCATTCTAATCTCGTTCAGTCTGACACACAGGATATCATCGGAATAGTCTCGGATAAGACTTAATCTTGGATCGTTACTCACACTTACGTTTGGCTGATGTGCCCATAGAACCTCTCAATCTCACTGAAAATCTCATATGTCCCGGAAACGATGCTGCCACACTCGGTCTTCAGCTTTGATATTTAGCTTTTTCTGACAGACAGATCTCTGCCAAAAACTTTGGAACCACGTTTCCGTTCGATCACTTCTTAATTTTTGTATATTTTACGTGGCAAATGTCTTTTTGCAGCAAAAAAACTGAACAATTTGGCATTTTTGTGGGAGGTCATTCAGTCACGCAATTAAATTTAGTCTAGCGAACAGTGCGGTTGCAACTAGTTTTATTGTAACATAGGGCCGGTGTGTCATATATGGACTTACGCATTGGCACAGGGAAACACTTGCGTATGGCCACTCCCGTCCGGTACGTTGGCGGCCCGTGTTATTTTATGTTATACCACATAACTTCAAACATCCATACATATATATCACTTTATATGGTTCGTCTATCGAATGTCGATAGACTACTATATTACTCTTACAAAAGTACTCTGTGATTGCTCTATTTGTGTTCATACAGTGAAAGCCATAGACTTAGAATATACTGGCGTAGGTATAGACCAACATAGTATCTAAGGGACAAGATAATTCCTTGTGGCAAAAATCTCTGTAACCGATTTTGAATGACAGGTCGGCACAAGTCAGCACGCAAGATATAGCTCCTAGAAATTTTGTAAGCTTTTAGAGCGTAATAATGGTTATTTTTAGTAAGTAACTTTTTTTCAAAATGGTTACTTGTTTTGTGAGTGACTGTGGGGTTAATAACAGAAATAATCCTGGTAATTACACATTTCATTTCATTAATTCGCATATTCATTCTCAAGACATCATCATTGTTATGACGCGTTTATTTTGGTTAAAATTTATGTTATATAGTGTTTAAAATATAGAATGTTTCATCATTACAGCCCTTCTCAAGTCCACTGAATTTGAAGCTTTGACAGATGACGGCTCCGTGGCGCAGTTCCTTAGCAATGAGTTGTTGTGCTGGGGGCCGCGGGTTCGAATCCCGCACGGAACAAGTAGTTGTATGGCCTACAAATAATTGTTTCGGGTCTAGATGTTTGTCCTCGTGAAATATATGTTTGTAAACTGGCTCCACGATACAGGAGAAAATCCTAGTGTGGGGGGTATCGTTTTTTTTACAAGAAGTAAAAAAATATTTTGTTAATTTTGATATTTTGCTAAAAAAGTCACTTTCTTGTTAATTTGCATTAATTTGATAAATACATTTTTATACAAAATATTTAACATATACGCTCGATGCCCGACATTGTACCGAGGGCTTAAATAGCGTGGTTCATTGCCAACAGCGTTAGTCGTAGAGAAGAGGAACTCGTGGTTAAATAATAGCTGCGCGGATCAATAAATCTGCGAAATAAAGTTGCACTAGCCGTGGTCAGTCCATGAATGAGTGACTATTTTCTTAACATACTGAGATTGAGAGAATAGATAGTGCATATGTATCCTCGGACACTTGGTGCACTTCACTCTGTTAAGATCATTATATGTTTAAACCTCATGCAGCTAAAATGATTACAGATTTATTATTACTTTATACTTTTCAAGGACAGATGAAAGAATATAAACATGAAGCATAATGAAGCCTCATAAACATATTGGCCTTCAAACAACAAGTTTCCTTACTCAAATTATTAAGTTTAAATTCATTTAATGTTAGAAAATTAATCCCGGTGAAACTGTCTATGGCAGTAAATATATTTGTCCAAATAATAGAAAATATATCTTTCCGATCAGATTCTTGGGGAGTGTTTTAAGTTTATCGGTAGAGTCACCTTATATACCAATGTTCAGCTTATTCCCAAAAACATGTTATATGAATATTTTTTAATTATTTTAGGACTATCATGGTAAAAATTCAGTTAATTTTTGAAGTTATTCTATTTCGTGCACTGAACAATTATTTCTAATCTTTTTACCACTTCTTTAACAATAATTTTTCGATAGTCCTTGTAAGAAAAATGTACATCACTAGCTAACGCGCACAATGAAAAATCAAAATTAGTCACGCGTTTTCGGGCTGTCAGGTCGTCTATACGCCAGTATATTGAAGTCTATGGTGCAGGTTAATTGACGCACGAATTCAAACGGCTACCCCTTTTATATTCTTATTGGCGAGCCCTTTTATTATGCGAGTGCCTGAGCGAAATTGGACCTTTGACAGATTTTTGTTTAACGCATATGCATGTGAAGCATTAAATTGTTCATATGTTTTTTTTATAGGATAATGTGACAAACGAGCACACAGTCCACCTGATGGTAAGTGATTGCTGTGGCCCATAGACATCTACATTTATCCTCGTTTGTGAATCAAAATGTAGATGCGTTGTCACCCGTGAGGGCTAGGATGGAATGCCTCATTTCCAGTAAAAAGGGCCTCCGGCCACCTGCACTCACCAAGCGAAACGCAGAGGTAAACCTCTACTTCACGCTGGTATTCTATGAGGTCGTGGTACCACCCCGGTTCGAGCCGGCCCATCCGTGCGACAGCAAAAGCTGCCGCCTGGCTCTACCACTGTTAAAAACTGTTTTCGCTCACTGAATAAGAGGAATTTCTCGTTTGTTGTATTTTCTATGTATAATTTTATATTTTATTATTTTTGTTTGTATATTACTCGATATCTTCGTCAATTGTGAAGCAATATTATAGATTATTTTTAAATTAAATACATACCTATATTATACTTCACGAGTGGTCCCATAAAATTATTTTACGTGGTAGAGCCATGCTGCAGCTACATAAGTAGTATAGTTGTAGCACGAATGGGTCGGCTCGACCGGGGAAGGACCACGCTCTCACAGAATTCCAGCGCTTAAAATAGCAGTTTAACACTGCTGTGTTTCGTATGGTGAGTGTAGAGAACCGGATACCCTTTTTCTGGAAAAGAGGCATTCCATCTTAGTCTTCACGGGTGACAACGCATCTGCACTTTGATTCGCAAACGAGGATAAATGTAGATAGTCTATGGGCCACAGCAACCACTTACCATCAGGTGGACTGTGTGCTCGTTTGTCACCTTACCATATAAAAAAAATTAGAGAAAAAATTTCACCCATAAGAGAAAATAAGGGGACGAAGTTTTCCCTTTACCGTTACAATCGTTTTTTTGTTAATTTATTTTGGCAACAAACAGTCGTATACAAAAGAAAATAAGATACAAACAACTTATCTCTTAAAAATTTATCTACAGTGCCGAAAAGTTAAACACAATTTAAAAGAAAGTTACATGTTAACACTACATAGCGATTATTTACATAACAAGACGACTAAGTACAGAAGCATTAACATTTTTATATACATATATAGGTATATAAAAATATCAAAAAAAAATTGCAACTCACTTGCAAACCTTACTTAAATTGGTTTTTAATGTTTGTTTTAAGGTATTGAGAGATGTGTTAAAAAGATAGAAATTAGTAAATTGTTTATTATATAAGTCAGTGGACGGTATAAGAATGAGTTACGAGTGTATCTTTTATGTAACCGCGGAGGAACAAAAAGTGGCATTTTACGTGAAGATCGCACTGGAAGACGAGCACGAGCAATAAATGATACCAAAAGCCACCACAATATATCGAAAGTCCACTGTTGAACAAAGGCCTTCATACACTGTGAAGTTTTAAATGTAACTATTTAGACATCATTCTATTTGTTGGTCCCTTGAGATTGTATCATTACTATATCTACCCACGTAAATATTCAATAAATTAAACTTTAAGAAAAAAGGAAAAGCCGACTTCAAAGAACAAAAAAGTCCATATAATAGTTTCAAGTCGGGACTAATTTATCGTTTACAATTTTTTAGCACCTTTCAGCTTCCATTTCTTATCAAAAGTTTAATTTTCATTGTGAAAAATGATGAGTATTTTTTAAAAGTCCTCTAAATCTTATAAAAGTTCTACTGTAGTAGTGTTGTCCGAAGACGTTAGAAAACGTCTTCGGACAAGGAGTTCCAGAGAAGTGCAGCCCGAATGGTTAAGGATTTTTCTAATGAAATCTGTGAAATGTAGGGGGATACTTAACTACATCTCTATGGGTCACAGCATCCACTTGCTGTCAAGTGGACTATGATCGTTTGTCACCCTTATTCTATAAAAAAATATTTTATAATTTTTTTCCCTTTTTTTAATGTCATGTTTTTCGAATAAAATATAGCATAGGTGACTCTTGGCATTGCTCTCTCTCACTCTCTCTCTCTCTCTCTCTCTCTCTCTCTCTCTCTCTTTATGCTCGTGAAGTTTCATTACAAAGGACAGACAAACAAAGTTACTGATGTGTTAATGGAATGCAAATAACCCTATAAGCTCAATATAAGGCAGTTCTTACGATATCACAGACAGAAACTTTACTTTTATTACTTATGTATACTATGTATAGTGAATTTAGATAAAATACGTTAACATAGAAATTACTTAATAACTAATAGCTAGGGTTTCCTACTTCACACACACTATATCTATCACACTATATTATATTTATACGCAGTTGATTACTTCCGACGAAATGTGGTGGTTTTAGGAAATTGACCAGGAAGGAAGTCACAACTTCTTCATCAGCATGCAAAATCCTGTAGTGTAGTGTGGAGGTAACGTTACTTTCCCGTAGGATGGATTCGTCCTAATCACCACCTGTGACAAGTGGACTAGCAATTGCAGTATCAAAGACACCTTCGACGCTGGTCCTCATCGCCACTACAAACATTTTACGCATGGTGAAATCGAGATGGTTATATCGCCATCTAGCGGAAGCTTGATAACATGTGGTTTCCCATAGTCACTTCTTACGATAGCCACGGGTGGAATGGGGTGACAAAGATATATGATAAAAAAGGAGACTGTAATAAATTAAACAATAGAGGTCTATTTTATATATTTTTAATTCATGTTCATCACAGGTAAATCTTAAAATTAAAGCCTTAAAATCTTTTATTATATAATTTGTGTATATTATATAATGTATTTGAAACAATGACAAAGAACTAGACAACGGTCCAGTCCACAGATTACTGTATATGTACTAGGTCTACTCGTAGTGTTTAAAATATGGCTCGGGAAATACCCGTGTGTATATACTTATAATTAAATACCCCGTTCCTGTGTGATTTTATTATTCAAGTGTTTTTTGGTCAAACAATATGCGAGAAAGTACTATGTTTAATATGACAATTTATTTAATATAAAATGTTATTAAAATATATTGAAAGTGATACATTGCTGTTTTGGCAATCGTGAATTTTTCACAACTTTTGCAAGCGCACTGTGGTCACATGAGTAAAGAAACCGACGTCCTCTTTACTCTGTGCTGTGGTATTGTCAGATATGTTTAGATTGGTACTTACTAGATATAACGTGATACAATTGCATGAAACTTTACGTCATCAGATACACGAATGAAACTATTTTGTTTTGAAAGTAATTAAGCTACACTATATACTTCATACTTTTATGACTAAACTGTGCCTATTCAAAATATAACCCACAAGGCAGTTGAGACGTTTTTTATCAGACCACACTTTTATCGCTTATCAATTGTCTAGTTGTATATCGTATACTGAAGAAATTTTTATCATAGGTATTATTTCTAAATTACCCATTTATTATAAATAAATATATATTACAATCGTTAACATTAACTCTTAAGGACTTTCTTAACAAAGTCTTCCTAGGTCCAGAATCTGTAACTAATTCGTTTTGTTTATATCTTGTTAATGTTTCTTTTATCCTTTTTTGATATCAAATAAAATAAAATTTGAAACTCTGAAAGAAATAGAAGATATAAAAAGTAGTGCTGAAGAATGCAATTTACAACAATATTAAAGTAATTTATGGTTTGGCACATTAACAGGTCTTGGTAGTTCAGGTGCCAAGCACTCCCCGGTAGTGATTAGTCGTTGTCGAATTTTCGACGAACGAAACGCACCCGTTTTCCCGACGACGAAAACGATTACAGAAAACGGTCGCCGCTGTAACCGGTTTGAAGACGACTTAAAGGACGGAACTTATTCAACATGGAATAGAGTTGCATTTTCGTCGAGTGAAACTGTTGAAGTTTCTTACAACTAGGTAAGATCTGTTTTGTATGCCTACGTTTATAAAAGAACGCGGGACCAAAGACGAACGTTAAGGACGACGACGCGACGATGAGATAGATAGTGAATCATTCATTGCGTTCTCTATTGTATTTTCATAAGTGTAAAATAAAAAATCTCTTCAAGTAATTCGAAGATTGGTTTGTGCAACGAAGACTGTTTGAACCCAGGACGTAAAACGATTTCATCGTCGCAGAACACAAAACGGTCTTTGTAAACGGTTCGTCATCGCAACACCCACCCTTATATTAAACTTTAAACCCTTAAATTTTACAGTAAGCGGGCGACCACGATTTACCTGATTGCTGGCGGTGAAGGAAAATGTCGTGAGAAAATCTACATGTCTAAGGAATAAAATATTTTGTTAGCATGTGAAGTCGGCCAACGCACCGGAGCAGCGCGACTAATTGGTAATTTCTAAAAGGGTTAGGGTAACCCTTTTAAAAATTGGAGAAACCCCTAACAATTCCTAACTCAATAACAATAACCAGCCACTAACCCTCTCAGAAGGAGGACGTACATGTCGTAACTTTACTATGTTGTGATCATCTTGTTTAAGAACATGATAACGTTATTTGCTTGGTAATTGAGTTAGTTGCCTTAGATGTGTCGAAGGATGATTATTATTTAAAAGAGTAGTGAAATTCGTTATAGAATACAACTTTGTGAGAGTCACAAGATATCGGAGGGCTGCAATATGAGAACTTCTCGACCCGTTTTTCTCCAGATTTGTCCTATTGGTTTCCGGCACCCGAAGTGTAGTTTGATTGTTGTAGTACATAATATACTTGGTCCAATGGTATGAATTTTGTGTCACTGTTCATGACAACGGTAATTAACATAATAATTTTATTATATTTACGCGAATACATTAAATAAAACTAATTTTACGGATATTATTTAACGGTAATTAACGATCGATAAATTGTTATGAGTCAAATATACAATTGGTGAAGGCATAAAGAGGAAACTCTTTAAAAATAAGAGATAAGGTTTCGAGTAATACGAGAAACAGTCATGCTTTTCATACTTAACACAGAGGGATTGTAAAATGAAACGTTAATTGAACATAGAAAAACTGGCTTTGATATTGGTAAAAATTATTTTGCTCAATTATCTACAATGATGTGTCTTACCTAGTTTGAAGAGCACCTCCCTTAATTGCGTGCACTATTCCCGTAACCACTAATCCCAGCACTAATACTCCCAACTCTACTACCCTAGTAAAGACACCACCGACAACAATACGACACGTGCTTTGCCTCTACACGAGGCATCCTCAGGTGAAGTAGACTCTACGGTGGGTAACCGCTAAGAGCGATATAATGGATTTTCACAAAGTAGCGCCTGAAAAACTGACTTTAATAAATTACTTATTGACTACTTACTTATTACTTACTTGACTTATTTTTATACGTGGTAGAGCCATGCTGCAGCTATCAACCGGGGAAGGATCACGCTCTCACAGAATACCAGCGTAAAATGGCAACTTGACACTGCTGTGTTTCGTATGGTGAGTGTAGATAACCGGAGACCCATTTTAATGGAAAAGAGGCATTCCATCTTGGTCCTCACGGGTGACGACGTATCTGTATTTTGATTACTTATTGAGGATAGATGTAGATGTCTATAGGTCACAGCAACCACTTACCATCAGGTGGACTGTGTGCTCGTTTGTCGCCTATCCTATAAAAAAAAGATAAACACATAAAACATTATGTTGTGGGAGAGTCTGACAATCCATCACCTAGTTTTGTTCGGTGGCTGTCGTGAGAGACGACTGTGGGAAATGCCAGAAAAATCCTATGGCCTCTTATAGTTGGCCGTACACCATCTCGTGTACGTCAGTGGTAAAATAACGCAGACTGATGACAAGCAGCAGCGCCAAAGGTGCGAGTCGTCTCGAACTGCGATCGTCAAACCGCTTAACAAGCGGCCCATAGCCACCCATAGCCCATGTTCATGTCCGACAGTAAACTTTTACGAGCTGGTGGAGACGAAGAAGAAAAAAAAAAGAAATAAAGAAAGAGTTGTAATCTCCTAAAGTGTAATTTATGCTGTATATCCTGTGCTCCCTGGCCCTGAATAATCGCTGAATCTCTGAGATGCCGATTTGTCTCTATTTCCCTTCGGCTCATTACATTAAGTGGTCATGAGTTCGTTTTCCATATTTGAGTGAGTTCACTGGAATGTCGATGTCACGCTTGGTGGGAAGATTAGACTGAGGTTAAGGTGGAGGAACACCTTTGACGCTACTCTTCGTCGCTTTGGATTTATTTTAGGTATGAAAGAGATGGTAGTGGATATTCTTGACCGCCATTACACTAGCCGTGTAGTGGCGGTCAAGAATATCCACTACCCTATATCCTCCCGTGGGTGTCGTAAAAGGCGACAAAGGGAAACAGGCAGGAGATGGGCAGCAGCATCTTCCTGATAATAACCAAAATTACAATAAAAAAACTGCGGTTGCCAACCCGCTCGCCAAGCGTGGCAACTATGGCAAATACCCCTATGAATGTAACAAAGAGACGGCCCCCAGTCCCCGGCGGCCCCGCTATTCCTGGCTACGGTGGCGACCATGGTAACGGCGGGGCAGGGGGTGCTAAGAATCTCCGGTGGAGGTTCGGTTGCCACCTTAGACGACTCGACCTGGCAACGTACAACGCACGCACCCTGAGGACTGACGAGAAGACTGTGGAGCTGGAAGAAGAGATAGACAAGTTGCGCTGGCATATTATAGGATTATCCGAAGTCCGAAGAGAGGGGGAGGACACGGTAATCCTCGAATCTCTCACGGTAATCCTATCATCGGGAGGGCGACCATCTGTCCCAAGGAGGTGTCGGATTTATCGTCCACAAGTCTCTCGTTAACAACGTTGTAAAGATCGGGAGTGTGTCGACGAGGGTTGCGTACCTTATACTCAGAATCACCAAACGGTATTCGCTGAAGGTCATACAGGTTTACGCACCAACCTCGGCACACCCCGATGAGGAGGTGGAGGAAATGTATGAGGATATCTCTAGAGCCATGCATTCCTCCAAAACCCAATATACGGTGTTAATGGGAGACTTTAATGCAAAACTAGGCACAAGAGAGAACGGTGAGCTGAAAGTAGGGAAATTTGGAATAGGGCAACGGAACCCAAGGGGCCAGCAGCTGGCCGACTTCATGGAGAAAGAGGGACTCTTTATGATGAACTCTTTCTTCCAGAAGCGGCCCCACAGGAAGTGGACCTGGTCGAGCCACGACGGTTCGACAAAAAATGAGATTGACTTCATTATGACGACCAGACGACAACTGTTCAGTGATGTCACCGTGATCGCGAGGGTGAAAACTGGTAGCGATCACCGAATGGTTAGAGGCACACTGAACCTAAACGTTAAGTTGGAGAGGTCTCGTCTAATGAAGTCAACGCTCCGTCCCCCTCGTGCTCTGTTCCAAAGTCCCGAAACCTTTCAGCTCGAGTTAGAAAACCGTTTTCAGTGCCTAAAAGACTGCAATGAAGTGGACGATATGAATGACAAGCTAGTGGAAACTGTCCATGCGGTCGGAGCTAAGTTCTGCAAGACCCGCCGCAGAAGAACACAAAAACTCTCCGATCACACTCTTAATCTCATGGCTGTTAGACGGGAGATGAAGCTACATTCTTCAACAGACTTGATTGCATACAGGCATCTGAACAGACAGATCTCCAAATACATGCGGCGGGACTTACGCAACTTCAATACAGCTCGTATTGAAGAAGCGATCGAGCGGAACCAAGGCTCCAAAGTCTTTGCCAGAGATCTGTCTGCCAGAAAGAGCCACCTGTCAAAGCTGAAGACAGAATGTGGCAGCATCGTTTCCGGGACACCTCAGATTTTGAGTGAGATTGAGAGGTTCTATGGGCAGCTGTACACGTCATCGTTGGAGCCACACGCAAGTGTGAGTAACGATTCAAGAGCGAGACTCATCCGACACTATTCCGATGATATCCCGGACGTCAGTCTGAGCGAGTTTAGAATGGCTCTCCAGCACCTTAAAAACGGTAAGGCCCCAGGCGAGGATGGAATTACAGCGGAGCTTCTGAAAGCGGGTGGAAGACCGGTACTTGAAGTCCTTCAGAAGCTCTTTAATTCCGTCCTCCATGGTGGCATTACACCGGAGGCGTGGAGCAGATGTGCGGTGGTCTTATTCTTCAAGAAGGGTGACAACGCTCTCTTGAAGAACTACAGACCGATTTCCCTTCTGAGCCGCGTCTACGTGCTGTTTTCGAGAGTCATTACGAATCGTCTCGCGCGCAGACTTGACGACTTCCAGCCTCCCGAACAAGCCGGTTTTCGAAAGGGCTTTAGCACCATAGACCACATACATACCCTTCGGCAAATTGTACAAAAATCCGAAGAGTACAATTTGCCACTATGTCTGGCGTATGTGGACTATGAGAAAGCCTTTGATTCCGTCGAAATTTGGGCGGTGCTGCAGTCCCTTCAGCGGTGCCAAGTTGACTGTCGGTATATCGAAGTGTTGAAGTGCTTGTACAGTAGGGCTACGATGGCTATCCGAGTACAGAATCAGAGTACGAAACCTATCCAATTGCAGAGAGGTGTAAGACAGGGTGACGTCATATCCCCGAAACTCTTCACCGCTCCATTGGAAGACGTTTTCAAGCTTCTGGACTGAAAAGGATACGTTATCAACATAAATGGCGATTACATCACTCACCTTCGATTTGCCGACGATATAGTCCTTATGGCAGAATCGCTGGAGGACCTAAGCACTATGCTCAATGACCTCGATAGTGTTTACCAACGGATAGGTCTTAAGATGAACATGGACAAAACAAAGATCATGTTCAATGTCCATGTCACACCTATACCGGTAGTTGCTGGGAGCACTAAGCTCGAAGTTGTTGACGAGTATGTTTACCTGGGACAAATAGTCCGACTATGTAAGTCCAACTTCGACCGAGAGGTCAATCGACGGATTCAACTCGGCTGGGCAGCGTTCGGGAAGCTACGACACATCTTCTCGTTAGACATACCTCAAAACCTGAAAACGAAATTGTACAACCAGTGCGTGTTGCCAGTGATGACTTACGGAACTGAGACGTGGTCCTTCACTGCTGGCCGTATGAGGAAGCTCAAGGTCGCTCAGCGAGCTATGGAGAGGGCTATGCTCGGATTTTCTCTGCGTGATAAACTTAGGAATGAGGATATCCGCAGTAGAACCAGAGTAACCGACATAGCCCAACGGATTAGTAAGCTGAAGTGGCAGTGGGCCGGCCATATAGCTCGAAGAACCGACAACCGATGGGGAAGAAAGGTTCTCGAGTGGCAGCCTCGTACCGGTAGGCGAAGTGTAGGGCGTCCCCCCACGAGATGGAGTGACGACCTGGTAAGACATGCAGGAAGTCGATGGATGCAGGTTGCTCAGGGCCGTGCTTTGTGGCATTCTTTGGGGGAGGCCTATGTTCAGCAGTGGACTTGTGAAGGGCTGTAATGAATGAAAGAGATGATTGCGCTCAGGGCCGCGGGTTGTAATCCCTCACCGAACAAGTATCTGTATGGCCTCCAAATAATTATCCGGGTCTGAATGTTTGTCCTTGTGCAATTTATGTTGGTAAACTGCCTCCAAGATACAAGAAAAAGTCCTAGTGCGTAGATTTAAAAAAAGCAAACCCTACGTCGCTACCATAAGGTGGAAAAAGCTCAAAGGATAGTCTTTCATATTTCGAATAAAATATCCTCTCTGGGACTAGCGCCGTAGAAGTGTTTTACAGATAAATTGCACTAGTACTAACCACATCAATAGAACCAGGGTCCCACAGCGATGCAGTTAAATTAATTGTATAGGTGTAGCACTAATAGGTCGGCTCGACCTGAGAAGGACACGTCCTCACAGAATACCAGCGTAAAATAGCAACTTAATGCTGCTGTGTTTCGTATGGTGAGTGTAAAGAACCGGAGACACTTTTTACTGTAAAAGAGGCATTCCATCTTATGCAGTTTTAGTCCACAGTATCCGCTTACCATCAGTTGGACTGTGTGCTCATTTGTCACTTTCATTCTATAAAAAATAAGTAAGAAACAGTAATTATATGTATTTATATGCATACCTATGAAAATACTTATTCTTATGAAAAATTAAAAATCATATTTTAAAAACATCAAGTCAGGTAAAAGAAATAATAATATTGTATTTAGAGTCGTGATAACTCAGGTAATAACCGTTCGCCTTAAAATTTCATAAGCTACAAGCAATCCGTCTTCGATCCCGTCAGAACCAAAAAGTCCGTTAGCTTCAAGATATCGTGAGGAACCTGCATTTCTGAAGAAAGAAAAAAAATATTATTAACCACGACAGAATATAATACAATTAACTCAAGACTAAAAGGAAACAAGGGAAAAAATTAAATTAGGCTGCAGCAATTTATGAATAACTTAGTTGAAAGTACCACAAAATTGCCGCAGCAGTGTTGATTCTAAGTATTTTTTATTAAGGCTTTAACTAGCCTGAATGACCTTGACGAAACGGCGATCGCAGAGATTTTAGTCGACGTCAACACCGTCTAGCAACTACGTTCTGTATTACTAACAAAAGTGTAAAGATTAATAGACTGCAGAGATGACAATTATATAAGTGACATACTGCCTGTTATGCTTTCGCATCACTGAGAATTATATCGCGGTTACGCATCTTCAATTACATTGTGCTGGAGCTTTCTCCGGTAGGCGTCACGAGCTATCAAGTGTTCAAGTTTCAAGTACGTAAGAGTTTTTTATTATATATGTTAAATCGTATTTATTTGTATCGTATTAGTAGATCTGGGTCAAAGCGTTCGCTGTAAATTTTTCCCGGGTATGATCCCCGACAGCACGAATGAAATTTGCAGTTGCAATTTTCGTCAACACGCATTGGGGAAACACGGCGGGCATTTCCTTGCCCTAAAACCCTCTCAGAAATAAAAAAACAGTCCTGTGCCCAGTAGAGGGACTTGTATAGCCTATTACTTTACTTTATAGCATTATTTATATTCGTTTCAGATATAGAAGGGTACCTTATGCTGACAAAAATATCATGTGGAGGCGACGAAAACGTAAAACATCTTTGTACCTAGATAAAACGTTCGAAAGATTGTCAGTCATATCATATGCCACATTTTCTATAGAGCGTAGAACATTGCAGATAGGGCAAAATAAAAAATAATCCAAAATATTATGGGAACTATTTATTAATAATATATACAATTATAGGTATTTATAATAAAAATAATGAACAAGCTGCAAGGTTCAACTAATAATGTTTTTTGTAAACACAATTGTAAAATTCCTGTTTTAATTT